>CM057456.1:1506772500-1507972500 GCA_016271365.2 Neoceratodus forsteri
TCCAAAAAAGTATGCCCAACCCCAAAGTTCAGTCCCCACCTGTGACAGCATCCCACTTTTTCCTGTCATAGTTCCTATTTCCTGTCCCGTGTCCCCTTGCTGCTGTAAGTTCTGCCACCACTGCAGCTGCCCAGTTCCTCCCCCAACCCAACAGCATCCTACTTGTTCCTTCCCACTTCCCATTCCCACCCTGAAGTTTGTTTGCAGAAATTTCCACAATCACTCATTGCAACAGTAGTCCCTCCCACAGCAATACAGCAAAGTACCACATTACTTTCCGAGCAGAAATCTGTTCCATACTTTAGTTTTCACCCAGCCCCACCCTTAGATAACTGTCCACATGAGCCTACCCACCCATGATGATGAGTGACCAGTGACCCCAGTTGGGAGTCCTGCCAGCAAGAGGACTGTCTGGAAGTGGAGTTGGAGGATTGCTGGCTGATGTGAGCTGCTGTAACAGAAAACTGGCTTAAAAAAAAAAGAGAGGTTGAAACATGCTGTGAACCCTCTAGTGCTCAAGTTCTAATTTAAGAATTTGAATACCAGAGTTCCAGCACAGTCTGAATCCTTTTAGAACTAGTTCTGTCAACCCTATTCCCAGCATCCTGCTAGGCTTCCCATATGCCTTGTTCCAGTCAGTTGAGGTCTTGAGGCTGTCACTTATTATTGTTTTTAGATCCTTCTCCGATGAAGTATATTGTAGTCTTACCCCCCAATTCAATACTCAGTCCTCAGATTTCTCCCACAAGTACAGTACATGACCTTACACTTTTTGGTGTTAAATTTAAGTTGCCAGCTCTTTGACCACCTTTCCAGTTTCCCTGGGTTTCCTTTTGAATTCCCTTATGTGCTCCTCACTATCTACCTTCCCACATATCTTGATGTCATGCACAAATAGACACATCATGCCCTAGATCCCCTCTCCAGTGTCAAAAATGAACACATTGAAGAGTACCAGGCCCAGGACCAACTCTTGAGACAGACCACTCATTACCTCTAACCTTGGAGTATGTCCAATTTAGTACCGCTATACGGGTTCTCACCTTTAGCCAATTCTCAGCCCATATTGGGACTTTTTCCCCCAACACCTAAGTCTCCCAGTTTCTTCACCAGCCTTTTGTATGGTACAAAGTCAAAGGCCTTACTGAACAGGAAATTCTGTGTTTGACCCTTGTCCATCGCTTGAGACATGAAATTAAAAAATTTTACCAGGTTCACCAGACATGACCTCCTTCCACAAACCTGTGTCTGATACCTAAATATGAGCATAGAAAGCACTTGCAATGGAAGAAGCTTAGACAGCACATACTGTAAACACCTGCCTCCTTTGCATCTTCAAAGCCATTGTCCATTTTTTATGAGAGAGAAATAGCGAAAAACAGTTCCTTTCAGTTCTAAAATGAAAAATTTAAGGGGCACTCAAAAAGAAGAAACAGTTCATGCTAATTACTCACCCCTTCCCCAAAGATGTGAATTTAAGAGTTGATGGGTATTCTTCACCATGTGTTACTCTTTTCTCTTTACTGTACACTCTGTACTCCAGTCGCACCCGGAAATGAGCCTCGGCTCAGTGTGCTTTTCCCGGTCATCAACATTTTAAATAAAATAAAATAAAAAGTAACCACCTGTTATGTCTTGTTTAACATGACCAATTAAAGTTTTCATTTGTAACCTGAATATTTACTAGAAGTGTACAAGCTTTTCCCATCGCAAATGCTGTTTCCTTTTAATATATCACACATTTAGATGAATGTCCCTTCATCTAACATGTTTCTTTTCCTAAATATCAACCGCTTTGTTCCTCTGTCCCCTTTTCTAACTTGGCTGTTTTTGAACATTTTAGATATTTTTGATCAGATATCACTTCTGTTTTTTTAGCTCACAAAATCAGTTGGTGTCACACACAATTAGACCCCTTGTCTTCTGTTTTCTAGACAACTGACAGATTCGCAGTACCACCGAGCTGCACTTGAGATAATGAAAGGCAGTGTGGAGTAAAGGTTACAGCCTGATAAGGTGACTGAGCTTTACATGCACTGTGTGGAAATGTTCCCTGAAAAGGCTCCCTGGGAGAGTCTCTCAAAGGAAAAATGAAAACAAATAAAGCTCATTTTTGTTCTTGACTCCTTTTCATGTGCATTTACTGTTTTAATACCACACCACCATTAATTCAAGTTGTGATAAAAATGAACAATAAAAAAAATTCCTCATGGAACACTAATTCCTGTCAGGATTCAAACAAATATTAGGGTATTGCACCTTCCTTATCCTACTGTACACAGCCACATCAATACAGTACAGCACACTTCATTGGTGCTGCTCTGCAGCAAGCAGCCACTTTTATTAAATGGGGGGGAACATTGGAGCTGATGGGGGATTGGGCACCCCCATCAGCCATACAGTGTGTGGGGGGGGAGCGAATTAGCACGCAATATGCATGCATGTGCGTGTGCATGTAGAGGGGAGCGCATCGACTATTTTCTTTCAAGTTGGTGACAACATTCGAAACTACTGTCACCGGCTGTGTCCCCCACTATTGGTGGGCATCACACATGCCCCAAAATGCCATGCCGGTATTGGCCACAACAGTGCCACACCTCCAGAACCTGCTTCGGCACCAAGCTGCCGCAATATGTTTCTTGCGCTGCGAGCAAACAAACATAAAAATGAATTATAAAATGATTGATACTTTATACTACAATGATAAGATTTATAAAAGTTGCTTTGCTGACAAAGGTTTTATAGTTTAGAAAAAAAATGTTTATGACACCATAATAAATGACATAATACACAAAGTTACAAAAAATGACCATGCTGGTCAAAGTTATATAGCCAAATTTATTTTTTACAAAAATAGCTGCTACAGTATAAGCAAATCTGCACAGGAAAAAAACATGTAATACTTGTTCTTATTTCAGGCACAAAAGACTGGTTCAAAAACGAAGTAGAGTATAACTCAAATCCATTAATAAATGCAAAATGTTAAAGTGAGCCCTAAAACTGTCAGGCAGTGGGAGCTGTACTCTTAAACTTTAGTTGCAACTCAGCACCTTCACCACTGCACTATAGAAATATTGGTACCAAGTCAATATGCCACTGCTAAAATAGCGTGGCAAGAACTGCACTGTGTAAGGCGTGAAAACATTTAGAGTGACAGGGGTATAATAGCGATAGTGAATTACCACTACCCCTGTTGCTGTGCACTGAAACTAGGAAGGGATCAAGTTGCCGTTGGTGTGGTGCCTGGTCAAGCCGCTCCAATAGACAAGCGGCTATGGCACCAGCACATGGCAGTATTGGAGACCTGGGACCACAGTTTGGTTCCTCCCAGGTCTCCTGGTGTTGCAAGGTGTTTTGTTAAAAACGAATACCCTCTCCCCTGAGTTTCTCCTCATCCACAAAGTCCACTCCCTCGGAGCTGATTATTTTAAGTCGGGGATTTGGGGGTGAAGCCCCCACAAAAACAAAAAGTCCCATTATTTCCTATGGTGTGCACTATTTTTGTTATGGTCTGTATTTTTACCAAAGTTTTTTTGAATCACAACATTCATATATCTGAACAATATATATGAAATGTTTATGAAAATTTTGAATGTGTTGATTAAACTCTTCTTTCTCTTCCAGTTCCCAGCATCCTCCAATTACACTACAGAAGGTTCAGTGATTAAGCCATATTATGGTCCATAGGGTAGAAGTAGGCCAAAAGACCCATCAAGACTATGCTCCTACTGTGCAGTGGTAGTAGATATTAATTTTGTGAAATGTTTGTTGAACTCCTTCTTAAAGGATTGTTCGGATTTCAAATTAACCATTGTTTCTTTTTGTGGTTAATAAGTTTTATTGATTTGACTTATTAAGACGATACAAACATTAAAACAGTCAGATACATTGCAAAGATCTTACAGACGGTTATATATGTCTGTAGAAGCAGAGAACGGAACATGCTGGCCAAATAGTAATGAACTGAATATACTAGCCAAGTAAGCAGTAGGATAATACTCTGTGCCTGGATGTACAACACCTATTCAGCTGGAGATTAACTTTGAAAGTATTAGCAGTTGGTGCATTGCATTATGGCTAACTCATGCAAACATATCTTATCTGGCCCCATCCTGCTAGTTTCTGCAGTATTTCACAAAACATCAGAAATTATGAGCAGTCCAGGGCCACTATCCTCTACTTTACACCTACAAAATACAAGAGATAACACACTCAAAATAAACAGGTCTTCACTGTCAAAGAAGATGCTATCCTTTGCTGATATTACACCATGTCATCCATAAGCAGGGTCCCCTATAACTCAGTAACAATCTCTCCAGCACTTGCCCCTAAATGCACCATGAGAGGAGACCATTATAGTAGCATGGTTGTGCCTATTCAGCCGATTCCTTCCTTAGGTTTCAAAAACAGAAGGAAGGGAGTCCAGAGGGCAGTATATTTAAAGAGGGTATTGGTCACAGTATGTGATATTCTGGCCCTGTTAGCAACTTAAGCCATGGAGGTAAATACCTCCCCCAAGGAGGAGATTATCTGGGACCACCATTTACACAGTAGGAGTCTTTTAACCTGCATATTGAGTGTCAGAAATAGTTTCAACTCGGATAGACGGAGGTGAGGGGCCGGGGTCTGGAGTCCTAATAACAGCAACTCAGGGGACTGAGGCACAGGCTTTCTAAGTATTTTGGGCCCCATCTCACAGGTAGCCTGCCATAGGGGCAGGATCAGCCTGCAGGACCAAAGTATATGGAACAGGTCACCTGGGAGTTCCTGACACCTCCAACACAGGGCAGACTGA
Organism: Neoceratodus forsteri; assembly: GCA_016271365.2. Classification (NCBI taxonomy): domain Eukaryota; kingdom Metazoa; phylum Chordata; order Ceratodontiformes; family Ceratodontidae; genus Neoceratodus; species Neoceratodus forsteri. The sequence goes on from CM057456.1 coordinate 1,506,777,296, forward strand.
GCCAGCTTTGCCTTAACGAGGACTACAGGAGTCCTGTACCAGGAGTGAATTATCTTGTTCTGTATTAATTGACTACTGGTGTCAGGATATGCCCCATCAGCTAGTTTTAGACAAGACTTCCACTCCAGGTTTGTAATAGGGGCATGCAGTGCTTTCTCCCATTTATGCTTGGATTTCTCTGCTTGGGACGGGATGGTGCTCTGAATGGCCACATATACCCGGCTTGACTGTCCTCTTTCTAGGGCCAGCCATGACTCTACCTGGGAGCTTTGTTGCTCTTGGTGCTGCTTATGCCTGTACATAAGGATGGTGCTTCTTATTTGAAGGAATAGCCAGAAGTCTTTGGGAGAGATCCCATAAGAGTTCCACAGGCCTTCAAAGGAATTAAGGGTATCTGTACCAGGAATGAGCATATCTCGAAGCAATGAGATACCACCATGTTCCCATGAGGGCCAAGCAATTGGTTGTTTATTGATGGTAATCTCATTATTGCCCCATAGTGAGGTAAGTCTTAGGGGAGATGGGGAGGTGCCCAACTGCTTATGCACATTGGCCCAATATTCCAGAGAGGGGCCTGTAGTAGGATGAGAGTGAGTGCCCCTAGGGGGATGCTTAAATAACAATAGTACCAAGTGAGTACCCTGACATACCTCTCTCTCCATATCCAGCCACTGGGGAGCGTTGTGTTCAGGGAAAAGGAACCATTTTAATGTCTGAGCCAGCTGAAAGGCCCATTTAAACCCCTCTAACCATGGAAGACCCCAGCCCCCTTCCAACCAATGAGCTCTGAGCTTATTTCTACTGTACCTAGGTTTCTTACCCTCCCACAAAAAGGATCCCAGCAGGGAGTCTAACTTAGTAAACCAATAACGAGGTATTTTCAAAGGAATGTGGGAGAGAAGATACATAATTTTTGGCGCTGTGACCATTTTAATTGCGGATATTTTACCTACAAACGACAGTTGAAGAGATTTCCATCTGTCCAGTTCTGTACGTTTGGACGTAAAAAGTGGTTTCATATTCAGGTCCCAGATTTTATGCAGATTAGGAGAGATAGTAATGCCCAAGTAGGTAATCCCCTCCAGGGACCATCGGAGCCCATGCTGAGTAACCATTTGAGAGGTACACTTAGAGTTTAGAGGTAGGACCTCCGTCTTGGCATGGTTAATCTTGAGCCCTGAAAATGTATAGAAATCTGACAAGGTGGACAGTAGGGGAGGGAGGGAGGTGACGATATTGGCTATAGGGAGCAACAGGTCATCTGCATACATAAGAGTAGGGTATGCCCTTTTTCCCACCTGGACTCCAAAAATTAGAGGATTTTGCCTAATAGTAGCCGCCAGGGGTTCTACTGCCAATACAAAAAGTAGTGGGGAAAGTGGGCAGCCCTGACGGGTACCCCTACCCAGTATGCATGGGGGGGACAGCATCGTATTGGTGAGCATCCATGCAGCTGGGGATGAATATATTGCCCCAATCCAGGCCTGAAACCCTGCCCCCACGCCCATAGTGCAAAGTACTTGTTGGACATAATCCCACTCCAGGGAATCAAAGGCCTTTTCGAAATCTATTGCAATGGCAGCAGCTGGGGAAGATAATGTTTGGGCCTTATGGATTAAATTTACCAATGATCTAATATGATCCACGCTAAAGTAGCCCTTAACAAAGCCTACTTGGGATGGGTGGATCAAACTGGGAAGGAGAGGATTAAGTCTATTAGCTAGTATCTTAGCTAGCACCTTGCTATCAGCATTCAGTAGTGAAATAGGGCAGTAGCTGGACACTTTAAGAGGGTCTTTACCTTTTTTTTGTAGGATAGTAATAGTTGCCTCCCTAAGGGATGAAGGGAGAGACCCTATTTGCAGTGACTCAGTAAATACTTGCTGCAGTGCTGGAGAGATTATGGGATGCAACAGCTGCAACACTTCAATAGGGAAACTGTCCCCTCCTGGGGCCTTTCCTATTTTAAGGGAGAGGATGGTGTCTGCCACCTTCTGGGTTGAAATCAGGGCATCTAGGGCATTAGCCTGGGCTTCCGAGATTTTGGGGAGTTGTAGGGACTCCAGAAATGGGTGGACCCCCTGGAGGTCTGGTGCTTTGGAGGATTTATATAACGAGGAGTAAAAATCCATCATTATTTGATTAATACCTTGCGCTGAGGTCTGGGTCCTACCCCCTGCATCCTCTAAAGCCGCTATATGCCTTTCGGCTTGCTGCTTTTTGAGATGGTATGCCAGCAGCTTACCCCACCTTTTCTCCCCTTCCCAATATTTTTGCTTTAGTCTAATGACTGAAATCTCTGCCTTTCTAGAGACCAGCTTGTTCACTCGCATCTTCAGAGAGGTGACCTTGTGACCTGCCTCTGACCTAAGGGAAGGGATATGAAGGGCCTTAAAAGCAAGCTCCACTTCTCGGAGTTGTCATTCAAGCCCTCTCAAATGTTGTTCCCTCCTCTTTCAGCACTTGCTCGCATACCCTATTATTGCCCCTCTTAGAGTAGCTTTGAATGCCTCCCGTGTGGTACCCGCAGATGTATCTGCTATGAGGTTATGCCGAAACAATTCTGTTACTTCCTTTTGAAGCCAAGGGGGGAAAGTCTAGGTCACGAAGTGGCAATGGGTCCAGCCTCCATGCCAGAGACTTAGGAAGAGGGGGGTCCCATGTGAAGGCAAGATGCACAGGGGCATGCACCGAGATAACTAAGGGATGAATAAGGGTATTAACAGTGTTACTAGTAATAACAGGAGAGGTGAGACAAAAGTCTACTCTACTAAGAGAACTATGTATTGGGGAATGAAAGGTGTAGTCACTCTTGGAGGGGTGAAATATTCTCCAGATGTCCGTAAGGGCCAAATCTTGTTGTAATTGAGCCACTGCCATTACAGCCCTGGAGTGGGGCTCAGTTTTGGAATTGGATCTATCCAGGAAAGGGTCCAGAGTAAGACTGAAATTGCCCCCTAATAAAATGGGGGTGTCTTCCAGAGCTATGGATCCCAGCACCTGGGCCAACTTGTGAAAGAAGGAGGGCGAGTCCTCATTCAGAGCATATATGTTACCCAGGATCAGAGGTCCCTCTCTTGTATCCAGGAGTACCACCACCCATCTACCTTCAGGGTCTCTTACTTGTCTCTGCAATTTCCATTGTAGTTGTCTGTGAAGCAGAATTACCACCCCTCTCTTTCTAGAGGAGGCCGAGGCATGAATGACCTGACCTACCCACTCCTTCTTCAGTCACTTAGGACCCCCCCAGTAAGTTTGTTTTCCTGCAGAAAGGCAACCCTAGCTCCCAGTCTCTTAAGGCTGCCCAAAACTTGCCTTCTCTTGTTTGGGGTGTTAAGCCCTCTGACTTTCCATGTCAGACAAGTGATATCACCCGTTAGTAATAGGGAGCAAATATTTAATTAAGAGATATATCAAGAACAACAGGCAGATAGGGGGCAAGGGCAGCCCAACAAGAAGAGGCAAATTTCTATAGAGCGCCACCAGATATGGAGAGAATGGGTAAAGCCCATATATTCTGCCCCTACCAGATGACCTTATACTGACAAATAACAAAACATCTGTGTGTGTTTCTTGTGAAACAAACATACATAAACACATTAACAAACTATATACATTATGCACAGTGTAGCATGCAATTTGGGGATATAGAGGTGTATCTTCAGCCACAGAGCCCTGCTGTAGGCCAGCCCCTATTCCCAGGGTGTTATCCAGTGGTATCCATCCTTCCTTAGCACTACAGTGAGTGCAAGGGGGGTTCCCCCCCGAGAGAATCGAGCAACCCAATAAGAAGGTTGGACCACGTGGCTCATTGCAACCCCAGAGGGTTGAGAGAGCTGCTCCAGTGGTGTAACTCAGAAGCTGGGGTAGTTAAAGTGGGACTACACAATGCTTCTAATGAGGTGGGAGTTTGCAGGAAAGAAAATGGGGGAGAACTGCCCACTATTTCAGTGATCCTAGGGTTATTGCTGGTGGGTGCCAACATGTTCTCACAACCAAAATCCTGGTGAGGTCAGGCTCGTCACACCTATGAAGAGTGTACTGTAAGCCACCCAATGCAGGGGGTGGAAGATCTTGCCTTGATAGAAAAAAATAATAAAAAAAAAACATACCAGAGGGGCACATGCCATTCACTACTTAGGGCCTCACATAAAACACATCCTGGCTACCCATTCAGCACAACAGTTTACGCATGGTGACAAATACTTTCATATTATATGACACAGCTTCCCAGCGGACCTCACCCCCCCACACACACAAGTAAGAGAGGTAGAACCCACAAAAGTTCTGCTGTTTAATCAAATGGTACAAAAAAGGCCTTTTTTGCCATCTAGGCGTGTCTGAACCTTTGATCAGGACATCCACTGAGAGATTGTTGGTAGGTCTTGTTGAATCCCTCTCAGAATAGAAGTAAGGCATCTTCTCGGCCACATGGCAGTGCAAGTCGAGGGTCAAGGTTGAGGTGAAATGGGGCTTGAAAGTTCCCTTACATGGGTAACATGGAGAAAGGGTAGCAGATGGGTCAGCCAAGGATATTGTCCACTGACGATCAATTTAGACACCCCAAACTCACCCCATACCTACAACTCCCCGGGGGATTAAAATAACAGGAATAGAAAGAAAATAGAAGGATGACTACTTATCTGACCACTCCAGTGGGTTTTCTCTGATCGATTGCCATGGAGATGTAGAGCACTCAGGATGGTCCACACTAAAGATGAGATCTCTGCTGATAGAGGAGGCCTCCCTCATAGCCTTTGGTGGATGCTGCCCTCCGCTATCTGTAGCTTCCTTCTGTGGCTGGTGAGGAGTTGCTGATGGGGACAGGTAGCTGGGCTGCAGCAAAGGAGTAGGCCTGCCTTCCACAGTTGATTCCACAATGCCTGGGTGTTGATCCGGAGAGCTGGGGCATAAAGCTTCATATCTATTAGTGGTGTGGTAGGCCTGTAACGGATCTGGGGTAACAGTGTCCATGCTTATGGCCTCTTCTGTGTCGTCTTGCCCCCTCTTCGAAGGATGCTCCCGGCGGCTGTGTTTCTTTGAGGATTGCCTCTTTCAGTGTGCTTTTGGGGGGGAGTTTCCAGTGTTGCTCCCTGAGGTCTTGCCAAACTGTAGGCCTGCTCACTGATGGAAAGGAGCTGCAATCCAACCCATCGGTAGCAGTTTTTGCCGAAGGGGCTCCCGGGGTAGTGGTGGTGAATTCTTGTGGCCACTTGTGCCGTAAAAAAATCCATGAGTGTATCAGGAGATTCAAAACTGTTTGGGACCCCATTATGCATAACCCGCATCATTGCTGGGTAACGCAAGGAAAAGGACAGTCCAATACTGTGCATTGTATGCCTTGCCTCAGAGTATGCTCTGCATTTGTCTGACAGATCCTTAGAGAAGTCCTGAAAGATGTGGATCCTATTCCATCACCACACTACATGCTGTGACTCACGAGCTCTAGTTAGGACCTTCTCTTTGTCCCTAAAATCAATAAATCGAGCTATGATAGGTCGTGGTCTGTTCTGGGCCTGAGACATTGGGGCTAACATACGGTGAGGGCGTTCCACCTGGAGCGGTATCACGGGATCCAACTGCAGCATTTCAGTGATGGCTAATTGTAGAAATCCCTCAGTATCTTTGCCTTTTACATGCTCAGGGAAGCCCAGGAAGCGAAGATTATTACGGCGACCTCAATTCTCGAGGCCATCCATCTTACTGCACAGCATCTGTATGGTCCATTGTTGATCTCTTAATTCTGCCCTTAAGTCCTGAACATGCCCCTCCATCATCAAGACCCGCTGTTCGGTATGCAGAATCCTGGCTTCTAAATTTTGAACCACTTGGGTGTTTCGATTAGTTGCCACAGTGACTTGTGCCATCTGGGCCATAAGTTGGCCAAACATCACCTCAACTGACGGTTGTTCCCAGGTTTGTGGCAAGCGGCCTTCAGCCATATTTTCAGGCCTACCTTGTCCAGGAGGCTCTTCAGTAAAATAACAATTTCACACAGCAAATGAAGGCTTTTTGTATCAATGAAGCTAAATTAGTGTAGCTTGAATATTACCCAACAAGTTACAGTAGAGTGAGGATATAATACCAGCTGGTAGAAAAAGGATTTTAAAGGATATTTTCCTCTGAGTTGTGGAGCTGATCTTTAAGCTGCCATCCTATTTAGCGCCCCTCAACCATTTTTTCTGGTAAAGAATTCCAAATGTTCATAACTCATTGAGTATAGAAGAATTTTGTCTTATTGGATCTAAGGTTATTCTGTTAGATTTGTTTGTACCAGCCTAGCCCTATGCATCACATATATCGGTACCTTACCTCCCACAATGCTGCTGATATTTATTTAGTTACAAAATTTGCAATAGTTTAGAAGATAGAGCACTCCTAAAATTCCACTCACTGGGTCACTTTCACTTCCTGGTCCATAGATCAGCCCCCGATCTGCCCCCGTGCTAAGTCAAGTTATGATGTGAACCTAGGTAGAGTGTGGGGACGAGCTCCATTATAGTCTATGCCGACAACTTTAATTACTTATTTATATATCAAAGTGACCTTCTGGTGATTTATCAAGGGAACCGGGTGACTAACAAAGCCCTTGTTAGTCGCCTGATGCCCTTGATTAATCACCAAACGGTCACATTGATATATAAATATGTTATTAAATTTGCCCCCAATAGACTATAATGGAGCTCATCCCCGTGCTTTCCCTAGGTTCACATCATAACTTGGCTGAGCGTGGGGGCGGATTGGGTGGATCTATGGACCAGGAAGTGAAAGGGACCTGGTGAGGGACATTTTACAAGTGCTCTATCTTCTAAACTATTGCAAATTTTGTGGCCAAATAAACATCAGCAGCATTTTGGGAGGTAAGGCATTGAAATGTGTGATGCAAATCTCCCCGCATTTAACTTGTTGAGTCTCTTTAAAGTACTGTATTCAGGATTTAGAGAGGACTTGAAGTAGTTGTCTCAAGATATAGCCTATCAAAGTAAAATATAGAAACATAGAAACAAAGACTTTGACGGCAGATAAGGACCGCTAGGCCCATCCAATCTGCCCATTTCCCTACCTACAGGATAGGCCACAGATCCTAGTTAACCAACAGCCTATTTCTTCCTACCCCCCACAAGAATTGCCTTATGTCTGTCCCATGCATTCTTGAATTCTCCCACAGTTTTAGACCCCACAACCTCCTCAGGAAGGCTGTTCCATGCATCCACTACTCTCTCTGTGAAATAATACTTCCTCACATTGCCCTGAACGCCCTCCTTCTATCTTTAAATTGTGTCCTCTTGTTCTTGCAAGTCTCTTTTTCTGAAAAATGTTACCCTCTTGGACTTTGTTGATTCCACTGAGGTACTTAAAAGTTTCTATCATGTCCCCCTCTCCCTTCTTTCCTCAAGGGTATACATATTAAGCTCCTTTAGTCTCTCCTCATACGGCTTCTCTTGCAGACCCTGCACCATTTTAGTTGCCCTCCTCTGGACTGCCTCTATCCTGTCTATGTCCTTGCGGAGATGGGGTCTCCAGAACTGGACACAGTACTCCAGATGGGGTCTCACCAACCATCTGTACAGAGGGATAACAACTTCCTGTTTTCTGCTGATGATGCCTCTCCCTATAGATCCCAGTATACCCCCAGCCCTCCTTACTGCTTTCTCACATTGCTTGCTAACCTTAAGGTCATCTGATATGATTACCCCCAGGTCCCTTTCCCTTTTTGTTGTTGTTACTACCTCCCCACCCATTGTGTATTCTTCCCCTGGGTTCTTGTTACCCAGGTGCATTATTTTGCACTTCTTTGCATTGAATGCTAGCTGCCATACTTCTGACCATTCCTCCAATCTTGCCAAGTCCATTTCATCCTTTCCACACCTCCTTGTGTATCAACCCTGTTGCAGATCTTTGTGTCATCTGCAAAAAGGCATACTTTCCTTCCAGTCCTTCTGCAATGTCACTGATGAAGACATTAAAAGGACTGGACTCATACTGAACCCTGCGGTACCCACTAGTAACCGCCCTTTCTTCAGAGTGGACTCCATTTACAATTACCTTCTGTGTCCTGTTGTCCAGCCAATGTTTTACCCAGGCTACCACCCTGGGTCCCACTCCAGGCTAGTTAATTTGGCTATTAATCTTTGTGTGGGACTGTGCCAATGCCTTGCTAAAGTCTAGGTAGGCCATGTCCACAGCCCCTCCTGGTCTACTACTTTGGTCACCCAGTTAAAGAATCTATTAGATTCATCTGACATGACCTTCCTCTGTGAACCCATGCTGCCTTGGGTCCTGTGCTCCACTGGCCTCTAGGTACTCAACAATTCTTTCCTTCAGAGTGACTCCATCACTTTCCCTACCACAGAGGTCAGACTGACAGGTCTGTAGTTTCCTGCCTCTGTCTTGGTCCCACTTTTGTGAAGAATCACATCCGCCTTCCTCCAGTCCTCGGTACCACCATCCTCTCATGATTTATTAAAAGAGTAGCCAGTGGTTTCACTAGTTCCTCCCTTAATTCTTTTAGAATTCTGGGGTGAATTCCATCAGAACCCATTGCTTTGTCCACCTTCAGTTTTAGGAGTTCTTGTACAACCCTTTCTTCTGTGAAAGGACTGGGATCGACCCCCCTATCCAGAGTGCTTCTGTTAATTGGATTAGGCATTTCCCCCTCCTCTTTTGTGAATACTGAGCAGAAATATTCGTTCAGTATTCCTGCTTTTTCACTGTCCCCCACTGCCCACCCACCAATCATTCTATTCAGCCTCACTATCCCTCCCTTTGTCTTTCTGCGCTCACTGATGTACCTATAAAAGGTTTTATCCCCCTTCTTAATTGAGTTGGCTATCTTTTCTTCACTTTGGGCCTTTGCTATTCTGACTTCCCTCCCTGCTTCCTTCTGCCTTAACTGGTACAGCTCTCTGTCCTGCTCCTTCTGTGTTTCCTTATACTTCCGGAATGCTATCTTTTTCTTCCTGACTTTCACAGCCACCTCTTTTGAGAACCATAGTAGCTTTTTCTTTCATTTTGATTTGTTTATTTGCTTCTCACAAAGGCTTGTTGCCTCTGTGATGGCAGTTTTGATAATTCCCCATTGTTGCTCCACACCTCCTTCTAGCCTGTTTGCTAGTGCTTTCTGAGGCACTCTCCCATCTTGCCAAAGTCAGCCCTCCTAAAGTCCAGTACCCTCAGTTTTGTATGGCTTGACTCTGTAGCTGTGTTTAACGTGAACCACACTGTTTGATGGTCACTTGTCCCAGATGGCAACCCACTTCTAGACCTGAGATCCTCTCACTACCCCCGTGTGAAGTCACGAGGTCTAAGATTGCTCCCTCACGAGTGGGTTCTGAAACTAGCTGTCTAATGCCTGCCACCTGTAGGGCATCAAGAATGGCCCTGCTCTTGGATGTGGCTGCAGCAAATGTGCTCCAGTTAACATCTGGCATATTGAGGTCTCCCATCAACAGTATCTCCCCTTTCTCTGCCATTCTAAGAATGCCTTCTATCATATCCTTGTCCATTCCTTCCCCCTGACATGGGGGTCTGTACACAACCACTGTGCGGATTGTGGTGCCCTTTCCAGTCTCCAAGGTGACCCACAGTGCTCCTCTCCTCCCTGTTTACTCTTTTGTTCAGTTGCTTTTATCCCTTCCTTTACATGAGCTACTCCTCCCCTCTTCTCCCCTTCCTGTCTCTCCTGTAGGTTGTACTTCCTGGTATGTTAGCATCCCAGTCATGGTTCTCTGTGTAGCATGTTTCTGTGACTGCTACGATATCCAGGCATCCTCTTCCATTAAGGCCATCAGCTCAGGAGCTTGTTGCCCAGACTATAAGCATTGGTACTCATTACTCTCCATTTCCTGATGGCCTTACTCCCTTTGCCCCATCCCTGTCCTTCTTGCCTTTGTCACTTTCTCCATTTACCCAGCCCTTCTCCCTATTGACACCTCTATGTTGGTGTTTGCTGCACTTACTACCATGATTATTGGGGGCTAGGATTTTTCTTGCTCCTTTCCAGTGCCTCCCCTTGGCTAGTTTAAAAGCTTGCCAATGAAGCATTTAAACCTATCACCTAGGATCCTGGTTCCCTCCCGGACAGATGCAGCCCATCATGCCAGTAAAGGCTTGCATCACTCCAGGTGGACCCCAGTCCCCAATGAAGCCAAATCCCTGAGCTCCACACCAGTTTTCAACCACTGATTGAATCCCATGGCGCAGAACACCTAGCCTCTCTATGCCATAGATGGGTGGCACCTCCGAGGGAAGGTTACTGCATGCTGCTTACGGCTAAGGCCCCTCCCCAATTCCACAAACTCTTCTGCACTTCTCTAATCCCTTTCTTAGCCAGGTCATTTGTCCCTAGGTGGACAATGACATCCAGCTCCCTCCCCTGTGCAGCTGCTCTGGCAATCCTGAGGATTCGCTCCCTGTCCCTCCAAGCCATGGCGCCAGGCAGGCACCTTACCTCCCTCTCCCCTTCCTCCCCCAGTTCTACCTTCCTAACAATGGAGTCCCCCACCAGGAGTCATTTCCTTCCCCTGCAGGGTCCCCTGCCACCCTCCTGTGGGTCTCCTTTGTGGAGGGTCCCAGCATCCTCCTTGGTCTCCACTGTGGGTGCCCCCATAGAGGAACCACACTTTGCCAGAATAGCATAGGAGTTGTGGAGAGGTACAACTGGAAGGGTGCACCTCTGTTCCACCACCCTCACCCTCCCTGAGCCCACTGTGGTCCAACCACTCCTCCTTCTTGGCAACCTCTGAGGCAACGGCAGGGGCACTGGTGGTCCCGGGATGGAAGAGGAGATCCCACAAATCCTGGCCAACTCAGCCTGGAGATGAGCAACCTCCTCCCTCAGCCCAGAGAGGTGCCTGCAGATGGGATGACACTGCATCCTCCAGAACATCTCCCGGAAGACTGCTGCTCCACAGCCACTGCACTGCACCACTCCAATCATGTCTAATTTCTGGCCCCTTAACTGTTTGCAATCCTTGCTCTTTCCTCTGTTTTTTTCCTCCCTCTCTCTCCTTACTTTCTGCCTGTGTGCCCTTTAAGCTCCTGATTGTCCTGTTCTGAGACAAGAATATCCTATATTTCTCAGTAGACCACTTACTTGCTCAGAGGCAGACCTCCAGTAGCTAGAGGGGGTCGGAGAGCTACTCTTGCCCTTCTAGGATGGTGGGTCCTTGGTGGTTCTGTGATCACTCAATTCCTGCCCCTAATCACCCCTGATCCTTTTCTTTTTCCTAATTGTGCACATTTAACATGTTTGCCATGAACCTGCATGAAACATGTTTTTTATTAATTGTTATGCAGATTTTAATAGTTATGGGACTTAAACTCATAGCTTTCTAAACATAGAAACATAGAATTTGACATCAGATAAGGACTGATTGGCCCACCTAGTCTGCCCATTTTCCCTACATGTTTCATATACCACATATCCTAAATGATCTACAACTTACCTTCTTTTTCCTATTGCAAGAGTTCCTTAATGAAGACCCAGCACCTTCTGCTCCTTGAGTGCCGAAGGACTTATTGTCTGACACCAAGCACAAAAGTCATGTTTTAGGCCTAAACAGTACACACAGGTACAGTGGTCCCTATCACGGACATAATAAAGCTAAGCTTCTTCCTGTTACACTACTGGAGATTCCACACTTCAATCTTGAACTTGCTTGCTAAACTGTGGCATATTAGAGTTATGTGTTAAATCTGGAAAATATAATTATTACATTGTTTCCTTAAGGGCTTTAGAGTTCAAACATAGTACCTTTCCTAGTTCATCTTAAGGTCTGCCACGATGTAAATCTGTGTGAAAATCAGACTTCCTTTACTACATTGTTTACTTCTTCAACAAGGAGAAGGAGAAGTTTATTTCTTCCACCTTTTGACTATATCATTCTCAGAACATACAACACCTACATGAATGTTTTTTTTAGAATCTGTTGTTAGAATGACTATGGAGAGAACAGTTGTAGGACTCACAACTGTCTTTGCAGTACTCTAAATTTCCCAAGTTCAGTTGTATATCTATATCTACAGTGTATCTATCTATATACATATATATATATATACACACACAATAAGGGTGAGTGGTAAATGAGTGAGATAAAACAGTGTATCATCCACTGCAGTGTGATATTTTTACCCTCTGCTCTACTGTGATGATATCAGACATTTACATACACAGGTCACTAAAGGTCATCACTCTAGGCAGCTTTCCCCTCAGCTTGCAAGAAAAATCTGTGTTGTTACCATAGACACAAATGCAGGACTGCTTCAGAGGTCTCACTGCTGCCTACAGCTAACTCAATGAGCATTACAAAACACATCTATCCCCAACTTCCAGCTCATTACTGTGATACTGTCAGCTTGACTGCAGCCATAATTCCAAACAGCACAGCTTCACAGAACAATCTAAACTACTGCCTGCAGCTAACTCAACTACCACTGAAACACACTCTCACTTGTTCCTCAAACTCTGATTCTCACCTGTGACCCATTACAATTACTGTGATACTCTCAGCTTGGCTGCAGCCAGAATCCTAAAGAGCACAATTTCACAGAACACTCTGCACTCTGCCTGCAGCTAACTTAGTTACCACTGAAAACAGTATCAGCTGTTCTGACACTCTGCCTCTCTGCTCATTACAATTACTGTGATGCTCTCAGCTTCACTGCAGCCAGACCTCTAAACTATACAGCCTCACAAAAGTATGTTTCTCACTCCTACCTAAAACTAACTCATTTAGCATTACAAAACACACTCATGTGTCTCCCAGAGTTTATAACACTGCCAGCCCATTCAGAAAAGCTCACACACAGAATAAACAAACACATAAACATGAACAGAACACAAGACAGCATAACAAAACTTCTGAAACTCTTGGCCTTATTGTATATATCAAATACATGATGGGCAGATAGTGTGATATGGCAAATATTGTCACTCCTGCATCGTGAGCTCTGGATATCTCACTTTGCAGGAGTGACAATATTTGCCATATCATACTCATGCCCATCATGTATCCCCTATATATACATCTATATATATACTCTATATATATATATATATATAGAGAATATATACTGTATATATATATGGGATACATGATGGGCAGGAGTGGAATTTGGAAAATATTCTCAATCCTGCAGAGTGATCTCTGTATTCTCACGAGTGCCAAAAGCATAAGTGAGAATGCACAGCTCCCTCTGCAAGAGTGAGAATATTTTCCATATTCCACGATTTGCACATCATGTTTTCTATTTATACAATGGGGTAGGTGCTTCAGAAGGGTTATTTGTTTTTACATCCTTTTCCGGTTTACTCTGCCTTTTTTATTTTAGTGTTTGGTAACTGGGTAAGTTTTTAGAGATGACTTGGGAGCATTAGGCACTTAAATGACTTGTTCTGAGTCACACAATGTGGAAGTAGAGGTTGTGAGAATCACACCCAGGTTTGGTGTGCTGGATGTAGCAGGCTTGTTCAAAGCTCATTACTCTAACCTCTAGGCTGTACTGAGAGCATTGTTTGTGTGTGTTCTTAGTGTATGTAAGTGTTTCTGAATGGGCTGGGAGTGTTACAAACACTATGAGAAACAGGTGAATGTGTTTGGCAGTGCTAATTGAGTTAGCATCAGCAAGCAGCAAGAAACAAACTATGAGGCACTGTGATTTAGAATGCAAGCTTTCTTGAAAATGACAGTAGCATAGCAATGGGTTGGGAGTTTTACACACACTATTGGAAACAGCTGAATGTACTTTGCAGTGTTAATTGAGTTTACTTGCAAGTAGCGGTGAGAAACAGATTTGTGGAGAAGTTCAATCTAGTATGCAGACTGGAGTGAGTGAGTGAGTGAGTGAGTGATGGAATCGGGTGAGCATTAGGCTTGAGAAGCCCAAGGCATACCCCACACCTGCTCTCCTGCCTGGTGTGGGCGGATGAGGTGTTAGGGAAACCCTAATGCCTCATTTCCCAGCTTTTGTCAGTTTGACCCTAACTGGAGCATTAACAAAGTTTTTTGCAGCTCATTTCCTTACTTTTTGAGATAGTATAATAGTATCCTTGTTTTACAGTGAGACCCTGTGCTCCAATCTCTTCATAGATGCATATATGTCTGTAGCTGTGGAAGCACGGGGCCCTCCGGCCCCTACCCTTCCATTTATAGGACAACAGTGACCAAATTGTTTGCATAGCCATCTTATTACCCCACTTCATGTACCCGTTACAGAAAATTTTCAAATCCCTACCAAAACGGTGTTCTGTGCAACTACAACGTCATTCCATGCCACAGGTGCAAAAACACCTTTTTGGCCAGGATTTGAAAAATGACAGCTGTGACATACATGAGGTGGGGTAATAATCAAGCAATCAATCTTTATTTTACCAGGAGAAAAACACCATTGAGAGGATTCATTTACAAGGTAGTCCTGGATATATAAATACAATATGAATATTGTAACATACAATAGCAACAGAATATACAAACAGTCAGCAAATTGAGAGGACTCAAGGACATTACATAACAACATGATACATAAGAACAGTATGAATCATCATAGGCTACATTGGCAGCAGACTATACAAACAGCTGGTGAGTCAAGTGCAATGAAGCAATATAACACGACTGGAATAGACTAACAAATCAATCTAAGGGCATTGTGGAGCAAATGAAAGGGGGGAGAGAAGACATAGTAGGAGCGGGTGGAATGGGAAGGTGAAATAAGAAGGGTATGTTAAAAATCTGGGGTCAAGATTTTTAACATTTCTGAAGTTATGAGTGGACATAGCAAAATTGTAACAAATGTACATAACTTTGGCATTTTTTCATAGTTTGACCACAAATTTTCAACATAGCCTTCCTATGACCTCTCCTCATAAACCCCACAGGTGAAAATGTTCAGATCCATGCCAAAACACCATTCCATGCCACAGCTGCAAAAACATGTTTCAGACAGGATGTGAAAAATGACAGCTGTACTGTTTATGAGGTGGTGTGAAAAATGGCTGTTAAAATTTGGGAGTCAAAATTCTGAAAATTACCAAAGTTATGCACATGCATAGACAAAGTTCAATGAACGCTCATAACTTGGCCATTTTTAGGAATGTTTTCACCAAATTTTCAGCATGGCCTTTTGGGGACCCCACTTCATGAACACTGGTGGTAAAATTTTATTTGGTCCCAAAAGGTGATTTCATGCAGTAACCATGAAATCACCTTTCTGGCCTGATTAGTGAAATGACAGTGCCAGTGTTCATGAGGCGGGGTCCCAAAAAAGCCATGTTGAAAATTTGATGAAAGAATGTCTACAAATGGAAAAGTTATGAACATAAGTTCGAAACACCATTGAAATACATTATATGGTACTTACCTTGATTCCTCAATTCATGTTTCAGCTTTTTAAGAGTGCAGACATGACTCAGTCCACAGTAGATGACAACATAGGACCTTCAGTGGTAGGTATAGGGTAAGGGTGGTGTGGGGTGGTGGGTGCTCAGAGGGAGGGAGGGAGGGTTGGGATGGGGAAGGGGACAACAGGGACTATGAGGGACCCTTATTTTTTTTCAGGTATAAAAACCAAAAAGACATTGGGGGACTGATTTCATTTTACAGGATAAAAGACAACGGGCTGTGGGGGTGGGAGGGGCAAGAGCATCCAGTACTGGACGTGGTCATCTCGGTGTGGGATTCTTTCTTCATTTTCTGTACGGGCATTTTTTGGGAACCAGACCATATGGTCATCTATAATGGACCAGAATTGTGCACAATAACAAGTTAACACAGAAACATTCCTAGTAATATTAATTCAGTAACATTCGGTAGCAAATCCTATTTAAACAGTACATACCAATGTTTGAATGAAAAGAGGTACACACTTTCTTTAATGCAATTAATGACTGTGGCAGTGTAAGGTAAAAATAGTATGTATTGCAGGCATATCATTCTAATATGGCACTCATCTTTAGGTGACATTAGCAGATCTCATCATTTATGTATGCCCCTGTAGGACTAGGAGTCCAGGTGTGCATGCTACTGTAACATAGAAACATAGACTTTGATGACAGATAAGGACCGCTTGGCCCACCTAGTCTGTCCATTTCCCTACCTACAGGATAAGCTGCAGATCCTAGTTAACCAACAGCCTATTTCTTCCTACCCACCACAAGAATTGCCTTATGTCTGTCCCATGCATTCTTGGGTTCTCCCACAGTTTTAGACCCCAAACCTCCTCAGGAAGGCTGTTCAATGCATTCACTATCCTCTCTGTGAAAAAATACTTCCTCACATTGCCCCTGAGCCATCCTCCCTCTATCTTCAAATTATGTCCCCTTGTTCTTGCATATTTCTTTTTCTGAAAGATGCTACCCTTTTGGACTTTGTTGATTCCACTGAAGTATTTAAAAGTTTCTGTCATGTCCCCACTCTCCCTCCTTTCCTCAAGGGTTTACATATTAAGCTCCTTTAGTCTCTCCTCGTATGGCTTCTCTTGCAGACCTACACCATTTTAGTTGCCCTCCTCTGACCTGCCTCCATCCTATCTATGTCCTTGCAGAGATGGGGTCTCCAGAACTGGATGCAGTACTTATTCATTAATACATGCTTTGTAGGGTATGCTGTGAACAAATCTGGCAGCTGGGCAGGAAGGAGCAGCATGATCTGATCATTCTCCTGTTTGCTGGATACTCTGCAGGGTCGTTGGCTGAATGGGAAAGGGACTGACACAGACACATCTGTTCTGTGAAGTAAACTGTTTTGAGTGTGGTTTTAGAGCAGTTGAAAAACTGCCCCACCAGAACACAGCCTTCTGGTGAGCCAAATGGCACTTTTATTTTGGAGCAATCAAGTCCGCTTCCTCTGTTTTCACCAGCACCAAAGCAAACATGTCTGCTTGCCTAAAATTGGATTCGGTGCCAACAAATAAGGGAGACAGAGATCAGAGGGTGAGGGGTGCCACTAGATACCATAGAACTACAACAAATTAATAGGGAGGGTGATTGGTGCATGGGGGGTGCCACTAGACACCAGGCCAAGGGGGCTAACAGTTCCCACTGCAGCCAACAGCAGGAGTTCAGCTACGGCTGCAGTACTCAAGAAAGTCTGTTGTTCTCATACAGAGAATGCGGGGAGATGCTCCTCTCGCTAAGCTGGGTAGCCAGGATTTTGGGTACCCAGAAAAAAGGATTTCTGGTGCTAATTGTGAAAAACAAACACCAGAAGCTAGGGTCCCATTTAGCTGGGTTCTGGTGTTTGATTTGTAAAATGACAATATTTGAATGTATTTTCCACACTTTATAGTTCCTGAAAAAAAGATGGCGGCTCACAAAAAATGATTTTTCTGTCAAGAAAAAGGATTTTATTCTCTCGAAAAAGGAACGGGTTTTACGAAAAAGAATCCTTATTTGCGAGATCAAATACTTTGTTGAACTTTCTCCTTCTGTCCTGAAAAGTGATCTGCCCATTGAAAACAATGGAAAATGTAAAACTGAATAACTCTGCAACAGATTCATATTTTTGCACAAAACAAGGCATGCCTGTTCTGTTACCCAAACTTTTTCTACCATAAAAATCACATTAAAATTCCAAACCACCTGGATGCAAGGCAATGAGGAAAAAACTACAACTAATGGTGACTTTATGACTTTTTGCACTATCTGGATCTCAGAATCCACACATTTGACATGAATGAAACTTGCCACGTTAAGACACCCACCCCACAGGACAGTGCATACCAAATTCTGAGCAAATCCATTGATCAGTTGCAAAGTTATTAAAGTGCAAAATTTGAGGTTTAGCATTACACTTGCTACTCAACACTAACTATAGGGGCACTACCATACCCCTATAATATATAGAGGATATACAATGGGTTGAATCAACATATGCAATTTATCTTCAAATGTAAGGGTCAGAACCAGAACTCAAGAGTAGCAGAGCCAAGAGTGAGTTATGAAAGCCATGTCACTCACAAGTGATGACAAATTGCCTATTTTCAGTGGAGGCATTCAACAGCTGGGTGAAGGGGTGGTGGCAAGAGAAAGGTTCCAGATTTGTGGGAGACTCATGGAATTCGTGGGTAGAAACCTAGTGAAAGGAGATGGCCTTTATCTCATGAGAAATGGGCTGAGCATGCTAGGGCAGAAACTGGATGCTTACATGGTTCAAAATTAAAACTGAATGGGAGACACAGATTCTAGGAGATCCCTTCTGGGGGGGGAGGACAAAGTGAGTCTAGTTGAGACTCCCTGGAAATTAGGGGACAGGGGGTGCTAGAGATGGCATGGACAGGGAACAGATTAGAGCAGGAAAGGAGGGGGATGGTGGGAGTCATGACAAACTAACAAGAAAAAGAAGCAACAGGACAATATCCAGGGCACAGGTAAGGAAAGAGGGACTAGAAAGGAGGGCTGTAATGTGGTCAGCATAAACAACATAGAAACATAGAATTATAGAAGTTGACGGCAGATAAGGACCGCAAGGCCCATCCAGTCTGCCCATTTCTTTTTCTACCTTATAAATGTGCTATCTGCCTTTGCTCTGTCAGTGGCCTATCTATTCATACTCATTTGTATTGCTCTCTTATGCCTATCCCATGCCTGTTTGAAGCCCTGCACTGTATTCATAGCCACCACTTCTTGAGGTAGGCCATTCCATGCATCCACCACCCTTTCTGTGAAAAAGAATTTCCTCACATTCCCCTTTAATTGGCCCCCCTCTAATCTCATGCTGTGTCCTCTTATCCTGCTGTTTTTCTTATATTTAAACATGGTAGACTCTTTCACCTTGTTAATGCCCTTAAGGTGTTTGAATGCCTCGATCATATCACCTCTCTCCCTCCTTTGCTCAAGGGTATATATATTGAACTCCGTTAATCTGTCCTGATATGTCTTCTGATACAGTCCCTGCACCATTTTGGTTGCCCTTCTCTGGACTGACTAAATTTGGTTAATGTCCTTGTGAAGGTGTGGCCTCCAATACTGCATGCAGTACTCAAGATGGGGCCTAACCAGTGTCTTGTAAAGAGGGATTATTACCTCCCTCTTACGACTTGTGACACCCCTACTAATACACCCTAACACCCCCCTAGCCTTACCTACTGCTTTAGAGGTGTGCTTGGATGATTTCAGGTCATCAGTGATGATGATGCCCAAGTCTCTTTCTTCCTTTGTGAATGCTAGCAACTCCCCTCCCAGCCTATAGGTGGCTTCAGGGTTTCTCTTCCCTATGTGCATGATCTTGCACTTCTTTGCATTAAATCCCAGTTGCCATTCTTCTGACCATTTTGCTAGTTTATCCAGATCTCTTCTCATTCTGCCTGCTCCATCTGGATCATCTACTGTGTTGCAGATCTTGGTGTCATCTGCAAATAGACAAGATTTACCCTCTAGTCCATCTGCAAGGTCACTAATGAAGATGTTGAAGAGGACTGGCCCCAGGACTGATCCCTGAGGTACCCCACTTGTGACTTGCATCTCTTCTGACTATATACCATTTACCACCACTCTCTGTTTTCTGCCCGTCAACCAGTTTGCCACCCAGTTGACCAACTTCTGACCCACCCCGAACCTACCCAGCTTATTTATCAGTCTTCTATGTGGAACAGTGTCAAAAGCTTTGCTGAAGTCAAGGTAGGCGACATCAACTACTCCCCCTTGGTCCACCACTCTGGTTACCCAGTCAAAGAAATCTATGAGATTAGTTTGACAGGACCTTCCTTTGTAAACCCATGCTGTCTTGGATCTTGTGCCCTATGGATTCCAGGTGTTGTACTATCCTTTCCTTAAGGAGTGCCTCCATAATCTTGCCCACTACTGAGGTAAGACTGACTGGTCTGTAGTTCCCTGCCTCCTTCCTGCTACCACTCTTGTGGAGCAGGATCACGTAACCCTTCTCCAGTCTTCTGGGACCTCTCCTGTGCTCAGAGACTCACTAAACAATTCTGCTAATGGCTCTGCTAGTTCCACCTTTAGCTCCTTAAGTACCCTGGAATGTATGCCATCAGGTCCCATTGTCTTATTCACCTGAGCTTAGCAAGCTCTTGTAGGACCCTTTCTTTTGCGAGGAGTAGTGCTCACCTCCTTCCCCCTGTGTCCATGGTGCTGAGCTGTGGGCCCTGCCCTACCTTCTCTTCAGTAAATACTGAGCAAAGTATCTATTTAGGATAGATCTTTTACATGAGTCCTCCTCCTCACATGCTCCCTTTTCTCCATTAAGCTTAGCAATACCCCCTCTGGACTTTCTCCTTTCACTAATGTATCTATAGAAAGTCTTGTCACCTCTTTTACTGTTCGTGCTAGTGTTTCCTCAGTTTGGGACTTTGCCTACCTTACTGCCTTCCATGTTTCCCTTAGGGCAGTTTGGTATGCCTCCCTATCTTCATCCTGCTGTGTTCCCTTATATTTCCTGAAGGCCAGCCTTTTGACTCTGACCTTTTCTGCTACTGTATTTGAGAACCAAAGTGGTTTCCTTCTACATTTGCACTTCCTTTTCTGTCTAACACAATGGGATGTTGCTTCAAGTATTGCATCCTTAATGCTTGCCCACTTTGCCTGTACCCCCTCACCTGTGTTTCTTTTTGCCAGGGCTAGCTCAACTCTGTTGGCCATCTTATCAAAATCAGCTCCTCTGAAGTCCCATATTTTTGCCTTGGAATGGGATGATTTAGTTGTAGTGGCCAAACTGAACCATACCATGTGATGGTCACTGGTCCCCAGATGACCTTCTACCTGGAGATCTGTGATCCCTTCCCTGTTAGTCAGGAGCCTGTGTGATAAAATTAATAATAAATAATAATAATAATAAAACTTTATTTAATTAAGCACCTTATAGGTTTGTCAAGGTGCTTTAAATAAAAGTTAATAAAAAACAATAACATAAGACAACAGTATAAAGCAATGAATAAAAATTCATTTTTCAGTATAGTTAACTAGAATAGGCTTGGTGCCATAAATAAGTTTTCAGTGCCTGTTTAAAGCCCCCCATGGTCATGCATTCCTGGAGCTGATAGGGTAGAGAATTGCAAAGAGCTGGGGCAACGTACATGAATGTATGGGCCCCCGAAGATTTTAAAGATACCCTTGGAAACTCTAGCAACCCCTCATCAGCCGAGCAGAGCCATCACTTGGGGGCAATAAGGTGACAGAAGCTCTTTCAGGTAGTCAGGGTTGAGTTGGTGTAGGGCTTTGTACGTCATTAGTCCGACTTTAAAGGTGATCTGCCACTGGATTGGCAGCCAGTGCAGTTCGTGCAGCACCGGTGTGATGTGACATGTCCAGAAAGTACCCATCTACAGCCAGGCTGCAGTATTCTACACCAGCTGTAAGTGGTGGATATCAACCCCCGGTAGCCCTAAGTAAAGGGAGTTGCAATAATCAAGGCAAGAGGTCACAAAGGTGTGGATCAGCATTGGAAGGTCACCAGACGGAACAAGGTGCTTGATCCTAGCAATGTTCCTAAGATGGTAAAAGGATGACTTGATGACTGCCGACACTTGACATCACAGTGTCAGTCCATCATGGGACCCCTTTATCTGACTACTGCATACGTGCCCCCCAGGGACCAAATGCAGGCCATTGCCTCTCTTACAGAATACCTTACCTCTCTACCTCCTACCGCTGATCAAATTCTGGTGGGTGACTTAAATGTCAACTGGCTCAGCCCCTCCTCCTCCTCTACCTGAGACTCCTTTTCTGCAATAGACCTAACGCAACTAGTTACCCACCCTACCAGGACTAACCCCAAGAGAGGCTCCAGTACCCTGCTTGATGTGGTACTCACCAACCGCCCTAATCGGATCCCCAATGTACAAGTCCTCCCAGACTCTCTCAGCGATCACTCCCCATTTCTATTCCACTGGTCAACCTCAGTCCCCAAACCCATAGCACAGTCCACATGCCGGCGTCTCTAATACCTGGTGGACTGATAAAACTAAGGAACTTCTGTCCCAAATTGACTGGTCTCCTATACTGGCAACTCCTGACATCGACACAGCTCTCTCCTTCTTTATCCAAACTTTTAATAATGCCTGTGATATCTTTGCCCCAGTGTTGACCGCCGTTCTAAAAGGAAGAATGCCCCTAGGTTGCCCAGCTTTGATCCACCGCTCAAACATAGGGACAACCTATGGCACCGTGCCATTGAGACTGGCTGGCCCAATGACAGGCGTTATATGCCGTCACCAAACAAGTACACTCGGCCATCAGAAGGCCAAGTCTGAGCACTATGGTCCTCACCACTGCCTCATGGGGAATCCCAGAACCTTCTGGGATAACATTAAACAGTTAAATGGGAGTGCACACTCACCCACCCAGATCAACATTAATGGTGTGATCTCCTCAGACCCAGCCCTCATAGCCAACCACCTCAACATCTCATTTACTGACCTTAGCCTATCCTCCCTACAAATTTTTGACCCTCCTCCCCCAGCACCTGCTGTAAATCTTTCTTGCCCTTATTTTCTCCTCCGTCGTGTTTCTGCCCAAGAACTTAGGCCGCACCTTGTCACTGCTCTCAAGAGTAATAGTACGGGCAGTGACACCCTGGATCCGTGTATCCTACGGCTGGTCTTAGACACAGTCCTTACCCTGATCACATGCCTCATCAACCACTGTCTTTGCCTGGGGAAGGTTCCAACTGCCTGGAAAGTCGCCACTGTCACCCCTATCTTTAAAGGTGGTGATAGGACTGTGGCTGTAAACTATCGACCGATCTCCATTCTCTCTCCTCTCTCCAAGGCCTTGGAAAAAGTGGTGGCCTCTCAAATCTCTGACTACCTCTCCACCTACAGTGTCCTTTGTCCTGAGCAGCATGGCTTCCGAGCGGGCCACAGTACCAACACAGCCCTTCTAGAGTTCTCCAATTTTCTACTCCTCCTTAGACACTGGTTCTCTGGCTGGTGCCCTCTTCATTGACCTCTCAGCTTTGACACTGTCTCCCACCCCCTCCTTCTTGATGCCCTTAGTCTCTCTGGTTTTGCTGCTGGGCCTATCTCCTGGTGCACCAGTTATCTGTCTGACCGCTCACAGCGTGTAAAAATTAATGGGACCTGCTCAGACATCTGTCCCATCTTTTCTGGGGTTTCCCAGGGCTCCATTCTGGGCCCCTTACTAGTCTCCCTTTACCTTAACACCCTTCCACACTCTTGCTCGGGGAACATTCTATTGTTCGCTGATGATGCAGTCATCTTTGCCTCAAGTCGTAACCCTATTGCCCTCCAGGACTCGCTGCACAAGTCCTTCACTGAAGCCGAGGGCTGGTTCAAGGAACATAGATTGGTGATAAATTTTAAAAAAACCAAAACTATGTTCTTCTCTCATCCCAAAACAAGTCCTGCAACTTCAAACTCCTCATTCACTCTGGGTCCTCATTCCCACTCGAACAAGTTTGCTCCTATAAATACTTAGGGATCCATTTTGACCCCTCCTCTCCTTCCATGGACACATCGCTGCCCTAGCCACTGCCACTAATATCCGATTGGGCATCTTACATCGGTATAAACACTGCCTCCCCGGAGGCTCTTCGACTGCAGATCACCTCTCTCTATCCTGTCCCTAGTGGACTATGGACTGCCAGTGTATGGTGCTGCTGATCAGACCGACTCCATAAAATTCGCACTACTCTGAATAAGGCCTGCAGGTTAATTACTGGAGCACCTAGGATGACACACACCTGTCTACTGTATGCTAAAAGCGCTGGTACTTGATCTCGCGAGCACCTCAAATATCTTACCTGTACCCTTAAAAAAAAGACCCTTCTTGGGCTTTCCCCACCAGGACTGACCACCACCATACCGCTCTGTCCCACTAGTTCATACTAGGACCTCTGGGAAACCTCTCTTGTCATCCCTAGAGCTAGGACCTCTCACGGCCAAGAGCCTTCAGCTTTAGGGCCCCCTCCTAGTTCAACACACGCCCCTCCATCTCCGAAGCTCCAACTATATCGTGCTTCAAAACTTCCTTACGTAACCACCTTATTAACATCCGATGCTGTAACTGCCGCTAGTCAAAGCCGTACTCAATACTTATGACAAAGCTTATTACTAAGCTGCTAAGGACAACATAACTCTGGTATTGTTTGCATCCATCCTACCTGTACCAGCTTGTTTGTATCTATGTCTTAATTTACTGTTATACCTATGTGTTGTACTGCTATACTGTGTATTTTGGTTTGTCTTACTGTGACAAGGTACCTTTGTAAATGAGCCTATGGCTCAAAGGTTTTCCAAAATGCTGTTTAAATAAAATAAAAAAAAAAAAAAAATAAAATAAAATCATCAAGCATCACCCCTAGGTCCAGCACTTGTTCAGAGGCAAGGAGCTGGAAGCCCTCCAGAAAAAGTCCCGTAAGCTGATCAGCCCCTGATCCTCCTTTCCAGTGACCTGGATCCATGACCATCACCTCAGTCTTTCCCAAGTTCAACTTCAACCAGCTGGAATTCATCCAAACCTGTATTTCAGCAAGGCAGTTATTAAATACAGAGATAGCACTATCCTGGTCAGGTGCAAAAGACAAGTAGAGCTGGGTATCATCAGCACAGCAGTGAAACCTCAGCCCATACTGTCTTACAATGTCTTCGAGGGGCAGCATGTACACCGCAAACAACATGGGGGACAGCACCAAGTCCTGATGGACCCCACAAGACAGAGAGAGCGAGGGTTGGAGGAATAAATCCCCGGCACCACTCTCTGAGTTCTGCCAGTGAGGAAGGACTTACACCATCTGAGGACTGTACTAGGCAGGCCACAGATGAACCTCAGGCACTCAAGCAGCACCCAATGGTCCATGGTGTCAAAGGCTGAGGAGAGATCAAGGAGCACCAGGATGGAGCAGCTTCTTTGATCTCTTGCCATCAGAAGATCACTGAGCACCTGAACCAGTGCAGTCTCGGAACTGTGCCTCTTGAAAACTGGATTGGAGAGGTTCATAGATGTTATGGATGGTCAAGTGGTTCTCCAATTGTGCAGCCACTACCTTCTCAATTACCTTCCCCATAAAGGGGAGGTTAGAGATTGGTCTGCAGTTAGCAAGAGAGTCTGGGTGCAAAGAAGCTTTCTTCAGGGGGAATGTCACCACTGCCTCCTTCAGGGAGCTAGGAAACTCACCCGAGTCAGGGGAGCACCAGACTTTCTGTGCCAGGACTGGGGCATTGATATCACAACAACCCATCAGGGAAGTTGGGCCTGAATCCAAACTACAGCACATAGGGCGCATACCCTGGACGATCTGCATGACATCCATGAACTCTGGCTGGTCAAAGATACTCCAGGAAACATGAGGGACAGTGGCCAGGCACCGATCAATAGCATCCCCCATAGAGTGTGTCGAACGGATCTCTGCCCTGATGTCGGCCACCTTATCCGCAAAGAACCAAGCAAGCTCATTGCACTCCAACTACAAAAAAGCTCTTCGAGGCTGCAGGCAGGCTGGGTTGCACAGCCTGTCTATGGTTCAAAAGAGCTGAGCCAGTCTGTTATTTAAGATGGTCAGCCTCAAGGGTGGATTTCTGCCAGCGATGTGCTAACCTTTGTCCTACTCGCCGCAACTCCCTCAAGGTCCCATCAAACCAAGGGGACCAAGGGCGAGAGGACGAACATGGACAGGAGCAATAGAATCCAGGGCTGTGGCAATTACTTTATTATAGGCCAGGACCAGAGCCTCTGGGTTCCCACTTGCCACAGAAAACTCCGATAGGTCAAGTACTGCCGCTAGGCCTTTAGGGTTCACATCCCGTAAAGGGAGATATCTGACCATCTCCACAGGGTAGGCCTATGAAGGGGGACACAAAAATTGAACCCCATAGTGTCGTGATTGGACCATCCGACAGGTTCCACCCCCAAATTGGAGGCTTCGATCCCCAGGAGAAAAACCAGATCAAGGGAGTGACCGTGTTTGTGAGTAGCAGAGGTAATGATTTGTGTAAGGCCCAGTAATGTCATCAACTGGAGGAAGTGTTGTCCAAATTGGTTTCATCATCGACCCATGTGTTGAAGTCACCCAGGACCATCAACCTGGGTGACTCAAATGCCATGCTGATCCCAAGTCCACTACTTCCTGAAGGAATCGCTTCTCATCCCCAGGTGAACAGTAAATGAGGGCTATCCTACAGCCTATGCCTGCTACTACAGTACACTCAAATGACCCGGCCTCCTCAACTGGTACACTCGTGAGGCCCAATTTGGTCTTTGAAATAGACCACAACCCCCCCCGGCAGTCCAATCTCGAGCAGTGTATCACCGAGTGCCCGGACAGAATTGCAGCCTCCAACGTGGGGCCAGCATTTCCATCCAGCCAGATCTCAGTGATGCAAGCCAGACCTGCTGTCCTGACAAGATCTGCAATAATTGTAGTCTTGTTCTTAATAGATCTGGCATTGCATAACACTGCTTGAGTTGGACAGGTCTCTGGGGCCGCCCCAACTACTTGCCCATCAATAATGGTGGTGCCCTTGAGTATGGAGACCAGACATGGGGACCACACTCCAGACTCCTTTTCACCCCAGAGCATCTTCAGGACCTGACTTCCTCAATGTGAGGGCCTCGCTCATTCATCCTCCGCTGTCCACACCTCCCAGCCCCCCCACCCTCCTATGGGCAATGCCCAGCTCTCTACAGTGCTGATATGTTTAAAACACTAAGAGGGTGGAGAAAAGGAGGAGGGCATGGAGGGTGGAGGATGAATAGTGCATGACCCGGGGAGAGGATAGGCCTACAACACATCCTACAGGCTCAAAACAGACAAAATGCACCAAGCCCAAAAAAAGGAAAAAAGGCCCCCAAAACAAAACCCAGAATACAAACACAATACCCTACAGGTAATGGTGGTAGAAGCCAAGTTAGACTTGGTGACCATTACAGAGACGTGAGTAACTGGGAATAGCAACTGGGATCTGGTAGTACCAAGATATACCTTATATAGGAGGGATAAATGTAAGGCTAAAGGAGGAGGAGTAGTCCTCTACTTTAAGGGTGGCATAGAGGCTACAGAGGATGGGATATTCAAGAGTAAAGGGGCTGGCAGTATAGCCTAGAGGTTAGAGGTGTGAATGAGCTTAGTACTTCCAGTAGGCCAGACCTGGATTTGATTCTCACAACCTCCACTTGAATACTGTGCGACTCTGAGCAAGTCACTTAACCGCCCAGTGCTCCCAGGTCACCCCTGAAAATGAGCACTTGTGCCTAGTGGGCCTTACCCGGTTACCAAAGACTAAAATAAAAAATAAAAAATAAAAAAAATCATCTGAATACAAGTGACTACAGCTGCAGGAATAAAGAGTAGAATTGGGGTGGTCTGTAGACCATCAGGGCAGAAGAAACAGGTGGATAAGGAACTGGGGGATGGAATAAGAAGGAAGGGCAAAAAGAGATCTAGTGATTGTGGGAGACCTGAAGCTGACAGACACAGACTGGGATACCCCAGCAGCTAAGAGCGCCACATGTCAAGCACTGCTAGGCACACTGCAGAACTGCTTACTGGTGCAGCTGATCAGGGATGCCACAAAGCAGGACACCATTCTCGACTTGCTACCTACAAGCTTGGAGGTAGTGGAAAGGTGGTGTTCAGGGAACCACTGGGGTCCAGTGACCCCAATACCATGTGACTTGAACTGGCCATGGAGAATATCATGCCCTCAGGAGGGCTGTGGTTCTGGACCTTAGAAGGGCAGATTTGGGCCAGATGTGGGAAGCATGGTGGATTTGCTCTGCTTCAGTTTCAGAAAAGCTTTTGATTCAGTGCCACAGACGAGACTGCTTAAAAAGAGGAAGCAGCAGATGGTGTTAGCAAATGGGGTGAAATATGGGGTAGAGGGTCATGAGTGGGGTGCCGCAGAGTTCAGGGCAAGATGTGTCTTTGCAAATGACACAAAACTCTGCAGCAGAGTGAACACTGAGGAAGGAATGAGGGAACTACAGAGATCTGGAAAGGCTGGAAAGGTAGTTGAAGATATTGCAGTTAAGAGTCAATGCTAAGAAGTGCACAGTGATGCTCTTGGGGAAAAAGTATCCCCAGACAGAGTACTGGATGGTGGGGTTGGACTGGCCACTATAACCGAGGAGAGGGATCAGGGAGTCATCATTAGTTATTCATTCAAGCAAACCAGTCAGTGCATTAAGGCCTTCAGCAAGGCAACAAGGATGCTTGGATATATTGTACTTCCACTATCCTCCTTGGCACCCTCATGAAAATAAGATACTGTATCTTATGGGGCTATCCTGGTTGAAGAAATTTCAAATAAATTAATAAAACACAAAGTGGGATTTTGACAATAGGAGAAGAGAAGTGATATTCCCACTGTACAGGTCACTGGTGGGGCCTCACCTGGAATATTGTGTCCAGTTCTGAAGTCCAAACCTGAAAAAGTACAAAGATTGGCTAGAGATGGTTCAGTGAAGGTCATCAAAATGATGCAGGGCCAGCAGAGCAAATCCTGTGAGGAACAGTTGGAAGCCCTATCTACTCTGTGGAAGCCATTAAGGAGACAGGTGACATGCCAGAGACCTGTAAGTTCCTTTGGAAAATAAAGTGAATAAGGAAGAACTGTTTATTATGGCTGTGGGTGGAGCCCACAGCCATCTTGCTGTCTGTAGCTGGAAAAATGGAATACTGTGGAACACATTTTTGGAATTTTCAATGTATCCTTCAACAACTATAAATCACTATGCCAGCTGAAATAAAATACTCCCTTCCAAGCTGCTTAGCAGATGGCAATTAGGAAACTGAAACAGCTTATTAAATATTGGTTGCCTATTAACTGGAGATATGTTTACCCCCTTCAAAATGCAACAACTTGCACATTTAAATACTTAGCATGCAAACATTTTCTTGCAACTATCTTCAGTTGAGCAGGTATTGTCTTTCAAGAAAGAGTCATACCTCATCAATGTCAACCTTTTCCAGCAACGCATCTAAAAAAATGTACACTGTTTTTTCAACCTCTTAAGATACTATCTGATAAGTACTGCCTCAGACATATGCCAGGTCTTCTGTGAACTATCCAGGCTAAATATATAGCAATCAGCAGGCATTTTTTTACTATGCTTTTTGGGGAAAAAACATATAGAGCTGTACCAAACACGCACGCGCGCAAACACACACACACACACACACACACACACCATCATCATGGCCACATTTGAAATAAATACTGCAATCTAATATGTTATAAAACAATAAAAAAAACTGTTTATGTCAGTGAACACAGTGAAGTTCAGTTTACAGTAGATTTTTTTTAAATATATTTATACTATATTTTTTATTCTGGATAGTGCAGGGGAGATGCTACATCTCTGTATCATAGGGATCTTCATGTTACACATTTTTGCACTGCATTTACTCAGGATGTCCCAGATTAGATGCAATATCATGTTTTCAGTGGGGTCATGATTTTACCATTTTTGTAATGTATTTATTCAGAGTAGCCTAGTCCAGATGTAAAATATTGTTTTCAGTGTGTTCTGATATTACGCAATGCAGCATAATATTGCGTAGATGTAGTGCCCCACTGAAAATAAGATGCCATGTCTTCTGTGAACTATCCAGGCTAAATATATAGCAATCAGCAGGCATATTCTAGGAAAACACATTGCACAAATGTGTAAAAGGAAGATCACATTGAAACTGCTCCTCAACAGATCTGCATTGTGCAAACTCATTAGAGATAATGGATTAAAGCATCCCAAAAGCTCTCCACAGCCATGTTGGCTCTGACCTGAATGTGTTAGGAATAGGGATGCAATCACAAGGGGGCAAGATCGGACGTTGGTTGGGGGTAAATTCAGGAGTGATATTAGTAGGATCTTCTTCACTAAGAGGGTGGTGAAGCAATGGAAAAGCAGAAGCGGTTGGAGCAAGTACTATAAACAGGATCAAATGCAGCAGGGACCAAGCAAAGGGGCTCATAGTTTAACTAGGGAGAACCGGGGAGGTAAGGGATTCAGGGAGTGGCAGAGGGAGATACCCCCTAGGATTCTAGGTCAGAAGAGAGGCAGTAATACCTTTATAGGCTGACTGGATGGACCCTCAGTTTTTATCTGCTGGTGTTGTCTATGTTTCCATGTTATCCATTCTACTAGCTTGTAAAGAATTATAGCACTACTCTGAGTTAACATGTATTGGGGCTCTATTGCACAAGCACTTAGTTTTCAAGAATTCTGATAAGAAAAGACAGCTTGTGAAGTTACATGCCAGGGGCAAGATGTTTGCTGGCAGAAGTGTGAATCCAAAAAAACAGGCAAGAATCATGCAAGCTGTCATTGATCTGAGCTGTCAAACTGCCAGCTTGCTTCAGAAGCCAAATAATGACAACTTACTCCTGAGGGCTGCTGTGTACTTCAAACCACCTGAAAACAGGACTAGCATTTGTGTAGCATCCCCTTAGGGTGGCTATAAATTTCTCTTGCCCAGTGACGGTATGACTGAGAAATAAAGGTCTTGGCAGAAACTCGCTGCACTAACAAGAGTATATGCCTAAAATAGAGTCTACCAGCTGACAGTACAGCAAAATAAAAGCTTTGGAGTTATCAGTAGCTGTGCAAAAAGGAAAAGAAAACACTAGCTTTCACTTTGTGGCAGCAATGGATGCATTTTAAACTCTGGTCCCTGGTCTTCAGTGAGCTCCCTTCCCTATTTGGGATAGTGTAGATATCAAGGTTCATCTCTTAGCCATGAATGGATTAGGGTCCTGGATAGAACTCCATATCTCCTGTACTCAAGCACATCAGAAGGATGTACATCATAAAACACAAGGTTTTGGGAGTGGGTCATCCCACTCAGCCAGCTCTCTATTGACTGGCTGTCCATTCTTATACCCCTAGGTCCCTCAGCTTTTTTGAATAGCCACCTATGAGGACCAAGTCAAATGCCTTGCTGAAGCCAAGTTACAGTACGCCAAATGAATGTCCTTTGTCAGCCATGCCAGTCACCCAGTCAAAGAACTACATCAGATACATCAAGACATACATCAAAGCAATATATAGTTGTATATTATCACAAATAAACATAGTAGATATACACCGTATATGGTTTTTCAGCCCTATGCGTATCTCTCATAGCCATTCATATCGCTCAATACATATATTCCCTCTCCTTTCCCTCACAAAGGAACACACAAGCACTGTGCTGTGCTCACCTCTTAGGATGATGGGATGGCTGCACAGTAGTCTTTTTTTAAATTCACTATGCTTTCTCTTCTCTCAACCTGCCCTCATTAGCCCCTCTCTCTCCCCCAGCCCTGCCACTTACTGTTCCTGGGACTCACCTCTGACCTAGCAGTGCCCCATGATTTGCTCCCTATGATGGAACCTCCAGGGTTCACCATGCCTGGGAGGAGTTTAGCTCAGTTGCAGTCAGCAGCTAAGTAAGAAGTGCAGCTCCTGCAAGGAAAGAGGTGGAATCATCCTGCAGGTTGAGAGATTTTTTTCCTTCCCTTGCTCTCCTCCTCAGGGCACCTCATGGGCTATGACTTGAGCAGAGACATCCAGTCAGGAGGCATCCATCAACCCATCATGGCTCAGTTTGCACTGCTAACTGTGGTCACCCAGGCTGCAGTATAGTAGCAGCGCTCACAAGCTTTTCTCCCCAGAGGAGGACAGAATCCTTAGGGACACACAATTCTCCTTCCTTCTGCTGTCCCCTTACAACCTGGGCCTGCATCTGAACCTGGGTGGCAGTGCTGTGAGGAGTAGTGCTATCACTGCATTGAAGGGCTGGACTGCACAGTAGTCCTGTCTCCTGCCTTATGAATAGGTGCCACATTTTTAGAATTCAGAATGCTTACTTGTGAAGAGTAAGCAAAATGCAGAACACAGTGAAGAAACACTTGTTTTATTTAGGGACAAATCTAGACTGCTAATGGGGTTGCTTCTTGCATGAAAATTTCTATTAAGCTTTTTAGAGTGTTTCTTCTTATTAAAAGAAATTGCCTAAAGAGAATACCTGTAATTAAGTGGTGTGGGTAGGCAATGGACATACAAAACAAAGTTTTTTCCTGTACTGTGTTTATGACCACTGTCCATGTTCACTGGCATCCTTGAGGAAACTCTCCTCTTTCAGGAAGCACCCCTGACCTGGGTGCTGAAGCCCAACTTGGCTGCAGCATGGCCTATGTCCCTAGTCGACCACCTCTTCCTCCTACCCTCTGAACCAGGCTACATTCAGGAAGTGCCCCTGACCTGGGCACAGAAGCCCAACTTGGCTGCAGCATGGCCACTGTCCCTGGTCATCCACCTCTCCCTTCCACCAGCAGAACCAGGCTAACTTCAGGTATGGCTTCCAGGATCGAAGAGCAGACTTCACATTGGTTGCTCTCTTGTATGGCTCTATCAGTTATTGGACAATCGCAGTAAGGCTTACCCTGTTATTGACTACATGTGCTTCCTGCCTCTGGGAACCATCTGTGGCTGTTCTTGATGGCGCTCCCTGTCTTCAGGCTTGAACTAAGAACTGCTGCTAATTCATCTTGAAATCTTTTGTAATTTTTTTCTCCACTTGTCCAGAATAGCTGTTTTTTGCCTTAAGTTCACTTTATTTTAATGTTGCCTAATGCAAAGTTAATGAGTTAGCCACATGAGAAGTTTGCAGTGAAGTATGCTCTGTTTTCTGTTCATGTTCACTGCTGTAGTTTAATCTGAATCTTAATCTGCTACTTGGAGAATTGTTAAAGTGCTTTGCTCTTCTTCTTTACTGTTCTGCCTTCCTCTCTGCCCTAGACTGTACTGCCCCTCTGCCTAGAGGACTCCATACTATTTCTCTGTTCTCCTGTAATCCTCTTGCCCTAGCTGAAACCTTTGCCTTCTGTGCTGGTTCTCCTGCCCTTTCCCTGTTGTTAATTCATTTGTTTGCTCTTTTGTTAACTAATGCTGTAGGCACCAAAAAACAGATGCCCTCCTAGGTTTTTTCTTCTTCTTTTACAACTCCCACCCTGCTAATCTCCCTCTCTCTCTCTCTCTCCTCAACCCCCTCCTGCCAGTCTTTCTTCTTCAAGCTTCCCCTTCATTTTAAAACCCACCCCTGAGTTAGCTAACCTCCGCCCTGCCCCCAATTTAGCTAGTACTTTGCCTGCCTCTAACCATCTCCCTCTCCTTTTTCAGGAAGCGCCTCCGACCTGGGTTCTGAAGCCTGACTTGGTTGCTGCAGGGCCACTGTCCTTGGTTGGCTGCATCGTTCTCCCACCTGCAGAACCAGGCTAACTTCAGGTACGGCTTCCAGGATCACAGAGCGGACCTCACATTTACCACTCTCTTGTACAACTCTCCATTATTGGAAAATCGCACTAAGGCTTGCCCTGTTATTTTCTACCTGTGTTTCCTGCCTCTGGGGACCACCCACAGCTTTTATTGGTTGTGCTCCCTGGCTGCAGGCTTGAAATAAGGACAGCTGCTAATTCAACTTGAAATCTTTTATAATATTTTTCTCACCCACCCACCCACCCCAGCCCCACCCTCTAGTAAATACACCTGAGCTTCTCCCTTTCCTCTGGGCACTCTACTATTGTCTGCTACTCCCAGAGTCTACTATTATCTGCTACTCACAGAGCCTTCTTAAAGTACCAGTCCATTCTCTGCTGATACAGGAACCCAGCCCTTGCCAGTATTAGTGTGCCTCTATCAACAGTGTAATCCCTCTGACACATATTTTTTCTTCCTTTTCCCCCTGTCTTTTCCCCCACTCTACAAAGAACCCTAATCTCCATCATGTTTCTGCTATTATTCGCTTGCACTATATATATAAGGATTTTCCCTTTTGTCATACCCTCTCCTAACCACAAACAGGCCAGTAATTCCTCCCTGTCTTAAACTGTCAAGTTGTACTTCAGACCTAAACTGTCATGCTGTAATACTGACTACACTCTATGGTGACAGATGCCAGAATAGGCCAGTACCTCCTCTTTGCCCCAAACTTTCATGCTGTGCTGCGGACTTGAACTGATTTGAATTGTCAAGCTGTACCTCAGACATGAACTGTCCAGTTGTACTATTGGCCACACCTTTGGGTGACAGATGCCACCCTGGCACCTGTTACTATATGGAAAGACACCTTCCTACAGGTGGTAACTTCCACCCCCCTGGCCCCACCCCACTAACCATATCAATGCCGGTGGTTATTTATTCCACAGAAGTGTCATATAAATTCTATGATTGCCTCGCCACTTCTGTGCCACTTACTGAAACCAATGCCTGCAGTATCTTACAGAAACTGGACTCCATCCAAGCATGGATCTCTCACATAGAACCAGATGTGCTACTTGTTTCAGAAACCTGGTTGAAGAGCTCCACTCCTAACCATGAAATTAACCTTCCCAACTATAATGTGTACTGTGCCAATAGGTCAAGTAGAGAAGGGGGAGTGGCGATTTATGTGAGGGACAAGTTTTCTATTACCCTTGTTGTCTGTACCTTTATCCCAAAATAATTTGAGTGTATCTCCATAAGGCTCCTACTTCCATCCTCTGAAGCTATCTGCATCTCTGGCTGCTACTGACCCCAGTCAGGTGGCCTTGAGTTGCTCAGTTATATATGTACATTTGTTGATTCACAGTCTGGCAAAACAATTATTATGTGAGACTTAAGCCTGGATGGGAACTCCAACTCCTCCAAAAGTCTAAAAGATCTGTGTGAGGAGCTTGGGTTTACTCAGCTCATAACAGAGGTTACCCACCCTAACCCTAAAACCCCAGCTAGCAGTACACTCCTCAATCTAATTCTACTAAACAAGCCACATCTATTTAGTTATGCTGATGTATTCTTTAATGATATCAGTGTCTATAGCACTATAGCATGCATAAGGTACATTCCCACACTACCTTCCTCCTCTATATATACATTAAAAAGAAATCATAGGAACTTCAATCCCATTTACTTCCTAGCAGATTTAAATAACGTCAGATGGCAGGACTTCTGTCTTGCTTCCAAAGTGGACTCAGCCTATGTGCTGTTCCAAAAACTTGTATTGTGTCATAGACAAGCATGCACCTCTGACAAAAACCCAAACCAAGAAATTATCCTGCCCCTGGTTTTCTGCTGATGTAAAGTTTGCCTTACACAGTAGAGATGTACTTTGTAAAGGGGCACATAAAATGAAACCCCCAGCAGACTGGGTTGCCTTCAGGAAATCTAGAAATGACTATACAAAACTTCTAAGAGCTGCCAAAGCCAGCTTCTTCCAATTGCATCTAACCTCAGCCACTAATGACTCTGCCAAATTCTGGAACACCTTGAGGGAAGAAGAAGGCCATTGCTCAAGCAATGCGCTATCTGCCAAGATTAACGCTGGTAGCACCTGCACCTCAGATAGGCAGGGCATACTTGACTTACTAAATAACCACTTCATCATGGCTGGCCTTGCATTTGACACATCTGCTGTTAGTAAGCTTAGTCAACAGGTTCAAAACCCCACTTCAGTTTGCCCCACTACAACAGCTCCAGCTAATGAGACAAAGTTCTCCTTCAGCCCTGTCACTTACAAACAAGTAGAAGACTTGCTCCTGAGCTTAGACACCAAGAAAAGTGCAGAAGCTGACAAGTTAGAACCCTATTTCCTAAAATTAGAATACCATATATTGACTGCACCTGTAGCACACCTCTTCAACATGTTCTTAGCATACTGTGAAATTACTTCTGTATGGAAAATAGCACACGTAGTCCCTCTCTATAAGTCCGGCCACCCTAGTGATCTAAAAATGCATGCTATCGCTTCCTTTATCTCTACTGAGTTTTTTTTCTAATAGATGCGTCGCAATTTTTACCATTTTTTCTGTCAAGCCATTGACCTGTGGGAGCTTGGGTGATGCAATGATATGTTCAGTTTCATTTTCGGGATTTCTGACTGGCATCTTGAGTGATGGTTAGAAATATCCATTTTATCAGTTGGAACATTAAAGGGGCAAGGCATAGGACTAAGCAATATAAAATCCTGAAACATATAAACCATCTGAAGGCAGAAATTATATTTTTTCAGAAGACACATTTGCTTATGAGGAGGCTGACAAAATGAGGCGGCAAAGTGGGCAGCTGTTTCCCGGTAGGAGGCATGACCCCGCCTTGGAGGTTATGATCCACTTGCATAGGTCAGATTCCGTTCAAACCTCTCAAGTTATACTGGATCCTTCAGGCAGATTTTTGTTTGTGAAAGGCAGATTTCATACCATGGATATTATTTTGGGTGTTATTTATGGCCCTAATGTAGATTCCCCCAGTTTTTTGTCCAGATAATAGAAGCCCTAACTCTATTTTTGGATATCCCTATGGTTATAGGGGGTGACTTCAATCTCGTTTTTGATCAGGCTCTTGACAGGTCAGGCCAATCCCATCAAGGTCTTTCCCCAGCACAAAGAGCTTTTAGGGATCTGTTGGACTCTATAGGTCTTTGTGATATATGGCGTGTATTACATCCTAGTACAAGGGAATATACCTATGTTTCTCCAGTCCACGCAACTTCTTCGAGGATTGATTATATCCTCACCTCTCAATCCTTATTACCTGGGGTCATAAATTCTAGTATTGTTTCAGGGACCCCTGTCGGATCACTCTGTGGTCACCTGCCAAATAACCCTAGCGTTGCTGCCCAATAAAGGGGGCAGGCTGAAGTTGAATAATCAAATTTTGAAGGAGCCAAAGATGGTTCAATATATAATATCCCAAATAGAGCAGTTTATTGCCACCAATTCTAACTCCGTGAAGAAGCCCGATATGACATAGGGAGCTTGTAAAGCATATTTAAGGGAGATTATAATTGGCCTAACATCGAAAAGGAAAAAAGAGAGGTATCTCGGATCTCTGACTCTTCTCTCAGATTAGGGGCATAGAGATGGTCTCTCTCCATCCTCTTCTGAGATACTTAATCAAGAATTAACGAAATTGAGAGAAGCCTACCTAGCAATGTTATCGGAGCAAGCCGAATTTGCTATTTTGAAAACAAAAGCGGTATACACTGATCAGGGTGAGAAGACCGGCAAAATGTTGGTGCTGCGTATTAAACAACAGGAATCCACTAGATTTATTCCTGCAGTCCATTCCTCCAAAGATAACTCCCTTAAGGTCTCGCCCTCAGAGATAGCAGAGGAGTTCACAAATTATTTCCACGATTTATATGGCCCTATGGTTAATTCCCCATCTAAGGAGAGACTTCTTGAATATCTGAATGATTTACAATTGCCAGCTCTCTCACAATCCCAGCATAAAATTTTGGAGTCTCCTATCTCTGAGGGTGAGATTGAAAGGGTAATTAAATCTCTCTCATCTGACAAATCTCCGGGCCCTGACGGGTTTACCTCCAACTTTTACAAAGCTTTCTCTAAGCAATTGATTCCCAATTTGTTACCACTTTTTCAGGCTATTCTCTCCGGTCAAGTATCCGATCCCTCCCTTTTTGAGGCACTGATTGATTTGTTGGCTAAGCCGGATAGGCCGTCCGATCTGGTCTCCAGTTACAGACTGATCTCCCTTCTTAACCATGATATTAAAATCCTGGCAAGACTATTAGCCGACCATTTGGAGGCAGTACTTCCCTTTTTAATAGGAGCAGATCAGGTTGGCTTTATGAAAGGCAGATCCTCTGTGGATCATCTGAGGGCCCTGTCTCACGTCTTCTCAGTATCCAAGGACACTCCGCACCCAATGGTCCTGATTTCGCTGGATGCTGAGAAGGTGTTCGACAGAGTCCATTGGGATTACCTGTTTGCTCCGATGGAAGTTTTTGGTTTTCCTATGAAATTTCAGAATTGGGTTAGCTCTGTATACAAGTTCTCTTCTGCTACAATTTCATGTAATGGGGTTATCTCCACCCCCTTCAAACTACATGTAGGGACCAGGCAGGGGTGTCCCTTATCCCCCCTTCTCTTTAATATTTACCTAGATCCTCTTATCAGGAGACTGTCTGGTGCCCAGGGCATCTCGGGTATCTCTCTTGGGGAGCAGGTGGTTAAAGTGGTGGCCTATGCAGATGATCTTCTGCTGCAGGTAACCCATCCACTCACATCTATTCCTGTTATTCTGAAGTTAATAGATGACTTCAGTAAGGTCTCAATTATAAACTCAATGTAGGTAAGACTGTGGTTTTTCCTCTTAACCACAGGGTAGACAAACAGGATATTATTGAGTTTGGGCCCAGCTGGAAGTCCGATTATATGAAATATCTGGGGCTCCTTCTCACTCGGAACATGGCACGGCTCAGACAACTCAATATTGATGCATTGGTACATAAAATAGATGTAGACCTCCACCGGTGAACTCTACTTCCCCTTCTTTTGGGGCAGAATTAATTTAATCAAAATGAATGTATTTCCTCATTTATTCTACCCCCTTAACATGCTAAACATATGGCTCCCCCTGGCCTGGGTTAAAAAAGCACATAGCATGATCTCTACATTTATATGGGGAGACAAGAAGGCTAGGATGGCTCTTCATAAGTTAGCTGCTCCGAAGGCTAAAGGAGGGTTAAGACTTCCCCATATTGGGCTCTATTACTGGGCCAGTCAGGCCAATAAGTATCTCAGATGGCTGACTGTGGATCAACAATCCATGGCTGCCACTTATATCCCAACTTGGTTAGCCGTAGAGTCTGCTGCCATTAGAAAACATGGCCTCTCTCTGGCTGCGTTGCTATACACCAAGGTTAGTTCTTTACCTGAACCTCTACATAGCTCTCCTATTGCTGTCTCAATCAGGGTTCATACTCAATTGTGCACTTTTCTGAAGTATAAAAATCTTAAGGATTTATCTCAACCTGTTATAGACAATCCTAATTTTTTTCTGGACGGTAAGCTTCTCTCACCTAGTTGGATCCCTCAGATAAGTAACTGCCATCTAGATGACTTCATGTTATCCGATAGTCAATGGTGCTCTTCTGCTGGCATTATGCATAAGTTTATGTTATCTCACACAGCAATTTTTAAAATTTTTCAATTCCGTCACTTACTGGTTAAGGTAATGGGTTTTGTACCCCCTCCTGCTCCCAATATCAGTTTTCAGGCTACCCTTACGGAGTTGGCGGGTTCGCCTCATGCTGTATCTACAATATATACTGCTCTGTTTACCTGGGCTTACCCTGCTAATTATGCTCCCGTCTCCTTTTGGGCCTCTCTCTTTCAGGGTAGAGATATGGATTGGTCTTTCTTGTGGCAAAATTGTCATAAGTTCCTTAAGCAGGACAGACTTAGATTAACACAATTCAAAATTTTGCATAACATTTATTATTCTCCGCAGAAGCTTGCTAGACTGGGTCTGATGTCTTCCCCCCTTTGCACAAGATGCCAGTCTCAAGAAGGTGACCTCCTTCATATTTTCTGGAGTTGTTCTAAAATTGCCCCACTTTGGACCATGATTAATCAGCGTGCTGATCCTCTTTTAGGACTCTCAGAATTGTTCACCCCCGAAATATGTCTCCTCAAGGATTTCTCCTCTATTTCAGTGGTGAACAGGAGGTATCACATAGCATTGATGTCGATGTCTGTTAAAAAGGTGGTGTTGAGGCATTGGAATGACACAGAGGTACCATCTTATGTTGAATGGCTTCAGGAATTACTGGCGAACCTCAGAACAGAGAGGACAATTGCCAGTCTATACAACAAACTGGAAAAGTTTGACAAGATCTGGGGCACATTGCAGACTCTTTATGCACTACAGGCATAAGTACTACCAGGTTATATTCTCTAGTGTTGTGCTAAAAGAATACCGATGCTTTGGGTTGTTCGGTGGGTAATGGGTTGGGCGGGCAGGGGGTGGAGGAGAGCAAATCATTTTGTATTTTGTGTCTGCCCTTTGGGGTTTATGATGTACTCCACCATGATTCGTTCTCTATAATGGAAACTTTAATAACATCTGAATTGAAAAACAATGATATGTTCAGTTTCACAAGTTCTCTGGAATTTGTAAAATTCCTGACTAATGAAATGGGTACCATTGTCCAACTTTATCTCGAATTCCATATCTGGCCAGTATGGAATTGGTGTGGACAACTACAGAGCTGCTTTCTGTGTCTTTCAACATGGCAATTTCACAATATCAGGAGTAGCTGTGCATTATAATTAGGATGGGCAGAATTCGGTTTTTATTTTTTTATAATTTAGATGGAAAACATAGATTTTTTAATTTTAAACCTTTTTCCCCAAGTTTTACCAATTTACATTTTCACAGTTTCATGAAATTATGGGATTTTGAGCATTTATTTTGATCTATATCAATTTAATTTTCACAGCCACAGTTAATGGCAGTAAATGTTGAGGATTTACAAACTGATAAAAATAAAAATTGTTATCATCATATGTCAAATGGCACTAGAAGTTACTTTGTCTGTCTATAAATTTAGATTATTATCAATGGATATTTGTTTTCATCAGTTTGTGTGTGTGCAGTGAAATCAACATTTATCAACATTTATTGATTTAAATCTAATCCTGCCAAGCCTAATTATAATCAAGTATTCGTTCTCATTCCATTGAAAGATATCTGCTTCTGGATTTTGCCATTGCCTCTCAGGTATTTCTCGCGTTATAAATGTTTTCTTTTGCTGTGAAAACCTGAGGTTTATACAGACTTCACACTTGATTATTACTTGTTCTATCTCTTTTGCCATTCCTGGCCAAACTATCCCATCTCATGCCCATTGCTTGCATTTTTCCATACCAAATGCCCAAGGTGAATTCTCCCCAGCATTTCCTGTTTCACACTCTGAGGAATAACTGTTTTTTCCCCTTTTGGTATCATTTCATCCATTTCACACAACTCTTCCTGATGATTTCAATATCCTTGTGCTTGCATGGGCACCTCTCTTCTGTCTTTTGACCAAACCTTGTTGTGTCAGTTCACATACTTGTGTGTGTCTCATCTTTGTTTCTTGTTGAATTTCAGCTAGTTTTTGTTTTACTGACAGAGAGATTGACGACATGTATTTGTGCCTTAGTTTCTACCTCCAGTTGCTTCTTGCTTCTATGGATACCTTTCATAACGTACGCCGCTGACAGAGTATCTGCTATGTACAGCTGCTTGCCACATTTGAATGTGATTCTTAATTGGGTATTGCTGTAATTTAAATAGAATTATCTGTATTCAGAGTGTTGCACAGCTCAGTGCTAAAGATAGTAACAAGAGGCTTGTGGGCTATTTCAACTTCTGTTTCTTTGTCATATACAAACTGGTGAAATCTTTGGCATCCAAATTCTATCGTCAGGGTGTCCTTCTCAGTTAGTGCGTACTTTTCCTGCACTTCTGTTAGGGCTTTGGATGCGTATGCTACCAGCACTCCATTCTGCAATAGTATAACCCTTAACTGAGTCTGTGATGCATCAGCTGAGACCTTGCCTTCCTGTGTTGCATAGTAGTATTTTAAAGCTATCTTTGTCCTTCCGTGTGTATTTGTTTTAGCTGTCTCATGCCTGCTCCTTGCTTTGCTTCCCAGTGCCATACGATATCTTTTTGGAGTAACTCTATTAAAGGTCATGCTATATCTGAATCATTTTAGATGGATTTCCCCAAGTACGTTACCATATTTAGCCATAAACCTCTCAAATTCATTTCTGTTGCCTGGAGTCTCCATTTCTGCTATGGCTCATATTTCTGTCTTACCTGGCTTCTCCCCATCTTTGCTTATTATGTGTCCTAGCTACTTGATTTCAGATATCCCAAACTTACTTGCCTCTTTGTTGAACCTTAAGTTTACTTTACTGGTTCCTTCAAATATTTGTCTCAGCCTGACTTCATGTTCTTGTTCACTGCTTCCAAAGATTAGTATCTCATCAATATTTGTTACCACACCTGCCATATCATCAAATTGCAGGCTAACACATCTATCAAATACTTTCTGGGAACTATTTATCCCAAATGGTAGTCAAGGTATCAATACTTTCTGTAAGGGGTCTTACATTTGGTTAAGTATGATACTTCAAGTTGTTAGAGGTACAGCTGACATCCAACGTGCTAAAATGTGTAGTCCAGGATAATCTGCTGTTTTTTTCAATTAATGGGATTTGAAAACGTTCTCCACATATAACTTTAATATCTGGGAGTCAAAACATATATTTAATTTCCCAATTTTATTCCCACAATTACCATGGAGTTCACTCATTTTGTGGGTTTGTCCACTCTCTCCATTACTTCTAGTTCTTCCATCCTATCCAGCTCTTCTTTGACTTCTATGAGCCTGTTTTTGTGCATTACAGGGTATTTTCTGAGGCACATGGACCAGTGGTATGGCATCTGGTTTAATTCTGATGTGATGTGGTCTACTAAGACACCCAATATCCTCCAATATATCCTCATATTCTGTAGTTATATTTGATTGCTTGTCAGTACTCTGTATCAGCTTTATAAGTTCTAAGGCCACACAGCCTTGGAGTCCAGGTACTGGTTCCGAGTCTGTCACAGTTATTTAGAAGTCACACTCTGCTGTTCTGCCCTTATAAGTGCATATTTGTTTGCATTTCTCTCTTACCAGACTCTGTCCTCCTCCATAGGAAGATAATCTGGTCTCAGTTTGCTCCATTTTGACATCTGAATTTTCTCCAAAATATTTCCCAGTATTACAATTGCCTGTGCCCCATATCTATTTTAAATCCTATCCTGCTTCCATTTATTATTAGGTCAACTTACCATAAGCCATGTTGCTTCCCTAAAGTCACGATGCCTATGAAATGTTCTGCACTCTTGCTGTCTTTCTCTCTCCCGTCAATAATTTATATTTCCTAGATTTGCTTGCTTCTTCACACCTTGGCAGAATGGTTTCTGTGATGATGCTTGCTGTATGTTTTTACATATGCTATAGAGTCCCCTCTGTCATGTTCTTCACCCTAGTAACCACAACTTCTAGTAGCTGCCTGATACCTTTGATTTTGCTATCCAGGTCTGTTTCTTAATTCTGTAGGTGCTCCCTCTTGACTTACAGTGCTATCCCTTTTATTACATGGCTGAATCACAGTTACCATGCTTTCACCTGTCATTGCTTTCATGTGCTTTACTGCCTGTTCTGCTGCTCAGTAAGTGTTACTACATTTTTATGGCAGCATGGGTGGAGCCATGCTGATGTATTGCCATGATGTAGGAGAATAAAATTACTGTGACAGGAATGTGAGGCAGTTTTCCTCCGCTGAGTGGTTCGACTGGTACTGTGGCACACATTTCTGCCTCCTGTTTAAAGCAGCAATAAAGTACTACATAAAAAGTCAGTAACACCCCTGGGGTTGGGTAGCGCACTGGCTCAACCCATTTCAGAAGAAGAGATTCTTGCAACAATAAACTTGCTTACTCTTGATAAGGCTCCGGGCCCAGATGGGTTCTTCCCCAATTTTTATAAATGTTTTGCTGTGCAGCTGGCTCCTAGTTTAAAAAGATTATTTCACTGTATTTTGACCTCTGAGAAAGTGGACAAACACCTTTTTTCAGCTCTTATTGTTGTCATTCCTAAGGGTGGTAAGGA
Source organism: Neoceratodus forsteri (assembly GCA_016271365.2). Lineage (NCBI taxonomy): Eukaryota > Metazoa > Chordata > Ceratodontiformes > Ceratodontidae > Neoceratodus > Neoceratodus forsteri. The sequence continues at coordinate 1,506,820,678 of CM057456.1, forward strand.
CCCAGACAAGGTTACCAGCTACAGACCCATCTCGCTTTTAAATTATGATGTTAAGATTTTAGCAAAAATTTTGGCCAATCGTTTAGCTAAAGTAATGCCGCTACTCATACACAGTGACCAGATTGGCTTTATGGCCGGTAGGTCGGCTGTGGACCACCTACATAAATTGGCTAATATATTTTCTGTGTCTAGGCATCACTGTTTCCCTTCTGGGTTGGTGTCGATAGACGCAGAAAAAGCATTTGATAGGGTGGATTGGCAGTTCTTATATTTGATAATGATAAAATTTGGATTTCCCCCCTCTTTTGTTAAGAATGTTTTTTCTTTGTACAGTCAACTGAGTGCACAGATTTACTGCAATGGTTTTTTTTCTTCAACATTCCCTCTGTGTGCTGGAACTCGACAGGGATGTCCTCTCTCACCTCTCCTTTTTAACCTCTACCTCAAACCTTTTCTGGCAAAATAAGATTGGACCCTAGAGTTAAAGGAATTAAAATCAGTTCCCACGAGTTTAAACTTTCTGCATATGCAGACAACGTTCTTTTTCATTTAACCCACCCCAACACCACTATACCAGTGGTTATGTAGCTTATAGAGGAGTTTAGCAAGTTTTCTAACTATAAAATCAATAGAGAAAAAACCTTAGTATTCCCGTTGAATTCTAGGGTGCTCAAGTCAGAGATTACATCGCTTGGTTTACAGTGGAGCCTGTCCACGCTCACTTATTTAGGAGTTGTCTTGGCCCGTAGTGACTCCAAGATGGTACAATTGAATTTAGACTCGATAAGGAATACCATTCAACAAGATCTTGCTAGGTGGGCCAAACTCCCGTTATCCTTATGGAGTAGGGTTAGTCTGACAAAAATGAATATATTACCCAGGGTATTGTACCTGCTAACCATGCTGAACTTGTGCTTGCCATTAAGCTGGTTTAAGAATATGCATGCAATAATTTCAGAATTTATCTGGCAGGGGAAGACTCCACGTAGAGCCTATAACAGGATGGCTGCTCCTAAGGAGAAGGCTGGGTTAAATTTACCTCATTTGGGATTATATTATTGGGCAAGTAGTGTAAGCAAGTACTTAAGATGGCTGCTAGTTCCCATAGAGCACTCCTCATATTTTTATGTCCCCTCATGGGTTAAGTTAGAGGTGGAGTTAATAAAGGAAGCGGGGCTTGATCCGACTGCACTCCTTTATGCTTCAATGAAGTCCCTATCTGGGGAGTCATTTCCCACCCTGATCAAAACATCTTTAAGAATCCATGCACAACTGTGCTCATTTTTAAAATATTCCCCCAGTAAAGATAGGAATCAACCCCTGTGCTGAAACTCGAATTTAAAAATTGGGGGTAAAATGATTCAGGAATCTTGGCTTCCTGAGATAAAGGACCTGAGGATTTCAGACCTCTTTCAGGAGGGGGAATGTCTCTCTGTGCAGGCTTTAATTAATAAATTTTGTATTGCCCCTGGGCATATTTTTAGAGTTTATTAGCTCAGACATCTGCTGGTACAATCTCTTAGGAAACATGTCGGGTCTCAGCCACCTGAAGGATTTTTTGAGATCCTCACTAGAACTGTTTGGGAGCCGCGTGTATTTTCTAGATTCTATAAATGCTTATTTGATCAAGCATTTCAACAGCTCGATGGCACTCCCTATTATTGGAATACTGTTTCCGGGGACCCTGGGAGGGACTGGAACGCAATCTGGCTGCATACCTATAGGTACATATCTCAGGATAGGCTGAGAGTCATGCTATTTCAATTTTTAAATAACATGTATTGGACCCACAAAAATTGCATAAGATCAGTCGTATTTCTGACCCAAAATGCAATCATTGCCGTCAGCAGGACGGGACACTACTTCATATTTTCTGGGAATGTCCAAGGGTCAAATCACTGTGGGATAAGATTAGAGAATGGGCAAACCCCTTGCTGGGGATTGATCACCTATTTAGTCCCGAAGTTTGTTTATTGGGGGATTACTCTGCAATTAAGGTTAAAGCCAGATGGTATTACATGGCCATCATTTCAGCGTCACTCAAGAAGGTTGTCTTGAAACATTGGGTGGACGGAGATGTAATCACTTACACAGACTGGTTACAGGAGTTGCTTTTTAATCTGAATATGGAAAATTTCAGTGCGAATCGAAAGAATTGTTTGACAAAGTAAGGTAAGGTTTGGGAAAAGCTACATGAGTTGGATCTACTTCAAACAGGTGCTTATTCCCCTTGACTACCTAATTTCATGCTAAGGATGTTTAACGATGTGGTGCATCATTTTATGATTCTGTCTGCTTGGGGTTGGGGGAGGGAAGGAGGAGGGCAAGGTGCTTCTGATAATGTACCTGGATATGTTCACATTGTCACGCGTTTGTATTGATGCTTGGATTGTCCTGCATTTTTGCATCTTGCTCTGTATTGGGAGAAAACTTTAATAAATTTGAATTAAAAACAAAGTCAGTAACACGTAGATGTTTCCCTTCTGATCTGTTGAGAACATAGCTGTTTAAAATTCTGTTGAGCAGTGAACAATTTGGCTATAAAGTGCCCAGTTTCTTCTTTGTTTTTGTTTACATTTGTATGTCTACCATGTTGTTCCCCAGACCTGTACTACCAACTGCGCACACACAAGGACATTCTGCTTTATTTATAACTAGACTGGTTATGCTTCCTGTGTGGTGCATGCATTCCTTCAAGAATGTATTAAAGTCAGTGCTGAATGGATTAATTTACAAAGGAATGTGACTAACAGTGAGGGTTGTAACTCAAAACATCTGATGCTATACAGATGAGGAAAGTGACACAGCAGTCTGAAACATTAGTTTCATACATGCAGTGTGATGGGACTGAGAGACACAGCATATGTGTGTGTGTGTGTGTGTGTGTGTGTCTGTGTGTGTGGTGCACGTGTGTGTGCTCATAGGTGTAGAAGGGGGGGAACAAAGAGTGCTGTAGCACCCCTAGCTTCTTAGGATATAATAAACTACCCTTTTAAAACTGCCTTCTTTACAGCACCAGCTGCTGTTTTAACCCCTTCTCACTGGAATTAAATAAAAGTCAATTGAAAAAGAGCCACATATGTGTTTCTCAGGTGTGATGGGGTTAAACCTGCCTAAATCAGCAACAGCTGTCACCAGCTGACCCCCAGCCAGAGAGACAGAGAGAGCTACATCTAACTTCACTCAAGTAGGCAAGCTGATTTAATGATAAAATGCAATGTTGTTGTTTTGACAGTCAATCAGCACAGCATGGCTGTATGGTTTCAAACTTAAGTTTCTTTTCTGTTTCAGTTGAAGTTGTGCATTGTGCTGTACTTAGTTACTCAAGGAGGCTGCCAGCTGGTTATTGTTTGTTTCCAATGGCAAGTAAGTACTACTAGTACTTTCTTGATCACACCCTTATTCTATACTTATTTCTTGCAGGCAGTTAGGCTGGCTGGGCACTGTTATCTGATTCACATATAGCCTGTTGTAAAAAAAATATATAGTACATTTTTGTGCATGGTTTCCCTAGGATAGGCTTTGTTTGCACTGCAGACCAAACAGTTGTAAAGTGCAAGCAAGCTATATACATGGTATATCTGTTTTTCATTTTTCTCTTAGTACAACCCTGCCTCCCCCAATTCTCAGTAGAACTGCTAGCATTTCCATCCATATAGTACAGTACAGTGTTTAGCCTTGCATCAATTTGTCATAATTTTTTAGTTATGGAAGGTACTATAATATAATTTTGGCATGCTACTTTATTAATTTCAGCAGTTGTTAAAAGTTGTAGCAGAGGGGGAAACACAGGGTACTCAGAGTCTGAACTGTTTTTACCTTCTCTCTTCCTTAGAGAAATATTTAATATTTAAGTAGGTTGTCAGTTGCCACTACTACTGTTAGGTACTGGTAATCTAAAGTATGGATAATTCATCAGAAGTGTGCAAATAAAAGGTGTTATTCCATTCATTTTGCACAATTATATAAATACCGTATATGAGTAATGTGCTGAAAGCATTTCCTATTTACTATCAGAAACATATGCAAGCAGTACGCACCATACACAGTATAATTCTATTATGTATAGTAAAAAAGTAACCTCCAGGGAAGAGATGTTTAAAAGAATGAAGGTGGCAGCCATATTTATTGATGTGAATCATCAGTTTTACAGCTACCAATTAAAATTATTTTTCAGATCTCTGAGCTAATGAGAAATGCACTGATGATGAATACAGAGATGTCAGAAATGCACTAAAGTTTTAAAAACTGATGGATGTATGACAGGATGGATTAAAACTCCTTAATCCCCCCATAATTGATTTACATTATTCAGATATCAAAAACTATTACTTTGCTGGGCTAAAATATAACAGGGAGTTAAATTAACGAACAGTCTAATGCCCAATAATTTAAATGATACATTGATACAATACAACTATTTGTGGCAGATATACTCTTAGTTATCAGTCAAATAACAGTAAGTGGTGTGTGTGTGTGTGTGTGTGTGTGTGTGTGTGTGTGTGTGTGTATGTGTGTGTGTAAGAGAGTTACTCCAAGGACCCCACATTGCTACAGTGTAAAACCATGTGCGTAGTTCTCCTGGTACAACTTTAAAGAACCTGTTTCTCATACAGGCTGTTGTCCCATATTATCTTCTGGAAGGCTTCAGAGAAATCCAGCTGCTCAGTCTGGACTTCAGCCAGGGTCCAGATATTCAAAGGATTGTGCCTCAGCACGATATTCAAATAGAATTGCGCCTGCTTTAAGTCCTGATGCGCGGGCGCGTCAGTAATGTGTCGAAGGCGCGGAGGTGGGCGCGTGCCCATGCATACTCTGCACATCCCGATATTCAGCCCGGGATGTGCTGAGCCATGCATGTGCAACCCCTACTTGAGCTGCACAAAGTTGATCCCCCCAAAAAAGGAGCAATGGCCGGCCACTCACGGTAAGCTGCCGTATTGCAGAGCACAACATGGCAGCTGCCACCTGTGGATGGCCACCCGAGCTCCAGCTGCACCTCCACGGTGGCACCCCCCCCCATGCCTGATCGCGGGCATTGGTATGAAAAAATAGAATCCTATATCCCTGGTGGTCCAGTGGACCGCTGTCAGCCCGATCACAGGCTTCAGTAAAATAATAATGATTCCTTTTTCCCTGCTGTCAGCCCGATCGCGGGCTTAAGTAAAATAATAAAGATTCCCTTTTCCCTGGTGGTCCAGTGGACCGCTGTCAGCCCAATCGCAGGCTTAAGTAAAATGATAATGATTCCTTTTTCCTTGCTGTCAGCCCGATCATGGGCTTAAGTAAAATAATAAAGATTCCCTTTTTCCCGGTGGTCCAGTGAACCACTGCCAGCCCGATCGCGGACTTAAGTAAAATTATAAAGATTCCTATATCCCAGGTGGTCAGCGGATCCCCCTCCCCACCACCACTGATCCCCACGCCCTGCTCCCCGGTTAGCGGCGAGCAGCACTCCCACCACCGCCGCCCACTGACCGACACCCGGCAGCTGTATGCCCATTGGTCCACAGTGTGAGCCAATGGGCATGCAGCCCATACTGTTTTGCCACATTCCAGATCACATATCTGGAATGTGTAGTATGGTACGGGCTGCACACCCAATGGCTTACGCTGTCAGCCAATGGGCATACCGCCCTACCAACGGTGTCTGTCGGTGGGCAGTGGGGTGGCAGGTGGGTGGGGTGCTGCTGCCCGCCACTGACGGGGGGTGAGGGGCAGTGGGGATCAGTGGGCAGGTGGGGAGGGGGGTCCACTGGACCACCAGGGATATAGGAATCATTATTATTTTACTTAAGCCCGCGATCGGGCTGACAGCGGTCCACTGGACCACCAGGGAAAAAGGAATCATTATTATTTTACTTAAGCCTGCGATTGGGCTGACAGCAGTCCACTGGACCACCAGGGTTATTGGATACTTTATTATTTTTCAAATGCCCACAATCAGACTGTGGGGCACATTGCCACACTGCAGGGGGCGTCGGTCACTGATGGCTGCTGCCTGGCAGGGAGCCAGGCGCAAGTCGCCGGGGATTGGCACACCTGCATGCAAATGGAGCCATAATGACATGCAAATGGCCCCATTTGCACCTTGCATACATTATGGCCCCATTTATATGTGCACTTTTGAATATCGCGGTTGTTGCACCTAGTGCAATGGAACTTGCGCTAGCGCAACCCCCTGCTCCACTCTGGCCACTTGCGCTGGCACAGTGCCACTGTGCCATGTGCACTGCAGGTGGCCAGGGTGTGATATTCAATGATGCTGAGCCATGGCGCAGCTCTGTCGAATATCGCCCAGTCAATGCCCCTGCGCAGCCAAGTTGCGCTGCGCCCAGGCTTGCGCCACAGCCTGTCACAGTTTGAATATCTGGGCCCGGATGTGTGTGACATTGTGTGTAGTTGCTTAAACAGTACAGAAGACACAAATCTGACTAAATGTAGTCCTATAGAAAATCTATCTGCTGTTTGAATGCATGCAGTTATCCCTCTGTCATCCTCTTAAAGGGCTCATGACATCACATGGGAACATTGGAAATATATAAGTATATACACACTTTGTTTTGCTATTTATTGACACAGGATAGCCCAGCTTGACACTTAGCAGAATAGTCTGGCTTTTCTCATTTTTTTGCAGATGAACAGAGTAAACCAAGGAGAAGCTGAGTGTTGATTGACTTACTCAGCCTCATACAGCCTACTATGGGATTTTAACTTGGATCTCCAGGTCCCAAGCCTATTGCACGTATACTCACAGTTTTGTTTTACTATAACTGCTGTAATTTTTGCACTTTGTAGATTTTCAAATGGGTAGCCATTTGGCATCAGCTTAAACAATGGAAGGTTCTGTCTTCATATGGAGCTATTGGAGGTTACACGTTAAACAGCTGAGGACTTAATATTCAATGTTAAATATTCGCATATGTTATAAATGTACACTTAACATTATTACTGCCATCATAAATGTATATTTATTGTATTTCTGTATATCAATAACTGGGTCAGAAAAAGTGCCCTTTATACTGTAACAAGTACCCTTCCAACTGTCAGCACCCCCAACATTTACAATCTCCTGGTACCCGTGTGTGTGTGGGTGGGTGGGTGGGTGTGTGTGTGTGTGTGTGTGTGTGTGTGTGTGTGTGTCTGTATGTTCAGTGTACCTGATTTCAATAAGTGAGTACTTTATTAGTCCAGATGCCTTATCTGACCTTTCTTGCATGGGAGGCTTCAGTTTAGATACAGACATCTATAGGAAAGAGAGCAGCAGCAAACAGTTATGCAGGCTGCAGCTCTATTTGTCAAGTCCAAAATATAAAAAGTCCTCTCCACAAGCCAGTCCAGTGGCACTGAGGGTTGAGGTGCTGGATGCCATACCTCGTGCTATGCTGGCAACCCAGGTTCAGGAACAACCTCAGGTCATCGGGGGGCTGGTGTGGGGGAGTGGGAACCAGGATTGAGCATGCCGATGGGCAGCTTTCCTCTCCCGGGGGTAGTGAGGGTGGTTGATGCCCCCCCCGTAGTTCCACTCCCTCTGGGTGGAGGTCCAGTGAGTAACGTAGGCAGAGAAGGGGTGGCAATAGTATCGGGAGGTGGAATGGGCTGAGCTGGCACCATGGGTGCGTAGTGTGCCTCATCACACTCACACAGCCATGTGCCATGGCCTCAGGGGGTCAGGGGAGAAAAAACAGTAGAAATGCATATGTGTTCTCATTGCCAGTTGGTGGGAGGAGGCGACAGGGACCAAAGAGCCATATATAGAAAAAAAAAAGTCCTCTTCACTGATATATTGTAGTGTTTTATTTTATTCCCTGTGAGGAGGACTTCACGTCCAAGCTGAAGCTGGTATGTATTTGTAGTTACCTGAGTGAGGGTGACTACTATTGTACATGCTGCACTTTGGAAGCATACATCCAACATCACATGCATTCCCATTTGTTAATCAGAATTATATGGTTTCAATACGTAAAAAAAAGCAGTTGAACATGTTAATGAGCTTCTGTTGCATCATCACATGTATGAGAGGTGATTATTGTTGATCTATTTCAGTCTCTCCATTCCCATCTTCAGTTCATTTGCAGAGGAAAGCGCTCTCTCACCTACCATAGTATCTGTAATTGCTTAAACCAGTAATGTGTGTTTATATTCTTGTACAGTTATGCTGCTACTGGCAAAAGTGGTGTTTTTTTTTTTATTCTAGTCTACCTCAGCACCATCAGGGGCCATTAAGAAGAAAGACACCTGAAGTGATTCACAGCTATCTTCATTTGGCAATTTTTTCTTTGACTTTTGGAGGTGTGAGTGGCAGGGTCTCTCTTTCCATAGTAACCATACAGTGTCAGTCATGGCTAGGATGCTAATGACTTAAACTAAGCCTTTGATACCCACCTAATTGCTAACTGTACAGTGAGGATGGACTAGAAATACATTTGTGAGTGCCCCAGTGTTTTGTGTGTGTGTGTGTGTGTGTTGCATGTGTGCCTGTGTGTGTGATATTAGTGGTGGGTATCCAGTGGCACTGGTGTTGGTGCAAAGGCCTTTTAGACTCATGTCTCCCCCAAACTTTTAGCCGTGGTTGCACCTATGTGTATGTGTGTGTGTGTGTGTGTGAGTGTGTGTAGGCACACAACCACTAGAGGACTTGCAATTATGCTGAATGTGTGCAACCTTATGGGTGGTGATATAATGTGTTTTTTATTGAAAGTGTGGTACACTGCTTGGATATTTGGTCAGATTTTGTTGGAGGAGTCTAACAGTATCATACTGCAATCTATAACAAATCAGGAAAAAATGGTTGATATGAAATCAGTATGTATGGGAATACCAATTAGATATTGTTGTGAGGTGCTGTATTACAGCATAAAATAATCCATGGGATCTAAATGTTCAAAGCCGGGAGTTCTAGTCCAGGTTACTATGCCACGTGGATGTGACAAAAGTGGCTCATTGTCAGGAACCCTATGTTCAAGTGCATTCTTCACCACATTTGCAATGCTGTGCACCACTTCCTCTCTGTGTAATGCTTGCGCCATCAGATAACAAGTGAGCTAGCACCATTGCAGAGCTATACCCTCACCATGGGCTCTTTTGTACAAAGATGAGAGCAGGGAGGATGCTGGCAGCAGGCAGAAAGCTGGCAACTGCAGGCCCATCAACCTGAATTTGGTGGACGTGAAAGTAATGGAGACACTGTTGAAGGAAAGGATTGTGGAATATTTTGAATCATGTGGCATACAGTATCTGTGGCTGCATGGATTTACTTGGAGGGTATGGGGAAGCTGATGTCAAAGTAATCTATTAGTTTTCTTTGAGAGGTGATGAGGGATATTAATCATGGTGGAGTGGTGAATGTGGCTTACCTAGATTTCAGTAAGGCCCGCAATACCATTCCACATAGCAGAATAGTAAAGAAGCTGGGCAGCCTGGGAGTGTGTACTTAAATGATAAACTGAGTAGAGAATTTGTTGGGAAGTTGGTATCAATGGGTGGTTGGAAATGGCGTTTATCTGGTGTTGGGGAGTGACCAGGGGTGTGCCACACAGATCAGTACTTTGACTGGTACTCTTTATTGACATCACTGGTGATAATAAAGAGGGGTTAGAAGGTAAGATATGCTTTTTTTTACGGTTGAGACAAAGATCTACCACAGAGTATGCACAACCGAGGGGGGGTGGAAAACTGAATGGAACAATGAAGACAGAGCTACTTAAGCTTCTGGAATGGTCCAGTGCATGTCATTAAATAAAGAATAATGGATGGGCAACTATGCACAACCAGTGTGTTCTGCCATAGATAGGTTCTAATTCCCTCTGACCTCGAAAGTGAATCTTGAGATGTCTGTGGAAATCAGAACCCCGACTCGGCAGAACAGACTGGTTGTGCATAAAGTTGCTCATCCTGTATTTTATTTATTGTATACTATATAGTACTGTGTTAAATGTGCATACAGCAGTTATATTACTTTCAGAATGAAATTGAGGTGTGCAGTCTCTCTAGGTTTCAGAGTGATGTTGTAACACGAAAGGGTTTAATCACATTCCATGATCTTTGAACTGTGGTACAACAGCATATCAAAAAGCATGGAATTCTATACAGAACAACAATCTGCTATACACTATATATTCATTGTGAATAAATGAGAAATCAAGTACTTGGTGCATAGAAACCAAGGGGTGGAGTATATGAAGGGGGGTACTGCAATGGTGAGCACAAAATATAAAAGTGAACCATGGACTGTCATTTCTGATGACTTAAAAGAAGCTAAGCAGTGGGACAAAGGAGATGGGAGCACCAGTGGGATGTTGCTGTACATAGGTATCACCAGCAAGAAGTGTGAGGTGTTTATACCACTGTAAAATTAAGTAATTGTTGAATCCTCAACTAGTGTAGTGTGTACAGTTCTGGAGGCCACATCTCCGAAAGGACATACACTGGTTACAGGCAGACTAGAGGGGGGCAACTAAAATGATGCAGTGGCATGCAGTCACCACTAAACTTGACTGCATGATGGAATGCCTATAGGGCAAAGCGAGTGGTATGGGCATCCCAGTGTTTTACATACTTGGGATGAACATCACCACACTATGGAAGAACTTGGTTGAGGTGAACTGCACACCCATCACAGCCTCCAACAGAGTGGAAACACAGAGATGGATTAAGCTACACCTATCCCTGAAAGGCAGGGTAGATACCATATGCATGTTTGTGCTGCCTAAGCTAGCATACCTCATGTGCAATTTACTAATCCCTAATTCATGAAACACACTTCTGAAAATCAACAACATTATAGCAGGGTTAATCTGGGAAGGCAAAGCCCCAAGAGTTGGAAAAACTAGATTATGGGCATATTGATTTTAGGGGGGAAATGGTTCTCACCTGGCTGCAGGGATACTTACTAGCATATAGGGCTGTACAAGCAATCAGGTGGTTTCTCCCTAAAACCCCTTTATGGGTGAATCTGGAAATGGACCTATTGGAATCCAAATGGCTGGGGAACCTACTGAGCAAAGGGGGACACTCAAAGGGCCACCTTCCTCCTTTTATCTGAGAGACAAGACATACTTGGCACAGGTGCAACCATCTCACTCAATGTCCAGCCCCCTTGTGGGCACCACCTGCACAGTATAGCCCCTTACGGGGCAACCCAGATGTGCAAGTGGGGGGACAAACCATCAACTGGCACTTTTGGCAGTAGGAGGGCATCTGTACCATAGCAGAACTTTATGCACCTGACTCTGAAGTCATGATGCCCTTCCTGCAAATGCAGATATAGTATCTACTCTCCTTTTCCTCTTCTCCCAGTTTTCATTAACCACAAAATGGGCACTTATTGTATTGTTTCTGTGTATGCTTTTCTCTTGCAATGCCTGTTTTGTCACATTGTTTTGATCTTGTTTTTACTTGTCCAAACTGTATTTTGACTGCATTATACTGAACAATATTTCTGTACACCCTAAGTTTAATTGTCATGTTGAATCAATGTTTCTCTACACCCTAAGTTTTGATTGTATGTGATTCCCTCCTAACCGTGCTACATATCTGATGTGCTGCGTCACATGTATGCTCATGTATTTTCAATCTGTTTTCTCCTGGGTCGTGCCTGAAAATAGGCATTCTTATGCCTAGTGCACCCACCCGGTTACCAAAAGCAAATAAATAAATAAATCTGCTGCCCAAAACAGACTTCTGGAGATTTCTCCAGATCCAGGATGCAACCAAGACCCCCAGAGCAACAGCACCTATGGGGAGTGGGTGGAAATGGCTGACCACCACGCATAAACAAGACAAAGTAAAGAGTACTGAAGACAAGATCTATGGTATGCTTAGGGACTTCCTACCCAATATCATGATTAAGCGTAAGGTGCAATGGGAGCAGGATCTACAAATAAACATGACAGATACTGAAGGGTCGCATATCTCAAGGATGCCCATCTGGTCTACAGGGACTTTTTGAGCCAGCTTATACACCTTAAGGTGCAGCTGAGATGGTGCTGTACCTCGACCACACTTCAAAAGATGGGACTCATCCCCCATTCCACATGCTGGAGGTGCCAGGCCACACAGGCCAACCTGCTGCACATACTATGTTAGTGCCCCATACTGGTGCCCATCTGGACAGGAGTAATTCAAGACTTATCCAAGAACCTGAAAACACAAGTCACTGCTATCCTGACCCTTTGTCTCTTGGGCAATACCTCAAAGGTGTCAAACTGTTTCAGCCAATCCAAAAAATGGTTCCTCGTGGTACTACTCAAAGCCAAAAGGGTTATCCTAATGAGGTGGCACCAGAATCTACCTCATTCACTTCTTCCATGGCATACGGCAGTGGCTAAGTTCGCACTTTTCCAGTGGTTGATGTACACCACCGCCAATCACATACAGGTTTACAACAAGAAATGAGGACTTTATCTCAGATCATACCTATGCTCTACCCCCACCCCACCACCTGGCAAACCACTCTTCTGACCCAGATGACACTCTTACTCCACTTTAAGCTTCCACCCCTGAAGTGGTTCACTTCAGTCCTTATAGGCTGAAAGGTCCTAGGAAGGGGTCACTCTTAATAAAACAGATTCAGTGCCCCACTCCTCCGATGGGTCAGCAATGGCTGGTAATATTCAGGATTTTGCTCAATTCCCTTCTGTAAAGGTTCAATAAGATGAGCCCATGCCACTTCCAGGCTGATGTATACCTAGGCTGTATACTCCTTTATCGGCTCAGGGCTAGAGGGTATGGATCACCATACCATGGTTGATGTTCTTACTTATTATGGTTTAATATTTGAAGGGACTAATTATCCCTAGGTAGAGTTCTGGTTAGTGTTAAATTCCTTCAGTGCATGCCTGTATTTGCAAACAGTGTATCTTATAATCAAAAGTTAAGTACACAGCTGTTATCTAATGCATTTGATGCAAAGTAATCTCTACTTCATGTATGTTCCATTGTTGAAAAATAGCAATAAAATCTTCTATGATAAAAAAAAAAGGTGCAGTGGCTGTAACATATAGAATAATGGATGGGTAAGTATGTGTTACAAGAACTTAATGGTCGCCCAAGGTGTGGGATGCTACATAAACCCTAAGGGTGAAGCCCGAGGGGTTTATTAAAGCATCATACACCGAGGGCGACCATTACATTCCAGTAGGACACTTCCCCATCTTTTATTTTCTATAATTGCTGGTCAGCTATTTTTTTGTGAAAGTGCAGTTGTTATTGCTGTATCTCACTCTTGTGTCAGACACACACACACACTCTCTCTCTCTCTCTCTTTCTCTGTCTCCTTTGTTTTTTTTTTTGTAAAGCTTTTTTGTTTAACCTGGCATTTACTTTTTCACTTGCAGACTTGTGGACCTGGACAGTTGGATCGCAATAGCAATCAGGCTTACCTCAGGCACCTCTGCCTTGGAGTTGTTCCTGGTTCCCACTGCTGCTTGTTGTCTGCTTCAGGTTCTGAATGGCATGATCAACCAGATAGATTTTTTTTTGTAGCTATTGAGCTGGTTGAAAAAAGAAAAAATTATGATGACTCTAGGTCTGGTGGCTCCTCGGTACATGGGATAAGGAGCCACCATGTTTCTGAAACTGTTCACCCTGCCCAGTAGTACAGCAACAGCCAGTCAGGGAGCAGCTGTTTTTTGAGTAACTTGGCTCGTGCTTACCATTATAACCCGTGGGTTTATAATTGAAAGGCGCATGTCTGTGGTTATGTGGGGGAAGAGCGCCTCCCCCACATCCGATTTAACATTCGAGCTACCGTCGCTCTGCTTAGAGTGAGTCACACTCGCTGGTTCTGTGCTGCTGGTCCATGGCTGCTCTTTCCTTTCATTTCTCTTATGGCCCTGTGCCTCCTCTAGCTTTCTTCTGCTTGTCCCCCCCTCCACTGTGTTTCTGGCCTTTCTCCTGCCCCTGTTTGTGCTTCCATTCTTGTTTGTTTCGTTTTCTTCATACCTCGTGTTTCTTTTCTTTTTGGGGGCTCTTCCCTGCAGCTTTTCTCTCCAAGCCATGGTTTGCTCCTTGCTCCGCAGCCACTCGCAGCTGCTGCCATTCTTCTCCTTCTTCCCTCTGCTACCACTATTCCTGCTCAGCTGTACTCCTTGCTCCCCTACTGTTGCTGCTCTGTCTTTCCTCCCCACAAGCAGCTGCCGCTCCATGCCACCACACAGTTCATCATTACAAGGAGACCGCTCGTTCCCTGTGGTCTACTGGTCTCAACGTTGCTCAGAGCCCACTCGAATGTTTCACCCTGCAAGCAAGCTACAGTCATCCTTCTTATACCCAATCTACCTTTGCTGTGCTCCTTGCTTCTCATTTCCTGGAAATCCTTCTCTTATGTAGCCAGCATTTCTGGTGATCTCCCATCATTATGTCCTGCTCCACAGTCGACTGACACTTTCAGCTTCTCATGCAGGTCAGCGCTTTTGCTATTAACTCGCAGCCTACAGAACTAACTGCCATATATTGCCACTGGGCTCAACAGCCAAAGTTTCAATAGCTTCTATTGTATGCTCCTGTGCCTCGCTCACTCAGCCTCTAGATGGCACCAACATGCTGCGATCACACAGGCCTCCATGCTTAAGTTCATGAAAAGAGTCAGCCTGGCATCCAGGAGTCAGGGGGACTATGGCATTCTGGATAGTAACTTGAGCTGCTTGAGATACAAGGTGTTCAGATTTTGCATCTCATCACCAAACATTGTCTACAGACTTTCTAGTCTCTACTTTGTGGATCTCAATTTCGGCTTTGTGACTTGTAGAGACATGGGGGCACGCATATGATGTTCAAGAAACTGGCAAGAATGAACTGATATTCAATTTTAGAAAGGCACCGTGCTAGTTAACCATTCAAGTGATCAGAGTTAGGTCCTATTGTTCTATCTGCTGTACACTGCCGGCTATTCCGGATTCCATACTCTGTCTGCATTGCTACTCTCCCCTCTGGCTTGGATACCCTTCTACAGGGTTATATTGTTTGATGGCACAGGAGGCTTCTTTACTTGCTACTCACACTACAAACTCAACTAACTTCCATTCAGCTTCAGCCCTGGGATATCTGTCTAGCTGGGCAGCCCTCCATGGTGGCACCCCATCATGCTAGCCTGTGTGGGGTCTAGCTAGCCTTGCTCTCCTTCTGCCTACCTAAGTGGGGTCAGACCATTCACTGCTGGCCACATGGGGTCTCACCTGGCATGCTTTTCTGCTCCTTTATTGCCCTATGCAAGGGTCTGTGGCCTGCTAACCCATCAAGATTAGACACACTCCAGGATGTCTCACCTTCAGTCATGCAAATCGAGTTCTGGATGCTGCAGCTATCACCTTGCCTGTTCTCACCTACGTGTGGTCCAGCTGCACATGTTAGCCTTCATGGGGTTTAGCAGCCACTCTCTACTCACTTTCCAGCTAACCTACATGTGGTCCAGCCATGCATGCTAGCCTTCGTGGGGTTTAGCATCCACTCTCTACTCCCTTTACTGGCTGACCTACGTGTGGTCAATCGCACCTCCTACCCCTCGTATGGTCCTAGCTTGCATTTAGCTCCCTTGAATGCTTCCTACCCTACTGCTTCCATTCATTTTGGATCTACTACCACTCCATTTCCTCCTTGGAACCTCAGCAGAGCATTATTCTATAGTGTCTTTCTGTATCATTGCTCAAGCCTCAAACATAATGCTTTGTAGTCCCATATGGCTCATTAACTGTGGTTCACTTACCTGTTTCACCACTCCGGACCAGACTTTCTACTGTTCCACCCTCTCCTGATTGGGCAGCCTGTGCCTAGCTCCTATACTTCATCACCAAGGCCTTCATTTGCAAAGCTTGCCAATTGGATCTCGAACCACCATGCTAAACATTCTGGATTTGGAGACTTAGTTATTTGGAAACTGCTTCCCTTCCGAAAAGATTTCTTCATCTTCCAGATCACTTGACCAATGCAACTTTTGATGCTTCGAATCGTATGCTCAACCATGGATTCCAATCTACTATCAGATTCTGCATGGTCATTGATTGCTTGAATTAGGAATTCACTAGATGGAGCAGCCATCTTCACCTGACACTAAAACATCAGTACTTTGATCCCAGCTTCCCTGCTTTCACTGGATCAAGATTTACAACTCTGGAATTCGGATTAGCTGACTATTTAATATCATTAATGTATGATTACTCTCCTTTAGTATGCCCAGAAGGATGGGCAGGTCAGTAGCCATGGGTCCTCAGAGGTTTCCCCCCAAGGGGGGGTTGTCCTGTCCTGCATGCTACTGGCCTCACTCTCCAGAGTTGGAGGAGATAATCATATGATAATCATACAATAATCTTTATTTCTTTTGGGGGTCTCATCCTACTCGACTGACCATCCTTCCTATGATGGGATATAGAGAAAGGCCAAAACATCAAGTCATAACAAGTTACTTATCAGTTCAAGCATCTAAGCACCTTGCATATACCATCCAGTTCACATGTACTATAATCACTGACTTGCTCATGTTTATGCTGAAGTACCTAAGCATTAATCATTCCATACAACTAATACCTCATAAGCATTGTCCTACTTACTGGTCTGGCCTCTGTATCCAAGCACAACCTTCATTAAGCAGCTATAGTACATAGCACAAGCATAGAGCTATGAACCACACATAATTGAAAGGTGCATGCCTGTGGTTATGTGGGGGAAGAGCTCCTCCCCCACATCCTATTTAACATTTGAGTTACTGTCGCTCTGCTTAGAGTGAGTCACACTTGCCCTCCATCCTCCCTTTACACCTCCTCCTTCTCTGGCACTCTTATCCCACAGGGGGGGTCTCATCCTGCTCAACTGACCATCCTTCCTACAGTGGGATACAGAAAAAGGCCAAAACATCAAGTCAGAACAAGTTACTCATCAGTTCAAGCATCTAAGCACCTTGCATATACCATCCAGTTCACATGTACTATAATCACTGACTTGCTTATATCTATGCTGAAGTACCTAAGCATTAATCATTCCATACAACTAATACCTCATAAGCTTTGTCCTACTTACTGGCTTGGCCTCTGTATCCAAGCACAACCTTCATTAAGCAGCTATAGTATGTAGCACAAGCATGGAGCTATGAACCACACATAATAGCAAATTATAACTCAGTCAGCCTATGTAAACAATTGCTGACCAGTTATTATAAAATAATTATGACCAGAGACTAAAGTATCTCATTATATATACTCTGGAGGTAACTAGGGATATGGTATGATATGATAGGGACTTTCAAATACCTCACAGGTGTAAATAAGGTTCAAGAGGAAGCATACTCAGATGAAAAGGTGTCTAAGAACAAGGGGTCATGATATGAAGCTGGGGAAGGGCAGAACTAGGCAAAATGTGTGAAAGTCTTTCTTCTCTAGTGCAGTGAATGCATTGAACATCCTCAAAGCAGAGGTGGTAGGGTCTAAAATTACACCAGCACTCAAGAATGTATAAGATATGTAAAATGGAACATTGATGCAGTGGAAGTGGTGATAAAGCCAACAACTAAGCAGGATCTGTTGAATTATAGTAGGTAGGGAAAACAGGCTGCTAGGTGGGGAAAGATGTGCTTTTATGCCAAGAATGCCAAGAATGATATACAGTGTATAGTACAGCATTGTTCTGCATAACATTCTGTCCCTTTCAAAATGTTGTTGTACCACACTTCAAAGGTCATGGAATGTGATTGTACCCTTCTGTGGTTCTGGAACCTCTAGAGACTGCACATGACAGTTTCATTCTGAAAGCCAAAGAACTGCTGTGTGCACATTTCACATATCTGTATCATGACCGTATGTTACAGGACATTGATACATTGCCTGTATTTATGTATCTTATATATTGCCCACCTTGTTTGTTGTATCTTGCACTGTGTGCTTGTATTGTTATTTGTCCACCTCTGTATGTTGTCTAACTGTACTGGATTATGTACTTGCTTATGTATGATTAACTGCTGTTGTTCACTGTATTTTACCATTGATTGTGCTGGTCTCTGGCACAGGCCATGCCTGAAAAAGGTCTTTGGACCAGTGCACCAATCTAGTTAACAAATGAATAAATAAATAATACTATGCACTATAAAAATTCAGGATGAACAACTTTATTCACAACCACGTATTATGTCACCTCATAATTCTGATTGCCATGGATCTCTCAAGTCAGTGCAGATATGCAAACTCCAGTTGCCATCTTGGACATGGCACACTTTTCTGCCATGAGCTCCATCTTCATGTAGAACTTCATCACTGGAACTGGGTTAGTAACTGGCTGGGGGATAGAAAGCAGAATGCAGTGGTTAACAATATCCAGTCCGAGGAAAGGGAAGTGACCTGTGGGGTACCTCAGTGATCGGTTCTGGGAATGATCCTTTTCAGTGTCTTCATTAATGACATTGCAGAACGGCTAGAAGGAAATATTTGCCTCTTACCAGATGATACCAAGATCTACAACAGGGTAAACACTCCAGAAGGGGTGGAGAAAATGAGGAGGTACCTAGAAAAGATAGAAATATGGTCCAAAGTGTGGCAACTGAGATTCAATGTGAAGAAGTGCAAGGTCATACACCTGGGGTGCAGAACCCTTGCAGAGAGCTACATGATGGGGGGGGGAGGATTGCTGGCAGTCACTAGTGAAAAATGAGGCTTGGAGATTATCATCTTGGATGACCTAACAGTGGCCAAACAATGTAAAAAGGCAATAGGGAGAGTCAGAGACATGCTGGGGTGCTCTGAGGGGTAACACAAGCAGAAGAAGGGAGACAGTGAAACCACTCTACAGAATGCTGGTGAGGTCTCATCTGGAATACTGTGTGCAGTTCTGGAACCTCATCTTTGTAAAGATGTAGGCAGGGTGGATGCAATTCAGAAAAGGGTAACTATGATGGTACAGGGCTTGCACCACAAGATATATGAGAAGAGATTGAGAGACCTCAAAATGTATTCGCTGGAGGAGTAACAACAAAGTGGAGATATGATACAGACCTTCAAGTATCTTAAAGGCATAAATAAGGTGCAAGTGGGTGACAGCTTTCAGAACGAGTACAAGAACAAGGGGGGGCACAATATGAGATTGGAAGGGAGCAGGATAAGGGAAACATGAGGAAGTTCTTCTTCACTGAAAGGGTGTTGGATACATGAAATGGCCTGCCCCAAGAGGTGGTGAGAGCAAGCACAGTAGCGAGATTGAAGCATGCTTGGAATAGATATTAAGGAACCCTAGAGGTGGGAAGGAGAGGCTAAGTTGATACCCAAATAGGGTCACCAGTCACTGTTACAGGTAAGGAAAAAGGACAGACTAGAGGGGGCTAGTGGTCATTATCTACCATCAGTTTTCTATGTTTCTATGTTTCTAACTTCCCCCATGAGCTCCTTGTTCTCCGTGAGCAGTGTGAATGACGTTGTGCTGCCATGTTGACTCTGACCAGAGTTTGTTGTAATGTGAGATCAGTGTTTTGCAATAACTGACAGTGAGTCTCATCCCTTCCAATAATCTGTCATTTATAATGCCATCTAGCAGCACGTCATACTTTCAGTTGTACCCCAGTAGCCTGAGTTCTGTTAGGAAATGGTCAAAAGTCTCTTCCTGTTTCTGTTTTCAGTTTTTAAAAATATGTCACTCAAATGTAAATTTTTTCTTGATATGCAGTAGTCTTCAAATTTCTTTATGGTACTTCAGTTGTGTCCAATTCATCCTCAACAAATTCACTTGTATTGCAGATCTCACATGTATGGCAATGGTGAACACTGTAAGTTCTCAGACTTATTATTCTTTTCTGTGGCACTCATATAAATGCAAAACTGTTGTTTCCAGCATCTCCTGTTTTCTGCAATGTTTCCTTTAAAAGTCAATGCCTTGGCAGGACTCAAGAAATCCATGTTTTGTTGTGGGATTCAAATAACTTCTGACACCATGTAATAGATTGTACACTGAGTACCTGCGAACAGAGACACATACTTAGCTACTTCCAGTCAGTCTTGACCTGACTCCTACCATTGACAAATCTCCAACAAGCTGCACTGGCTAAACCATTACACATAAATTAGAAAAAATATAATGCTGCCAACTAGTAGCTAATAATAGAGACATTCAGATATCATTACAGGTATGTATTACTGTACTGTATTTGGTAATATAGGGTTTTCTGTTCATCTATCATGGTACCCTCCTATTTTTGCTGAGTCTAATTTTACATTTGAAACTTACTAGCATGTACCTAAACTACTTACCATCTCTGAATAGAACCATGCAACAAATGTACTGTAGGCTATTTATGCTTCAGCAAGGTCATGAATCATGTACTACATGGAAAACTCATGTAGAATGCAGCACAATATGGAGTTTATAATGTTTACAAGAAATGGATTGACTGTCGGGTAGGAAGCAGAACGTGGTGATGGATAATCACAGTTCAAATGGGGGGATATTTTAAGTGGAGTACCATTTGTGCCAGTTCTGTGTGCTTTGCAGTTTAACATATTTATTTATTTTATTTATTTAACTTTTGTTGACCGGGTAAGTGCACTAGACAAATCCTGCCTATTTTCAGGCACGACCCAGGGGAAGGGGATACAGATGAATGCCAACTGACCTTGAACCAGATTAAGCTGTTGGTGGTATTTTTAGTGAATGAGGGAAATTTGGCCAGGACACCGGGGAAATTCCCCTACTCTTTTCGATAAGTGCCATGGGATCTTTAACATCCACCTGAACTACCACCAATCCAGGCAGATGGGACCTCGGTTTAACGTCTCATCCGAAAGACGGTTGTAGGTGGAGTCATCAGTAGCTTGAAGTATGCTAATAACACTAAATTGACAAAAAGAGTGGACAGAGCAGAGCAAGGGGCCATACACTAATGTTTACCCTGAAGTGATGATTCTGTCACCCTCAGTCTGGATCAATACTGAAATGGCTGATGGAAGGGAACAAGAAGTAAGCTCACTGATATATTCACAATGGGCTATCCTCCACTGCTGATAATAGTGTTTGTTAGGTGATGTCTTCAGTGGATTGTGTTTATTGCTGGATCCCCAGATTACAGATGACTTTACTAATCATTCAGTGTCATCTGGCTGATGGCCTCTGCTTTTACTGTCATCACCAGTTTATCTCAGGCTTGGAGCTAGAAATTGGCCTAAAGCAGCATTGCAAGAATCCAGTGAAAGTTTGCACCTATACTTTTTAATTCTATTTTAGATTGCCTTTTATCTACTGACTTGTATGATACCCTTCTTTTGGCAATTTAAGTCTGCTTTAGTACATTTATTTCACATCTGAAATAATAAAAGGAGGACTTCTTTTAATGTGACTTGGACCAGGTTTTCATCAGTATTCACGGCTGTTCTTGTACATCAATAATTTAAAATAATTTCTGTTGTTAATAAAGTGAACTAGCATGCAGGAAGCAGTGTTCCCTAACCTTATGGAACAGTGCATATTAAAATGAGTGCTCCTTTTATTATTTCAGATGTTTAAAAAAAGCATTAAAACAGACTCACTTTGTGGAAAGAAGGGTATCATACAAGTCAATAGATAAGGGGCAATCTAAAAGAGAATAAAAAATTATAGGTCAAAATTTTCACTGGATTCTTGCACTGTGCTTCAATTTAAATTTCTCTGGATTTCTTCTTTAGTTAGAGAACATAATAAAAGCAGTCTGTGACCCCTCCCTAGTTCCACAGCTTACAAGGTGTTCTTACTTTCTTTTTGGGGAGCGAAGAGTATGCAGATGAACACAGTGCTATGTCAGTTTCTCTTAGGTAAGTTGACTGGCAAAAACACATGGGCCAACTGGTTTTGTCCCCGTTCACATGCTTTCATTTATTTTGCTCTCCCCTATGCTGGCTTCTTATATATATATATATATATATATATATATATATATATATATATATATATACATATATATATATATATATATATATGTGTGCAGTAGATGTGTTAATCTGCCTGATGCAGCACAAAGACAGTTTCTACTTCTCTAAGTGGCATTCAGAAGCGGTTCTTTTAGTTCATTGGTTCAGTAGACATCTATGTAATGAGTAACTACTTAGTACAGTTGGTAACTTGGAGTGTTGTATTTGTGAAGCATAAGGATTTCAAGCATGAGTAGCTTGTGGTTTACAGTATGTGACCCTTCATGCTCTCTGTTCACGGTGAACCACCACCCTTTTCTGGGTACCAAAGAAGCAGGAAGGGTTCCACAGGATGGCAGTCCTTTGGCTAAAAGTATCTTAGAAAAGAAGTCATAATGTCAAAGCCGAAGGCTTGTAGTGGAACTGTCAGAACTTTGACTTCCATTAAGGAAAGAGGAAAGGCCATGAACAGATTGACCAGTGAATAATACAGGATAAGTGCCACCATCCAGATTCAAAAATGTCGGACAGAACACACCTAACTACAAACTCAGAAGCTAACTGAGCTTATGACCATCAGCATGGAGCAGAGTAAAAGTTGAGGAATCCTCTGAGGAACCAAGGCTTCAATTAGCCATTCTTCCAGGCATCAGAAGCAGTTATTAAAAACACAGCCATAATTTGGGCCTGCTATACACTGCTGCATGCTAAAGAATACACTAGATAGACCAAAATGCCTAATTCTGATGACTTCTTTATAATATGCAAGCTTCTCACTCCAACTAAAGGTCCTCCACCACAGAGGAGTGGTAGGCTTGCCATCTGTAATTATAGATGTTGACATGCCAAAAAACAATGGATGAGAACACCTGCAAGGAAAAGGAGAAAGCTGGAGACAGGGACTTCAGGTCTGGTAGCCCAAACTGCTCTTTGTGGAGCTCATAGATATAGGAATCCAGTCCCTTGAGGGAGTTGGGCTGGTGCAATACAAATCAATTGAGGGTAAAACATGCTGAGTGTTGCAGTACAAAGCCAAAGAAGTGGAAGAATACTGTCCTCTTGAGGGGATAAGTGTGGGCTTAGGACTGGCTGTAGGAGGGTGTGTACCCATAGGTCATTCAGGCATGTGCCCATTGCTGGTTGGTGAGGCATTTGCCTGAAAGCAGTAGGTAGAGTAGGAATAGTAGATGGTAAGGGTAAAGGTGAGTCCCAAGGAGAGGGCAAGACAGCCAACTGTGCTGGCTAGTGGGAGTTATGGAGCAGCAGGGCATGGGCCCATGGAATGCCTGCATCGAACCCAGCCACAGTTGCAGAGAAATAGGATAAAGCCAAAGATGGAGGGTGCTGGACCCTTAAAGGGCAAGGCAGGGAAGACACTCACACTAGAAGGGCTAGAGGAAGGCCTAGACAACCAGCAGGAGACAGAACACAACCACAGCCATGGCTGGAATGACCCAGAGGCAGACAGCACAGCAGGCAGCACAGGACTACAGGCAGGGAGGCAAAGACAACAACATGGCAAGCAGGGGGATAAGCCAACCCCAGCTAGCAGGAGTGGGGAGGAGGGCACAAGGGGGCAGCCAGCCACAGCATGCAACCCCCGTGGATGAGGCAGGCAGGAAGGAGGGGCAGTGCAGCAGGGAGGAGGAGAAAAGAGCCAGGCCCTACAGCACCCAGCGAGGGAGGAGCAGGAGAAGTAGCAGCCACTAGGGAGTAAGGCAGCCAGAAGGAGTTCAATGGACAGGCAGGACAGACAGAGCAAGCCCCAAATAGGGCCATAGCAGGAGCCCAAGTAGGGAGATAGTGGGGCAGAAAACAGCCTGAAACAGAAAAAATCAGTTGGAAGCCTCAAATGCAGGCAGGGCAGGGAGCAACTGGCACTGGCAGATGGCTCCACGGAGTGAATCAGAACCCAAAGCCACTAGGCACAGCAGCACAAGGTGGCAGAGAGATGGCAAAGTGAGACCCTGAAATAGACAAGAAATGGAGGTTTGTAGAAAGGCCAGCTGGAGTAGGAAGCCTTAGGGATTGAGGCAAGGGCAAAAGAAGGACAGCAGAGGACTGCAGAGAAGTGAGGAAACCAAGGCCGCACAGCAGGAAGAGATAACATGGGGAAGTCAGACTGGTGAGAGAGCCAACAGTCACATGACCACAGCCAGCAGAGAAACAAGCATCCAGAGGACACCTGGGGCATGTGGACTTATGCAACGCTTGGTGGGGAGGAATGGTGAGTGTTGCCCACTGTCTTACCAAACCCCTGGCTTGCATATGTACTGCAGAGGCAGGGGTCACATTAACATTGTGGTACAATCTTAACTGATGGGTCTGCAGCGGTGTTTGACCCACCAATATCTGGCTGCTTATTTTTTATACAAAGGCTGTATGTTCAAAGCATAGAGGGGCTTGCTTTCTTGTACAATTGTGTGATTTCCTTACTGAGCAGTTTGGAAACATTACTGACTTGCTGGCATTCTCATTACTCTCTCTGATCTTGCCTCTGGAGTGGCTTTACTTTGCTTGGGGATGGCTCCTTTTTTACCAGTGGTGGAATATTGTATCCACCAGACATAAATGAGAGATTAACTGCTATCTCTGGAGGAAATAGTGGATGAGTGAGCTCAAAACTTGTCTGCTGGAATTCTGACCTGCTCTGTCCCACTCTCTGCTAGAATGTGGCCTGTGTGTTGGGGAACGAGGAGCAGCTTCTTGCTTCACTGTAAGCCAGTGTTTTGCCCCAACAGCAGCTACAGGTAGACTGTGGGGTTATGGACAGGAATGCTCCTCTTTAACAGCATTGCATGAAGATCACTACAAAATTGCTTGCAGTTGCTCTACTCTCACTCTAAACTAATGTGCTGAGTCAGGAACAACTTACACACCTCTTTTTACCACAGTGAGTTTGGTGAGGTAAATTATATAGTTTAGCCAGCAGAAGGTAGAACAGAGTACAGGGATAGAATGGGGAGACTTTCAGAGGTTATACAGACCGGGGAGCAAACAGTCTGGAGTAGGCCTGCATGTGTTGTTCAATAAAGCTAAATCCTGTTTGTTCTACTGAGAGAGTGTTTCTTTCTAAGAGCAATGCCCCTACATGTTTGTAACACATGACTGTCTGATTTGTGTCAGCTCCCTGCTACTGGGGGACTGGCAAGGCCAAAACATTTTTGGCACTCCGGCAGTCCCTGGTGAAGGACAGAAATGCATCTGCTACTGCTGACTGATGGGATCCCTTTTCTGTGTTCAAAGGAAAAAAGTGTTCTACTGTAGAGAGATAGGAACAAAGAACCATAACCAACCCTCAATCAACTCTTCACGCACACTCTTATTTATTTATTTATTTAAATGTTTCACCAGAAAGGCACACTGAGTGACAAATCACTCATCTCCTGGTGCGACCTGGGGGAAGGGGGAAGGGTACAATAGGAGTGAGACATTAAACATTCAAGTTACAAGATCAACATTAACATACAGTTGGAAAGCAGGTGTTACAAGCAGTGTTGCAACACTGTTGTGCATAATAGGTAGAAGAGTGGGCAATAATAAGTGCCAGGTTAATAAGTAAACAAGTGCTTACGTGAAAGAAAAGGGGGGAAGGAGAAGGATGTGTGAGGTGGGGGGAGGGAAAGAGTCAGAGTTATAGTTATAGTCAAGTTACAACATCAACATTAACAGACAGTTGTAAGGCAGGTGTTACAAACAGTGTTAAAACAGTGTTGCACATGATAAGTAGAAAGAGTGGACAATGGTGGAAGCTGGAGGGGGGAGATTCAGGAGAGAAAGGAGGAGGTGCTACTTCACTGAGAGGGTGGTGAAGCCATGGAATGCACTGCCCATGGGGCTGGTGGAGGCAGAGACAGTGCAGGAGTTCAAGAGGGGGTGGGACAGGTACAGGGGAAGGGTTCTGGATGCAAAGTCCTGTGCAGTGGGAATATCCAGGAATGGGAAGGGAGAAGCCAGAGAGGACAAGGGGGGGCAGCAAGATCAGCTCCCAGGGTGGGGGCTGACCAAACAAGCAGACATGAAAGACCATTAGGGCTATTCTGCTGGCATTTAAGTATGTTAGTATGTAATAATAAGTGCCAGGTTAATAAGTAAACAAGTGCTTACATGAAAGAGAAGGGGGAAAAAGGAAAGGAAAGGGTGAGGTGGGGGGGAGAAGAGTTGTTTCCCTGGAGACCCCTTCAGGATGCGAGGAACCCTGCAAAAGGACTGGGAGGGGGCCAGAGAGAAGGGGATAGGCAGTATCCCAGAGATACCCCTTCAGGATGTGGGGAACCCTGCAAGGGGGCTATGGGGCTAGACAGAAAGGGGGATAAGGCTGTAGGGATTAAAGAGTGAAGAGAAAGAGAAGGAGGAGGTTTGACTTAAATGCTAGGAGTGAGAATAGGACCTAACCCAAGAGAGGACACTTCAGGATGTGGGGTACCCTGTCAGGGGGTTGAGGAAGGTCAGTAGATAGGGATTGAAAGAGTGATAGGAAAGGGAGAGAGGGAGAATTAAACCCTTGAGGGTGAGATAATGTGCACCTTTGGAGGGGATGGGGCCTAATTAATAGTCCTTCAGGATGCATGGACTCATGGGAAGCATTCGGGGTCCCCATACATTCTGTGAGAGATCAAGGAAGGCCAGTAAGGGGGAGCGATTTGTGGAAAGGGGAGGAGAGCTATAAATTTGGGAGGTGGGGTGCATTGGGTAAAATGTAGATGACGATAGAGGGATAGGGTTTATCACTGTTCAGAGGAGGGAATTAGGGACGGACGTGGCAGGAGTAGCTAGGTTCAAGGTAATTATTGAGGGCAGAGCTGATGGAGTAGGCTGAGGATGAGTGACAGATTTGAGAGGGAGAGAATTCCACATTTTTTTGAGGCAGTGAGAGTAACCGGTTTGGCCA
The DNA here is from genome assembly GCA_016271365.2 of Neoceratodus forsteri. Taxonomy (NCBI): domain Eukaryota; kingdom Metazoa; phylum Chordata; order Ceratodontiformes; family Ceratodontidae; genus Neoceratodus; species Neoceratodus forsteri. The sequence goes on from CM057456.1 coordinate 1,506,847,414, forward strand.
GTTAGGATGGATCTGCGGGGGACTACCAGGGTGTGGAAATCGGTTGATCGATGGGAATGGGAGGATGAGGGCATTGTTATAAAGGAGGAGGTGAGGTAGGAAAGGAGCTCACTCAGCCAGTGCTTGCAGGTGAATTTAGCACAGTGGGAGAGTCACCTATTTGCAAGAGAGAGGAAGGATAGAGCATGATAAAGATTGCACTGGTGGGTGCGAGGGGGGATATCCAAGGCAAAGCATCAGAAGGAATTGAAAAGGGTGTCCAGTCTGGCCAGGGAGGACTTAGGAAAAGTACCACAGACTACATCACAGTAATCAGAAATTGTCAGTATCATCTTCTGAACAAGTTCACGCCTACCTGTAGGAGGGATGCAACTACGGTTCCTGAACAGGGCACCAAGCTTGAGGCGCAGTTTTTTCTGAATGGCATCGATATGTCCAGAGAAGTTTAGGTGTTGGTCCAACCAAACACCTAAGTACCTGAAAAAGGATGTGTCCTCAAGTAAAGTCCCATCAAGAGTGTGGAAAGTGGGTAGGGAGGAAAGCCTAGCGAGTCTCTACCTAGTGCCAAAGGTCATGGATACAGTCTTCTTGTCATTGAGAAAAAGTTGATGGTTAGCAAACCAGAGCTGAACCTTGTTGAAGTCTTGCTGTATGCTGGTTGTAACCTCAGCAGGACAAGAGCCACATGCATACAGAACTGTATCATCAGCATACATTTGTATAGCAGAGGAGGGGGTGCAAACAGAGGGAAGGTCGTTTAAGAAGATGGAGAATTGGAGGGGCCCTAATACAGAGCCCTGGGCAATGCCAGTGTTAATAGGGAGGGGAGAGTAAGTGGCATCCAAGATCTTAACTAATCGGGTTCTGCCAATAAGGTAGGCCTTGAACCAGTTTGTGGTGGAGAGAGATAGGCCAGCTGCCAGGAATGAGTCAAGGAGAAGGGAGTGAGAGATGGTGTTGAAGGCTTTGGCCAGGTAAATGAAAATGGCAGAGGTAAATTGGCCATTGTCCATCCTGGTTAGGATGGAGTTTATGACCCATAGGATAGAGGTGGTGGTTGAGTATTTTTTCCTGAACCCAGACTGGAAACAGATTAAAAAGGAGGTGTCCGATAGAAAATAGGTGAGCTGGGAGGGTACAATGTGTTCTTGAAGTTTGGCAAGGGTAGGGAGGAGAGAAATGGGGCAATAGTTGCCAGGGGGTGAGGGGTCACCCCTCTGGCTAAAGGGAGGACCACTGCATGTTTCCATGAAAAGGGGACCAAGGCCGTAGAGAATGAGAGATTTAGGATTATTGAGAGGGAGTAGGCAATGGCCGAAGAGGAGAAGGAGAGGAGTTTTGGGTCTTCACTAAGGTACTGCCCCTTCTTAATCTTAAACCTAAATGTTCTTGCTGATGCAGTGTTTTTGTTTTGTATTTCAGTGCTACCCCTGCAGCTAGTGAACTGTTTGCTAGGTTTCCTCTTCCCAACTTTCCTATAAGGTCCTAAGTAGGGGTCTTAATAAGATTTCAGGCCTAGGAACATACTTCAATAGACAGCCAGGGTTAATTTTGGGCAGCCAATCCAGCCATCCCCCAATTTCAGACCTTGTTAAATATTCATAGGTAACTATATTTTAATATTGTCTAAATGTAAGGCCCCGCCCCAACTGACTAGAGGTATTCCTGGTGGTATAGGGGAGGAGGACACTGTACAGCCATGAACACAGTCCAGAAAAGTATAGTTAATTTACCTGGCTTTATTCTGGATAGTCCAGGGGTGCAGGCAGTCTCTTGCAGGGAAGCAGCTGCTGGGTGTGCAAACTTTGGTTAAGACAATCCTGTTATGGGTGACAAATACAGCATATGGGATGTTGTAACATGTAGTAACAATAATGTGATATACCTGGCTAAGTGTGATGGCTCTACCACATTTTAGATTGGCAAAACAAGAAGGAAGTTAAAGGAGCTGGTAGGTCAGCACATCAGAAGTGTACAAAAGCTTGTTGGTATAAGTGCTTTGGCTGTACATGATCAGAGTAAGGGAAAAGAGCACACTTTTCCCCTTTCAGGCCATTGAAAGACTATTTGAATCAGTGAAAAGTGGGGACTTAGAAAGTTGTTGCAAATACAAACGTTTTGGCAATACAAGTTAAAATCTTATGAACATCCAGGTTTAAACGAATATTTTCAACCGGATCCTTACTTATACTGTAGTTACTGAGTTTTTCATTGTACATATTTTATATTGGATTAGATTGGAGCATTGGAATATATGGGATTCAACTTTTGAACCCATCAAGAAATGGATAACATATCTTGATGTATGATCTTATAATAATTCCTATATCCCAATATTCTTTATAGTAAATTTCATTAAATAATTTATTGTATTCCTTATCCCTCCCCCGTAACAGGGTGTCCCTGTTATGAATATTTAGTCCTGAAGTAAAAATGTGTAACTCCTCCCTTAAATCTTCTTTTCCTACTTTTCTCTCATCTTTTTCTTCCTCCTTTCTTTACTAAATTTTGTGTCAGGGTGGCCAACCTGGCATATCTCTTCAAACTTTACTGTCCCTTTAAATAATCCTAAAACCCTTATGGTTGTACAATGAAAGTGTATCCTTTTTCCATAAGGAACTCTGTGTTTGAGTAATGGTTGTGCTCCTAAGGTGCCCCCAGTTTGTTTATGTTACCTGAATTCTTGCTATTATGGGGAAATTCCTACTATAGGACTGAAAGCCCCTGAAGTGACTGCTTTTGTAATAATCAGGAGAGATGAGGTCACAGCAAGTGGGAGGAGCTATGCTCCAAATGAGGTAGAACCCCCTAATTAAGGTTTAGATGATCTAAAACTGATATTTTAGGATATATTCACAGAAGAAATATAACATAAATGCTTGTTTTTCCTATTGTACAAGAATGATCCAAAATAGACTTATGGGTTAAGGAACACAAGCCAGAGACAGCGAAGGAAAACATTAAACTGGCGGAGGACTACTTGGCAGCTCATCCCATCAGACCGAGGGGACAACAAGGTAACCCATATGTTAAGTGGGAGATTCCCTGATTGTGATGTCACCCTAAGGATTGCTATAAAACCTGCCACCAGGGAACTAAGAAGTGTGTGTGGATCAGTATCTTCTGACCACCGAGTGAGAAGGAGCTAGTGTGAGAGCTTACACACTATTGTAGGGAATTAAGTATTGGATATTGAATATGTAGAAGAAAGACTGGAGTCTCAAGAAGAAGTATTTCCTGATGTGTTGAAATGGTGTGATGGACTAACACCCACAATTTTCTTTCTGTAAATACATATATTTTTTGTTTTGTTTTTGCAAAGTTTTTGCAAATAAATTGATAAACACATTTATTATGTTTTTTATGCACTAAATATTACCGTCTGGTATCTGTAATTTATCCCACACCTTCTACACTAGTGTCAGAAGTGGGATAGACCTGGTACATTGAGGCTGCCCAGGAGGCGCAACCGGGGGGTATTGTTATGATATACCCTGACAGATGATAGAAGGGGACCAGACAGACCTTGGTTCATATCACCTGACATGATTGGTAAATGAGAAAACTGGGATTAAATTGTTATCCGGATTAGGTACAGGAGCCAGACCTGAGATGAAGAAACCAGAAGACGAGGATATCAAAGAGGGAGAAGACACACAGGATCCAAAAGAGAGACAGATGCCCCCAGCCCCGGATGATCCGAGTGAGTTGCTGAAGTGACTCTGTATAAGGCAGATCGAGATGAAATGACAACAAGAAGAGGACAGACGACAGAGGGATGAGGATCAGTGCATCCAAGTAGAAGAAAGAAGATGGCAAGACATGAAATGGAATGATACCCTGAAAGTCATACAGGACATGAACCAAGGTCAGGGGGATAGAACTGGGCCCAGAGACATAAAGCTAACTAAATTGTCAGAGAGTGATGACATTGAGGCATACCTTACTACCTTCAAGAGAATAGCCCAAACCTGTGTATGGCCTCGTGATCAGTGGGTAATAAGATTGGTACCCTACTTATCAGGGAGAGCCCAGTTAGTATATAGCCAACTGAGTGGGACTAGTGCTAATGATTATGATACAGTAAAAGAAGAAATATTGAGACATTATAATATCAGTACTGAGACCTATTGCCAGCGTTTTTGTTCTCAGAAAATGGCCTACTATGACACCTCCAGGGAAACATATGCTCATCTTAGAGATTATTGAGGTAAATGGCTCCAACCGATGACTAAGACTATCAATCAGAGTATGGAGCTAATAATCATTGAACAGTTCATTCAGGTTTTGCCACTGGATGTACAGTTATGGGTTAAGGAACACAAGCCAGAGACAGCGAAGGAAAACATTAAACTGGCGGAGGACTACTTGGCAGCTCATCCCACCAGACCGAGGGGACAACAAGGTAACCCAGGACCATCTAAGAACTTTTTTCCCCAATAATCTAAGGCAGTCAACTTATGGTAGATGAGATAGAGGAGGCAGGGTCCCATATGCAGACATTATTTGCCATGGATGTCTCGGGAAGGGACACATAGTCAGAAACTGCCCTAATAAAAGAAATGATACAGCACATTTGGCCCTAGCAAACTTTGGATATGTTACTTCTGTGGGAGTGGGAGACCAACAAACTTTGGGATTGTTAGACTTCGGAAGTAGACAAACCCTGATGAGAGCTGGTCCTGCCCCTGAAATAGACTTAAGCCAGAATGATATAACTGTTCACTGTATACATGGGAATGTCCATCAGTATCACACTGCAAAGTTGACATTGACTGTTAACAACCAAATCCATGCCTTTTTAGTTAGATTAGCACCCCGTCTACCTGTACCTGTTATAATTGGCCAGGATTTCTCTTGTTTTGATGCCATAATGAAGACTCATCAATCACTGGTGGAACCTGTTAATGTGGTTACCAGGGCCCAGGCAAAATTACAGATGGAACCTGTCTTTTCTTTTAAAGAGGATTATTTTGAAGGACAAGGAAAGACAAGAAAATCCAAACAAGTTAAAAAGAAGGAAAAGAAAGCTTGGCAGGATTCACATCCAGAAATGTATGTGGAATTAGCACCAGGGTTGTTAAAAGGTGACATCAGACTGGAACAGTTGGCAGATGAGATTTAAAGACCTCTATTTGCACAAGTAAATCAAGAAGAAAAGAATGGACATTCTCATTTTATATTAAAGCATAAAATACTGTATAGAATAACTGTTGATCCGGTTACAAACTGTGAGACAGAGCAGTTAATGGTTCCTAAACAGTATAGGGAGCAGGTAATATGACTGGCCCATGATATATCTATGGCTGGTCATGAGGAGAGGGATAGAACATTACAACAGATACTATCCAGGTCTTGTTGGCTGGGATTCATCAAGAGGTAGCAGCATATTGTAGAGCTTGTGCAAAATGCCAACTGGTGGCTCAAGGAGGGAAGAAAGATCAAGTACCCTTGCAACCTATCCCTTATGTAACAACTCCTTTTGAGAGAGTAGCTATGGATGTGGTGGGCCCCTAACAAAGAGTTCTAAGGGAAGTCAATTCATACTGTTTGTATGTGACTACGCCACCCAGTACCCTGAAGCCATACCAATGAGAATGGTTACTGCCCCTAGAATAGCTGAAGAATTAGCTAAAATCTTCAGTCGAATGGGCATACCACAAGTGATTCTAGCCGACAGAGGCAGTAACTTGACATCTGTGATACTGCAAGAATTATACCATCTGTTGGGTGTCTTTGCAGTACGCGCCTCCCTGTATTACTGTTGGACCAATGGGTTAGTGGAAAGAGTCAATAAAACACTTAAGAAAATGTTGCAAAAGTACGTACAAGAGGAAGATCGAGACTGGGACAGATTTCTTCCTTACCTCTAGTTTGCCTACAGGGAAGAACCCCAAGCAATAACTGTTTTTTCCCCCTTTTCCTTACTATGTGGTCACAACCCTAGAGGACCATTAGATGTAATTAAAGAACACTGGGAGGAAGGCAAAGGTGTGGGATTTATAAATATTGTGAATTACATGACTGATTTAAGGGAAAAGATTGTGAAATATGTAACTATGGCTCATATCAATGTTGACCAGAAACAGCAGGGTCAAAAAGAATTGTGTGATGAAGGATTGAAATACAAACATTTTGAACCTGGGGAAAAGTGTTACTGTTGTTGCCTAGTACAGAAAATAAGCTACTAATGAGATGGCAAGGGCCTTATGTGGTACTTCGACATACTGATATTGTGAATTATGAGATTGAAATGCCTGGATGGAGACCAGTAAAAAGGGTATACCATGCCAATCTGTTAAGGAAATGGAGAGATAAGCCAAACCTGTCCCTCTACATTCAACCTGAAAAAAGCCTATCAGAGATAGAGGTGGCTTATGATAGATTAGAGACACGACAAGGGGAGAATGAAATTCAGATTAATCTGGAATTAAAGCCTGATCAAAAACCAAAGGTTGATCAACTCTTGGAGTTTGTTAAAGAAACATTTACTAAAACACCAGGGAAAGCATGGGGTGGTACATGAAATTAAGCTGACACAAAGTAAACCAATTCACCAGAGGCCCCATAGGTTACCAGAGAAAATTCAAAAAGAGGTAGTGGATGAGGTAAGGAAAATGGAGCAAGCAAAGGTGATTGTTCCTTCACATAGCCCTTGGTCCTCACCTTTAGTAGTGGTAAATAAAAAGAGAATGGTTTACTTGGTATCAAAGTCAAAAGTAGGCCAATGGCCCATCGTGATTGTCCCCCACCACTCTAGTGGGAAAGTGGTTAAACCCAGGAGGTATTAGACTCCATCCACTGGTCCAGATTTTTTTTAAAGGAAGAAATGGATGGACTATCCACTAAACATTGCGGAAGGGTGTTCCATAGTGTTGGGGTTCTTACTCTAAAGTAATTTAATCTTTTGTTGGTGTTTGATTTTCTCACTTCGATCTGTTTATTGTTAAGCCTTGGAGAACTCCTTCTGTTGGAGAATTTTAGTCCACACTGGTCCATTTGGTCCTGAGAATTAAGAATTTTGTACAATAAAAGCAGGTCACCTCTAGTTCGTCTACTTTGCAGAGAGTGTAATCCAGTTTCCCGCAGTCTTGAATGATAATCGCTGTTAGCCAACTGGGGTATTAATTTTGTTGCCCTCCTCTGGATCCTCTCAATTCTATCAATATTATGTTTCAAATAAGGGTTACAAAGGGGACCCATAATAGGAATGGAGCCTAACATGAGTCCTAAAAAGGGGGATGAGACATTCCTGGGTCCTAGATGCAAACATTTGTTTGATCCAGGTAAGTAAAGCATTTGAGGTCTTGCTACCTTGATACATTGATCAGTGGAAGACAGCTTATTTTTAACAATAACTCCAAGGTCTCTCTCAGATGAAGAAGCTTTGAGGAGCAGGTTGTTTAGAACATAGCTTTGTGTGGGGTTGTTCTTTCCATAATGTAGCACAGTACATTTACCAAAATTGAGAAACATCCAATTACTGAATGCCCTGGATTCTATCACTTTTAAGTTGTTGCTCAGAATAGTTCTGCTTACATCTGTTGATATTTACCCCTCCCCCCAGTTTAGTGTCATCTGCAAATTTAGAGAGAAGATTTTCAGCACTGACCTGCATATCACTAATGTACACATTAAACAAGGTAGGTCCAAGGACCGACCCCTTGGGGACCCCGCTTCTGACATGCCCTATGTCTGATAGGGAACCATTTATTCTAACTTGCTGATGTCTGTTTGATATCCAGCTAGAAATCCACCTAACTAGAACTTGAGAGAACCCCAGATTTGACATTTTATCAATGAGCTTGCCATGCGACACCTTGTTGAAACCTTTGCTATAGTCAAGCAGTATAACATCCATGGGAGTCATACTATAAAGTCCTAGACTTATATAATTATAAAAGGAAACTAAATTGGTTGTGCAGGAGTACCCTGGCCTAAAGTCATGCTGTTTTGGATCAATTATATCATTAAAGATTGATTCCTTTTCCAGTAATTTTTTTATAATTTTCTCCATAACCTTACCCACTATAGATGTTAAACTTATAGGGCGATAGTTATCCAGGTTAGAATGATTGCCTCTCTTAAAAATGGGTATGACTGTGGCATTTGCCTATTCATGAGGTATTAAGCCTTTTTGGAGATATTTATTAAAAATTAGTGTTAGGGGTTTAGCAATGACCTCAGCAGTTTCTAACAGGAATCTTGTGCTGATATTATCTGGTCCTGGACTACATGTCTTTTTCAAGGATTGCAAAGCTACCAATGTGTCAATTTCAGAAATATGATAATCTATAGATTTACTGGTTGAACATTGATTTATTTTGGGATAGTCTTTTGTAGAAAATACTGAAAAAAACTGTGTATTGAAAGCATCAGCTATTTCCTTATCTGTAGATATAAGGGAGTTCTTTACCAATAGGGGGCCAGTGCACCTATTTTTTCCTTTTTTATTATTAAGAAAATAAAGATTTGTAACTGTGTTTCAGTGAGCCAGATGAAACTTGAGTTTCTTTTTAGACTGTAAAATAGATTGTTTCAAGTGTTTTAATGCATTTTTATATTGTAATAATAGATGTTCTTTATTGATACCATCACTGTTTTTTAAGAGAGAAAATAGCATCTTTTTGCTTCTGATTTGTTTCTTAATGATTTTATTAAACCATAGTGGAATTATTCCCTTCTTGTTATATTTCTGTTTTGTGGGGACTAAAAGTTCTTCAAACTCGTGGATCCTAGATTTCAAGTATTCTGAGGCCATTTCCACTGATAGAGGGGATAAGGTTTCCTCCCATGGGATTTTATTTAACTGTTCTTTAATAATATTAAAATCAGCATTATCATAATTTTTTAATTGTGAGTGTTTTAGGTACTGTACAGTATTAACGGTAAGTGACAGCATTATAGAATGATGGTCACTGGAATCTAGGGGGCCACTAACACATACACTAGAAATAATATTCCCTATGTTAGATATAACTAGATCCAGTATATTATTTCCCCATGCAGGTTCTGTGATAAACTAAACCTAAATCTACAATAAGTGAAATCAAATCCTTCTCGCAATGATTTTTTCCAGATAGCGAGGTCCAGTTAATAGTAGGCATATTAAATTTGCCTAAGACTAGAATATTGCCTTTACTTGCCATATCAGATATTTCCTTATGAAGCATAAAAGTGTACTCGGCATTGGCTAAAGGAGGTCTGTAACAAGTACCGACCAGTATTTGGGGTTAACCCTTAAACTGAATATTGACCCATATGATTTCAATATCATTAGTCTGAGGGAGTTGAAAAAAGGTTATATCCTCCCTAACATATAGGCAAACCCCTCCTCTGGATTGGCCTAAGCATTCTTTATGATAAAGCTTATAACCTGGTAATCTTGTTGCCCATATAAAGTCAGGATCCCACCATGTTTCGGTTACTGATATAAGTGCATAATTAGACATGGTACATTTGGCTTCAAGTTCTGCCATTTTTACCTGATTTAATGATCTTGCATTCAAGGAAAGAACCTCGTAAGTAATGTTATTGCTGACAGAATTTTCTAGAGGACAGGAGAAAAACCTGTTCTCCCCCAGCTTGTAGTTTAAAAGTGTATTGATGGCAGATAGAACACTCTTGACCAACAGAGAACTACCCCTTCTACTAAGATGCAGTCCATCCCAGCAGAATAAGGGGTTATTTTGGTAAAATTGTTCCCAATGTGTAAGGCATAAAATGCCCTGCTGAAAGCACCATCTCCTAAGCCAGTCATTAAAGGCTTTTATTTTGTTTGTTATAGCAGTTGTTGCCCTTGGAAGAGGCAGAATTTCTAAAAAGCAGACAAGGCTATCCTTGTCTGCCAGTATTTTGTTAAGTGTGATGATATCATATTTGAGGTTGTCCAAACTGGCTCTATTGATATCATTAGTGCCAGCATGTATAATAAACACGGGTTATCACCTGCCCCCACTAGTACTTCCTTGACCACTGTGGTAATATCAGTAATTCTTGCCCCTCTTAGGCTAGTACATGTTCGATTGAATTTGTCTACATTGTAGATTAGATGATCTATGTGCTTAATTATAGAATCACCAATTACTTAGATTTGTCTATCTTTGGTCTGGGGGCAGTCTTAGTACATACTGGAGTCAAATTGTCTTCTGAAACCCTAACAGATGTAGCCTCTAATTTAGGATTAGACACTGTTTGATTGGTGGTCTTCACTTTATTTTTAGATACAGGACCTTTAAGTAATGGGCAGGATGCAATGTTAGTTCCTGAGGGGTTAGATATATTCTCTGTTTGGGGAAACTCTGCAGTTTCTATAGTAAGGGCATCATAGCTGTTGGATAAAAGTAGTACGGGTGCACTAAGAAATATTTGTCCTTCCCTACATTTAGTTTTATGTTTAGAAACCACTGACCAGTTATCTGTTTCATCAACAGGCAAGAGGGACAGATCATTATTGGAAGGGTCGTTTACTGAAACAGAGATCTCATTTGGGATGTTAGGGGCCTCTGGGGGGAACTATCTGGCCCAACATCAGATCAATGTAATCTTTCAGAGCCTTAATTTCTGGGCTTACACCTCTAGCTCTTTGTAATCGAATTATTTTGGATTGCAGAGTCTGTAGCAGCAAACATCTATCACAGACAAACTCAGCGATTTGAGGGCCCCAGCCAAACATCTGGCAGGAGGAATAGTTGTTATTTGGTATATCCATATTTCAACTGTTACTATATGTGTCTAATATGTTAGTACTTACTAGACAAGGATTATATATTGGTTGGTCCCCTTTCCACTGCTACCCCAGCGGACACAGCAGACACACGCAGGTGCGGGTGTCTATGCCCGTGTCTCCACGCGTGCTACGCATGTGCTCACCCTGCACGGCTTGCCCTGCTCACTGCAAGGTGTAGCTTTGTACGATCCCGTTCCCCAAAAGTAGCTCCGAGGTCATGCAGCAAAGCACAGATAATAAAGTGCTCACATATGTATAATATATGCCCAACAGCCTTTAAAAAGGCTAATTGTATTTAAAACTGTCTGCCCCTGTAAACACTCACCCTGTATCCAGTGGCTGTAGTAGTTTTGTATAGAGCTCAATGCTCAAAACCACTCGCTCTCTTCCTGTTAATGAACAGGGCTCCAACACAGCTAGCAGATTAGTTTACAAAATAAAAGCACAAGTTTCAGGTATATTTCAGCTAAGCACATGCAGGGCTGCACCCAGCAGCTGCTCTCAGGCAAGAACTATGCAAACTGCTGGCGCTCGCTGCAGGGCGAACCTCTGTACGATTCCGTGACCCGGAAGTAGCTCCGAGGTCAGGCAGCAAAGCACAGATAATAAAGTGCTCACATATGTATAATATATGCCCAACAGCCTTTAAAAAGGCTAATTGTATTTAAAACTGTCTGCTCCTGTAAACACTCACCCTGTATCCAGTGGCTGTAGTAGTTTTGTATAGAGCTCAATGCTCAAAACCACTCGCTCTCTTCCTGTTAATGAACAGGGCTCCAACACAGCTAGCAGATTAGTTTACAAAATAAAAGCACAAGTTTCAGGTATATTTCAGCTAACCACATGCAGGGCTGCACCCAGCAGCTTGTTCTCTGGCAAGAACTATGCAACTATGGTGTTCGGTTATGTTTGGATTTTCGCAAAATAAATGCAATTTCTGAGTTTGATGGCTAACCCATGCCAAGAATTGATAATCTACTACATCAGATAGGCCTGCATGGTACATCAGCACCCTAGATTTGACGAAATGGCACTGGCAGATACTCTTAGCACCACAGGCCAAGAGTTAACAGTGTTTAGTACCCCTGTTGGTTTATACCAATTTATGACCATGCCATTCAATTTTCACAGGGCTCCGGCCACTTTTCAGAGATACATGACCATATTTTAAGACCCCATAATCAATACAGTGCTGCTTATTTGGATGACATGGTCATCTATAGACCAGACTGTAATACCTGCTTAATTCATCTTAGTGCTGTCATTCAAAGCATCAAGGATGCAGGATTTACAATAAATCCATCCAAATGTGCTATTGCAAAAACTGAGACTTGATATTTGGGATTTATCATTGGCCAGGGAACTGTAAAGCCAGAAACAGACAAAGTGGAGGCCGTTGCCAATATTCCTATACCCATTACCAAACACAATGTTAGATCTTTTTTAGGGCTAGCGAGTTATTATCATAGGTTCATTCCTGCCTTTCCCACCATTGCAACACTACTTACAGAACTGACTAAAAACAGCTATCCAAATAGAAGTGGACTTTAAATTATTCGTGGGAACTAGGCAAGGGTGTCCCTTGTCCCAGCTGCTTTTTAACATATACCTAGAGCCCCTTATTCGGGGACTGATGAGAGCTCAGGATATCTCAGGTATTTCCCTAAATGGTCATGAAGTCAAGGTAGCAGCATATGCAGATGACCTCCTCTTGCAAATAATGAATCCAGTTACATCCATTCCCCCCATTCTCAAGATAATAGAGGAGTTTAGCAAGGTTTCTAATTATAAACTTAATATAGGTAAAACCCTGGTTTTTCCTCTTAATCATAGAGTCTATAAACAAGAAGTTACCACATTTGGGTTGGTGTGGAAGTCTGATTCTATTAAATATCTCGGAATCATTCTGACATGAAATATGGTTCGACTTAAGCAGTTAAAGCTAGATTCACTGGTTCATAAGATAAACCAAGATCTTCACAGGTGGACCCTACTTCCTCTCTCTTTATGGGGTAGGATTAACTTAATTAAAATGAATGTTTTTCCCTGCCTTTGTTACCCCCTTAACATGTTGAATATTGAGCTTCCGATGTCATGGTTTAAAAAAGTTAACAGTATGTTTTCCAATTTTGTATGGGGGTATAAAAAATCGAGGATGGCATTCCACAAGTTGGCTGCACCCAAGGGAAGAGGAGGTTTAAGGCTTCCACATCTTGGACTGTATTATTGGGCCAGTTGGGCCAATAAATATCTTATGTGGCTGGTAACGGACCAATTATCAGCTCGATCCTGTTATATCCCGGTATGGCTAAGAGTGGGAATTAGCCATTATCAAAAAGCATGGATACCTTCCCAGAGCGATGTTATATACCAAATTTGGATCCCTCCCAGAGTCATTTTGCAACTTTCCCATTGCAGTATCGATTAAGACTCATACTCAACTGTGTGCTTTTCTCAAATATGACAATATTAAGGATTTATCTCAACCCATGAGAGGTAATCCTAATTTACAATTAGACAATAAACCACTGTCACTCTATTGGCTTCCTCAGTTAGGAAATTGTCGGCTGGAAGACTTTATCACAGCTGATAGGCAGTGGCTTTCCTCAGCTGGTATCGTGCACAAGTTTATGATACCTGGTGAAAGCATCTTTAAGATCTACCAGCTTCGGCATCTCCTGTTAAAAGTATTTGGAGTTATTCCACCTCCCAGAACTCATATCTGGTTTCAACCCACTTTAGTAGAATTGGCCGGCTTGCCCCATGCTGTTCCCAAACTATACAGCCACTTATTTACGTGGGCATATCCTGACAACTTTGCCCTGGTAGCTTACTGGCATTCTCTCTTCCCAGATAAGGAGTTAGATTGCTCCCTTCTCTGGCACAATTGTCGTAAATTGTTGTTACAGGATAGACTTAGGCTAATGCAATTTAGAATTTTACATAATATTTATTATTCCCCACAGAAACTTGCCAGACTGGGTGTTCTCTCCTCTCCACTCTGTACAAGTTGCAAGTTGCAGCCTGGAGACCTTCTTCACATCTTTTGGGAGTGTCCTAGAGTGGCTTCACTATGGGCCACTATTAAACATAGAGTTGACCCGCTTTTAGGACTTTCAGATTTGTTCACACCCGGAGTATGCCTACTGGGTGATTTCTCTTCTATTTCTGTGGTGTGTAGAAAATATCACATGGCTTTAATTTCTTTGTCTGTTAAAAAAGTGGTCCTTAGACATTGGAAAGATTCTGATAACTTAAATTATCTTGAGTGACTCCAGGAACTCCTCGCTAATCTCAGAATGGAGAGGACTATTGCAAGTCTTTCTAATAAAGTTAATAAATTCAACAACATTTGAGGCCCTTTACAAACCCTACATGCTCTACAAATTTGAAACACATATTTTTCACAGTGTACACCGTAACTTTGTTGGTATAATGCTGCGTTGAGATTCTGGGGTTATGTGGGTGGGGGAGGGAGGGAGGGAGGAAAAGGGAGAATGAACCATTATTGATTTGTAATAATTTTACTCTCATTATGTCAAGTTTATTGTGGATTCATTCTCTGTATTGCAAACTTTAATAAAAGTTGAAATAGAAAAAAAAAAAAATAAAGTGAAGTGGACTGCTGAGTGTGAAACAGCTTTCCAGAATATAAAGGCAGCTTTATGTTCCACGCCAGTACTCCAAAATCCGGACTTTAGAAAACCATTTGAGGTCCAAACTGATGCCTCTGACATGGGCATTGGGGCTAACACACCCAGCATGATCACAAAGGTGAGCACCCAATTCTATTCATTAGTAGGAAACTGCATGAGTGAGAAAGAAAGTATTCCACAGTAGAGGAGTGCCTGACCATAAAATGGACTATAGAGGCTCTCAAATACTATTTATGGGGGCATGGATTCACTATTGTAACTGACCTCAACCCGCTATGTTGGCTATACCTCGAAAAGGTTAAGAATATGTGCATCATGCGCTGATACCTGTCCCTCCAACCCTATAAATTTTTAGTAAAACATAGAACTGGGTCTCAATATCAAAATGCCGATTTTTTATCCTGGTATGGAGCTAAACATGTTATGACTGAAAAATGTGATGTGACTTGTAATGATGAATAATGTGTTTTAAAAAAAGAAACATACCTCAAGGAAAAGAACAGTAGGATCAGTTTATTGAATGAATAAATTTTAGTTATATGTTAAAAACTGTTCTGCTTATTAAGGGTCCCTGAGGGGAACATCTGGTGCGGGTAGGTGGAAGTTCCAACCCTTCTAAGGGTGAAGGGTTCAGCCAACATCATACTGTGTTGCCTTCTTAAATGGGGAGGAGTGTAACAGGGTGCTCCTGTTATGAATATTTAGTCCTGAAGTAAAAATGTGTAACCCCCCTCTTAAATCTTCTTTTCCTACTTTAAATAATCCTAAAACCCATATGGTTTCACAATGAAAGTTTATCCTTTTTCTGTGAGGAGCTCTGTGTTTGAGTAATGGTTGTGCTCCTAAGGTGCCCCCAGTTTGCTTATGTTACCTGAATTCTTGCCATTATGGGGAGATTCCTACTATAGGACTGAAAACCCCTGAAGTGACTGCTTCTGTAAAAATCAAGAGAGATGAGGTCACAGCAAGTGGGAGGAGCTGTGCTCCAAATGAGGTAGAATCCCCTAATTAAGGTTTAGATAATCTAAAACTGATATTTTAGGATATATTCACAGAAGGAATATAACATAAATGCTTGTTTTTCCTATTGTACAAGAATGATCCAAGATAGCCTTAGATAGGACCACATAAAGGTCTATTTTATGTTAAGTGGGAGATCCCCTGATTGTGATGTCACCTTTAGGATTGCTATAAAACCTGCCACCAAGGGACTAAGAAGTGTGTGTGGATCAGTATCTTCTGACCACTGAGTGAGAAGGAGCTAGTAGTGAGAGCTTACACACTATTGTTGGGAATTATGTATTGGATATTGAATATACAGAAGAAAGACAGGAGTCTAAAGAAGAAGTATTTCCTGATGTGTTGAAATGGTGTGATGGACTAACACCCATAATTTTCTTTCTGTAAATACATATATTTTTTGTTTTGTTTTGTTTTTGCAAAGTTTTTGCAAATAAATTGATTAACAAATTTATTGCGTTTTTTATGCACTGAACATTACCATCTGGTGTCTATCATTTATCCCACACCTTCTACACCCCCCCCATCAAGGGGGGGAGGTGTACATATGATATATTTCATGGTTTTTATATGTAAAAAAGACTTTTTAGAGTTTTTGTTATAAACTGGTGCTATTTATGTATGAACATAGTTTTCTATTGTATATACTGTACATGTTAGGTTATTTCACAGTATTAGTGATCATAGGGTCGTAGCTTGTGGTTTACCTATAGCGTGGTGACACTAAAGTCGCTGATGTCACTGACATCAACAGACACAATGGCAAGTGTTGGCATTGTGAAGTTGGTTCTCCCATGCGTTTTCTTCAGGGGACTGCATCCCCCAAACCCACCATGTGGCAGGCACCGCCCCCCACACCCCTGGTATTTAAATAACCAACTTTGAGTCAGAGTCATCTCGAGGAGGGGATGAAACACTGGAAGCTGCAGTGCCGGTGAAAGCGGGAACCATTATAGCACCCCGACAATTTCTGTCACTGTAATGGTCTTTGCTATGGATGTTTCAATATTCGGTCAGCATGCCATAGCTTGTGTCAGGCTTTTACCCAAAACCACCTACTCACCAACCTTACATACTTAAGAGGAGTTATCGAAAATTCAACATCTCTGATTTTCTGGATGATATAAGTATGATTAGATGGCAGGACTTCTACCTGGCCCCTACAGTCTCTGAGGCTGGTACCCAGTTCCAGAACCTTGTCTTGCAAGTGATCAGTATACATGCCCCTACGGTAAAAGTTACATCATGGAAAAGAACTTGCCCTTGGTTCACCAACAGCTTAAAAACCTCTTTACAGCATACAGACAGGTTATGAAAGAAAGCCCGTAAGACTAAATCGGACTCTGACTGGGCTGCTTTTAGAGCCATGTGGAACCACTGTACTAGACTGATTCGGGCTGAAAAGGCCAAATACTGTATTTCCAGTCAACACTGGATTCATCTAAAAACAGTGCTGCCAAATTCTGGCAAGTCCTAAGAGAATTCAAAGGACACAAGCTACCATCATCCATTCCAGCTAAAATAGTCTCAGGGGCTACTACCTTTACAAGTAATCATGATATATTAGAACAACTAAATGATCATTTTGCCACTGCTGGGCTAGCTTCCAACTCCTGTTCCACTAGTAAACTACTCCCTCAGCCCCTCGTTGTTGACCCACTGTGCTTACTGTCTAAGCCCCCCCAATTCCACTCAATTCAGCTTCAGGGCAGTTACTCTCAAACGGATTGAGGACCTCCTAAGTGCTCTGGATGTCAAAAAAAGTGCTGGTGCTGATAAACTTTAACCCCATTTCTTAAAATTCCTGAAACTAGGCATAGAAACATAGACGTTGACGGCAGATAAGGACCGCTTGGCCCATCTAGTCTGCCCATTTCCCTACCTACAGGATAGGCCACAGATCCTAGTTAACCAACAGCCTATTTTTCTCTGCCCCCCACAAGAATTGCCTTATGTCTGTCCCATGCATTCTTGAATTCTCCCACAGTTTTAGACCCCACAACCTCCTCAGGAAGGCTGTTCCATGCATCCACTACCCTCTCTGTGAAATAATACTTCCTCACATTGCCCCTGAACTGCCCCCCATCTTTAAATTGTGTCCCCTTGTTCTTCCACGTCTCTTTTTCTGAAAGATGCTACTCTCTTGGACTTTGTTGATTCCACTGACCTACTTAAAAGTTTCTATCATGTCCTCCCTCTCCCTTCTTTCCTCAAGGGTGTACATATTAAGCTCCTTTAGTCTCTTCTCATATGGCTTCTCTTGCAGACCCTACACCATTTTAGTTGCCCTCCTCTGGACTGCCTCTATCCTGTCTATGTCCTTGCAGAGATGGGGTCTCCAGAACTGGACACAGTACTCCAGATGGGGTCTCACCAACTGTCTGTACAGAGGGATAACAACTTCCTGTTTTCTGCTGCTGATGCCTCTCCTATGCATCCCAGTATACCCCAGCCTCCCTACTGCCTTCTCACATTGCTTGCTAACCTTAAGGTCATTTGATATGATTACCCCCAGGTCCCTTTCCTTTTTTGTTGTTGTTACTACCTCCCCCCTATTGTGTATTCTTCCCCTAGGTTCTTGTTTCCCAGGTGCATTGTTTTGCACTTCTTTGCATTGAATCCTAGCTGCCATACTTCTGACCATTCCTCCAGCCTTGCCAAGTCCCTTCTCATCCTTTCCATGCCTCCTTGTATGTCAGCCCTGTTGCAGATCTTTGTGTCATCTCCAAAAGAGGCATACTTTTCCTTCCAGTCCCTCTGCAATGTCACTTATGAAGACATTAAAAAGGACTGTACCCAATACTGAGCATATAACTTGTCTAGTGTACCTACCTGGTCAACAAAAGCTAAATAAATAAATACTAAATAAATACAATTAGGCTATTATTTCCTGTCTACACCTATCACTCACCTCTTCAATTTGTCCCTTGCTCAAGGTGCACTACTCTCTGACTGGAAAATAGCATGTTATTCCACTATTCAAATCTAGTGACTCTAGTGAGCTCAATAACTACTGGTCAATCTCCTTGCTACCTATCTTATCCAAACTTCTCGAAAAACTAGTTAATACACAACTCAGAGAGCACCTGGAAACTGCAAACTTACTGAAACCCCTCCTGTCTGGGTGCAGGCCCAAACATAGCACAGTATCTGCTCTGGCCAAAGTCACTAATGACTGGCAAATTTCCTTTGATGCCAAGAATCATGTCTGTGCTCTTTTTTTCAGACTTGAGTAAGGCATTCAACCCATCAATTATTATTATTAACCGTGCTAAATAACCTTGGGTTAGATAACAGCACTATAAACTAGTTCTCCTGCTACCTCATGTGCATACAGCAACAGATAAAAGCCTGGTATGCTCGACTTAAATCCAACGCTTGACACCATCTATCATTGAGACACAGGTCAGGAAGCATAGGGAAAACCCAGGAGCAGTTGTAAAAATCACCAAAACTTTATTTATTCTAGCATTAACATTAAAAAATATATAAACTTGTTCATAAGAACTATGTACAGAGGCAAAATAAAATCTTTCTTGTAAGCTTCCGAAACAAACCTCTATTTAAACCATTGCAGCTCAGCTCATCTCTTTTATGTAAGTCTTTTCTACCCCCATCCTTCCATCCTTAGCAAGCATCCTGTTTTTGCAGCATGTTCTGTCCTCATAAGTATCAGGAGCTGCTAGAACAGTGAGCTTCCTGAGGCCCCCACAGCCACTGCAAAAGGCTCAGACATTTGCACTCAAGTAACCTCTATTTTTAAAGTCATGTCAAAATACCATCAATATACAGTACATTTCACCAGTAATACTAAATATTTTCCAAACAAAAGTGATCCCATTAATAGATTCATTTCATATATTGATTTGCATGTATTTTTATATTAGCTGATACAGATATGCAAGGCAGAGAAACAGACAGCAAGAGAAAACTGAGAGAGAGAGTGAGAGGCAAAGAACTGCTAGATTGTTAGAGTTGATCACGTCTGAGATCTCACAGGAAAATTTGGTTGTGCAACCAGACAGAAGAGACAGAAAAGGAAAGATCCTTGCATTTAAACACTATCTCTAAAATCAAATGGGACAGGGTCCTATTCTACCCTGTCACACTACTCAATGCAAAAAAAACAAAAACAAAGTTATGCTCCTTTATCCTCACTGTAAAGAACCAATAGCCAGCCAATTGAGTACCAGTTACCAGATCAGGCCAGCCTGGGAGAGTTACTTGAACCAGTACAGAAATTTAAATACCTAGGCTTCTGGTTTGACTGTAAACTTTCATTTGTCACCCACATCGAGGAAGTAGCCAAAAAATAACATCAAAGACTTGGACATTTTTTAGCACGTTGAGCATCTACTTACCTATGAGGCTAAATTAAGATTGGTCCAGATGACCTTCATCCCCTTAATTGACTATGTGGACTTACTTTACAATCGCTGTCCTAAATCAGCCTTAAGTACTCAGGACACGCTTCACCGCAGAGCATTACAGTTTATCACAAATGCCCCATCTAATACACACCATTGTTCCCTTTATTCGCAGATTGGTTGGCCCTTCCTCAGTACTAGAAGATGGTATAATGCCTCCCTCTGGATGTACAGAGCTATTATTAAGAAATTCCCTCCCTATATCTGTAACTTATTCAAATGCATTCATTGTGCATATTCTGTCAGAAGATTCTCATACATTACATTGATATCCCTAGGATAAGAACCCACTGTGGTTCCTCATTGATATGACATGCCTTACCCATCCTACTGTATGGAATACCCTACAAAATACGCTTAAACTCACACATACTGTCGGGATGTATACCTTTAAATCTGTGATTACATTCGCTCTGAAGGACGAGTGCAATTGCTATTCATAACTTCACCTGCCTTAATAAGGATACCCATCCCATGGTCATTACCTTGCACTTACTTGCCACCATGGCTTGCTGTATTTGTTGTTCTGTTTGTATTCAGTCTCACTACGAGAATCCCCCCAGATTCTCTTCTTGTTTTTTTAATATCACTACATACCTGACTCGTTGCAACACCTACTTTATATTCGGTACCCATATCTCCCAGCCATGTTGCTACCTCTACTGCCTCATCACTTCCCTCTCTCTACTAGTTTCCACCACCCCTACCACATACTGTACCTTGTCTCATTTAACTCTAACCCCTCACCTTCCATGGGTCCTATTGTATACATTGTGTATATTATTTATATAGTGTGCTGCATTATTGCATTATTTGATGACTCCACATTGCTTTGTTATTCTTTGCTACTTAATGCATTGTATATTTTTCTCTGCAATGTTTACTGACTTCAAATTGTTGTTTCATTGCTGACCTACGTGTACCTTACCCAGGTCCACCTTGTAAATGAGTTCTTCTCAATGGTGTTTTGCCTGGTAAAATAAAGATTGATTAATTGATTGATTGATAGGTGTGCTCATTGGTAATGGTGTTTAAATATTGGAGGGCACCCCCCCCCTTTTAGGAATTACACACTGTCACTTAAGTGGTGGACTTTATAAAAAACACCTCTAGTACTACTATTCAGCCTTGAAAAAGCACAAGTACCATGCAAAAACATTTGGCTGTGGGGTTTGTGAGGGAGGGTCCATGCTGCATCTCACTGCTGGTTGTTAATTTTGAAATAAAGTATTCATTTTACCCTGACACAGCAACAGAGTGTTTTTTTAGTGAAGGCGTGGATACTGTGAAGCTGAGTTTCTCGGTGTCTTGTGGAAGCTTTGGTTAAGATAATCACAGACATTAATAAAGATTAAGTCCACTGTCCACAACTGATTCAAAGATCCAAACTGATTTAATAAAAAAACTGGTAACCGCTCCATGGAGCAATTGAGGCAGCACTATACGGTGGGCAGTCCACAATTTTCATGGCCGAAACCAACGTATGGATACTTTGATCCTGGGATCTATGTGGGAACTCCAAGGGCCCAAATAAGGCTCCTGTCCAAATGATGGCAGAAAGTTTACTCCACAAAACAGACCTCAGCCACATAGCATCTCCAAACTCCCTCCAGCACTAATTCATCGGAACCCACATCAGCAGGGAACATTGTTTTCTTTTCCACAGGACTCCTTAAACTATTTCCCAATCTCTCCATGCTGCATGAGCACCCCACAGATTCCTTTGCCAGGTGGTCTCAGACCCACAGTGCTGGGACTCAGGGGGGCCTCCACACTGCCCTTAGGCAGACATAGGGCTCCTACGGTGACAGGATACAGACCACCACCACCACTGTACCCCCAATGGGATGAGCTGTCACCACTGACCCAAGCACCATACACCCCATGGCAATCACCAGGCCTAAACACTCAGGGACACACCACACTGCCAGTTGTGACATTGCAGGCTCTTCTACTCCCAGAGCCCTGACTCACAACATTGCATGGTGGTCCCCACACAGAGGCCAAACTCACAGTAGCACTGGATAGTCCTGACAACTCCAGGTGCACATTTCTTTGAGGGTGGTGGGCCCCTCTGGCTTAACACTGGCCCACCCCAGCCCCAACCTTGGCTCTCCAGCCAATAACTGGCTGACTCCTGACTCCTTCCTCTCTCCACCTGGCTCCTCTCCTCTCTTAGTGCTGAAACCTATCTCTTATACAACCCCTGGCCTCCTGCCCTTCCAGCCAGCAGGGGGCCCCAAAGACCAGGAGAGCTAACCCAGGGACAAAGTTGCAGTAAGCTCCCAGTGGGGGCTTATACTCTCCCCCCCAAAAAATGTTCACCACCCGGTGAATGTTTGGAAAGTAACTATGAGACCTACCAGCAGGAGATATGCACACTCTCTCCACCCAGTGGTCCCATGGCAGTGCTGCAACACTGCTGGGATGGTGGGAATCCCAAAAAATGTTTAACCCAAGGGCAATGCCACACTACTGCATCTAGCCTACCTATCTGGGGCCCCAGGTGACCCAACCACTGGTTCCCATGGGCGGTTTGCCCGGTACTAGGGTGGTGATATCCCTCCCCCCTCTAACTACCTAGGCTGCCCAATCTTGGTGCCACCATAGGGGAGGCCAAACAGATACCACCCATCCTGTAATGGCACATATAAAAACATTTAACACGGGGGCACCCAAGCAAGGCATGCACAGAATCAAACAACACAGCAACAGTAACACCTTAACAATTAATAATCAATGGGAGACATTTGCATCCCCACCTTTCATTTTTTTCCATTCAAAAAATGTTTTTTTCCCAGAACAAAGAATAGATTCTAATCATACTGCCACACACACACACACACACACTCAAACACACCCTCACACCACTCACTCTAAACTGTTGTAGTACAAGAGTACTGCTACGGCAATGACAGCTTGAGTCCCAATAACAGTCTTTGAAAATCTAAATGGTGATACAGTCCTGTAAACACAGAGGAATAAAGGCAAACAAGGCAAATCTTGTTAACTAATTAGCCTATAAGAAATGCTAACAGGAAAAACAAAATGTTTTTTTCAAACAACAATGCACAAAGAGCTAATCTCACCCAATGTGACTGTGCAACTGGTGACGTCCACACTGTAACTGGGGAAGGGCGCTCAGCAGAGGCAAAACAGTTCTGCCAGCTCATGGGGCACAGCTGCACTGCCAGGTCACATCTTCTGGGTGCGGGCTTGAGCATAGTAATACTTCATTCTGGTTTGGTGATTTCCTCCCCAAATTAATCTTGATTTATGATGTAGTACTTGGAGTGAAGGCCGGCCAGCACATGTATCATAGCAAAGGTTTTAAACAGCATGATACTGGTCCACACCAAGGAAGCACACAATGACCTGGCCTTTTGAGGATCTTCTCTTGATCCATGGATGGATCTGATGGGCTGATCCTTCAGTGGGTTCTCTCTGGTTCCATGTCATAATAGCGATCACAAAACAGTGATCGCTATTATGGTGTGTATGTATATCGCAGAAAAGCATTTCAGTGATATACAGTTCTCGGCGACCCCACTTCCAGCATCACTTAATGTTTTTATGGGGGGGTTGCACCCCCACGCTCCCCTATGAGGGGGGCCTTGCCCCCTGCTTTTGGATTGTTAACTCCAGGGTGGTGCATGTCGAGGAGGGGGCAAAACTCAGTGGGGGGAAAAAAGATAGACGCAAGTAGCGGCAAAATATTCATCCCTGGTCCATCCCGAAGTCAGTTCCTACTGCACCATAGCCAGCCACCCTCCCCACCACACCACAAGGGTGGCTCGGCTGCAGCAGACTCTCCTTCACATCTAAACCCTCCCTCCCTCCTATCCCTCCCCTCCACCTCTGTATCCCTCCTTTTACGGTCGCTTTCCTCACTATTCCATCGCTACCTTTGCAGGGTAGCTGGTGAAGATAGGGCTATAAATGAGTCGATGTTTTTTACAGTCACTCATTTATTATCGCTATCATCACTGGATACTGTTCTGACCTTGTCCAGGACTCCACGGAAAACCCAAACCTCACACCACTCCTGAAAGATATCCCATAGCCTCTCACACAGGTACAGATATTCTTCTCCAGGATACTCCTTATGGATCCTCCTGTGGACCTACCCCTCTGCCTGTGACCAATCAGGGATGCTGCAGATGCTGGTTCTAGGGGCAGTTCCATCCTGTATATATGTCAGCACCCTGAGGTCAGAGGGTTGCAGATTGTCCATGTCCTTGCACCATTTTTCCAGGCCACAGCCAACAGAGGGATGGTGTCTGGATACCTGAAAGAAGGGAACTGGTATGGCCTAGGAATGTCCTGCTCCCAACTGAGTCTTCGAACACAAAAAAGGTCAGAGCAGTACCTGGAGCCTCCAGCATGGCCTCTGAAATGTCCATAGTTTCTCCTCCACCTTTCATAGTGCAATACCTGCTGCCATGGTGCCTTTCTTAGGGGCCCTGTCCATGGACAAAGATCCTGACCATGGCCTTTCTTTCTCTGCCACAGAGAGGAGCAGGATCTACAGGGGACAGAGGCTGGGCAGAAGTCCAGTGCTCTTTTCCCCAGAAGCCACCTCTGTCACAGCTCTGTCCAACTCCTCCCAGGTTTCCATGCTTTTAGAGGTTGGGGTAGCCATGGAGTAAGGGTGCAGCCAACCCCAAGAGGGCATGTAAGTTTGGAATGGTGGGTGCAATGGTGGAACAGTTCTGCTGGAGCACTGCAGGCAAACTGGGAGGCATTGCACATCAGCTCCAGCTGTACCACAAACAGCACATTGGTCCTTAGAGCTGGTCTTCTGTACAATGGTCCACAGCCATGACAACAACGATGATGGCACTGTCAGGTCCCTTCCAGACAGCACTGGAGCTTTAGCTATTTCTTTCACCAACAGATCTTAGCAGTCCACACAGGAGAAACAACATTTTAACTGGTTCCTACTCCCTCAGTCTCTAGTTTACTGGAAGCACGGAACTCTAAACCCAGGCTCTCAGCAAAATGGCACCCATGCCTGCAGTGCTCCACATTCTCTTATTGAGGCCCCAACCAAACCAGCTATTCAGCACAAGACTCCCACTAATCTGCATGCATACCATTATGCAGGATTCCAGGCATATGTCCAAAAACATGGTGCCACTTCCCAAAAGGCTGAAACACAGTTCAGGATGCTGGGCTCAAGAAATGCCATCTCCCACTGCACACAGTGAAAACAGCCTCCCAACACTGTAGCTCCATGAAATATAGTATAGGAAGGCTCTTGCACCCCAAAAATCGAATCCTTGATGAGCCCTCACATTGCAAGCCCCCCTCCAACTGTCTAGGAGTATTCCAGGTGGTATAGGGGAAGGGGCGCTGTACAGCCATAAACACAGTCCAGAAAAGTATAGTTAATTTACCTGGGTTTACTCTGGATAGTCTGGGAGTGCAGGCAGTCTCTTACTGGAGATCGGCTGCCAGGGGTGCAAACTTTGGTTAAGGTAATCACAGGCATAGTAAAGATTAAGTCCATTTTCCACAACTAATTAAAAGATCCAAATTGATTTAATAAAAAAACTGGTAACTATTCCATGAAGCAATTGAGGCAGCATTATACAATGGGCAGTCCAGAATTTTCATGGCCGAAACCAAGGTATGGATACTTTGATCCAGAGATCTATGTGGGTGCTCCAAGGGCCCGAATAAGGCTCCTGTCCAAATGATGGTGGCAACCTTTACTCCGCAGGCTGAACAGGCCTCCAACATGCAGTATCTCCAAATTCTCTTCTACACTAATTCATTGGAACCAACAGCAGCAGAGAACATTGTCTTCTTTTCCGCAGGATTCCCAAAACTATTTCCCAGCTCTCCACACTGCATGATCACCCCATAGACTCCAAGTGGAAGGAACAACAGAGAATGGCAAATCATGTAATAAACAAGTTTATTACAAAAACACAGTCTTACAACCTGCAGCACAAAATACCAGGAGAAATACAAGTCTCCCTATGTCTAGACACAGCCATTCTCAGCAAACCTTTCTAGAACCATGCTTCTTATAGGGAGATAAGGAAAAAGGTGCGACAGTTCTCATTGTCTGAGGCAAGTGGTACCACTACATTGCTGGATAGGAAGTTTAGAGTCAGCAAAAAGGAAGGCATTATGTTATACAGAAGACATAACATTTGTTAGAACAAAGATGATACAGAAGTTCTCCAGTAGGTGCAAGGTGATTATGGTGCAAAAGCAGTTTCAGCAGAAATACATGTGAAAAGATATGATTAGGCCCAAAGCACATATGCCTCATATATGCAAATGCATAACAGTAAACGATAAGCAAATGAACATTACATATAACAGAAAACTAAGAAATAATGCTGTAAAATGAATGTATACTGTATAGTGTATACACTTAGCAAGCATGATCCCTAGTACCCACGCTTGTACAGTGGATACCCATTACTACATGTTAGTGCAATACAGCAATGATAAAACATCTGTCATTGGCGTGTGCATGAGGGTGCAAGGGGTGTGGGACCCAGGGGCATGTGCATGAGGTTGCAAGGGGTGTGGGACCCTGGAACAACAGGGGCCACCCAGGGTGCCACAGTACTATAGAATGACAACAGATGTGGATAAGTGAGATGCAGTATTTCTCTTGAATTTATATAATTTTTGATTAGCTAATTTTAAGAAGTGTAACAATATTCACTGATAAAATATATTAACTTGGTTTTAAAAGTCATTAAGTTTGAAACGTTTCTTTGAGATGACAAAAAAAGAAACACAAAACAAACAACCCTGCTTGGAGTCTGTGCATTCTGACTATAAACTCACTTGGAGTTTCAGAGAATTGTCTTTGTATGCTGTTTGTTTTGTATTTCTTTGGGTCTTTGTCAGATATCACTGGTAGGTGCCAGCTCAGAAACCATCACAGTGGAGGGGTTGCTGAAGGGCCTACAGGCTCTGAAGATGAATAAATCAATGGGCCCAGATGAGATGCACCTGAGAGTGTTGAAGGAGACAGGGCAGATCCTGGCTGGACTGCTGGTGAATCTTTTCAATTGCTCTCTCAAGACATCATTAGTGCCAGAGGATTGGAGGTCAGAGAACATGGTCTCCCTGCACAAGAGTGGCAGCTGAGATGTACAAGACAACTATAGACCAGTCTGAGATCTATATTGGGTAAAGTACTGGAACCTTTAATTAAGGGAATGGCATTGGAGTTCCTGAAGGTCAACGGACTGCAGGATTGCAGACAGTGTTAATTTAGTAGTGGGGATTTTGCCAAATGAACTTGATTGACTTCAATTGGGTGGCAAAGGCTGTGGATAGGGCTTAGATGGTTGAGTTCCTATACCCAGACTTCAGCAAAGCCTTCAGCTCTGTTCCACATGGAGGGCTGATGAAAAAGTTGGGGGACCTGGGGGTGGTGGACAAGGTTACAAGATGGCTGAAAAATGGGCTAAGAGGACCCAGAGGTTGGCACTCAATGGGAAACCTTAAGGGAAAAGGATATCATGAGCATGGTGTCCCAGGGATTGTTTCTCTGAACAGTTTTCTTTAACATAGTTATTTGTAATATAGAGGAGGGGGTTCAAGATGAGATGTGCCTCTTTGCAGATGACACCAAGATCTGTGGAAAAGTGGACACCAAGGAGAGGATAAGGGCCATAAATGCAAATCCAAGGTCCCTCCCTGTAACTAGGAGTATATGGCGGGCTTCCTGCTTCTGGTGCCAGAAAGCACACTCACACACCCTGTCTCCAAGTTGAAGCACAGTAAAGAGAAGCTCTCAGTGTTTGACTTGAACCCACTGAGTGCTCCCTAATAACCAGTCTCAAGCTTGGAAGAATAGAGAGGCTGTTTCACTTGGTATGCACCCAGAATGGCAACACAATTACAGTGAAAATGTCGATGCTGACAACATCAATGTCTTCGCTGTAAGAGACTGCCCAGGACTCCGGCACACTCTCTCCTGCTCTTGCACCCCCTTCCTGATCCAACTCCGACTTGGAGTTGGAATTCTAGAGATCAGGGGGTGTAGGGGGCAGAGCATGGGGGTTCGGGGGTGAAGCTCCCCTGATGAAAAAATAGCCAGGGTCTCCGATCAGATTTATGTCAACTGCAAGTTGCGGTCAAAATAAATCCTTCGCTGTGATGGGGGTCGACAACTTTATTGTCAAACCGGCATTGTAGAGCCCTTTCACTCTCCTCTTCCAAAACCCTTTCAGCCCCCCACAAGGGCAATCCAGTGCTTGGGCCAATCCTTTTCTGGGGCTCTTCTGCCCTCCTAGCATCCCTACAAGGCCGATATCACAAAATATCTCCAGATACCTGTGGCCAGCACAGGCCAGAATCCACAGAAGGCTTTACTTGTACAAATTGAGCCTGTGTACAATGAGTCCCAACTGTAGGAGTGGTGGGTACATATACTACATACTCTATGCACTTTTCACTAACACCAAAGACTGCATCACAATTCACTTTAAGTTACATAACTGTCTAAGTGCCTAAGAGTCAGGATGGCACCTACTCACCCTATAGCAGCCTTCACTTTCACAAACTTAATTGTATGTTAATAAATATCTGGTTCCCATACCCAAGGGCACCACCAGTTTTGGTGGGCAGGTGGCTCAGACGGCCCTGGAAGTTCATCCAACTTGGGTGGTGTTATGCAATGCCAGGTCCATTAAAAACAAGACTGCAATTAGTGCAGATCTTGTTGGAACAGCAGACCTGGCATGTGTCACCGAGACCTGGCTGGATGAGAACTCTGGCCCCATATTGGAGGCCGCAACTCCAGCTGGGTACTCGGTGATTCAGCACCAGAGATTGGATTGCAGGGGAAGGGTTGCGGTCTGTTTTAAGACTGAACTGGGCCTCATGAGTGTACCAGATGAGGAGATCCAGTCATTTGAATGCACTCTGGTAGCAGGTGTAGGTTGCAGGATTGCTCTCATCTTCTGTCCACCTGGGGAAGAGAAGTGGTTCCTGCAGGAAGTGGCAGACTTTGTGATTGACATGGCGTTTGAGTCACCTAGGCTGATGGTCCTGGGTGACTTTAATGCCTGGGTCAATGACAAACTCTCGCATTTTGGTCAGCACTTCCTCCAGTTGATGACGTCTCTGGACTTCATATAGATTGTTACCCATAAATTTGGTTACTCTCTTGACTTGGTTTTCCTCCTGGGGGTCGAAGCCTCAGATTTGGGGGTGGAATCAGTCGGATGGTCTGATCACTACACCGTGTGGTTCAGTTTTTGCTACCCCCTTCATAGGCCTACCCCTGTAGAGATGGTCAGGTATTGCCCTTCACGAGATATAAGCTCTGAAGGCCTGGTGGCAGTGCTTGACCTATCGGTCCTTCCATTGGCAAACAATGACCCAGAAGCCCTAGTGATGGCCTATAATACAACCATATCTATGGCCCTGGATGTCATTGCTGTGGTCTGTGTTCATCCTCTCCTTTTGCCCTCGGTCCCCTTGATTTGATGGGTCCTTGAGGGAGATGCGGTGACTATGACGAAGGTTAGAGCGTTGCTGGCAGATGTCCCGCCTTGATGCCAATCACCTTAGAGTGATGGACCATTATCAAGCCTATCAACTCACAATCACCTGTAAGAAGGCAGAGTTCCTGTCCGGGGTGATTGAGGCCACTCAGAACTGACCGGCTCAGCTTTTTTGAACCGTGGACAGACTGTGCAACCCAGCCTGCCTACAAGTACGAAAAGCATTTTCGCCAATTGAGTGTGAGGAGCTGGCTCGATTCTTTGCAGCTAAGATGGTTGACATCAGGGTGGTACCCCAACCAGCACACTCTATGAGCATTGCTCTGAACCGGTGTTTGGGCACTGCACCTCAGTTTTCCTGGAGTACCTTCAGCGAGCCTGAGCTTTTGGACATCATGCAGATAGTCCAGGGTATGCACCCTACATGCTGTAGTTTGGATCCAGGACCAACTACACTGATTAAGGGTTGTAGTGACATTCTTGGTCTGATCCTAGCATGGATAGTCTGGTGCTCCTTGGAAACAGGTGAGTTTCCTAGCTTCCTGAAGGAGGCGGTGCTGACATCCCTCTTGAAGAAAGCATCTTTGGACCCAGACTGCCATGCGAACTACAGACCAATCTCGAATCTCCCCTTCATGGGGAAGTTGATTGAGAAAGTAGTGGCCATACAACTGGAGGACCATTGGACCATCCATGATATCTATGAGCCTCTCCAGTCCGGTTTATGAAAGAGGCATAGTACTGAAATGGCACTGGTTTGGATGCTCAATGATCTCCTGATGGCTAGAGATCGGAAGAACCATTCCATCTTGGTTCTTCTTGATCTCTCTTCAGCGTTTAACACTGGGGACCATGGGATTTTGCTTGATTGTTTGAGGTTCATCTGTGGCCTGTCAGATATGGCTATCATGAGGTTTTCATCTTTCCTCACCGGAAAAACTCAGAGGGTGGTGTCAGGGATTTATTCCTCTGACCCAGTTCCACTACCATGTGGGGTTCCTCAGGGATCGGTGTTGTCCCCCATGTTGTTCACAGTGTACATGCTACCCCACGGAGACATTGTAAGAAGGTATGGGCTGAGGTTTCACTGCAATGCTGCTGATGATATCCTGCTCTACCTGTCTTTTGCACCTGACCAGAATAGAGCGCTCTCAGTATTTAACAACTGCCTTGTAGAAATCCAGGAGTGGATGAGTTCGAGCTGGTTGAGGTTGAACTCGGAAAAGACTGAGGTGCTGGTGGTTGACCCGGGCCGCTGGATAGGGGAGTTGGGGGTAGGGTCACCATCCGGACTTTTTCTTGGGGGTTTGCCTCTCCCAACCTCTGAATGGGTACGAAATCTGGGGGTAATTTTTGATGAGGGACTGACACTCCATTTGCAGGTGTTGGCTGTCATCAAATCCTCCTTCTACTATCTGAGGAATATCTTCAGAGTCAAGCATCTTGTTCTGTCTGGTGACCTGCCTATGTTGGTCCATGCCTTTGTGTCCTCGCACTTGGATTATTGCAATGCCCTATACCTAGTGCTCCCGGGGGTGGATATTCGTCGCTTGCAGCTGGTGCAGAATGCAGCGGCCCGGTTATTGACAGGAACCTCCCGGTCCTGTCATATTTCTCTGGTGCTGTGTGAACTGAACTGGCTGCTGGTACAGTGGCGGATCACCTTCAGAGTCGGACTTCTGACATATAAAGCCCTATACGGACTGGGTCCATACTACCTGAAAGAGCTCCTGGTCCTTTACTGCACTGGGCGATCACTCCACTCGACTGATGAGGGGTTACTACAGATCTCAAGGGTCTGTTTAAAATCTTCTGGGGCCCGTGTATTTATGCACGTGGCCCCTACCCTTTGGAATTCTCTACCCCATCAGTTATGTGAGTGCACAACTGCGGAGGGATTTAAACCGGCCATAAAAACCTTCCTATGCACCCAAGCATTTGGGGAATAACTTGAATATTATTTTATTGCTTTTCTGTATTTTATGCTATTTATAATGCTTGTGATTATGCGCTGTAGCTGTTTTAATTGTTATGTGTGGCGCCTTGGTAATTGAAAGGCGTCATACAAATAAACTTGATTGATTGATTGAAATGCCTGCAGCTTAAACAATAAAATGGAGGAACTACAATTCAGATTAATTTCTGGTAATATACCCATCTGTGCAGTAACTGAAACATGGTTTTGGGATGGGGATTGGGGTCTAGATATCCATGGATATAATTTGATTTACAAGAATTGGTTGAATAAATCTGGAGGGGAAGTGGCACCTTGATAACGAGATTATCTAGGCTGATGTTCACCTTCCCATTGGCAAACTGATGGTAGATGTATGTTATAGACCATCAGGTCTGAGTAATGAGGAGCACAGTAACTTCTTAATAGCGCTTGAACATCTGGAATCACATGGTAACTGTTTGATACTGGGTGACTTTAAGTACCCGGATATTGACTGGCATGGGCTACAGGGCACCTCACATCATGAAATGACCCTAATTGAAATAATATACTGATTCCATTGGTGGGAAAGATGTTAGCCAAGTGAAGGAATTGCCCTTATAGGTGGTGTGGGAAAGGGTCCATGCCAGGTGAGACATAACTGGCTGCAAGAGCTGAAATTGGACTAGTAGTGGCTATACTTACTCTGGCCTGTAACACTGTAAGAGGTGTTGGAGCATCCAGCTTCTGTATTCTTGCCAGGACTGGGGACTTTGCAGGGAACGACTGCCCCAGATTGTGGTGAGCCAGGAGGCTCAACCCCAATTTTTTTAACCCCATGTTGTGCCATATGCTCTCTGTAGTAAAGTTGCAAAAGAATGTCTGGGGGGCATTGTTTTCCAAGCTGGACCTAAGTAATGCTTATCAGCAGTTACTGCTGGATGAAGAATCTAAGGAGCCATCAACAATCAATACACATCAAGGGTTCTTCAAGTATACCCGTCTACCTTTTTGGGTGGCATCAGCCCTGGGAATTTTTCAATGAGCAATTGATGGAGTGTTACATGGCATACCAAATGTTCTGGTGTACCTTGATGATATACTCCTGATGGGACCAGACCAAGAGACACATTTGGACACTTTACGGACTGTGCTTCAGAGACTACAGCAGGAAGGACTGAAGCTCCTCAGGGACAAATGTCCACTCTTGGTTAAGTCTGTAATTTGAGTCATGTCATGGATGTGTAGGGCCTGCACCCTGTATGGGGTAAGGTAAGGACAATTGCAGAAGCTCCTGCACCAAGGCCAGTGTCTGAACTGAATCCATATTTGGGGCTTTTCAATTATTATCACCAATTCCTGCCCAAGTTGTCAACAGTGTTGGCACCATTGCATTTTCTTTTGAGCAAGTGGGTTCCATGGAAATGGGGGAAGGGTCAGGAAGCAGGATTCATGGCTTAAAAAAAGTTGTAGTAGTCTTCTCAACTGCTGACACATTTTGACCCCAAGTTAATGATGGTCCTGGCCTGTGATGAATCCCAATATGGTTTGGGAGCTGTCCTCTCACATGTATTACAGGATGGATCTGAGAGGCCCATTAGGTTTGCATCATACACAATGGCTCCAGCGGAAAAAACTATTCTGTTAGACAAAGAGGCACTGACAATAATATTTGGTATAAAGAAATTTCACCAGTATTTGTATAGTTACCTGTTCTCAATCATCGTGGTTCATAAGCCTCTGGTGAGCCTTTTTATGAATATGTATCAGTGCCCCCACTGGCATTGAGCCATATGCAGTGGTGGGCACTGGCCATGTCTGCCTACCAGTATGAAATCAAATATCTGCCTGGAGGGTTACATTTCAATGCTGATGCCTTTAGCAGGCTACCTTTGCCAGATTACCCAAAGCAGGTTCATGAGCCAGGAGACATGATCCTGTTATTGGATTTGTTAGCAGGGGCCCCAATGATGGCAAATCATATTAGGAGGGAGATCCATTTAGAATGGGTGGCCCGGGTGGGTGTCGGAGGAGGCATTAAAGTGATTTTTTAAGTGGCATTTCAAGTTCAAGTTTATTGCAGGAAAACTCCATTGAGCAAGCTCATTCACAAGGAGGCCCTGTGACATATAGACTTACACAACATACATACATAAATAGTTAGTAAACAATATATACATAAATGCAAGCATCACATAATTCAGGCATGATATACATACAAGGACACCACATAGGATGACTGCAGGTGGTAGTCAGCTAATGTAACACAGGGAAGCGACTTGTAGATAGCATACTGGTAATTGAAACATGGTAACTGGTAATTGCAATATATACACTTTGGCAGATGGGACAAACAACTGAATAAAACGGATAAGGAAGGTAGGAATGGTTTGATAGTGTGATCAGCGAAGTGTATACATAGACAAAGCAAACAGTAGGAGGGGAAGGGGTAGCAGTAGTTGGGTTGCTGCAGCAAGGTAGCAGATATAAGTCAGGTGCCAGATAGTGGAATAGTATCTTGATATAAATGAAAGTGCATGCAATAAGTAGTTAATATGAACAAAGCAATTATGTCTTACCAAATGGATGCACAAGGCACACATGGGGAAAGAAGAGGCTTAATGATAGTTACAGGTATCTTTTATTTTAGCTGAGCTTAGCACTTTGTAAGAGTTAATTGAAACTGTGCTAGTTAGTTTCAGTACGGTTTGTAATTGGTTCCAAATAGAGGGAAGGGCATGTGCAATAGCACGTTTACCAAAGGAGGTCCGCGTCCTTGGTATATTAAGCATAACAAAGTCAGATTTTCTTAGCGAGTATGCACTATGTGAAATACTAATGAGAGATGAGAGATAGCTTGGTAATTTCTGCAGGAGCAGTTTAAGAGTCCATAACCCAGCATGGAGCAGGCATCTAGTAGTCAGGGATGTCCAACCAACAGCTGCATATAAGTCACAATGATGCGAACGGTAAGGGGAGTTGGTAATGAACCGTAATGCACGGTGATAAAGGATGTCCAGTTTACTTAGATTTGCAAGAGTGGTAGAGGAATAGATTACATCACCATAGTTGAGAAGGGGGAGAAAAGTGGCCTGGACGAGCTTATTTTGAGTTTCAAGGGGGAAGAGGGGCCTATTTCTAAAGAAGAAACCTAGCCTGGCTTTTAGCCTTCTCGAGAGATCTTCGACATGGACATTGAAAGAGAGTTTTTATCAATCCAGATACCCAGGTATTTAAATTTGGGGAATTCATGCCGGTTGTCAGATATGATGAAGCAGAGTGGTAGCACCCCATCAGTTGAGGGCTAAGGTTTTGAGACAATTACATAAAACACATTCTGGCATTTCTAAAATGAAAGGGGTAGTACGTGGTATGATTTGATGGCCAGATATGGACAAGGAAATAAAAGAACTGGTGAGCAAGTGTACAGCTTGTCAGGAGACATGCCATGCACCAGTCCTGGTACCAGTGCACCTGTGGGAGTGGCCAGATAGACCCTGGGTAAGGGTGCATGCTGATTTTGCAGGGCCTTTTGTGTTGGAAAATGTTATTAGTCCTGGTGGATGCATACTCCAAGTGGCAGGAGGTGCGACTAATGTCTTTGGTCACCACAGATGCCACAGTGGCCCAGCTTAGGCAAGTATTTTCCATTTATGGGTTACCAGAAATTGTTTTGTCAGACAATGGGCCTATCTTCACATCAAGGGGTTTCAAGAATTTATGGAATGCAATGGCATCTGACACATTCGGACTGCACCCTACCACCTAGCCTCTAATAGTTTAGCAGAAAGGGTGGTGCAAATAGTGAAAGAAGGGCTGCGGTGGTTGAGTTCAGGATTTATGCAAATGCATATAGCACATTTTTTGCTGCTATACCAGATTATACCACATGTAATGACAGGGGGGTTGCCAGTGGAGCTACTGTTTGGCAGGACATTTCGCTCCCATTTGGAATTGATCTGCCCAGTTTGGGGGACCATAGTGTGTCGGAGTCATGCAGAAACATAGGGGGCCAGAGGGTGTAGGACAGACTCGAGTTTATTGCAAGTGGGAAATGCTGTTTGGGTCGCATGTTTGGGGGACAAAAATCATTGGGTGCCAGGGGTGTTGTGTGCACAAACATATCCAGTGTCCTTTAAGTTGCAATTGGTATTGGGAAAAGTGGTAAAAAGACATGTGAACCATATCTGTGGGGTATTGGTAAAAATATCCTCCCCATTTGGGGAACTGGAAGGGAACACAGAGTATGGGAGGATGGAGGATTGGGAAGTCACACCAGGGGTACCAAGTACAACAGTGACAGTAGACTCTATGGGAATAATGAGAAGTGGTGAGACACCATGGGATGTTTCACAGATGGCCTCTAAGAAGGATCGAGCTACAGGAGTTGTGGGAGAAGAAGAGGTGTTACCTCAAGGTGATCCAGTGGTACCTGTGTTCTGTAAGTCAAAAAGGATCATAAGGATGCCAGATAGGTAGGGGTTAGTGGTTAGAATTGTTGCCACAGTTGCTTACGTTGGATTTTTGCAGTTTGCAAAATAAATGTTATTTTTGCAATATGTTTACCCACCCGACAGTGACAGTTCGACAGGGAGGTCCCCCACAGCAAGTACAGCGCCGTGCTACTGTAGGGACCCACTGGAACTGGGTACTGTCTGTTGGTGGTCCTGCGCCTCCCCCAAATCAACTTCAACTCGGAGTTGATAATCTTTAAGTGGGGGGATGCAGGGGGCAAAGCCCCCTGTAGAAAACACAGCCAGCACATAGAAACCAGCAGCCGACAGCAAAATGAGGTCGACCTGCCGGTTTCACTGTCGGGGCCGTCGACGGAAAATTTGTTGACCACCTGTCGTGGATCCTTTGCAATAGTAATCGACTGAAAGTTTTCTACTGACTTTGGTCTGCAGTCCCTTTCTGCAACAAGGTAAAGCGCAACTTCACCTGCAAGAACACAGGAAAGAATAAAGCACACAACACAACTAAAACTCCTGAATAATTCTTACTTTAAAAAAAAAAATACAAAACTGGTTCAAATGGTAAACATGGAAGTCCAAGCTTTCACAATCCATGAGAGCAAATAAATCCCACTTCCTGATGGGGTGGGTCCAGTGAAGGAGATCCTGAAGTGCAAATGTTTGAGTTAGTTCAGATTGTCACACAGAACTTTCACAGCATTGTTTGAGCACCTAGCAAACTATTGCCCCTTGTAACTGAGGTCACTGGCCACTCCTATGGCCTTCTGTCCAGCATTATTACTTTTAGCCACAGATAGGGGAAGGCATTTAAACTTGCAAAACAGTTGCAAACAAACTGGCAGTGCTCCTTAGTGGAGAAAAAACAGGACTCATTCTGATCTACTGAGGCTATGCAATGTCCTGGGTGTCTGGGCTAACCATCGGATCCAATGGTCCAAATAAAGAATCGAGTTTGTTGACCATATAAATCTATGTATAGGACCTTGTGTATCAGGATGCTTCTGCCTGTGCCAAGGTGGAAAGCATAGTTCTAGCATGTGGTTGATTTCATCTATATTCTGTTTGTAATACTCCTGGTCCCTACTAGCCAGAGCTTTCTTGGCTTCTACCAATAAAACGTGCTTGCACTGAGCTTCAATGATTTCCCATAGGTATCCTGCCATGTACAGGAAGCAGTATCTATATTTATGGCAGTCAGCTTGGCTAATCTTACAAAGGTGTTTGACCTTTCCTTTGCCTAGTTGCAACCAATGTCCATGACAGCATTTCTTCCTGGCCTCAGTTATTGCTTGTGACTGTCACATTTTGTCTCTCCAATCTAGGCTTCTATTGCTTCTAGTTCTGGAGCCTCTGGTTTGGTGACTACTATTGAGGGAGGGGACTTGGAAACTCCTCTGGAAGACGTTGGAATTTTTGGGGTGACCTATTCTTCCATGACTATTCCAACCA
The DNA here is from genome assembly GCA_016271365.2 of Neoceratodus forsteri. Lineage (NCBI taxonomy): Eukaryota > Metazoa > Chordata > Ceratodontiformes > Ceratodontidae > Neoceratodus > Neoceratodus forsteri. Next base: position 1,506,884,597 of record CM057456.1, read on the forward strand.
CCACTTCAACAGACTCTGGTTCCTCCTTCTCTTCAGATGTGAAGGTGCAGCTGCTGTCCTTTTTCTTCTAAGAGTCAGGTAAGACTGGCTTAGGACTGACCTCTGGGCAGATCACAGGTTTGGCAACCAGGAAAGCTGGGCTTGGGAAGTCTGAAGGGGTCATCAGGCCTACTGAGTAGCAAAGCCACCCTGGCCTGCTGGTCAGACCCACCTCTGATAGTGACCCACTCTCAATGCCTGGAGCCTCTGACCCTGCGCTTACCTCACAGTCAGCCAGGGAGGAAACTTGCCACCACACCCAGGACCACACCAGGTCACCTGCTGAATAATCAAGTCTCACTCCATTAATTCCAGATGTCACCTCCTAGGTCCAGGGTATTCTTGAAAATGAGCACCTCTTCCTTGGTCTCGCAGGCCTTTGATTAAAGACCTTCTCCACTTGGTGCAAGTCGATGGTGGCGGCAGGCGCAGTGGTCAGGTTCTTTTCTCATTCTTCTGCAGACCACAGACCAGGGGATTGCATGTGGGTGCTCTGGGAGCATGGCTATCCCAGGCCCAAGTATAGCAGGATTGTAACAGGATTCACAAAGTTTCACTGTCAGTACCCTGTTTACATAATAAAAGCAATTGTATGCAGGGGGAGAGTTGATTGATAGCGACCCCCTAGGCCAGTACCTGGAGATCCCAGTAAATTCTCAAGGGCCTGGTTCTCCTCTGGAAACCATAGTACTTCCATTTGCTGATGCCTTACCTACTCCCCCAGCTGCAGCCCAAGGCCAGACTGCATAATTTCCTGTAGGTGGTCCCCACTACCTGACGTGCCTCTTAGTTCTGTACAAAGTTCAGATTTAAAGTTCAGTTACACAGTTCATGTAGTGACACGCATCTCAGAGGCTTGATGTAGTTATTTGTAAAATCATTGCTACTTTTCCTTACTCTGTGCATAGCTCCACAATAACTTTAAGACATTACCTTTCAAGAATCTCCAGAGTGTAATACCTGGATAGTATCCTAAAGTGAGGCCTCACCATGAAGATGGGCAGAGATCCACAAGCCAGCCTCCTAATTCTGGGCAAGGGGCTTTTAATAAAGGAGTGATCTGGTGGTCTGCTGACTCAAAGGGTACTAGTGCTGCAGCTGTTGCTAGTTCCTTGGGTCCTCAGGAGTCAGTTGAAAAGCTCAGAGGGTGATCTGTGACTCCTACTGGCTGATGGATGGTTTGGTTTCTCTGCTAGATCTAATGGAGCCTTTTTCTTCCATTTCTGCTGGTTCTCTGCAGTCATTGTCTTCCTTTACCTCCATGCAGGGTTGCTCTCATACACAAAGCCAGTGTGCAGATTTTCCTCAACCCCTTCCTATTAGCACAGAAGGGTGGGCCTATATGTCCTGAGCTCTAATCACACAATGCCATTCTAATCAGCTGTAGGTGCCAGCTGCTCCTCTTCCAGACATTTCACGTGTAGTCAGCTATAAAAACAAACTGCAGAAAAATGACACATTTTTTCTAAGTGCACTTAACTTCTGGGGCTCTTTTCTTAGGATTTTCTTGACCAATTTGCACCAAATAACTTGCAAAATATGTGCATGTACACCATGCTCTCAGTTCCACTATCTTCCAAATTCAGGAGGATAAGTATCCATGTGTAAGGCCACAATCCTTCCCTGTGTTTAGGGATATATGGTGGCATCTGCCATCCAGTATGGGCCATTCTTACAACCAGAAACACTCTGTACCTCTACTCACTATGCCACCATGAGTCTGGGAATTTGGTTATCCAGGGCAACAAACACACACATGCGCACCATTAACATGAGACCATTCACAGAACCTTTATGCATACTAGGAGCTGGGGTCAAGCGGGTAATGTTTGTATTGCTGTCCAAGTGTTACACAGCCTTCAAGGGCATCAACCTTATCAATCGCTGCTACAACTTCATCTTTGCTGGCATTATCACTACCACCCTGTTGTCTTCTAAGTGGAATGGGCATTGCTGTACAGGTACTCAGTTTTCTAGAAACCTTATCTCCCATACATTGTTTCTTGGGTGCTGCTATCCAAGACATGAGCATTGTGGCACCCTCCTCAAGCAAAGTGAAACACTATCGTGGGGGGGTTGGGGTGGCAGAGTTGAAAATAGCCCTGTCCTAGTTGTTATGGAGAAAGCATTTAAATGCAAGGACCTGTTCTATTCTCTCCTTTCCTGCTTTTTCTCTGTCTGGTTACACAACTAAATTTTCTCGAGAGACCTAGGACTTGATCACCCCGACGGTCTTGCAATTCTCTGCCTCTTGCTATCTCGCTACTCTCACTTGCTGTTCTGTCTTTTCTCCCCCCTTGCATATCTGCTGGTATAAAAATATATGTGAATTGTTTTGTGGAAATGTAATTGATACTGGGATCCCTTTGTTTAAAACTGTATACAGTTATACTGTTGAAATGATTGAAAAGCTAAAACTATATATAGTTATACTGTTGAAATGACTGCAAAGCTATTTGGAACTCAAGGGGTTAACCTGAGATGCAATTTTTAAGCCTTTGCAGAAGATGTAAACAAAAGATCAGTTCTGGGTCACAGTGTTCTTTTTGCTGCACCTGCTGAAACTGACAAGAACACTGTGTGAGAAGCAGAATGTTCTTTTAATGAGCTCCTGCAAAGACTTGTTATAAAAAGAGCTGCAATGTTTTGCAAGAGAGAGACAGAGGCAGACTGAGATTTGAAATTGAGAAGAAAAAGGACTCTGCATTCTGTGTTTTTACTGCCATTGTAATTAGTTGTTCTGAACAATTTTTTTTTATTTTACTCTTATTAATAATAAAACTCTTATTGCAAATTTTACAACTGCTCCTGGTTTTCCCTATGCTTCCTGACCTGTGCCTCGATGACAGGGGGAAATCATGCCCACACATAGCTTTGTGCCAGTAGGTGGCATCTTTGTCAGAACAGCAACTAGATTATGGTTTACCCCTAAATTTCAAATATGGTCAATCCACTTGTGTGTGCCTCCCTTCCAATATCACACCGATGGACCTAGTGACCCAAAGAAATGGACTGTCTTGTCTGACATAACTACTATGGGACTTAACTGATCCAGATTTTTGACAGCCCCTTATCCTGATGAATCATTACCATTTATCTAATAATAATACATTACCTAGGGGTTACTCATTATCCTTTTAGGTACCTTTTCTCCTCTGGGGCACTTCAAGAAGGTTAACTTGCACACTGCTCCCTCCCTTGCATACTTCTGTTGGTGGGGGTAAAAAGGATTCATCAACCTCCTGCATGAGGAGGCTCAGCACCACTCCATAGTGTGTATCAGGTCAGTTGGTCATTATTTTATTTATTTATGATTTTGATAACCAGGTGAGTGCACTGATCCCAGGGACCATTTTCAGGCATGACCCAGGCCATAACACATGGCACAGGGTGACAGTGGAGTACAAGGTAACAGTAATACACATGAAACAGATTTGATACAAGAAACAATAGTAAGCACAATATAAAGGTTTGATGCATAGGTCCATTTAAGAACAGTGAATACAAGGTTTCAATATCGGACATGAGGAGATTTGGTACAAAACAAACAAATCATAGGCACAGTGTACAATGTGGGACTGGATTGTCCAGTGAGCAAGTAATACACAGAATACTCAGTAAAAAAATATATATACAATATGTACAGGCAAGAAAATCAAATATCACTGTGAAAAATATGATATAACAGTTGTAGGCAGGGGAGTTGACTAGTGTGGGTAGGTGGGTAACCCCTGGGCTGGGGAGCTGACTAGTGTGGGCTGGTGTCAGACCCCAGAGAGCAGTGGCAGGATGAATTTGCCAAGAACCAGACTTTAAGGCAGGACTTGAAACTGGAGTGTGTGTCAATGGAATGGGGTTCAGCCGGTAGTTTGTTCCACTGCAAAGGGGCAGCTGCAGACCAAGCTCTGCTACCCATGTTGGTGGATACCCTAGAAATAACTAGAGGGGGAGTACCATTGGAGCTGAGGTTGCGGAAGAGCATTCTGATTTTCAGAAGGACAGTTAGGGTGGATTCTGAAGCCGTGCGGATAACATTGTCTACCATGCAGCAGAAGGCTAGGTCAAAGTGACCTTGTAGTGGTAGCCATCCAAGGGTATTATAGAGGATACAGTGGTGGGTGGAGAACGGGACCAATAAAGCAAAGTGACAGGCACTGTTGTAGGCAGCAGAGAGTTTAGCCACAGCAGTAGCTGAGGTCCTGGCATAAATAGGGGAGCAGTAGTCAAGAATAGGGAGAAGATTACTCTGGACAATGGCTAGTCTGGCTTCAGGGGTAAAGGTATTGCCTGAATCTATAGGTGGCACCTAACTTTTGATGGAACCTTCTGACAAGGGAATTTGCTTGCTCATTGAAAGTGAGGGAGGGATTGAGCAGTACTCCTAAGTATTTATAGGTGTTGACATCCTCCAGGGCTGGGCCTCTGGGGTGAGAATGCGTAAGGGGGCATGGTTTTTAGATTTGGCCAGAAAGGGCTTAGACGTGAACAGCACGGATTTAGTTTTTTTGGCATTTACCAAGAGGAGGTTTTTTGAGACCCAGCTGTGGGCCGCAGCAGCATAGTTGTGCAAGAGAACTGAGGAGATTGCAGCCATGGATTTGTCACTGTGGAAGAGGACAAGGTCATCGGCATACAGGAGAGAGTGACAGTTGAGGCAGTCAAAGGGAAGTGCATTAATGAATAAGGAGAAAAGGAGAGGACCCAGGATTGAGCCTTGAGGGACCCCCACAGAGACAGGCAGGGTGGGGGAGTGGGTTTGACCAATACATACGAATTGTGAGTGATCAGTAAGGTAGTAAGTGAACCAGCTTGTGACTTTCTGAGAACAACCAAGGAGGCTAAGCTTGGAGGAAAGGAGAGCATGGTTAACCATGTCAAAAGCCTTTGAGAGGTCGACGAAGACAGTTCCGGTGGCTTTACCATTATCCATGTTAGAGAGGATGTGGTTGGTCAGAAGGGCGAGGGCAGTGGCAGTGGAATTATTCTTGTGAAAGCCATGCTGTTGGTTGCATAGGAGGGTGTATTTGCCCATGTACTCAGTGAGCTGATTGTGGACTGCTCTCTCGAGTAGTTTACTGAGATGAGGGAGGGAGGATGGATATCGGATGGTAATTGTCAGAGGATTTGGAGTCACCAGATTTAAGAATGGGGATAACCTTAGCTATCTTCCATGGGTCAGGCATGGAGGAGGTGGAAAGGGCAAGGTTAAAGATGAAGGTGAGTGGCCTGGCAATCACTGGAGAGATCAGCTTAAGGAAGACTGAAGATAGCCCATCAGATCCAGAGGAGCAGTGATTAGGTAGACGTTTGAGTAGCTTCACTGTGTTGTGTATGGAGAGGGCTTTAAAATAGAATGGGGGTATTTGAGGGTGAGTGGCAGAGCTGGAGGAGGATGGCAGTGTATCAGGTATTAGGGCTGAGCTTTGAGGTTGGGCAGTTGGCAGCTTATATAGGTACATGAATAAGTTGGTGAACTTACAGTTGAAGACACTGGCCACATCATGAGGGTCGGTCAGCAGCCTATCCTGGGAGTTGAGATGTGGTGCAGCATAGCTGGGGCAAGGGTTTAGGGGGAGCTGATTGAGTCCCAGAATTTTCTAGGGTCTCCAAGGTTGGCCTTTTGCAGATTGCAGAAGTGAGTCTGTTTCAAAAATTTGACCTGTTGTTTGCATTTGTTCCTCATGCACCTATAAGCATACTAGAGGGCAGGAGAGGTGGTTGCTTTGAAAGTGGACCAGGCACAGTCTCTGGCCTTCATAAAGGTTAGGAGGTATTTAGAGTCCCAGCGCGAGCACCTGCCTCTGACCCGTCTGGTGGTGGCAAGGAAACAACTGTCCTGCAGTGTTAGTAGAGTCTGGGTAAATGTGGAAACTGCCATGGCTGCATTGGAAAGGGAAAAAAGCATGGACCAGTCCAAGGACTGGGCCTCCCCAAGGAGATTTGTAGATACTGGGCAACTAAAATTTCTGAGAGATAGGTATTTGAGTTGGGGGCACTTTAGTTTGGAAGACCAGAGGAGATAGGTCAGTGAGTGATCACTTATAGAGTCAGCCATGGTGCCAGCGTGTAATGCTCGGTCTTCCCTGTTTATGAGGATCCAGTCTAGTAGAGTCTGGTTGGTCGAGTGTGGATTAAGTCTGGTGGGGAGAGTGATCGCCTGCACCAGGTTGTGCTGCTTTAACAGGGATATATAGTCAGGCTGGTGGCAGCTCAGCCAGTTTAGATTAAAGTCTCCAAGAAGGATAGATTTCCTATGGGCAGTTAGAGAGCTCAGGCCTTGGAGGAGGCTGGTGAGTCCAATGGTTCTGGTCATGGGGGGGGGTTGTAGCAGCAGCCAATATAGAGTTTCTTGCAGGATCCCAGGGTCAATTTGGCCAGTAGCCATTCACTAGGTGAGGAAGAGTCAGAGTGTAGGACAATGCTAGCTGAGAGGGGTTCCCTTAGGAGCAGGGCCACACTGCCACCTTTTTTCCTGCCTGGCCTGTCAATGCGTAGGTAGGATTAGCCAGGTATTTTGAAGGTGTTTTTGGTGTGATGTGGCTTTAGCCATGTTTCAGTGAGTCCCAGACTATGGGGTTTATGTAGCTCAATCCAAGCTTCAAGGTCAGTGAATTTAGAGGGAAGGCCACAGACATTGATATGTGCAATTTTAAGATGGGGCATTTGTCCAGATGCTGGAAGAGAGGGTGATATGGGAGTTTGTAGGGCCAAGGTTGCACTCAATGTCCCCAGCAAGGGAGAGTAGTGATAGTAGGAGAATGTATGGGCTGGAGGGAATAGTAGGAGACCAGAAGAGGTTAGCCAGGTAGTGGCCAAGGAGGTGGCATTCTTCTTTAGTGAGTAGGATGAGAGAGATGTACCCCAGGGTGGACTTATCCCTAGTAGTGAGTGAAGAGGGTTGAGACAGGGGAAAGGGGGGGAATGAGAGGAAGGAGAGGTGCTGTTAATCACAGGCCAGCACCGTAGCACAGAAGTCAGTCAATACCAGTGCAGTAGTTAGGGAGATGGCCCATAATACAGGCAGTGTCAAATTCATCTTTCTGAGGGAGAGTGGGGGACAAGGGGAAGTATAGGAGAGAATTAGTGTGGTCAGCCTTATGAAGGGGGAGATGAAGGAGTGGTGAGGCAAGGGGCTGTTAGAAATGTAGTTCTATAGGGCAGGACCGCACTCTAGGAGGTGTTCTGCAGCTTTAAATTTGTGTAGGGCAAGATGGCCAATGGAAGGAGGTACACAGAAGGGGGAGTGGTTTAGGTGTATTTAACAACTTGTGGAGGAAGGGGTTGGGGAAGGGTGAAAAATCACACAAAGAGACACACAAAGGAGAGAATGGGAAGATTAAGGGGTCTGGCTAGATTAAAACACGGAAACTAGCAAAGCAAACAAACAGTATTTTACTCTCTCTTTTTTTTCTACCAGAATGAGCAAATACAGGCTAGTAACAGTCCTTAAACAAACAGAAAATCAGCAGTAGGAATCTCGGTTTTCAGTTTATCTGTAATTGGTATTATGTACACACACTAGTAGTGAGGGCAAGGCAGCACAGACTATACAATTTGTGCACAGGCATGCAATTAGTCCTGGGAAAGCAGCCACGCTGGATTCCAGAGCTAGCCACTCAGCGAGTTCACCAAGATTTTAAGCAGCCAATGGGGCACTGCAGTCAGAAGGCGCCATGATTTTGGAAAAAAAATCCAGGATGTTCACTGCAACAGCAGCTGAGGGCTGAAGATCTGGCTTTGGCAATTAGCTGTGCTTGGAGAGTGGTGGGCAGGTGGCAGCAGGCAGGCTCTTGGTCTTGCCGCTGTAGTCAGCAGGCAGCTCAAGCTTAAAAGCAGCTGCAAGGATGAGGTGCTTGCCTGAAGTGGGCAGTAAACCTGCAGAGAAAGGGACAGAGGTCAGATATAGATAGATAGTCTGGGGACTCAGTGGGAGGGTTAGGAAACTAGCAATAAAACAAAGGGGTAATGCACAGAAACAAGATTAAGCTAAATCAGGGGGTGGGTCACAGACCTCAGGCAGGTGCCAGCCGAGGACTGCTGGGGGAAGGAGACACACAAAAATCACGCAAAGAGATGCACAAAGGAGAGAATGGGAAGATTAAGAGGTCTGGCTAGGCAAAAACATGGAAACTAGCAAAGCAAACAAACACTATTTTACTCTCTTTTTTTCTACCAGAATGAGCAAATACAGGCTAGTAACAGTCCTTAAACAAACAAAAAATCAGCAGTAGGAATCCCGGTTTTCAGTTTAGCTGTAATTGGTATTATGTACACACACTAGTAGTGAGGGCAAGGCAGCACAGACTACAAAATTTGTGCACGGGCATGCAATTAGTCCTGGGAAAGCAGCCACGCTGGATTCCAGAGCTGGCCACTCAAGGAGTTCACCAAGATGGTGAGCAGCCAATGGGGGCACTGCAGTCAGATGGCACCAGGAATTTGGGAGAAAAATCCAGGATCTATTGCTAGCCTTTGGAAGACAGAAAGCTTGCTTGTAGGGCAGAAAGCAGCTAAATAAAAGAAGCTACCATTTCTTACTAATTTAACACTTCTATCTCAGCAGAAGTCAGTGTCTGTTGAGATTAAGCAGACAGATACTTTATTAGAAGTAGAAGGGGTCTTATTTAGGGTTAAAAAACAAAAGAAATAAAGTCAGTGTGTGTTCTGTGCTGGGAAGGGTACTGTATCAACTTACTTTGCTAAATCAGTAGGAGGAGAGAGAGCTTAATTGGGGGTGTGGCTTAGACAATATAAAAGCAGGTGACTCCAATTACAAGTTCCTGTTGCTAGCCTTTGGAAGACAGAAATCTTGCTTGTAGAGCAGAAAGCAGCTAACTAAAAGAGGCTACCATTTCTTACCAATTTAACACTTCTATCTCAGCAGAAGTCAGTGTCTGTTGAGATTAAGCAGACAGATACTTTATTAGAAGTAGAAGGGGTCTTATTTAGGGTTAAAAAAGAAAAGAAGGAAAGTCAGTGTGTGTTCTGTGCTGGGAAGGGTACTGTATCAACTTACTTTGCTAAATCAATAAGAGGAGAGAGAGCTTAATTGGGGGTGTGGCTTAGAAAATATAAAAGCAGGTGACTCCAATTATAACTTCCTGTTGCTAGCCTTTGGAAGACAGAAATCTTGCTTGTAGAGCAGAAACCATCTAACTAAAAGAAGCTACCATTTCTTACTAATTTGACGCTTCTATCTTAGCAGGAGTCAGTCTCTTTTGAGATTAAGCAGACAGATACTTTATTAGAAGTAGGAGGGGTTTTATTTAGGGTTAAAAAAGAAAAGAAAGAAAGTCAGTGTATGTTCTGTGCTGGGAAGGGTACTGTATCAACTTACTTTGCTAAATCAATAGGAGGAAAGACAGCTTAATTGGGAGTGTGGCTTAGACAATATAAAAGCAGGTGACTCCAATTACAACTTCCTGTTGCTAGCCTTTTTTCTTACTAATTACCCTCCATCCCATCCCTCCACCCACCCACCCTAAGCCAGTTCTGCTTTTATAGCCACTGGATTTGACTGACAACAGGAACTTCCTGTTTGGCAGTAGGAAGGGAAGGATCATAGAGAAACATTAGTTTTGTCAACCCTAAAGGAAAAAAGTAGCTTACTCTCCCCACCAGCTCCTGGTGGTCTAATACTGAGCAAGGAAGAAGGAGGCTACTGAAGAATATAGGAAGTTGCTGTCCCAGAACAGGAAGGCAGAGAGTTTTAAGGAGAGGAGAGACAGTAAGCATACAGAGAAACAGAAGAGGGGACACAAAATAAGACATTATTGGAGTGGTGCAGTGCAATGGCTGTGGGGCAGCAGTGTTCTGGGAGACATTCTGGAGGCTGCGATGCTGCCCTATTTGCAGGCACCTCTCTGGTCTGAGGGAGGAGGTTGCCCGTCTCCAGGCTGACCTGGCTAGGATTCATGAAACCTCCTCCCCCACCCAGGGAACACCAGGGCCAATGCCACTACCTCAGAGGTTGCCAAGAAAGAGGAGAGGCTGGGCCAGGGTGGTCTCAGGGAGGGAGAGGGTGGCAGAACAAAGTTGCATCCCTCCAGCTGTACCTCTCCACAATTCATACGCTCTTCTGGTGGATAGTGGTTCTTCTATGGAGGCACCTGCAGTGGAGACCAAGAAGAATGCTGGGAACCTTCACAAAGAAGACCCACAAGAGGGTGGCATGGGATCCCACAGGGGAAGGAAACAACTCCTGGTGGGGGACTCAATCATTAGGTGGTAGAAGTGAAGGGGAAGGGGAGAGGGAGGTAAGGTGCCTGCCTGGCGCCACAGCTTGGAGGGACAGGAAGCGAATCCTCAGGATTGTGGGAGCAGCTGCATGAGGGAGGGAGCTGGATGTCATTGTCCACCTATGGACAAATGACCTTGCTAGGAATGGGATCAGAGCAGTGCAAGAGGAGTTTGTAGAGTTGGGGAGGGGCCTTAGACAAGTAGCACATATGGTAACCTTCTCGGAGGTGCTGCCTGTCTATGGCAAGGGTGATGCTAGGGTACTCCTCACCAGGGAATTCAATGAATGGTTGAAAAACTGGTGTGAAGCTCAGGGTTTTGGCTTCATTGGAGACTGGAGAGCCACCTGGAGGGATGCAGATCTATACTCGTGTGATGGTCTGCATCTGTCCGGGGGGGAAACCAGGATCCTAGGTGAGAGGTTTAAATGCTTCATTGTCAAGCATTTAAACTAGCCAAGGGCGGAGGCACTGAATAGGAGCAGGAAAATCCCAGCCTCCCCCCACAAAACATGGTAATTAGTGTGGTAAACACCAAGGTAGAGAAGTCATTAGGGAGCAGGACAGAGGTAAATGTAAAAAAAGGCAAAGGCAGTAAGGACAGGGATGAGGCTAAAAGGGGTAAGGCCTTCAAAAAGTGGAGGGTGATGAGTACCAATGCCCATAGTCTGTGTAACAAGCTCCATGAACTAGTGGCCTTGATGGAAGAGGGTTGTCTGGATATTGAGGCAGTCACAGAAACATGGTACACAGAGAACCATGACTGGGATGTCAACACACCAGGATACACAATCTACAGGAGGGACAGTGAGGGTAAAAGAGGAGGAGGAGTAGCTGTCTATGTAAAGGAAAGGCTCAAAGCAACATAACTAAAGAGTAAACAGGGAGCAGATGTGGCACTCTGGGTCACCCTGGAGACAGAAAATGGCACCACAATCTGCATGGGGGTTGTATATAGACCCCGATCTCAGGGGGAAGGAATGGACAAGGAAATGATAGAAGGCATCCTTAGAATGGCAGAAAAAGGGGAGATATTGTTGATGGGGGACCTGAATATGCCAGATGCTAACTGGAGCACCTTTGCTGCAGGCACATCCAAGAGCAGGGTTATTCTTGATGCCCTACAAGGGGCATGCCTCAGACAGCTAGTATTGGAACCCACTCGGGAGGGAGCAATCTTGGACCTGGTACTCTCAAATGGGGATGGAGAATGAATCTCAGATTTAGAAGTGGGTAGCCATCTGGCAACAAGCGACCACCAAACAGTGTGGTTCATGATAAACACAGCCATACAATCAAGCCGTACAAAAGCAAGAGTATTTGACTTTAGGAGGGCTGACTTTGAGAAAATGAGAGCATGCCTCAGAAAAGCACTAGCAAATAGGCAAGAAGGAGGGGTTGAAGAACAATGGGGAGTAATCAAAACAGCCATCACAGAGGCAACAAGCCTTTGTGTAAAGCAATTCAACAAAACACAATGAAGGAAAAAAACACTATGGTTCTCAAAAGAGGTGGCAAGGAAGGTTAAGGAGAATAGGATAGCACTGAGGAAATATAAGAAAACACAGAAGGAGCAGGACAGAGAACTTTATCAGTTAAAGCAGAAAGAGGCAGGAAGGCAGTCAGAATAGCAAAGGCCCAAACCAAGGAAAGGATAGCCAACTCTGTTAAGAAGGGGGATAAGACCTTTTATAGGTACATTAAGGAGCAAAAAAAAGACCAAAAGAGGGATACTGAGGCTTAATAAAGGGGAGGGAATGTGGGCAGAGGGTGACAGTGAAAAAGCAGGGATACTGAATGAATGTTTCTGTTCAGTATTCACAAAGGAAGAGGAGGGGGAGGTACCTAAACCAAACAAGAGAAACACTCTGAGGATGGGGGTCAATACCAGTCCATTTACAGAAGAAAGGGTTCTGAAAGAACTAATAAAATTGAAGGTGGACAAAGCAATGGGGCTTGATGGGATTCAACCAAGAATTCTAAAAGAACTAAGGGTAGAACTAGTGACAAAGTTGACTACTCTCTTTAACAAATCATGGGAGGATGGGGTGGTACCTGAGGACTGGAGGAGGGCAGATGTGATTCCTCTTCACAAAAGTGGGAGCAGGACAGAGGCAGGAAACTACAGACCAGTTAGTTTGACCTCAGTGGTAGGGTAAATGATGGAATCGCTTCTGAAGGAAAGAATTATTGAGTGCCTAGAGGCCAGTGGTGCTCAGGACCCAAGGCAGCATGGATTTACGATGAGAAGGTCGTGTCAGATGAATCTAATAAATTTCTTTGACTGGGTAACCAAAGTAGTAGACCAGGGAGGGGCTGTGGACATGGCCTACCTAGATTTTAGCAAGGCATTTGATACAGTCCCACACAAAATATTAATACACAAGCTAGCCAGCCTTGGAGTGGGTCCCAAAGTGGTAGCCTGGATAAAAAATTGGCTAGACAACAGGATGCAAAAGGTAGTAGTAAACGAAATCCACAGTGAAGAAAGGAGGGTTACTAGTGGGGCACTGCAGGGTTCAGTACAGGGACCAGTCCTTTTTAATGTCTTTATAAGTGACATTGCAGAGGAACTGGAAGGAAAAGTATGTCTCTTTGCAGATGACACAAAGATCTGCAACAGGATTGATATACAAGATGGAATGGAAAGGATGAGAAGGGACTTGGCAAGGTTGGAGGAATGGTCAAATGTATGGCAGCTCAGATTCAATGCAAAGAAGTGCAAGGTAATGCAACTGGGAAACAAAAACCCAGGGGAAGAGTACAAAATGTGGGGTGAGATACTGACAACAGTAAAAATGGAAAGGGACCTGGGGGTAATTATATCAGATGACCTAAAGGTAGGCAAGCGATGTGAGAAGGCAGTAAGGAAGGCTGGGGGATACTGGGATACATAGGGAGAGGCATCAGTAGTAGAAAACAGGAAGTTGTTATCCCTCTGTACAGACAGTTGGTGAGACCCCACCTGGAGTACTGTGTGCAGTTCTGGAGACCCCATCTCTGCAAAGACATAGACAGAGTGGAGGCTGTCCAGAAGAGGGCAACCAAAATGGTGCAAGGTCTGCACCAGAAGACATACAAAGAAAGACTAAAGGAGCTTAATATGTATACCCTTGAGGAAAGAAGGGAGAGAGGGGACATGATAAAAACTTTCAAGTACCTCGAGGGAATCAATAAAGTCCAAGAGGGTAGCATCTTTCAGAAAAAGAGGTGTTCAAGAACAATGGGCACAATTTGAAGATAGAGGGGGGATGGTACAGTGGTAATGTGAGGAAGTATTTTTTAATGAAGAGGGTTGTGGATGCATGGAACAGCCTCCCAGAGGAGGTCATGGAGTCAAGAACAGTGGGGGAATTCAAGAATGCATGGGACAGACATAAGGCAGTCCTAGTGGGGGGTAGGAGGAAGTAAGCTGTTGGTTAACTAAGATCTGCAGCTTATCTGTTAGGTAGGAAAATGGGCAGACTAGGTTGGCCAAGCGGTCCTTATCTGCCATCAAATTCTATGTTTCTATGTTTTCTATGTTTCTAGGATCTTCACTGCAACAGTAGCTGAGGGCTGAAGATCTGGCTTCAGCAATTATCTGTGCTTGGAGAGCAGTGGGCTGGTGGCAGCAGGCAGGGTCCCTGTCTTGCCGCTGTAGTCGGCGGGCAGCTCAAGATTAAAAACAGCTGCGAGGATGAGGTGCTTGCCTGAAGTGGGCAGCAAGCCTGTGTTTGGAGAGTGGTGGGCAGGTGACAGCAGGCAGGCTTCCAGTCTCTCCACTGTAGTCAGTGGGCAGCTTAAGCTTAAAAGCAGCTGTGAGGATGAGGTGCTTGCCCAAAGTGGGCAGCAAGCCTGTGCTTGGAGAACGGTGGGCGGGTGGCAGGGGGCAGGCTCCCGGTCTCGCCGCTGTAGTCGGTAGGCAGCTCTAGCTTAAAAGCAGCTGTGAGGATGAGGTGTTTACCCGAAGTGGGCAGCAAGCCTGTACTTGAAAAGCAGTGGGCGGGTGGCACCAGGCAGGCTCCTGGTCTCGGCGCTGTAGTCAGCAGGCAGCTCAAGCTTAAAAGCAGCTGCGAGGATGAGGTATTTGCCCAAAGTGGGCAGCAAGTCTGTGCTTGGAAAGCGGTGGGTGGGTGGCAGCAGGCAGGCTCCCAGTCTCGCTGCTGTAGTCGGCGAGCAGCTCAAGCTTAAAAGCAGCTGTGAGGAGGAGGTGCTTGCCCAAAGTGGGCAGCAACCCTATGCTTGGAGAGTGGTGGGCGGGTGACAGCAGGCAGGCTTCGGGTCTCACCGCTGTAGTCAACGGGCAGCTCAAGCTTAAAAGCAGCTGTGAGGATGAAGTGCTTACTCTGGGTTCTCCCTGCTTAGTTGGTCATCAGAGGGCCCTTCCTCATCCAGAATGGGGTAAGGCTCCTTCTAAGCTCTTATGCCTCTGCTGTGTTTTCTCCTCTTCCAAGAGGTGTCAACCCAGAGCCAGTCTGTAAGGGTCTGGACCTGAGCTCTCAGCTAGCCTCCCTTCTTTATAGAGTAAAGAGGAATGCAGGACTATAAATGTATATGCCTGGGCTTCCTGCTGCTGGTTCCAGGAAGCACATGACATCAACACTCAGATGCCCTGTCTCTAAACTGAGGCACAGTAGAGAGCAGATCTTAGGATCTGGATCTAACCCCTCAAGTGCTCCATAGTATCCTCCCTCGAGTTGGAAGAAGAGAGAGGCTGGTTACATAAAGAAACATCTGAAAATCTGGAGAGGTAGCCAAGAGCGTGGCAGACGATATTTAATGTTAAAAAGTGCAAGGTAATACACATAGATGCAAAGAACCTTCGAAGGATTATAGGATGAAAGGGGTAGTAATGGAGCACATATCAGAGGAAAGGAACCTGGAGGTATTAAGAATGAAGAAAATGAAGGCATCTGCAAAATGAAATAGGGCTGTGGGTAATTCAAATCAGATGCTGGGGTGCAAAAGGAGAGGGATCGCTTGCAGAAGGAGGGAGATAATACAGCCACTATATAGATCCCTGGTTCACCCTCATTTGGAGTATTGTGTCCAGTTATAGAGCCCACACTTGAGGAAGGACAAGGACAGGATAGAAGTGATACTGAGAATGATTCTGGAGCAACAGTGTAGGTCTTATAAGGAGCATTTGAAGATTCTCAACATGTACTCACTGGAGACAGAAGAAAGAAGAGTGACATGATTGAGACGTTAAGGTACCTCCACTGAATAAACAAGGGGAATGGCAGCAAGCTACTCACAATGAGTGGTAGCACAGATACCAGGGGTCACTACCTGAAACTGGCAGTTGGGGGGAGGTTCATGAAACATGTCAGGAAGTACTTTTTTACAGAGTGTGGTAACAGACTGGAACAAACTTCCTGAGGTCATCGTAGCTAAATAAAGGTGGAGTGTTTAAAACTGGGGATGATATATAGTGATAACTAACAGAGGCATGGTCACAAAACTAGACAGGCTTGGAAAGACTGGATGGGCCACTAAGACTTTTATCTGATGCCATTTTCTATGTTTCTTTTTCTTTGTGCATAATTCATTGCTGCAGCCCTTTCAGAGGACAGCTCTTCTTTTGTGCTTTTCTGATATGATAAGTGTGCTCCTCTTTAAAGGTACACAGTGAACACATTCTTCATCAAAACTTGATTTTATTGGTCAAGTATACTAGACTAGCTCTGCCCACACAAGGATGCTTTTAATAGAAAATGAATACCATGGATATTATGTATGTATGTGTGCATCACCTAGGAGATAGTTGATTTTGTATTCATTTTGAATAATACTTAGATTATTTGTTTCTTAAGGGAGCATCTTGAATACAGATGAAGTATATTGGGATACGTGGGACTAACAAAAGATATGAGTATAGAAAAATTGTTGGATATGTAAACATGATATCAGTGTGGCCTTTTGACTTTGTAGAGAAAAAAAAGATACTGAGGAGAGTCTGTTCTGCCAAGGATAGTCCTGATTAAAGGACACTGTCAACCCTTTTGGCATCATATTATTTATAGTTCAGAGTTTACATTTTATGATTGCTTACCTTCTCTAAAATTCATTGATGTTGCTGCTTGTTTTATCTGACCCCTTTCTTCGTAGAGCTGAAATGTTTGCTAATTGTGTAATTATACCCAACCT
Organism: Neoceratodus forsteri; assembly: GCA_016271365.2. Taxonomy (NCBI): domain Eukaryota; kingdom Metazoa; phylum Chordata; order Ceratodontiformes; family Ceratodontidae; genus Neoceratodus; species Neoceratodus forsteri. The sequence continues at coordinate 1,506,901,006 of CM057456.1, forward strand.
TGTCTTGTTTCAAATCCTTTATCTACTCTTACTACATACTTCCTCAACATTAGGAACACCCCAAAGCAGTGCAGCCACTTGTGATGCAGTAGTCTCCTCTTCTTCCACAGCATCATGTGTGGCTAGACTGTGCTGGAGGGGTTTCCAGTCCAGGTAAGATACAGTGGGAGTTAATCAAGAAATGTAAACAAACATGTTTTTGTGTGGTAACACCAGTATGGTGGGCAGGAAAAAAGAATCTGAATCAAACTACCAGCTACATCAACAATCTCTAAACAGTGGCAGATCCAGGTTTGTGAGCGCGGTGGGGGCAAGTCAGTCAGTTTTATCAGCTCCAAGATAGTAGCAAGCAAAAATGACCCACATTCAGAAACATGCCTGGGATGGCAAGCTTGGCAGCAAATGGGTGATCAGTGATGGGGAGTGCCACTAAAGGAGGCACATCCAGCATCCCTGATTGTGTGGGTCAGACCTCTCCTCCCAAAGCAGCAGCAACCGTGGCAATGAGACACTGTGAGGTTCACCTTCCTGCAGCAGGGGAAGCTACTTTTCAGGGAGGTATCCGATGGCTGGATGAGTGCCACAGGGGGGTAGAAACACCCAGTCTCTTTAAGAATGACAGTCAGAGCTGATACTCTTGGATAGTGGTGGGCAAACTGGGCTTAATCCACTCCACGAAGCATTTCACGGAGCACAGGTGGATTCGCGGAGTGCTCCGCAACACGAAGCGGAGTACTTCGCATTATAATGAGGAATGCGAAGTGCATTAGAAACAGCAACTTCGCGTTACTCCACCTCCACTGGTCACTACTCTTTCAATTCTTAAGGCGAATTACATTGGTGGCAGTTCACTTCGCCTCACTTCGTATTGTTTTTGAGCTCCGAAGGCGGATTTTGCAGTGATTCATGGAAGTTCAGGTCACATGGGCTCTATATTGATCTGCACAGCCTCAGTTCAGGATAGTATGAGTAGGAAGGAGTAGGAGACAGTGTGCTCTGATAGCGGTCTGTAGGAATCTTTTAAAAGCTGTTCAAAAAGCATTTTTGCTTTTTTGGAGGGGATCCAACTGAAGTTCATCGATTGTAGGAAACCCTCCTGTGCTCACATCATCGAGCGTTTTTGTTTGTGTGTGGATTTTGAATGTTAATTTACAACACTGATTGTGTGTGGTGAAAGACAGTGAAGTGTTCTGTATGTGGGAGGGGTGTATCTGTGTGTAGGTAGATTTAAGTTGGAGAACTAGTGATTTCTTTGTGTTTTGGTTATATTTTTGTTATATAACTGACTGTTACTGTACACATAGTAAAATTGTCAGTAATACTACATATTTTCTTGCTGTTTGTTGTGTGAATGTGGTGCAGCATTTCATAAGGTCAGGTTGTTTAAATTACAAATTTACATTTTGTGGCAGTACACTGAACTTTTGCATTTGCGTCGCATTCCTCGTTCAGCATTATACACAAACTGTTCTGTGTTGTGTGTGCAGTGTTGCATGCATCAAATATAATACACCTTTTAAAATTTGTGACACAGACTAGTGTAAGTGCAACTAAGTGCAGCAGTGAGAACCTGCTATCCACTGCAGCTGCCTGATTTTGTACTGCGATCGTGTTCTCTGTTCTTAGTTTTGCTACTTGTAGTGCCGTAAAAATCAGCACCATCTGTATTCAGTGCTCCCCCCCACCCCACGTTGAAAAGGTATTTTTTAACAGACTGGATTGTTTTTGTGACCCCATCAGCACCACTGGTTACTGAAGTTGTTTTAATTCCATGACAGTGTCACAACACAGTAGTCTGTTATCTGTTGCTGAAGCCACAGTTGTTTATTTTGCTTCACATCCAGCCAGCGTCCCTCCAGTCAGAAAGTGAACGTATCAAAATCTGAATTTGGTAATAATATTTGTAGTTGATCCTCCAAAATGCCTGCAAAGAGACGTGCAAGTAAAGCTGGTTCTGACCATGGCAATGTTGGCAGTAAGAGGGTCTGTGGGCATGGCAGTAGTACGCGGATGGAGAAGTGCATTGCTGATGTGAGGAAAGGTATTTCTCCTGCAATGTTTTTTACAGCCCAATCAGTAGCTTCACTCATAGCTGGAGGAGATGATGTTTTCCCAGCCGGTGGTGTTAGTGTTACTGGCGTTAGTGGTGGTGGATGTAGTATTAGCATTGTTGCGTTAAGTTCTAATTCCCGACCAGTGTACCGTATCCAAACATATTAGGTGTGAAGCAGTGCAAGTGAGTGACAGTGTAGATGATGTCATACTTCCCAGTAACATCCCATTAACTGAACCTGATTCTGATGATCATGTCAACGATAGCATACAATGTGATATTCCATCCACCGTAGCACTTAACGTCACACATTTTCTATGCAGTGATTCACAGTGTGGTGAAAAAAATATCAGGTGATGGTGGTGTAGATGCTGATGATGAATGCGATGATGCTGATGATGACGATGTTGCTGTTGTTGCAACATGCAGTCCACATGTTAGCATCCAAACAGATGATGATGTGGATGTGTGTGACAGTGACGTTGATGAATATGATGATGATGTAATGGACCCCAGTTGGGAACCAGAGAAAAAGAAATTAAAAGTGGCTGTGTCTGAATCTGTTTGCAGGAATCCCCCCCTGTAAAAACTTGTGATTTACCGGTTTTAGTTGATGATGATGATGATGACGACCCAGTAATCAATATGAAAGGTAGTTGTGTTGGTCAGTTGCAGTCCAGGTGTGCAGTGCCAGAAACATCACGTGCCCCCCCCCCACTTCAGTGCTTAAAATAACAGACTTAAATAAGCAACATCATGGACATGGTAAAAGCAAAGCATCACACTCCCTTGTTTGGGATTTTTTTGTTCAAGATGCAAATGATGATTTAGTTGCAATCTGCCAGGTTTGCCATGTGCGTGTGAGTCGAGGTAAAAAGGGGAGCCATCTTGGGACAGGAGGACAGCATACACATCTTAAGAATAGGCACTTGGCACTGTGGACCCAGCACAAGCTGGCAGCTAATACCACAGTAGGGCATTCACCCATGTCACCGGCAACCATAGCGAGCATGTTATCACCTTCCATGACTGTTAAGCCCAGTAGCAAATTAAACGTGTGCAGTAGTGTGGTAATAAGAGCAGAGGATTACTACAGGCACTATGAAGTGGAGTACCATAATGACTTTGAAATGTTGTGCAGTGCTGGTGAGAGTAGCAGTTTTGGTGGTGGTGAATGCAGTATGTCTAGTGCAAGTGGTACATCAATCACGGTTGGCAAATCTGGAAATATAACATCATTTCTGGGTTTGTCATCATCACCTGTGCAAAAGTCTTCATCAAATGTCCACATCCACCCCCTGCCAATGCCATTCATCACAGAGCACAACCATTTGTGACCAACAGCACACCCCGTGTAAAACGTTTAAGTCAGCCCACGTTACAGAGTGCTTTTGCACATAAGCTGAAGTACCCCCCCAATCATACAGTGTCATGTGAACTTAATGCTGCTGTAGCGGAAATGCTGGCAATTGATCTTTTGCCCTTCTTCTTGTGGAGCATTCTGGCATCTGGCAGTTTGCGGCCTGTGCCTGTCCAAAATTGGAAGTCCCATCCAGGATATACTTTTCTACCCGTGCTGTTCCCGAGTTGTTCCGCACTGTCTCAGACTCAGTAAGACATGCCCTTCAACATTCCTCCTCTCCATTCATCCATTTAAGTGTGGATATGTGGACAAGTGGCAAAACAGCAGGGAGTTCATATCTGTGTATAACTGCACACTGGGTGCAGGTGCCGGGGGTTGTTTGTGATGTTGGTAGTGTTAATAATTAGTGTAGTAAGGTGGATTATCATGGTAGCAATCTTTCTGGAATTCGCCAGCATGCAACAATTGCTATGCGCAGTGTGACCTGTTCACACACTAGTGGGAACATGTTGGACATGGTACTGACTGAAACTGACAGATGGCTAAACCCTCTGTCCCTGAGAGCTGGGTTCATAGCACGTGACAACGGGTCAAATGTGGTGAAATGCATCAGGAATGGTGTTTTTTTCCATGTTCCATGCATGGCCCACTGTTTAAATCTTGTGGTTCAGGAGTTTCTGCATCACCCTGACATAAAGGAAATGCTGACCATTGCACAACATTTCAAGATCTGGAAAGGCCTGTGACCAACTGCAGCAGTTGCAGATACAAAACAGCCTGCCTCAGCACCGCTTGAAGCTGGAAGTTGTCACCCAATGGAACTCCATGTTATACATGGCAGAGAGGTTGTATGAACAATACAAAGCCATCTCAGAATGTCTTGTTATGCACACTAGCCGTGACAGTTCTGGGGCCTCCATGTCTGTGATGACTGAACAGTGGCGCCTCATGGACTCTGTAATAACAATTTTGCGGCCTTTTGAACATTCCACACAGGCAGTGAGTGGCGAGTCTGCCTTCATTAGCCAATCAATTCCACTACTGCAGGTGCTGAGGCAGACATTGGTGAATGTACAGCATAGCCTTGATGTTGCCGGAGACGGTGGTAGCAGTATGTTGCTGCAACACATGCTGACAGTATTCGGCCAGAAGCGTCACATTGTGAGCATTCAGCGTAGTGACAACTTTGCCATGGCAACAATGCTGGGCCCACGATACAAACATGGAATTGTATCAGTACTTGAGGGAGGGCCTGAACAGGTAAAAAATATCAGTGGTCAACTGGTTCGCTTGGTTCATGGGGCACAGAAGTCACGTGCCAAGGTTTGCAAACCTCAGCAGCATAATCCAGCTGAAGGCGTAGCTGGAGGACCAGCAAGCATATCATGCAAGGGTAAGGGGACTGTAGTTCCAGGTGGTCTGTCATCCAAAGCGGGGGGCATCAACCCACTTTGGGAGGCTTTCTCCCAAGTGGGTATTTGTGAAATAAATGATTCCGGAGAACAGGCTGATGCATCAACAATTGGACTTAGTGCGGCACAAAGAATGGTTGAGTCATATTTGTCTGAAAACAGTTTTCTGACAATAAGTGAAGATCCTCTTTTGTACTGGAGTGGAAAGGTCAGTGAATGGTCAGAGCTGACTGCAGTGGCACTGAAGTACCTCACACGCCCACCTTCCAGTGTAAGTCTTGAGAGAGTATTCAGCTCAGCAGGTGCAATAGTCAGGGATCGTCGGACAAACCTGTCTCCTGCAAATGTTAGTTTGCTAACATTCATTAAAATGAATGAGAGGCACATACCAGCACAGACTGCAACCTCGGTATTCATACCTCGGCCTAGTCATGGTGGTCTTGCTGATGTGGAAATGGAGCATCCTGGTGGCACTGGCAGTGGCTGCCTGAAACGGCCCACCACTGATGTAGATAATAACACAATGGAGAAAGAATTTCCCAGTGGTCAGACTTCAGACATCGACGACGGTGAGGGCAGTTTCTTTATGAGGATGATGATACGGTTAATGTTGTCAGGTTTTAACTGCAGTATTTAAAAGGCAGTGTGCCCCCCCACCCCGGACCACCACCACCACCGGGACTGATGTTATGCAAGTCTGCCACCATGAGTCTGTCTGCCCCCCACGGAGCACCACCACCACCGGGACTGATGTTATGCAAGTCTGCCACCACAATGAGTCTGTCTGCCCCCCACGGACCACCACCACCACCACCGGGAATGATATTATGCAAGTCTGCCACCATGAGTCTGTCTGCCCCCCATGGGTCACCACCACCACCACCACCGGGACTGATGTTATGCAAGTCTTCCACCATGAGTCTGTCTGCCTCCTACGTACCACCACCACCACCACCGGGACTTATGTTATGCAAGTCTGCCACCACCATGAGTCTGTCTGCCCCCCCATGGACCACCACCACCACCAGAACTGATGTTATGCAAGTCTGCCACCACCATGAGTCTGTCTACCGCCCAAGGACCACCACCACCACTGGGACTGATGTTATGCAAGTCTGCCACCACCATGAGTCTGTCTGCCCCCCACGGACCACCACCACCACCACCACCGTGACTGATGTTATGCAAGTCTGACACCACCATGAGTCTGTCTGCCCCCCATGGACCACCACCACCACCACCGGGACTGATGTTATGCAAGTCTGCCACCACCATGTGTCTGTCTGCCCCCCATGGACCACCACCACCACCACCGGGACTGATGTTATGCAAGTCTGCCACCAACATGAGTCTGTCTGCCCCCCACGGACCACCACCACCACCACCACCACCGGGACTGATGTTATGCAAGTCTTCCACCATGAGTCTGTCTGCCTCCTACGTACCACCACCACCACCACCGGGACTTATGTTATGCAAGTCTGCCACCACCATGAGTCTGTCTGCCCCCCATGGACCACCACCACCACCAGAACTGATGTTATGCAAGTCTGCCACCACCATGAGTCTGTCTACCGCCCAAGGACCACCACCACCACTGGGACTGATGTTATGCAAGTCTGCCACCACCATGAGTCTGTCTGCCCCCCACGGACCACCACCACCACCACCACCGTGACTGATGTTATGCAAGTCTGACACCACCATGAGTCTGTCTGCCCCCCATGGACCACCACCACCACCACCGGGACTGATGTTATGCAAGTCTGCCACCACCATGTGTCTGTCTGTCCCCCATGGACCACCACCACCACCACCGGGACTGATGTTATGCAAGTCTGCCACCAACATGAGTCTGTCTGCCCCCCACGGACCACCACCACCACCACCACCACCGGGACTGATGTTATGCAAGTCTGCTACCACCATGAGTCTGTCTGCCCCCCACAGAGCACCACCACCACCAGGACTGATGTTATGCAAGTCTGCCACCACCATGAGTCTGTCTGCCCCCCATGGACCACCACCATCAGGACTGATGTTATGCAAGTCTGCCACCACCATGAGTCTGTCTGCCCCCCACGGACCACCACCACCACCACCAGGACTGATGTTATGCAAGTCTGCCACCACCATGAGTCTGTCTGCCCCCCATGGACCACCACCACCAGGACTGATGTCATGCAAGTCTGCCCCCCACGGAGCACCACCACCACCAGGACTGATGTTATGCAAGTCTGCCACCATGAGTCTGTCTGCCCCCCACGGACCACCACCACCACCACTACCGGGACTGATGCTATGCAAGTCTGCCACCATGAGTCATTCTGTCCCCCATGGACCACCAGTCCACCAGTGCACCACCACCACCGGCTTCTTAATATTTAAACCATAAAGTGAGTATGTGCACTCATGTTTGCTATGCTGGCTCACTTCTTTAAGTTGTATGTTTTGTTTTCTGTAGCTTTTTAGAGCCACAGTAGTGAAACACATACAGTAGACTTCTTTAGTTTCTTTTACAGGAGAACAAAAACAGGCTCCATCGCTAATACTCATTGGAAAAAATGCTGTAGCTATACCGTACAGAGAGGAACCGATGTAATGTCCATGTGAAATCCATTCTGGTAAGTATGAAGATTTTATTTCATCCATTTCATTGCTTTGTAAAGACTGCTGCAAATATTGCACTCAACAGGTTGTCTTAGTAGTTGACAAGATGTGTCTCTGAAATGTAACTTGACAATAGGGACTGAGATTTGAGAACCAGGGAGGGACACATAAAAATGAAGTTGTAACTTGTAAGAAGTCATTCATTTCTTTTTTAGGAAACTTCAGGATGCTTTGTTGTTCTGTCAAAGTGGCCTTATCCAAAAAGTTCTTCAACATCAGGCACACCCCTTCCCCGAGCTTGAGCAGACATGCAACACGCAGAAGTCATTTCATTAGATGACCATGACCATCATTAACAACCGGACTCCAGCAGGATGCTGATGAAATCTGTGAAGAAGTGAAAAAAAATAAGAAACTATTACAGACAAAACTGAAAATATGATTCCCCCCACCCCCCCAAAAAAAGGAAATACTTACCTTCATGTGCTTGAGAGTTATTCGTTTCCATTTAAGTGTAAAAACTTCTCATTGAGCACTGGAATGTGCACACCAACAGTTTATGAGTCACCTGTGTGATGCAGAACAATAGCATGAGTACATGTCCATGTCAAGTTCAACCCCCCCCATCATCACCTACAAAATACACAACCATATATCTATATATATACTGTATATATCTACTCACCAAGGTTACTATTAGTGTACATCCAAAGGGCACCTTTCAATCCAGTTGAGATGATCACATTTGATTTGGTGGAATCGTCGCGTACAACACATTGGACCAGCAACACGAACCTCACAGTCATCATTTTATACTGGGGTATGTACTGAAACGGTCTCTTTTCACTTCGTTGCCACTTGTCAATTTTCTGCACACAAGGAGGATGCATTGTGGGCCTGCAAAAAAAATCTGGGGACTCTGTGCCACCACTGCGCGCATGACTGAGTGCACCATTAATTCTGGGGGACTTTGTATGTACTGAAACAGTCTCATTTCACTTTGTTACCACTTGTCAATTTTCTGCACACAAGGAGGATGCATTGAGGGCCAGCAGAAAAAATCTGGGGACTGTGTGCCACCACTGCGCGCATGACTGAGTGTGCCATTAATTCTGGGGGACTTTGTATGTGCTGAAATAGTCTCATTTAACTTCTTTACCACTTGTCAATTTTCTGCACACTAGGAGGATGCATTGTGGGCCTGCAGAAAAAATATGGGGACTCTGTGCCACTTTTGTGTGTTCTGTGATTGTTGCTGTGAGCTCATAGTCATGATGTCATAGTGACATTTTTACAATTAAAGCAGCATTGCAAGAATGTCCTCACAGTTCTGAACTGTACTTCTTTATGTTACTTTAAATTGCCACAGCAACCACTACTTACGTCCGAGTCATCAATGACTTGAATGATACGATTCTTCTCACAATTTATGTCTGCTTCTCTTACTCCTACTTTTTTCATGTCTGAAAACAAAATGAGCACGTCTTCCAATATTGTTCTGACCAGCTTTGTATTTATTTGCAGCTGCTTTTCAATAACAATTGTTCCATGGTGTCATATAAAACACTGACTGATGTATAACTGTTAGTTAACAACAGAAGTGATGTATGACAACTACTTGATGTGATGGAGAAAAGCAGAGGAAAACAATGACAAAGACCTGGTCACACTCACTGTCAGCAGCACCAATTTAAAAGGAATGCTCTTTTCATTATTTCACACATGAAAAAAGGTAGTACAGCACACTCAACTACTGCAAATTATAGTATCATTCCAGTCAGTCAGGAAGTAAGTAAAGGAAGCTGTAACATAGCATTAAAAACTATAGGTCAGAGTTCTCAACAGATTGCTGTGCTGCTGCTTTATAGACAGTCACCACATTACATAGTTATGGTGATGCACATAAACTAATATGTGGAGGCATTACTACCACTGGTATATTTCTTGCTCCACAGAGTGCAATATATGTCAGTGAAAACCACCCATAATTTCATTACAGTGAGTCACATGATGGAGGAATTAACAATTTGAAATGCAACCCACATTTGTGCCACACTTCCTCAGCAATGTTAAGACGTGATGGCAGGGGGAGCGCAGGTGCATGCTCCACTATACTGAATGTCCAGCAGCTATCCCAAGCAATGTTTCCTAATGTTATAAGGTTCACTTTGTGGTGAAATGTGGGATGTTTCCACTACCAAGGCTCTTCTTACTGGAAACATGGCCACACATTTCACAACAAACTGACCATTAACATAAAGAAACATTCACAAACCTGCACAATCAGAAAATTCATTGCAAGGAGCACACACACGCGCTCTCCCTGCCATCACGTCCTAATGTTGCTGAGAAGGGAGGCAGAATGTGGGCAGATTTTCAGAATGGGAATGCCTCCATCACTTGACTCACTGTAATGCATTTATGCCTGGTTTGCAAGAAAGATTCCCCTGGAAGGGAAAATGTTTATGATTTAATACTAACAAACAAAAAACACACAACAAAAGTACAACACAGTAGTGGGGTGGGGTTGGGGAGGTGGGTGTGGGTGTGGGTGTGGGGAGGCAGAAAACAATACCCGGACTTACTATGGCCATGGGATGCCATGGTGGTCCAGCAGCAGGTGCAGCCCTGAAAGTATTTGCTGTTGCTGTGCTTCCACTCGGGTAACCTGCTGCTCCAAAGCACTGAAACGCTTGTTGTTTTCCTCCAGTGCTGCCCACACCAGGAAGAGGTCAGACTGGCTAACAGGGACTGTGCTGGGGTTCACTGCAGTGGGTAATCCAGATAATGGGTCTGGTGGAGGACAGCATGGTGTTGGTGGCTGTGGTGGTGGAGCACCTGATGTAGCCCTCCTCCTCCTGCTGTAGCAGTGACTGCTGCGAGGCACATCTCCCAGCCCAGCAGCACCCTCGGTCACTGCCACGGAAAGGCCAGCAGGTGAACGCCTGTCCCCTTCAATGGCAGCCTGCCACTCTGCTCTGTGGTGATTCATCATGTAGGTGCACTGGCCACCGGTCCCCAAATGTGTCCCAGGGGGCCCATGGCGCACCAGCACACCACACACATGGCACTGCACCACTGTGCTGTCTCCCCCCACACAATTAAAAAAACTCCCACACTAGGGAGCTGTGGGGGAGGACCAGACACAGTACGCACTTGTCGGGCATGAGTCCCACCACCACCCACAATTGCCAGGGCCACCTCCTATGGCTGTGGAGGTGGTGGAAGGGGTGCTGCTGGAGCCCCAACAGCTTCTGCTAGTGGTGGTGGTGGAGAAGGTGGATGTGCAACAGTCACTGGTGGCATTGGTGCTGCTGCTGCTGCTGCTGCTCCTGTTGCTTCTGTGGGGGAAGTAACACTGGCCAGGAGTCTGGAGCAGTCCAACATAACACGACCGCCCCACCCCCCACGGGTCTGCACTCCTCCCCTCCTAATGCTCCCACGTGCCTGCGACTCACGTTCTCCAACTCCAACGTGACCCTCCATCCTCCAGGGTCCACGGGACCACACACACACACACACACAGACAGACAGTGGACACATACACACACACAGTCAGTCACACACACAAAACAAAAACAAAACTTATACAAAAAAATTCACTAACCAAAAAAACACTAAGACACTACAAGCACTAAATAAAATAGCTTTTAAAAAAGCTGTTTGATTGTTATGGCAGTAACAAGAAACTACTCCAAGAGCTAAGCAAATTCCCCTTCTCTCACAGTTTTGCTTTCTCCCTGTACAAATGCAAAGGAGAAAGTGAAACTGCTTCTCTAACTCATTTCCTTCCTGCCTGACTAAAGCATGCGACTTACAGTACTGCAGGCCATGTGATGTGCCAATTTTCTTCTCACTTCACCTTACTTCTCGTTAAGGCATAATGATAACGTGAAGTGGTAATGATAAAGCGAAGTGAGCACTTTACAGGGTCCACCTCATGTTGTGCTCAGCGGACGCGAAGTGCTGCATCTCTACTCTTGGACCTCACCCCGTAAAGCCCACTGCCTGTAGCCCTGTAACCAGATCCTGAACTAGTAGCAGGGGCAAGGATGGCCCAACCCCAAAAAACCCTGCCACCATGAAAGTGAATAGACATGGGATTCACAGCACAGCAGCTTGGAAGGATAGTGGTGGTTGGGTTGAGTGCTTGCTAATGCTGGAGAAAGAAGACATGTGACTTGCCAGGGAGAAAACCATAAAAAAATAAATAGACCCTTCCCTTCCCCTCCATGATACATCTGATTTTGCCCCTTTCTCCTGACCTCCTTTCCTTTCCAATTCCTCCTGCTTTATATACTGTAGGTTATGTTTTGACCCAGGCCAATTGTAGATGATGGCACTACAGCAAGTTTAAAGAAATTATTTTCAGTCAATGCTTCCACACACTATACACTTTATGGTAGAGACAGAGTTAGTGACCTGGCTTATTGTTTGCAATTGCATTTATTTTGATCATTGTTTTATCTTTTTTTTTTAGTTATACTTACAGATCTAATGTGAACATGAAGTGAATGAAGAAGGAAATTTCAGCCTTTTTTTTAAGGCAAGTCAGACAGGTAGTCAGCACTTGGCTCGGCAAACATGGGTTGGTCTCACTGGTCAGCAACTTTGTAAAGACTAGTACACAGATATAGATTAGAGGTACTGGTACCACCGCCCTGCCACAGAGACAGTCACACTATCACAGATGACTACACAGTCGGAGTGAAAGCCGAATGATCACAATGACTGTTGACTGTTTCCGCTCTTGAGTCCCACTCTGCCTTCCTTTCTTCATAAGCATGCATGCACCACACCGTTCACTGCTGCTATGTGCACTGTTCTACAAGCATGATCCGGAGGTGGTGCCGGGGGGGGGGAGGCACATGTGTCAGCTGGCAGAGTCAGACTAGAGCCAGAGGCAAATGCAAAAGAAAAGAAAAAACACTGACCACTCATGATTGGCTGACAGAGTGACAAACACAGCCAATCAGGTAAGCCAACAGCTCCACCAGCAGCCCTCTCAGCTCTAGTAGCTACTTTGGTAGACCATACCCCATTGCTCCTGTCTCTTCATCCAGTCTGGTGTCTGGAGTGTTTGAGTCTTGTATGTTTTAAAAAAATAAATAACAACTAGGTTTTCCCATTGGGACTTACTGCACACACTGACAGTCCACAAAGTAACAGTCTGGGGCACCGGGCATGCCGCAGGCATGGCGGTACTGCAAAAAGCCAACAGGGATGGCAGAGGCGGTGCAACTCAACATGCAAATGCTTCTGGGGGGCCCTGCCCCCCCAACTCCACCACTGTCTCTAAAGAATGTCAGCAATCATAGCATGTGTTTTCTAAACTAAGGACACTTTGAGGCCTAAAGAGGTTGGCAGTGCCCTTTTAAATCAAAATGACTGCAACTCACCAGAGGATTTGAGAAACAATCTATTTTATTGGAAACGTATGTGACTTGCCCCACCATTTCACACCCTAATCATACTGTTTAATCAAAGTCGATTGGTGGGCATTCTGCATGATTATTGTCATTAATTAATAAATCATACTCTGTAAGTTTTCTTTTGGTGCCCCAGTCTCTTCTCAAGTAATTAATATAAGCGGCTCAGTTCCAGGGGTGCATGGTGAGAGTGATCCTTTGAAGGAGTCAATTGGGGAAAATTGCATTACCATTATGGTTTTGCTGGCACTGAGCTGTATGGGATTTGTATGGAACCTACCATGATGTGTTGCAGAAGAAACTATTGAAATTTATTGGTCCATGCAGTATTGTCTCTTTTAATAATAATAAATTTTATTTAATATAGCGCCTTTCACACTTCAAGGCACTGTACAGTAAGATAAAAACAACAATCAATAAATATAGATAAAAATCAAAGCAATTCAGGGTACGCTTTTCCCCACAAAGAGGTCTTCAGTGCCTGCTTAAAGCACCCCACTGTCCTGCACTCCCGTAGCTGACAGGGCAGAGAATTCCAGAGGGTAGGTGCCACAAACCCGAAGGCACGTGCACCAGATGACTTTAAACTTACCCTCAGAATCTCCAGCAACCCCTCATCAGCTGAGCGGAGCTGTCGCAGAGGGGTGTAAGGAACCAGGAGCTCTTTCAAGTAATCAGGACCAAGTCCATGTAGGGCTTTGTAGGTCAATAGACCTACCTTAAAGGTGATCCGCCACTGGATGGGCAGCCAATGCAGATTGCGCAGCACAGGGTAATATGAGTTCTTCTCGAAGCTCCAGTGAACAAACATGCTGCAGCATTCTGCATTAGCTGCAAGCAGCAGATATCAACCCCAGGAAGCCCTAGGTAAAGGGAGTCGCAATAGTCAAGGCACGATGTCACAAATGCATGGACCAAGACAGGCAGGTCGCTGGATGGAACAAGGTGTTTGATTCTAGCAGTGTTCCTAAGATGGTAAAAGGCCAGCTTGACGACTGCCGACACCTGATGATGAAGGGTCAGGCTATCGTCAAGCACCACTCGTAAGTCACGCACCCATTCAGAGATGAGAATCTGTGCACCCCCCAGGGCTAAACCAGAGGGGAGCTCATTCCTCAACCCCTCTGTCCTACGACCCAGGTCTACTACCAAGACCTCAGTCTTTCCTGGGTTCAACTTTAAACCACTGGCACTCATCCAATCTTGGATTTCTATGAGGCAGCTGTTCCGTACAGAGATAGCACTAACCTGGTCTGGGGCAAAAGACAGCTAGAGCTGGGTATTATCGGCATAGCAGTGAAACCTCAGCCCATACCATCTTACAATGTCTCCGAGGGGCAGCATATACACTGCAAATAACATGGGGGACAGCACCAAGTCCTGAGGTACCCTGCAAGGCAGAGAGAAAGCCTCAGAAGAAAAAATACCTGAGACAACTCTATGCATTCTACCAGCGAGAAAAGATGTAAACCACCTGAGAACTGACCCAGACAGCCCACAGATGGACCTAAAATGCTCGAGCAGAACCCCATGATCTACAGTGTCAAAGGCTGATGATAAATCAAGGAGAACCAAGATGGAACTGTGTCTCCAATCTCTCGCCATCAGGAGATCATTGAGCACCCGAACCACAGCAGTCTCAGTACTATGCCTCTTACGAAAACCCGATTGGAGAGGTTCGTATAGATTATGGATGGTTAAATGGTTCTCCAGTTGAGCTGCCACAACTTTTTCAATAACCTTCCCTACAAAAGGAAGGTTAGAGATAGGCCTATAGTTTGCTAGATTCTCCAGGTCAAAGGAAGCTTTCTTCAGGAGAAGTGTCACCACTCCCTCCTTCAGGGAGCTAGGAAACTCACCTGAGTCCAAAGAGCACCAGACAATCCGAGCTAAGACCGGGGCTATGATGTCACTACAACCCAAAATCAGGGAAGTAGGGCCCAGATCTAATCTACAGCAAGTGGGACGCATCCCCTGGATAATCCAAACTCCAGCAGATCAAAGGTACTCCAGGAAATTCCAGACTCTGCGACACCACACCGACCAACAGCATCCCCCATAGAGTGACGTTGGCGGCAATCCTGCCTGATGTCAGCTACCTTATCCGCAAAGAAACGAGTGATCTCATCACACTCCCTTTGTGAAAAGACTCAACGGAACTGCTGACAGGCTGGGTTGCACAGCCTGTCAACCGTTCTGAAGAGCTGAGACGGTCGGTTCCGTGCGACAGAAATTTCCCTGGACAGGAACTCTGCCTTCTTACGGGAAATTTCTGTTTGATAGAATTTATAATGTTCTAACAAAATAAGGTGGTCGGCATCTAAGGTTGTCCTCCACCAACGACGCTGTAACCTACGCCCCAGTCTCCGCAATTCCCTTATAGTCCTAGCAAACCAACAGGCCCCAGGACGAAGCGGAATAGGGCAAACTCGGACAGGAGCAATCAGACTGAGAGCAGAAGAGAAGGTCCTACTATAGGCCGCAACTAACTGCTCAGATCTGTGCTGGTCTTGTCAAGCAGCGAGAGGTCCATCACTGCCATGAGGTCTTCAGGGAACACATCCCGTAAAGGGTGATAACTGACCATCTCCACAGGGGTTGACCTACCCAGGGGGGCTGAAAAATTGAACCTGATGGTGAAATGGTCTGACCAACCGATCGGTTCCACCACCAAGTCGAAGGCCTCGATCCCCAGGAGGAAGACCAGATCAAGGGAGTGACCACCATTGTGGGTAGCTGAGAAAACAACCTGTGTGAAACCCAGAGATATCATCACCTGGAGGAAGTGTTGTCCAAAAAGCAAGGATTCATTGTCGACCCAGGAGTTGAAGTCGCCCAGAACCATCAGTCTGAGCAACTCCAACGCCATGTCGGCGGCAAAGTCTGCTACTTCCTGCAGGAACAGCTTCTCATCCCCTGGTGGACAGTAAATGAGAGCTATCCTGCACCCCACACCAGCTACCACAGTACACTCGAATGACCTGGCCTCCATAACTGAAACACCAGTTAGGCCCAATTCGGTCTTGAAACAGACCACGACACCCCCCCCCCGCGGTCCAATCTCGGGCGATGTATAACCGAGTACCCAGTAGGGATAGCTGCCTCCAAAACTGGGGCAGCATTCCCATACAACCAGGTCTTGGTAATGCAAACCAGATCCGCTGTACCCACAAAATCTGCAATAAGAGCAGTCTTGTTGCAGACAGATCTGTCATTGCATAACAGTGCCTGAGTTGGACAAGGTTGGTGAGCCGTCCTAACTACTTGCCCTGCCAAAATGGAGGTGCCCTTGGGTATGGAAACAAGAACAGGATCCCCACGTTCCAGACACCATTTCGCCTCAGGGCATCTTCTGGTCCTAATCACCCCAATGGGAGAGCACCACTCTTTTGGGCTCCGCTGTCCACAACCCCACACCCACCCCTGTGAGCAATCCCCAGCGCTCGACAGCGCTGATAGATGAAAGCAGGCGGGGGGGGAGAAGAGAACGGGCAGAGGGCATGGAGAGTGGAGGCCGAATAGCACAGGACGGGGGGGGGGCAAGCATGCACATTCCACCAATAATTATAACCAAACAACAGAGAAAGCACACAAAACCCCAAATTCTTAAAACAAAACCGTGAACAATTAGAATCCGAAAAACCCCAAAACAATATAAACTTAAATCATAATCCCAACCCAAAAAAGCATATAAAACTGCCCTCCTCCCACAATTGGATAAAATTCAAACCCAGAAAACAAAATAAAACCCCCTCTCACAGGATATAAGAAAGATGCACAAATATAAATTCACCCCCTCCCGCAGCCCTCTCACAGCCAAGGGAAAAGGGAAAAATTCTAGGCAATCCCACTGCCCAGAAAACACAAAAATCAAAAATCTAAAATAAACATAAACATCAGAAATAAGATAAAAATAAATATGGACCTCCTGATCCTCTCACCACCAGGAGACCAAAAATAAATTAAAAGTCTGGAAAAGAAGTCATCCAATAGTAGGAGAAGTCATAAAAGAAATCCACTCAATAAAAATCCAAACGGAAGCTTTTTGTCTGGGAAATGTTTGTTGAACTTTCCGGACACCGTTTTAGTATTTGTAACTCATAGTAGCCCTGAAGACTGAAGTGCACTTTTCCAGTTTTGCACTCTGTGTGAGATTGCACTGCTCTGCTTTGACTTGAACAGTATGGTGACTGCTCTATGGCTCTGAATGAGTGGAAGGGATTCTCCTTCCATTTGTTACCATCTTGTAGTTTTGATGATAACAGTTATTCTTAGAGATGTTGGCCTGGATTTTTAAAGATTGTGACACAGCACTTGCTGCAGTTGTACTGTAGCAACTGCATCCATGTAAATGTGCCAAAAGTGTTTGTGGGTGATTTTCAAACATTCTGTCACATTTACAAAACTTTGTTCAATTCACAGCTGAAAAATAGTGCTTGTATCAAATATTTGACGCATTTGTCAATTTCAGTGTGCAACTTGTGGCAATTGTAACAAAAAGATAGACTGCATTTTCAGTAGTCTGACAGACTTGTTGCATGCACCACAGGTGCTACCAAATTGAGCCTCAAGTGACTTAAAATCCAGCCCCTTATTTCTGTCTCAAGGTAAAGATAAAAATAAGTTTGGCATTGTGTAGAAACTGACCTAAGGGGTCACCATGAAGTGATGGTTAGGATTATTCAAACCTAAGCTATCCTTTGATATGGAAAAACTCCTGTTTAAAAATTTAACCTTGATTATCAGTCTTTAGGAGCAATATGTGTGGTGTACTGAATTTTGTTTATTGATATTAGCCACACATTAGAAACACCTTTGAAACTATGGCAGAATTGTTTCTATAAATAGGCCAGGGTGGGCAGGTTACATTGTGGGTTTCGAAATATGCATGTAGAAAATTGAAACTTCTCTAGAACCTGTAGGATTGTGAATGTATCTGATGAGCTATAGAGTAAAGAACATCATTAATGAATGAATGTAACAAAGAACAGCTAAAAATGAAACTGCAATAAAACTGTAGGCTAATCCAAATCCACTCGTCTTAGAAGATATCCTTATTTTGTTACTGATATCAGCATATGCATTAACATTCCTTTGACAATTTTATCCTACCTTATCCAAGTTTTAAAATCATCACAAAAATAGATGATATACTGGGCACTAAAATGTAAAGGTCTTATAAGCAAACT
Organism: Neoceratodus forsteri; assembly: GCA_016271365.2. Taxonomy (NCBI): domain Eukaryota; kingdom Metazoa; phylum Chordata; order Ceratodontiformes; family Ceratodontidae; genus Neoceratodus; species Neoceratodus forsteri. The sequence continues at coordinate 1,506,919,062 of CM057456.1, forward strand.
TCAGGTGGCTCATTGTTCAACTATTCTGTCTATATTTAAGAATGGTGTGACCAATTCCAAGACATCATGGTACTGTATGACCATAGCTGGAGATGAATAAAATAATTTCAACAGCATTCACTGTGGTTTGACCATTTTAAAAACATTATGGTTTATCTTAGTCCTTAAATAAGGGTCTATGCCTATATGAGCAGGGTCTGTGACTCAGCAGATTGCAGGCTTGCCTCTGGGGCTGGAAGATTGAATGTTCATGGGTTTTAGTCTCACACCAAGAGCTAAAAGTAATGTAAGGTCTGTGAAGTATTGCAAAATCCATCCTTGGTGGCTGGGTCTCCTCCCCTCACTTCCCTTTACAGGCAGATGACCACTCTCACAAGGGACAGATAGAAGAGCCTGTACTGTGTACTGATGAATGGTGGGCAGTTAGCGGGTTCGGCTGCCTCAGCTCATGCTACTCGGGTTGTGTTGTGCTATGCCAGGTCAATGAGGAATAAGACTGCCATAATGGCTGACTTGATATCCTTGGCTGACCTGGCTTGCATCACGGAGACCTGGTTGGACGAAAATGCCGCCCCCAATTTGGAGGTAGCAGTTCCGTCTGAGTACTCCATGATACACAACCTGAGGGAGGATCACAGGGTTGGGGAGGTAGCCATTTGTTTTAAAACCAGCCTGAACTTCACGGTGCTACCTGTAGGTCATATGCATTTGTTTGAGTGTGTGGCTGCCCAAGGGGGTGTAGGGGCAGGTTTCAGGGTCCTTGTGCTTAATCGTCCCCCTGGAGTGCATGGGGATTTTGTTGCTGAGGTTGAGGAGCTTGTTGCCGGTCTGGTGCTGGAGTCTCCCAGGTGGTTAATTCTGGGGGACTTCAATGCCTGGGTCAATGGTGGGCTTTTGGGTTTTGGGAATGATCTTTTAGAAAGCATGGGGGCCCAGGGCCTATCGCAAAAAGTAACAACAGCTATGCACTCGGGTGGCCACACGTTGGATTTGTTTTTTTTTCATTAGGCTTAGATATTAATGACCTCAGTGTTGATCCTGTATTTATTTTGGTCAGATCATAGCACCGTGAGGATCATGCTTGGTGGCACCCCACTAGATGGTCCTGCTCCTGTGGAGATGGTCCAGTACTGCCCATTAAGAGGAGTTTCCTCGACAGGACTATCTACGGTGCTGGACCTATCGAGTGTTGGGGCAGCTTGTGCAATTGGAGTGGAGGAAGCTGTGGTAGCCTATAATGGGGCAGTTGCTGTGGCCTTCGATTCCATTGCACCCATTCATGTCCATCCCTAGTCCACTCACCGGAGACCTCCTTGGTTTGGTGGGGATCTCTGGAGTTTAAAGATCAAGTGGTGGAGGTTAGAGAGATGCTGGAGGAGATTTGGCCTGCTGGCTGCCTGCTGCCATCTGCACAAAGTGTAAAAGTTTATAACAGTACTCAGTTCTCAGTCTGTATGAGGCGCCAACCAGGCTTGGAAAACAAGCAGTGAAGAAAATGGATTTCTTTATTGTAGATCAAATGAAGAAGAGACTTCTTGCTGAGTTAGGGGGTTGCCCCCACTCCAGACTTGCTTCATAGTATGCATAACAATGAGCTTGATTGTAGAATCTTAATTGGCTGGACCGAATACAGTTTATTTGAGAGTTCACAAGTGGAAGCCTAATTTCAGTTATTAGGCCTGCTTTCACAAGTTGGCAAGACAAGTTGGAAGATGTCACATCTGCATAAAAGGTGATGCTCCTTTCAGGTATGACAATCAATGTTCAGAGTCAGTCACAATTCCAAGACCTCTTGGCAAACAAGGAAAGGAGGTAGTTTAAACCTTTAACGATAAAAGTTCCCATCAAGATGTTCAATAGAATGGACAGTTGCCAGACGATCAGAGATGAATGTTGCCGGATGAAGATGCAGCAATGACACTGTGAGAGTCACAAACATGGCTTCCTGGATTGTGCAGGAATAAGTTTCAAAACATGTAGCAATACTGGTGTGTGTGGTGACATATCCAAGGTTCCTTGCCATTGACAAGGGAACAGTGCTAGATTCAAATAAGCATTTGTTAACACATGCAATAGAAGTGAAAAATGTGGCAATGCCACTGACCCATACGTCTGTCATGTATGAGATCAAGGATATATCCTAATTCTAGATCCCAGAAGAGATAACCAAAGGGTTGTAAGAACATAATAGCCATAGGCAGTGCAAAGGATTTTCCTAGCTATATGATGCTCATCTGCTTCCTTAATGTGAGCAGAAATTAATTCATTAACAAGAACATTTATCAGGTCAAACCCCATCACAATATCCTTAATATTGTAAATGTAAATCACTCTTAATGAGCAAAATCATCTATACCATGCAATTGGGGGGAGTATGATATTATATGTCATACTATCATGAACCTTTAACATATGTGCTTGAATAATGGTTATATCAGCCCTATTTCAAATAGATGTGACAGAACCAAAGAGGACTGAGTCAAAACCTTTGTTTTTTTTTTTAATAAAAAGCAAAACAAAACCAAAATGCCTAGTGCATTTGGATAGGTTTACTATTATAAAATGTACAACTAGCAGTCAGGATGTGAAAATCCTAAGTGTGTGTATGTGTTGCTATTAGTCCATGTATAGGGAGTCATTAATAAGTACCTGGTATGCTGCCAGGGTATTGAATCACATGATTATTTAAAAAAAGGTGGGAAATTATTGTTGTGAAACATATAACAAATAATTCCAAGCTCTAAAGGGTGAAATTTAAAATCACTGTGTTGTGTATAAGCTGCACATTAATAACTAGGGTACCTGGTTTGAGAAGTGGCTGTTATTTATTTATTTATTTATTTATTGAGATATTGGATAATACCTTTGAGTACAAGCTCATTAAATAGGTTCCACATCTAGACAAGGCTATGAGTAACATAAAACATAAGTAAACTACAACACAATTGTGCTTAGTGACAGAGTAGAGCAAGCACAGCATGTACAAGGTGTAGGCTGATCACAGTAGCCAGAATCTAAGTTACAGTAGTTAGGCATTTTTACAGAGGCTATGGTGGTAATCAGAGTCAAGTACAGTAATTTAGGTATTGTTACAAGGTTATAGGAAGAGGAGAGGGGGGAGAGGAGAGAAAAGGAGTGAGGAGAAGAAGAGAGAGGCAGTACCTTGGGAGGAGAGTGACAACTGAGTGTACAGGGAAGGAATGAGGGAGAGAAGGAAGCAGACTCGGGGAGGAAGTTGGGAGGAGAATAGGGTATCGGACAACTGGGGGAGGGGAGGTGGGCAGGAAATGGATGTGGGTAGGAGGGAGGAAAGAGGTGGGTAGGAGGGTGGTGGGGTGGATGGAGTGAGCAGGGGACTGAGAGCAGAGGTGAGATAATAAGAGGCTGGGGGACTGGAAAAGAAGGCCCTACAGGAGTAGGTTAGCAAAGGTCAGTGGAAGTCCTGAGAACATGCGTAAGACATTATGCGCAAGAGCAGAGGTGAGATAATAAGAGGCTGGGGGGACTGGAATAGAAGGCACTGCAGGAGTGGATTAGCGAAGGTCAGCAGAAGTCTGGAGAACTTGCGTAAGACATTATTGGAAGCAGGTACAGCTGGCAGTCACTAGTAGCTGCTGACGCAGCAGTCTTTTATAGAGACCAATCGAGCTTTGTGAGGAGATGTCAGGCGGTAGAAAGTTTAGCCACCCAGGGGCATGGAAAGTGAAGGGCCTTTGGCCCAAGGAGGTGCAACAGTGGGGAATTTTAAATAGGTGACAGTCTGCACTTCGAGTGTTGCGAAGGTTAGTATTGGGGGACAAAAGAGTCTGAACCCCTGCAGGGACCAGACCGAGACTAGCTTTTTTCACTAGTAAGCAGGACTGGTAGAGAAGTCTATCAGGGAACTGAAGCCAGTTAGCCTGTGTATACAAGTCACACGTGTGCATCAAGCATGCGGCTCCTGTGGCAAGTCAGCAGGCTTTGTTTAAAGCAACTTTAATATGGCGTAGGGCAGTTTCTGTGGCCGACTCATATATTACCAACCCATAGTCAATTAGGGTCACAAGAGAACTTTGCATTGCTAGCTTAAGGGCCTCAGGAGTGAGGCTATGCTTGTGCCTGTGCAACAGACTGATGCGAGTATTTACAGCCTTAGTGACTATGTCGATGTGGTGGTCGAAAGTCATTGTGCTGTCCAGCATGATCCCCAGGTATTTGAAATTCTGTACACCTTCCAGTGGAGTACCCACCTTGTTGATGATCAGAAGAGGGTGGGCTCTGTTTCGATTTTGGACAGTGGAGAACAACATAGTTTTAGTCTTTGTATAGTTCATCACCAGTTTATGATCTTTAAACCATCTTTCTGCCACTGAAAAGTTGATCTGGAGTCAGACCACTGGGTGGGCCAGAATTATATTTTGGGCATTTAATATTAAGTGTCACAAATTATGAAGCATCACTGGGTAAAAAAACCTCAAGATCTAACTGCTTTTATTGCCATATAAAATTTAGATGCAAAATTCCTGATTATCAATCAAATATAAACAGGAGTCCAGATCACCAAATTATTACCATATACATTTGGATGCACAATTCCTGATTATCAATAAAATGTAAACAGGAGTACAGATCAAGTCTGACTTCTGGAATTGATCCAAAGCAATGATCATGACATTCAGTTGGGCCTCACTACCCTTCTGGACAATGAACATGTTTTTAGGACTTTAATGTGAATTCCACAGGATGCAATTAAATCATGTGGGCTTGTGAGGTATTCTGCCTCAACAATCTGTTTAGGATTAGGTCACTGGTCCTTATCTGCAATAAAATATGCAGTTTGGGCCTGTAAGAAGACCCATACTTTTAAAAAGAATAATAAGCATAAAAGCAGGCATCTATCTCTCTCTCTCTCTGGAACCTAAAAGGAAAGAGAAAAGAAAAACATAGTTAGTTTAGTACTATTCCTCCCACTGGGGGATGGAAAAGTAATTTAACCTCCTTTAAACAGGTTAATTTAATTGGCACATAGCCATTTATCAATAACTGTTATAGTGAGGCAGTCTAACTTGGTAGACTACTGGATTGAGTTTGTTTACAGTGGGATAGGGCCTGTTATTGGGCCTTGCCCATACATTGTGCAGGAAATAAGTATACCTTTTGGATGTCTTGTTTGAGATATTTAACATATTTATCTACTGATGCTCCATCAGCAGTGGCAGTACACAGATCCAGAAGTAAATGTACTGGGAGTCTCATGGACCCTCCGGTCATGATTTCAAAAATGGTGTGCGCTGTGTACCTGCAGAGGGTGTCCCTATTATTGCCATAAGGAGTAAAGGCAATAATGAATTCCAGTCCTTTTGTTTTTTTTAAACAAGTTTATTATAACATAACTTTGATCTGCCTGTTAGCACATTCTACCTGTCCTGATGACTGTGGGTGGTAAGGGATATAAAACTTTTGTTTTACCCATGAGAAATCCAAAATTTCCTGCATTACTTTGGCTGTAAAGCCAGATCCCTGTAATCAGAATTTACCTTTAGGGGTAAAACCCTACCTGGTAAATAGCTGGTTTACCAAGACATTTGCGGTCACTTTGACTGTGTTGTTTCATTTTGGGATAGCTTTAAACTGTTTGGAAAATTGATCAGTGATCACTAGAGCAAACTAATTGTTCTTAGTGGTTTGCACAGGGCCAATGTAGTCAATCTGGATATTGTTCCAGGGGCCTTTGTCTCTGAGGTAATAATGCATTTGTCCTAGCTGGTATAGGATTGTTCTGTTCACAGATCAAATAGTTACTAATGTAGTGTTCTACATCATTTCTCATATGTGGCCACAAGACAGATGATTTCAGTCTGTCTAGTTTTTTTATTGACTCACTGATGTCCACCAGTTTGAGTACTATGTATTTGGTACAGTTGATAAAATCTACTCTCAGGTGTTCAGGAACTACCCATAACTTTTCATGAGTGTTAAAGCAGTGATGTTCCAAATGAGTAGGCCATCACTGGATAGGTGAATGTCATTTTTCACATTCTTATAAGAGCTATTTCTGGAAGTTATTCCTCAGTTTCTTTATTAAGAAACCTATACACTGCCCTCAAATGAGGGTCCTTCTTATGGAGCATAAAGTTCACATTTTACAATATGCTCAAACCTTATGAATGTACAGTATTTAAACTGTTAGTGCTGTTATGTGCACAAGCAAGTCACTGTATTTCACAGCGATATTACAGAGTGCTGGAACAGAAGTTTGTCTTCTTCCAAAGACCCAATTAGAAACTGTAATAAAAACATTGTATCTGCAGTTTTTTAGATCAAGGCCATTTTGTCAGACTGCAACACTTAACCCTCTCATGGAGTGCTGGTATCATTTTACGTAAGGAAAAATCTCTTTATTCCTTTCTTAACACAAGCTGTGTCTTTCTCAAGGATGTTCCAGCTTTCTAAACCATCCACAAATATTTGTGGTAATTAGAAGACTCCTCGCCTCCCTGCTTTTCATTTTATTTGCCAGGTGTGTTTTAACATTGCCTGTGAATCATACATATACGATGATGCAATTACTAGCCTTGCACACTCCATCATCACTAGGATGTACAATAATTCCAGACCCTGCTATCTGGCCTTCGTTGTTATATGTGGCTGAGTCATCAGTCAAAACATGACACACAGTGGTGTCTTTTAACACTTTCTGAGGTTCTGTTAGAAAGGGCACTGGGACAGGTAGGTCAGGGGGCTGAAGTGAACAATCATGGGTCTCTCCTGCAAATTGTAGGCCATGGGCCAACAAGGATGAAGTTTTGATAGGAAGGACAGTAATGTCATGATCCTGTAAAATGAGAGACCAGTGTGTAAGTCTGTCATTGGATACAGAGTCATATTTTACTCTGTCTGATGACAGAAAGTTAGTTGGCAAATGATTGGAATGCAGCACAATGGGTGCATATCCAATGATGTACATAAAGTATCTCACTGCCCAGTATGTAGCCAAAAGATTCCTTTCACAAAGGTTGTATTTCAGCTCCACTGGGTCAAGCATCTGTGATGCATTAGCAATGGGTCTGATGTAGGGGTGGGTGAAAAAAATCTTCCGTAGGCAGAATTCAAGCAAAAGTCAGACTTTTGCTTCCACGGAAATTCGGAAATTGATTTCTGAACTTCCACAGAACTTCCACCACGATCGCCGCTTTTAAATTAAATTGCCCCCAAAAAGTTTCTGGTAGTTAGTGTAGTGGCCCCTTCCCCACCCACCCCACATGTAAAAATTATCCCTGGTAGCTAGTGGTCCCTTCCCTTCACCTGATAACTCACCCACCGTGAAATGCATAGTAACACCACACCATCCCTATCTCCACTGTCCATCCAGTTAAAAAAAATATCTGGTGGTCTAGTGGTTTTGTTTCTTTTAATTTAATTAAACCCCCTCCATGATCCCCAGTCCCAAATCCCATTCCCTGGTGATCCAGTGCTCCCCACCCAGCCTCCCCAGCAGTCAGGTGTCCCACAGCCCCACTTCCACCCCCATCATAAACCCTGGCAGTGGTGCACCGGCACAGCCCTCCTCTCTCCTCCACAGCCAGCCCACCAACTGAGCTGTCAATGAATGAGCGGTATGAGTCCACTCATTCATGACAGCTCAGTCGGTGGGCTGGCCATGGAGGAGAGAGAGAAGGGCTGTGCTGGTCCACCGCTGTTGGAGTTTATGGTGTGGGACACCTGGCTGCTGGGGAGACTGGGTGGGAGGCACTGGACCACCAGGGATTTGGGACTGGGAATTGGGTGGGGGTTTAAATGAAAAAAAAACACTAGACCACCAGAGACTATTTTTAACAGAACAGTGGAGATAGGGATTGGGGGTGGGGGGTTAATGTACATTTCATGGTGGTAGGCAGATTACAGGGTGAAGGAGAGGGACCACTAGTCACCAGGGCTTATTTTCATAATTTCCAGGTGAAATTGCGCCTGTAACTTTTGCAGAAGTTTTCCACTCCGCCATAGGTGGAAGTTTGGAAACTTCCGCAAAAGTCCCCTCAATTTCCGTGGAAGTTCTGCGGGAGTGGAAAACGGCAGTTTCGCCAACCCCTAGTCTGATGTGTCCATTGTATGTTTGGGCTAAAGCTGCTGAGATTGCTTTATCTAACATAGCAGGCTCAAAATAATGCCCTAAAACTGTATTAGGATTAACCAATGCTGGGTCCATGGTCAGTGATCCCAAAAGAAAAGACAATGATATCAGTATTAGGAGACCTTGTACCTTCTTACCTGTAGTGCCTGCCATTGCAGCCATAGTATGGGATGATCCAGGTGTCACTTGTGGAGGGGGTTCTGCATCATGTGCAGGGAGTGCTGGCACTATCAAGGGTGCCTGCACAGTGGAGAAAAGTGGTGTGCAAGCTGCACTTAGTTCTCCAACTATGGATTGTGGTTCAGTAGCCATCGGGGTGGAGAAAGTAGTGCTGGGACAGTTGTCAGCTCAGGTTCAGAAATCAAACCTGTAACTCTCTCCCCCCAATGTGGCCTGTGATGCTGAAAATATCACAGCCACGTGGCTTTCAGAATCAGGGTTGTCCCTGCCCCCATCAAATGTAAAGTGGGTTTCCCCACAGGAAGGTTGTTGGATGGTAGCAACATTGTTTTTAATGTTACAGCTTAAGGTATTAATGCACTGCATAGGAAAAGCAGTACGCTCAGTCTTCTCAGGGAAAACTGATGTTAAATTGCATAGGGAAGAATCATAACAATTCATGTAATTAATTGCAATGTGTTCTTTAACCAAGGCCATGCTAATAAAGCAAACATAAGCTGTTTCTGCAGCATCAGATGCTGACTTCATGACAGATTGCATATCAACCTTATTCAAAAGTATATCAACATCATTTTTAATGAGAATCTTCTGTCCCTCAGAAACACTAGTGTCACTGATAACATTACTAATCATGCCAAAAAACTCTGGTTTGTTTTGTTTGGTTATGGCAGCAATCACAGGTCCCTGTGACTGCAAGATCAAATCTCCATGGTGTGGTGGTGGGCCATTTTGGATTACCTCATGGGCATCATGGGTTACTGTGCAATGACCGTCATCACATTACCATGATCGGCCATCTTGGGGATGGTATGGGGTTGCAACCTGATGACATGTGTGTCCACTGTTTTGAGATTCTAACAATTCTCCATTTTGTGAATCACAGAAAAACAAGTAGCTAGCCTTTGTTCTAGTCCACCTCACAGTGTACTGTGAGTGTTTAAAATCAAACTCTTCAACATTAAAAGAGGCAAGGTATTTTGGCATTAAGTTAGTATGCCCTGCCAGTACCTCTGGCTGATGGCGCAAGTTCGCCATATCTGACTTTTTACTCCTACATTCTAACTCAGATACAGGAGTTAGCACACTGTAAAGTGCATTGTTTTCAGATTCCAAGACAATCACATGTTGTAAAACTTGCTTTTTATCAACAGAAGCAGTGTCACAGTTTATATTGAAAACCTTTATTTCAAGTCTGCTGTAATTAAAACTTACTGAATCATGCTGTACAGGCAAGGTCTGGTGTTGAAATACCAGCACATTAACTGTTTTAGTATTACTTCAGACTTATCATTCCTAAGTTCCTTGTTTCCAAAACGTAAGGAACCAGTGTTACTAGCCAGAACACCATTAGTTTGAAAAACTTTTTTTCTAAATTTTGTCTTTTCAGCATTATCTCTTAAGGCATGTAGGTCGTGGCTGCTTCTCTCATTAAAGAAAGACTAATTTGCTAGATGTTGAGATTGCAGCTCAAACTGTAGTCCAGTTATCTTCTCTGTGTGAGAAGCCTGGTTCAAACAAATTATCTGCTTGAAAGCAGCATTTTCCATTTTTCAAGCAATATATTCCAATTCCAAAACATAAATCTTATTTAGAACAGCATCAAAACAATTAAACAACATTGCAATTAATAATCCTTCAGGATCATTGGTACCATTTTTCATTCCCCATAATGGGCAATGATAGAAACATAGAAACATAGAAGTTGACGGCAGATAAGGACCGCAAGGCCCATCCAGTCTGCCCATTTCTTTTTCTACCTTATAAATGTACCATCGGCCTTTGCTCTGTCAGTGACCTATCTATTCATAGTCATTTGTATTGCTCCCTTATGCCTATCCCATGCCTGTTTGAAGCCCTGCACTGTATTCATAGCCACCACTTCTTGTGGTAAGCCATTCCATGCATCTACCACCCTTTCTGTGAAAAAGAATTTCCTCACATTCCCCTTAATCGCCTTCCCTCTAATCTCATGCTGTGTCCTCTTGTCCTGCTATTTTTCTTATATTTAAACATGTTAGACTCTTTCACCTTGTTTATGCCCTTAAGGTGTTTAAATGTCTCGATCATATCACCTCTCCCTCCTTTGCTCAAGGGTATACATATTGAGCTCCGCTAATCTGTCCTTATATGTCTTCTGATGCAGTCCCTGCACCATTTTGCTGCCCTTCTCTGACTGCCTCAATTTGGTTAATGTCCTTGTGAAGGTGTGGCTCCAATACTGCACGCAGTACTCCAGATGGGGCCTAACCAATGTCTTGTACAGAGGGATTATTACCTCCTCTTCGACTTGTGATACCCCTACTAATACACCCTAACACCTCTAGCCTTACCTACTGCTTTAGAGGTCTGCTTGGATGATTTTAGGTCATCAGTGATGATGATGCCCAAGTCTCTTCTTCCTTTGTGACTGCTAGCAACTCCCTCCCAGCCTATAAGTGGCTTCAGGGTTTCTCTTCCCTATGTGCATGATTTTGCACTTTGCATTAAATCCAGTTGCCACTCTTCTGACCATTCTGCTAGTTTATCCAGATCTCTTCTCATTCTGCCCACCCCATCTGGATCATCTACTCTGTTGCAGATCTTGGTGTCATCTGCAAACAGACAAGCCTTACCCTCTAGTCCATCTGCAGGTCACTAATGAAGATGTTGAATAGGACTGGCCCCAGGACTGATCCCTGAGGTACCCACTTGTGACTTGCATCTCTTCTGACTGTATACCATTTACCACCACTCTCTGTTTTCTGCCAGTCAACCAGTTTGCCACCCAGTTGACCAACTTCTGACCCACCGAGCCTACCTAGCTTATTTATCAATCTTCTATGTGGAACAGTGTCAAAAGCTTTGCTGAAGTCAAGGTAGGCGACATCAACTGCTCCCCTTGGTCCACCACTCTGGTTACCAGTCAAAGAAATCTATGAGATTAGTTTGACAGGACCTTCCTTTGTAAACCCATGCTGTCTTGGATCCTGTGCCCCTATGGATTCCAGGTGTTGCACTATCCTTTCCTAAGGAGTGCCTCCATAATCTTGCCCACTACTGAGGTAAGACTGACCGGTCTGTAGTTCCCGCCTCCTCCTGCTACCACTCTTGTGGAGTGGGATCACATGAGCCTTTCTCCAGTCTTCTGGGACCTCTCCTGTGCTCAGAGACTCACTAAACAATTCTGCTAATGGCTCTGCTAGTTCCTCCTTTAGCTCCTTAAGTACCCTGGGATGTATGCCATCAGGTCCCATTGCCTTATCCACCCTGAGCTTAGCAAGCTCTTGTAGGACCCCTTTCTTTTGTGAAGGGAGTAGTGCTCACCTCCCTCCCCTGTGTCCATGATGCTGAGCGGGCCCTGCCCTACCTTCTCTTCAGTAAATACTGAGCAAAAGTATCTATTTAGGATAGATGCCTTTACAGGGTCCTCCTCCTCACATGCTCCCTTTTCTCCATTAAGCTTAGCATACCCCTCTGGACTTTCTCCTTTCACTAATGTATCTATAGAAAGTCTTGTCACCTTCTTTACTGTCGTGCTAGTGTTTCCTCAGTTTGGGACTTTGCCTGCCTTACTGCCTTACCTGCTTCCCTTAGGGCAGTTTGGTATGCCTCCTATCTTCATCCCGCTGTGTTCCTTATATTTTCTGAAGGCCAGCCTTGGCTCTGACCTTTCTGCTATTATATTTGAGAACCAAAGTGGTTTCCTTCTTCTTTGCACTTCCTTTTCTGTCTAACACAATGGGATGTTGCTTCAAGTATTGTATCCTTAATGCTTGCCCACTTTGCCTGTACCTCCTCACCTGTGTTTCTTTGCCAGGGCTAGCTTAACTCTGTTGGCCATCTTATCAAAGTCAGCTCCTCTGAAGTCCCATATTTTGCCTTGGAATGGGATGATTTAGATGTAGTAGCCAAATTGAACCATACCATGTGATGGTCACTGGCCCAGGTGACCTTCTACCTGGAGATCTGTGATCCCTTCTTTGTTAGTCAGTACTAGATCTAGGATAGCCCTGTCTCTTGTGGGTTGCTGTACCAGTTGTTTGAGGCCCTCCCCTGCAGGGAATCCACTATGAGTCTAGTTCTGGCAGATGTTCCTGCTGGTATTGACCAATCTGTATCTGGCATGTTGAAGTCTCCCATTATCAGAACCTCCCTTTAGCTGTCATGTTTTGTATATCTTCTAACAGTAATGTGTCTATGTCCTCCTCTGGTCTGGGGCCTGTAGACAACCCCAGTTCTTATGGCTGTCCCATTACCTGTTTCCAGGGTGACCCACAGTTCTTCTGGCTCCTTTGTATTCTGAATTTCTGTAGCTTTGATATTTTCATTAATATACAGGCCACCCTCCCCTTTTTGCACCTCGGTCTCTTCTGAACAATACATATCCAGGTACTGAAGTCTCCAGGTGGTTACTGGTAAACCACGTCTCACTAATTGCTACTATGTCCAGTTTAGCCTCTGACATTATGCCTGCAGGTCTGGGATCTTATTTCCCAGGCTGTGAGCATTTGTGTACATGATTTTCCATTGGCCAGATTTTGGTGTGTTAGTTGTTGGGTGAAGTTTGGCATTACCCTGTGCATCGTGTGGGAGACAAACCTTTTTCTTACCTGGTGATGCAAATGAATGGCAAACACGCTGAATTCCTGTTTGACCACTAGCTGAGGGGGGGGTGTTCTTCCCATTCGACGTATGGGGTGCTGCACCCCTCTCCCCATTTGCTAGTTTAAATATTCTGCAAAGACGTCAAACTTCTGCCCCAATGCACTGACTCCCTCTTTAGTCAGATGCAGTCCATCAAATTTAAAGAACTTTCGCTCCCAGAACTGTTGCCAGTTCCCTACAAATCTGTGTCCTTTTTCCTGGCACCAGTCCTTGAGCCACGTGTTTAGCTCCCCTATCTCCCCTTCTCTGACCTTCTGTCCATCTGCTCCTTCTCCCAGACTGGCAGGATCTCAGAGAAGGAGATGCCGGACGAATAGATGATAGTTTGTCACCCAGCCTAGTCAGGTGTTCCTTGGTCTCCACAACTGACCGGCTGGCGAGATCATTAGTCCCTATATGTACTAGGACATCAATGTTTTCTCCTGCTTTGTGAACAATTTTAGTAATGCGGTCAGTGTCTCTCCATGCTGATGTACCTGGAGACATCTGACCATCACCCTGGCTGGAGATGGGTATCAACTCCCGAATCATGGAGTCTCCTATGATCAGAAGTTTTTTGGATTTCCTTTCTGCTTGTTTAGTTTTGGTTCCTGATTTGGGTGAGTATTGTTGTGCTAGCTCCTGTGCTGCAGTGTCCTGCTCTGCAGTGTCTTCTGCCTCTTTATTTGATTTCAGAGATAGAGGCAGATACCTGTTTGTAGTGTTTATATGGTTTTTGGAGGTAATGTGTTGGAGAGCAGAGAGTGATGGGGCACCTGATTTGCTCCTCCTAACCACCTGCCAACCTCCTGGACCAACTACCCTCTGCAGGTCGAGGTTTTCTGTTGGATGCTGGGGAAATGGCGGTGGTTCTTATAATGTATTTCCTCTTCAATGAAATTTGAGGCGGCAATCTCTGCCCATGCTGCCCGGAGCTGAGACCTAAGATCTCCAAAGGCTCAGCATGTAGGACAGTGTCCTAAATCCTGTAAGACTGTCCTTCTGAAAATTGTTCCACAGTACCTGCAGTTAATGAAATCCATTCCAAATAAGTTGCTGGGTTTGTAACCTAGTCAGAGTAATTAGAAGGAAAAAAATGCAAGTAATGGTTTAATTGTGCTTTGTTTAACTTGTTATAACAAGTTAAATTACTAGTGCCCTGTAAATGAGATCACCTTGTGGAGGCCCCACTGATCCGCTCCTTCCTGTTCTGCCACAGGAAATGTTACAACTGTGGTACCCTATAAAAGGAGTGTGTGTGGGTGGTTGGGATGGGGGTGGGTGGCTGGGCCCTTCCCTGCCAAAAAGAAGAACCACGGACGAAAGAACAAGGAGGTAAGAGCAGAAACAATCAGTCAACAACAAATGCAGTAACCCTGAAAGCTTATCCTAATGTTAGATAAAACTGTAAAACCTGTAAAGCACCACCTGTAATAATTTCAGAGAAGATATACCTGTAAGACACCTTTGCTCCAGAGAAAATAAAGCAGTAACAGAAGATATACCTTGCAAAAGACAATTTGAATCAGAAGATTACAGCAGTAATCTGTTAGCACACACCTGTAGGCACACCTTGTAATAATGCAGAAGAAGGTATACCAGCAACAACAATTTGAATCAGAGAAAAAATAAAGCAATGAAATGTTAGCAACAAACAGTAGCAATCCCTGTGAGTAAAAAATAAAAACACCACCACACAGTAAATCTGCTTAGCCAAACTAAGTCTTAATCCTTCTCCCTTGCTCTGGTAAGTTTTTCTACTCTGCCTTTCAAGCAGTCTTAGAAGGAAAGAGCTCAGGTGAAGCTAGGTATCTGTTAAAGGACTATCATTTGATTCTGCTACTTCAGCAAAATCAAACCAACTACCGTAAGCAGTTTGGTGTGTTAAGGCATCCAGCCTCAATTCAGTACTGATATATTTAGACATGTCATATACGATAAGAAACCCTTAGCTGTCTGTGGATCAGAAACTTTGTTTGCAACCAAAATTCATGACAGGACACAAACAGCCTTTGGCGTATGTGGACTCCTAGATGAGGATATACCCATTAGGATTTGAATCCACAAGAAAACAGTCAATATGTCTGTTCAGATCCCATTACAGCTGTGTTCCCACAGAGAAAGCATAGGAAAAAAAATAAAACAACTCATTACACAGAAATTGAATATCTGCCAAGAGATTGTTTTGTCTGCACTGTGGAACACACAACAGACCAAAAATTTAAACATGACACTTTCGGCTTCTTTTTTTTTTTTTTACTGGGGATCTCTCACCCAGTGTTTTAATTTACAGAGGAAATTAAAATGAAACTTGGCAAACTTCCAGACTCCACTCACGGTTGCCATTTATGTAATCTAAACACTCTTGGTGTGTAGGATAAATAATAATAATACAGATTATTGTGTCTCGGAGTCTGCCAAGAAACATTCGTAAACAAGCAAGGAGTACTAATAAAGTTTATTATACTACTTACGCCAAGCATGTGACAAAGAAAATCACAAGGGAGATGGGTTTCTCACCACTAGCCTGAAGAATGTACATAAACTCCAGAATTGCAGATCTTAGGTTGTCTAAGGTCTTGTCTCTCTCCTCTCTCTTCTAGAGCACTACAGTGGGTTGGAGACAGCTAAATACTACACATAACAGCATAGCAACAGAGATTACCTCATAGTTACAGATATGAGGAACAATATGTATTGGTCCTAAGTCATTCTCCATTGGAGAATGACTTAGGAGACAGAATTACTAATGAGTATCATATGAGACAGAATATGCTTCCATTAGCATTATAGCTTAGACAAAAGAAATGCTGACAGGTTCAAACTACATGTGGCATTTCTTGCTTACATACAGTATAAAACATAGAGACATAACAAAGGATTCCCTCTCTGTGTCAGCTTGCTTAGTCAAAGACAACTGATGACAGGGCCCTATTACAAGTGGCATATCGTCCTGAGTGTAAAATACACACTACATATAATTATATGAGAATATAAGTATACAATAATCACTGATGATCCCTCAGAGTCATCATATCAGTAATTGGAGTAGATTATATATGGAATATCTATGAAAGACAAACTAATCTAGATAAATGTATTATAGTGAGGTATAATGAATCATGCATGACAATATTAGCATATCTTAGCAGCAAAGCACATTCCTAGCACCCATGCTTATATGATATGTGCTCATATCTGTAGGTTAGTGCAAAAAAGCAATATCACAGTACAATAGACCAGGAATACAGTGTGGGGTGTATGTGGGATGATAGGGAGAATAACCCAGGTATAACAGAGGACAGGTTGGCCCTGAGGTTGCATTATACCAACTATCAGAAGGCAATCTCCAGTAAGAAGGTGGAATATCTGTCTAGAGAGATTGCTGCAGCAAGGAACAGACCGACTCAGCTTTTCTGCACAGTGGATGGGCTATTACATCCCTGCCTGTCTATGTGTTTGGGGAGCAGGTTCAAGCACTAGGTGCAAGAAGCTGTCTGTATTCTTTGCCGACAAGGTGTTCTCTACCAGGGATGAGGTCTCCTTGAGTATCTCTCAAAGGGGATGATTGGACCGACCTGGAGAGTGTCAAAACACTCCTCCTGCCTGGGATGAGTTTGAACTGGTTGGGGTAGAGGAGGTGGTGAAAATAATCTTGAAACTGTGGCCAACCCAGTGTGAACTGGACCCAGGTCTGACCCGACTGCTGGTTGGACATTTGGACCTGGCTGGGCCTGTTATTGTTGGGGTTGTCTGGAGTTCCTTGAGGAGTGAGGTCTTCCCAATGGCCTTAAAAGAGGCCTTGGTTAGACCCCTTTTGAAAAAAACCTCCTCGGACCCAGAGTGCCTCAGCAATTACAGGTCAATCTCAAACCTTCTATTTTTAGGGAAGGTTATTGAAAAAGTGGTGGCCTTACAGCTTGAAAGACATCTTGCCTCTTCCTCCACCTATGAGCCTTACCAGTCTGGGTTTCATGTGGGGCATAGTACAGAGACTGCCCTGGTGAGGGTGCTTAATGATCTCATAGTGGCAAGGGACAGGAGAGACCAGACTATCTCAGTCCTCCTGGACCTCTTTACAGCATTTGACACTGTGGTCCATGAGGTGCTGTTTGACTGCCTGCAGTTTTGGTGTGGCTTGTCTGGTAATGTCATCAACTGGTTCAGGTCGTACCTGACAGCCAGATTGCAGAGGGTGATGATGGGGTTAGTCTCATCTAACCCAAAGCCTCTGTGCTGTGGGGTACTGCAAGGTTCGGTCTTGTCACCCTTGTTGTTCATGGTGTACATGCTGCCAGTGGGGGACATTATCAGGCAGTATGAGCTGGGTTTTAACTGCTATGCAGATGATACCCAGCTGCACCTGTCCTATGTGCCCAATACCCGGGTGTCGGGCTCTGTATTTAACAACTGTCTTGATGAGATCCAGGCTTGGATGACTCAAAACTGGCTTAAGCTCAGCCCAGACAAGAAGAGGTACTTGTTGTGGCTCCAGTTTGTCAGGGCGGAGGGCACTGTGAGGAGTTACCCCCTGACCTTGTGTTGGGGGGTGTTTCCCTTACTCTATGTAGACAGGTGAAGGATTTGGGTGTAATCCTGGATGACGGTTTGATGCTTGATGCTCAGGTGTTGACCATCCTCAGGAGTGGATTTTATGATCTAAGGAACATTGCACAAATCCGAGCCCTGATCCCGCTGGAGGATCTGGCCACACTTGTACATGCTTTCCTCACTTCCAGGCTGGATTATTGTAATGCCCAGTACCTAGGGTTATCTTGGGGCAACCTCTCCAGGCTGCAGCTGGTGCAGAATGCAGCGGAAAGATTATTGACTGGGGTGAAATGGAGTGATCATATCACCCCAGTCCTCTGCGGACTACACTGGTTGCCAGTCAGGTGGAGGATTGTCTTCAAGGTAGGGCTCCTGACCTATAAATCTCTACATAAAGGGGAACCTGTCTATCTGCAAGATCTTCTTGTCCCTTACAGTCCACCCCGGGCACTCCGTTCTGCTGGGGGAGGACTCCTTGGAGTTTCCAGAGTGAGGTTGCAGCATTCTGGGGATAGGGCATTTTAAGTGGTGGCACCCACTCTATGGAACTCTCTTCCTGGTTATCTAAGGGAGTCCACCTCAGTAGAAGCCTTTAAGAAAGCATTAAAAACATATCTGTTCCAACAAGCTTTTAATGACTGATTTTGGTTTTAATGGGATGGATAGAATTTTAAGTTTGTGTTGAGCTGCTGCCTATATGTATTTTGTTAGTGAATTGTTTGGTACAGTGCCCAGAGTCCATGGAAATTGGTACATTATAACTAAAATATCTATCTATCTACTGCTCTCCCCTTGGGAAGAATTAGTATCACATGGGCCGTACAGTAGGGGTGGTTGTCGGGGCCATCTGGGGGGTAGAGGTGAGGTTGAGAAGGGATAGAGATAGGGGCTTAAGACCAGCTGTAACCTTAGGCATCCCTCTTTCTCTCTTCTTCTCACCAGTATGTAGTCACTTGTTTGAATGGTTTCAGCAAGTGTGCAATAGTTCGGGGTGCTCTTGGCAGAGGCCAACACTAAATCTAGCAGGAAGGTCTTACCATTCTTGGGTATCAAAATAAATTCAGTACATTATGAGTCCCACCTGCCAGATGACAAGGTGACCACCCTATGCATAATAATAACTAGAACCTGAGAGACCAAGAAATTTACACTGAAAGAGTCACAGCAACTCCAGGGACATTTGAACTTTGAATGGAGGTTGCTCATGGGCAGATTGGCTGAGTACAAAGGCAGTGTTATGGAACTGCATCACCTGATCAGAGTGTCAGAGACCATGAGGAAAAACCTAATTCTTTGGCAAACTTTTCTGGACAGCTACAATGGGGTGTCTGTCTGACCCTCCCCCATGAGCAACACTGAGCTGGAACTATTCACATAAACTTCTAGGGGCCTTGACATTGCAGTATACTTCAGAGGGGCTTGGTGGGCAGTGGCATGATTGAGAATATTGGTTTCAGCATGTATCACCCACAATGTAGCCCAATGGAGTTCTTCCCTGTTGTCATCTTCGTGATCTGGGGAGAATGGATGTGGGTCAAGCATGTGGTGTTACAGATGGGCAATGCAGGTGTGGTTTACACCATAAATGGGAAACTGAGAACAAGTGCTGGATGAGGGATCTGATGAGGGTCTTCATCTTAAAATATTTGTAAAGGGATTTCTAAAGCCTTATCTTTTTTTCAGTGGCATAGGTTCCAAGTTCTGGTCCCATCAGCAGACATGAGTCAAAATCAAGTTGCCTGTTACTTTTGGGAGCCAGTGATTGTAAAATCATAAAGCTGATCTGCAGGTCCATTGCTCCCAGTACAAGGAGGACATACTGTTGGGGGCCACTGCATATTCTGTGTGTTAAGGCAGAGGTGGGGTGGACTAAATTCTGGTGTATCCCTGAAGAACAACTGTGCAACTTCATAACTGCAGCTAGTGGAGCGTATGTCCCCAGAAGTGATGGATTAATATTTGGCAGGGATAGCATGGCGGTCAAAGACATTGGGGCTGCTTGAGCACATCTGGACTTTCAGGATCAGGAAGATCTTCTTTGAGCCAATCTCTTGCAGCAGGCCATAACACATGGGATATCAGTCTTCAGAACCAGTGGTGAGAGGATTGTGGCTGAGGACCTCCATGAAGTGTGTGTTCGGTGCCTAGGTCCTGAACATGACACCAGGGAGTGCATCCTCTGCTGCCAGTTCAACAAGGCAACAAAGTGTCAAAGGCTCTAGCAGCTCAGCAAATAACTTATGGAGCAAAAGGTAGCCTTTCTGGAACAACAGCAATGCTCCACTGTAGGGGAGTCTTCGATCTCCTCCTTGGGGTCTCGAAGGGATGAACCCCCATCATTGACAGAGCATGGGGTTTGGAGGAAGCATGCATCAAAGTCCAAGCATGTTTCTCCCACATTGTCATCTTTGCCTTCGAAGTCCTCAAGCTCAACAAAAAAGGTAGTAGTAGGAGGGACCCACTGACACCCCGTCTTCTCCACTGTTGATGGTAGTGGGTCCCTACCTTCCATCGTCGATGGCTCCTCTGTCGATGAACACTGTTGTGCTGCAGCTTCCACCGCTGCCTCTACCAATAAGTCTTTGAGCCATGGTCCATCGACGATGGCCACTGCTGCTCTGATGAGTCTCCCATCGATGGAGCATGTTTAGAGGCATTCACCTCTCCCATTGATGGGGCAATTCAGCCATTCGTTGGCTCTTCCATCAATGGTATGCCCATCAGTGGCTCACTCTAGCCATTCATCATCAATGGTGGACTCATTTTCCACTGTCTCATCAACAGCCTTGTTGTCGACGGTTCTCCCATTGACGGTGGCTCCTGGCCTTACTGCCTCATCGACAGTGTTTCCATCGATGATGATGGCTCCACCTTGGACTTCCTTGGATGGGAGCCCTATGATGGCTCCTCCATCTACAACAGTGTTGGGGTCTTATGTGCACCCCTCCACACTGACGGGCTGGCTGGGTCCCTTGCCCTCTGCCATTCCATCGGTGGTGCCTATCCAGTCCATGACCTGTTCTTCTTCTTGGGGTTACATGGCCATGGTGGATGTCCAGACTCTTGTCCAGTCCATTTTGGGCCTTACCAGGTCCTCCACCTGCCCCTCCAGGGAGGCTGTTATCCCTGCCTCTGCCCCCTCCAGGTCTTCATCTGCCTCCAGGATGGAAAGTTCCTCTCCAGCCTCTCAGGGGCTCTGTCCCAGGGAGGACAATCTGGCCACCCCATTCTTACAAGAATGGGATGTGGTGGACCTGGAAGAGGAGGAGGAAGAGATGGATTAGGATTATGGATCCCAAGTGTCCTATGCAGAGGCATCTTCCCTTCAAGGGGACGCTCTGCAGGAACTCCCCTGTTCTCCTCCAGATGACCCTTCCTTTTTGGATATTATGGTACATCTGCATAAAACTTTTGGATTCCAAACTACGGAAGAGGATGTCTCCAGAAAAAGGTTGGCCCAGTACCTTGGTATCCCAGAAAGCCCCACATTAGTTGGGATGTGGGTGGATGCTTTTGAGGAGGCCATATTGGCCACCTGCCAACAATTGTTACAGATTCTCACCAATCTCCACATAGTGGATAGACTTTATAGGGTCCTGTGGACCATTCTTATCTTTCTACGCCTCCACAGGCAGATTATTTGGTTAAAAATATGGCTCACGATAGATCCTCTAGACCACAACATATGAGTGCTCAACCCCCAGATAAAGAATCCAAGAAACTGGATATCATGGGTAAAAGAGTCTATGCTTCAGCTACTATGTCCTTTCGCATTCTGAATTATATGTGCCACCTCCTCAAATATCAGATCCTTAATGCTACTCAAGAATCGGTCCGTCCTTCCCACCGGACCAGTCTCAGGAGGACCTCAATGTGAAGCTTTCCACTGCTGCAGCCATCTGCCACCACCTGCTCAGGGCTACCTATGATGCCATTGATTCTTCGGCTAGAGCCTCCTCTGTGGGTGTTTGTCTCAGACGCCATGCATGGCTGAGGGTTTCAGGATTCTCGCAGGATGTACAACAGTCCATCCTTAATGCTCCCTTTAAAGGAGACAAATTGTTTGGGCTGCAGGCCCAAGACATTCTAAAAGATCTGCAAGACTCAGGTCATACCCTTCAGTCTCTTCAGACCCTGTTATCACCCTCAGGTGAAGTCTGCATACAGGGGATCCTTTCGGGGCCACTCCTTCAGAGGTAGACTTACTAGTCAGAGGCAGCCTGATAACAAATGTAAGGCTCAGTTAGCACTGATGTGCACAAGAAATGCCCCCAAAATGTCCTAGTATGTCCCTGCTGCCCCTTAGCAGGGTCAACCTTCAGCCTGAAGGTCTGTCTCCAGCTGTGGAGGCAAAGACCCCCTCCTCAGCCATCAGGGGCAGGTTCTCCCTGCACCTCGGAGGTTAGCAAGGGATCACATCAGATCTCTTGCTCCTTCAATTGATCCAGTACAGTCATACATTGGACCTGACCAGTCCTTCTCCTCCTCCTCCCTTGTCTCCTCAGGTCTCACACTACCCTCTGGACCATGCTCTGGTACTGCAGGCAGAAACAGATGCTCTGTTACAGAAACATGCCATAGAACCAGTTCCAGCCCATCAAAGAGGCTTGGATATTACTCCCATTTTTTTCTGGTTCCCAAATGGATTGGGAACTTATATCCCATTCTAGATCTCAGAGGTCTCAACCTCTACATACAATACCAGAAGTTCAGGATGGTAACTCTCCCCACCTTCCTCCCCCTGCTGGATATAGGGGGACTGGCTCTGTTCCCTGGACATAAAGGATGCATATCTTCATATCCTGATGCACCTGCCCATAGGCTGTTCTTACACATCCAGTTTCAGGGCCATCATTTTCAGTTTTGGTCCCTTCCCTTCAGCCTTTCTTTGGCCCCCCCCCAAGGTATTTATGAAATGCCTGGAGGTGGTGGCAGAGGCCCTTCACCAGGAGGTGTACATCTTTCCATACCTGGATGACTAGCCCCTCAATGCATCCACATGCCTCATGCAGGAGTACACCCTGACCCAGACCCTAGAGATATTCTCCATGGTGGGCCATGGTCAACTACCCAAAGTCTATGATGAACTCATCACAAACTCTCCAGTATCTAGGAGCAGTGCTAGACACCTATCAGGGCATGGTGTTTCTTCCCAAGGCTTGGGCGGATGCTAATCTGGCCCTCATCATGTGACTGGAGATGTGTCGGTATGTCTCAAGCAAGGGACTACCTTTGGCTCCTGGGACATTTGGCAGCCAGCATCCCCATTGTCCTGCATTATGCCAGACTCAACATGAGGGTTCTTCAGTGGAACCTCAGGGTCCAATGGGATCAGAAGTGGGACGACTTCAATGCCTTAGTCCTTTTGTCTTCCCCAGCGCTTCACACCTTACAATGGTGGAAGTCCGTGGACAATCTACTAAGGGGCATGTCATTCCATCCTCCGGTCCCAGACCTTGTTCTAACAATGGATGCCTCCTTGATGGGCTGGGGTGCCCCTCATCAGGGGGTTCAATCCCAGGGCTCTTGGATGAAGCTGGAAGTTCGTCTTCACATCAACATCCTGGAAATGAGGGCTGTCTTGTATGCCTTACAGGTGTTCGAGACCTGACTTCCTCAGGGTTGCCTTCAAGTGAAATCAGACAGTAAAGCAGTAGTTCACTACTGGAACAAATAAGGCAGTACCCATTCATACCTTCTCTGACAAGACTCTATGAAGGTGTGGTATTGGGCGATCCAGAAGGGCATTTACCTTCTGGTGGTTCACATTCCAGGGGTATCAAGTACCCTAGCGGACACCCTGAGCAGAACCACTGCTCAGGCCCATGAAAGGGAATTCCACTCAGATGTCTTAGAAGTCATCTTCCTGCAGTGGGGTCACCCAGAGTTAGACCTGTTTGCCTCGCAGCAAAATGCAAAACTGCCTCTCTATTGCTCTCTAGAGCATGGTCCTGGAACTTTATGGCTTGATACCTTATCTCATTCCTGGACAGAAAAATGTCTTTATGCTTTTCATCCCTTTCCTTTCCTACAGAGAGTACTCCTCAAAACTGGTCAAGGATGGGGCGTCTATGATTCTCATAGACCCCTACTGGCTGAGACAAATCTGGTTCCCCTTGCTGTTGCAAGTCTTGGATTGGGATCCTCTGCCTCTTTGTCCAGCCCTCCTATCACAGGAGTACAGCTCCCTGGTGCACCCAGACCTTCACTCCCTGCACCTGCATGCCTGGCTCCTGAGGACATAGTCCTCTCTCACTATCAGGTGTCCCGAGGGGTAACAGAGATCCAGAGGGTGGCTCAGAAGCCCTCTACTAGGTCATCCTACTCTATGAAATGGACATGTTTCTCCATTTGGGCCTCTTCCCAGGAAATGGACACCATGAGGGTTCCCCACAGAGCATCTTAGACTATCTGCTCTCTCTGTCCAACGGTGGCCTAAAATTTTTCTCGATAAAAGTACACCTAGCAGCTATTTCTGCTTTTCATTTACCTATGAACAACAAACCATTGTCCCAGTTGCCTCTGATCAGAACCTTCTTGAAAGGTATCCTACACTTGCATCCCCCTATTCGGGACCCGGTCCCAGTGTAGGATTTGAATTTTGTGCTTGAAAAACTGACTGAAAGTCCTTTTGAGTCCACTGATACATGCAAGCTCCAATTTCTGTCATGGAAAATGATTTTTTGGGTGACAATTACGTCGGGGCGACGTATCTCAGAGTTACAGGCACTTATATGCAAGCCACCTTACTTACAGTTTCATAACGGGGCAGCATGGTCTGCTGCAAGAGATACTCTTGAAGATCTACTGTTATGGTAAGTTTTTACACAACTGTGCTATCTTCTTTGACCCAATCTCTTGCAGCAGGTTCTACGATGCTGGTTCAACAACTATGTTGTCAACCGACATCACAGCAATGGATTTATGTTGACCGCAAGTTGTGATTGACATAAATCTGGCAGGAGACCTGGGTTGTTTTTCCAACGGGGGCTCCTGACAAACAGGCTTGTGCTAAACATAAAGAAAACACAACTCATTCTTTCGGATCCTTTGCCAAGCTCAAGCAGTGTCCCGTCCCACTAAATGTCTTGAGTCATGATGGTGTCCCTGTTGGCACTACTTGCTCTTTTAAATACCTGAGAGTTACTCACAACCCTCAACTAGACCTATCTCTACATATTCAAAATGTATGCAGGGCAACAAACATCAAACTTGGACTTGCATACAGGGCTCGTGGGCCCCTTACAACAGCTGCTCACCTTGCCCTTGCTAAAGGATTGTTTCTTCCCTCTCTCAGCTACAGACTCACTACTTTTACCAACACTACTAAAACTAGTCTCACAAAATGGGATGTGGCCTATAATAATGTCTGCCGCTTTGCCCTCGCTGCCGCATGGCTTACTCATCACTGTGAGTTATACAAAAATCTACACTGGATGTCCCCAAGTAATTATTGTTCCTTTGTCTTGGGCTGCTTCATAGACAAAACTGTCCGTAATGCCACCCCACCTGCCTTGTCTCAGCTCCTCCAACTGGCTCTACCATCATACCAGCTCAGGTCAGCTGTCCTGCCCCCCTCCTTGTCCCAAAAACTTGTACTCTGGCAGGTGATCATGTCTTTGCCGTCTGCGCCCCTAGATTGTGCAATACCCTACCTGTGCCCATCAGATGTAGTCCCACCCATCCCATGTTTAAGAGCTCCCTCTGGTCGCACCTGAAGTCTGCCTCAGCCTGTAACTGTCCCTAGGCTGCTTGGTACCTTCAACCCTGGCTTGGACCCAGGCATGCTCCATCCACTTCCCTGGTTCCTAACCCCCTCCCCCTGAGCTCAAATAGGGGAACCATCCACTTTTATGGTTTCCTGCACCTAGCACTTATCATTCTTATACCAGGACAACCATCCAATGTCCCACCTTAAAAGCCCATGTGCTATACCAAGAATTGTTATTACTGCTTGTATGTTCTTACCTTGATGTATATGCTTATCTGATCATCCTGTACTTGTTTATTGGTTTCACCATGTTCAATGCCTGTATTTCACTGTATTGTAATTGTTCTCATTCTGCTTGCAAACCTACTCTTGTAATCTCCCGGGTCGCACCTGAAAATAGGCATTCCTTGTCTAGCATGCTTACTTGGTAAACAAAAACTAATAAATAAATAAATATGAATCAGGTGTCCCTTATGTACAAATCCCTCCTTTCTCCTGAAAGTGGTTTCTAAATTTACTCTAAATCAGACCTCCCATGGGCATTATAACTGCTTGGGGTTCTTTCCATGTGTTATGGCATGCTGCAAGGGTATGCCCCCTCTACGGTGACACCATTACAGCGAACACATCGATGCCAACAACATTGACAGTTCACTGTAATCATCTACCCAAGACCCCAGCATTTTGTCCCCCATTCCTGCACCTTCTCCCTGAATCAACTCTGACTCGGATTTGATAATCTTTACGTTTAGGGGCTACAGAGGCAGAGCCCTCCTGCAAGGGGTGTTCGGGGGGGCAGAGCCCCCCATTGGAAAAACAACCAAGATCTCCTGCCAGATTTACGTCAACTGCAACTTGTGGTTGACATAAATCTGGTGCTGTGATGTCAGTCAGCAACATAGTTGTTGAACTGGCATCGTGGAGCCTGCTGCAAGAGAATGACTCAAATAAGATAGTACAGTTGCATAAGAACTTATTGTAACAGTAGATCTTCAAGAGTATGTCCTGCAGCAGGCCATGCTGCCCAGCTCGCCTTCCCCCTTGCTCCTACTTCAGAAGGGTACCTTTCTCCAGCCTCTAATAGAAGCCTTGAGCTGCTGCCTTTTTGTTCCTCTCCTCAGCTCCCCTCAGAGACCTATGAGTATCTTCTCATATCTGTTGGTAAAATGGAAAAGAACATTGAGGACCTCACCTTTATATATGTGCAAGAGCATACCAGGTGATAGGAAGGGGAGGTCCTTGGGTGGACTGCTGAGAAGTCATCCAGAGGATGTGATGCCTGTGGCTGATATCCCATGTGTTGTGGCCTGCTGCAAGAGATACTCTCAAAGATCTACTGCTACGGTAAGTTCTTAAGCAACTGTACTGTCCTGTAGGGTTGGTTGAGGGGAGCTCTGAAGCTGGCTGATGACAGGTGACTGGCCACCTTAGAAAAGATTTGAGGAGTCTTACCGGGTATCTGTAGTTCCCCTTAAAAGGTCCTGGTGTTTCAAATGGCTTCCCTAATGGCATTCTGTGTCCCTTTACAATATTTGAGGTATTCGTTAGGTCAAAGACTCCGATAGGAAGGGATAGACTCAGGCAGGACAATGTGGTTATAAGAGTTAAAGGCGTGTTGGTTTGCATGCAGTTGTCAAAGACTTACCATGTGGGACACGGTAGGTAGTCATTTATTCAGGCTCCCTAGGGGTTTCCTGGGATATCCCAGCAGCAGTAAGTGAGTACAATGGACTCTGACTCTGAGAGGCTTTCTTCAGGCATGGAGACAGCACCCTGCTGACACAATATCAGTTTTGATTACTTTTCAGCAGGCCCAGAAGCATCTGGATTTAATCATAGTGAATTTGGGACCTATTCCTTTTGGACTGGGAGGATTGTCACAATGGCCAGGGTTCAATGTTTTTTTCTCATTGACACAAACTGTCCATGAGAGATGAAGCTTTTTATCCTGATTGTAGTTTGATGACTGGGTGGGCTCACTGAGACATAATGTCCCTTTTTCTGGAGCTACCCAGAGTTAATGACACACAGAGGCACCAAATACAAGTAAGCAAATGGTATACAGAGAAATTACAATGACAAAAGAAGAGATACAATAAAGCAGTGATAATTATAACACATTCCTTTAGTTACTTTGATCAATATATACTGTACAGCATAAAAAAATACTATCATTAGACAAAGTTGCAGGTTTGGGCTTTGAAGGCAAAAGCTCACTGCTCAGATGCAGACAGTGTCCAGGGAACAGTGAGAAGGGACTGGGAGCATAGTATACCAGGCTATACTCTGTTCAGAAAGGACCATGTGTGAAGGAAAGGAGGATGTGTGGTGCTTTATGTGAGGGAAAGCATAAAAGCGATGGCGATAGAGGGAATATAGGGGATGCAGAGGTATTGTGGGTCACCCTGGAGATGGGGAATGGAGCCACTCTTTGTAGAGCAGTGATCTACAGGCCTCCAACACAGGGAGAGAAAATAGATAAGGTACTGGTGGATGCCATTGGCAAGATGGCAGAAAAGGGTGAGGTGCTTCAAGTGGGGGACTTCAACCTGACAGATGTAGATTGGAGCCTTCCAGTAGCAGTTTCAGCTAGAAGCAGGGGCATCCTGGACTTTCCTCAGAAGGCACTCCTCAGGCAACTAGTCAGTGAACCCACTCATGATGGGGTAATACTGACCTGATACTCCCTAATAGAGTCAGTGTTGCAGAAGTCAATGCAGAGGATCACCTGGGGATCAGTGATCACTGTACAGTGTGGTTCAATATAAGGATGGCTGCGGAATTGAACCACACAAGGTTGAGGGTCCTGGACTTCAGGACACCATATTTTAAAAAGATGTGAGACTATCTCGGATGAACTGTCAGGGGGGTGGCCTGGGTGGGGTGGAGGAACAGTGGACAAAGCTAAAAAGGAGTATGGTAAAGATAACAAACCTCTGCATCAAACAAGTGAGCAAAAGCAAGAGGAAAAAGAGACCACTTTGGTTCTCGAAAGAGGTGACTGAAAAGGTAATTATTAAAAGGGTAGTATTCAAAATGTACTGTATAAGGCAATGCAGAGGGAGGAAGATAGGGAGGTATATTAGGGGAAACAGAGAAAGCAGAGAAAACAGTAAGGATCACAAAGGAGAAGCTGAAGAAAGAATAGCCCAGAAGGCAACGAAAAGGGACAAGACATTTTTTTGGTATGTAAGTGAACAAAAACTAACTAAAAAAATTAAAAAAGAGGAAGACCAGGAGAGGGATTGTAAAGACAAAAAGGGAAGGGTGCTGTGCAGAGGGGGACCAGAAAAAGGCAGACAGCCTAAACAAATACTTTACTTTTGTTCAGTGTTCACAGAGGAAAGAGACGGGGAGGGGCCACAAAAAAGTAACAGAAGCTTTGGAGGGAGGGAGTTGGATACTAGTCCATTTTTGGAGGAGAGAGTCCTGAAAGGTCTCACTAATGTGAAAGTGGATAAAGCAATGAGCCCAGACAGGGTGCATCCAATGGTATTGATGGAGTTCAGGGAGATACTGGATGCACCTCTGACAGTCCTGTTTAACAGCTCACTGGAAAAAGGAGTGGTTCCAGAGGACTGGAGGAGGACAGATATAGTCTCACTACACAAAAGTGGTTGCAGAGAGGAGGCTGGCAATTATAGGCCAGTCAGCCTGACATCGGTGGTGGAAAAGTTAATGGAATCACTGCTGAAGGAAAGAATTGTGGAAAATCTTGAATGTTGTGGGTTACAAGACCCTAGACAGCATGGGTTCATGGGAGGGGCAGAGGGGTGGGATCATGCCAAACAAATCTAATGGATTTTTTTGACTGGGTGACAAAGGAATTAGATCAGGGTGGAGTGGTCAATGTGGCCTACCTAGATTCCAGTAAGGCTTTCAACATCATTCTACACAGGAGACTAGTAAGCAAGCTAGGTAGCGTATGAGTGGGTCCAAAAGTGTTAAACTGGATAAAAAATTGATTATTCAATGGTATGGAGCAGTGGGGCACCCACTTGGCATGCTGGTGATTGGAGTTTGAGCCCCAAGCCCAGGATATCAGGAACAGAGACCAGCAGGGAGGGTGATAAAGCAACGATGTGGATGCTCTCCTCCTGGAGGAGGGTGCTGTGGAGCACCACTCAGAGACCGACTCCTGGTGGTGAGCACAGCCTTGTCAGTGTGGGTGACCACACGTCAGTTGGCTCTGACTCCAGGGCATCACCACAGTGCATACCATTGGGGTGTGGAGAAGGGCCCTGAAAATTAAAAAGCTAGCACCCATCTCATCCTGCCAGATGATGGCTGCCTAGTCCTCCTATACCATAGTCCCCCTGGTACATTGCTCCTGTACCCCCAACCTTGCATACCTCAGAGGACCCCCAGGAATGCTACTCCCCTCCTATCCCCCATGGAGGGGGGCCCTTAGCAGTGATAATCTGGACCTTCCAAGGATCTGAGGAGAGCCTGGCGAGCCAGGTGGGCAGCGAAGGGTGAGACTGGTGGGTAGACAGGGACAATGAGCAGCCAGAAGGATTGGGAGGTTGGAGGGTGCAGAGGAAGGTGAAAAAAAAGAAATTGGTTAGGGGATAGGCAAAAGAGGGTAGTGGTATACAGAGTTCACTCTGCGGAAGGGAGGGTGACCAGTGGGGTGCCTCATGCATCAGTGCTGGGACCAGTCCTCTTGAATGTCTTTATAAGTGATATTGTAAAGGAACTGGAAGGGAAAGTCTGCCTCTTTGTAGATGACACCAAAATCTACAATAGGGTGGATACTCCAGTGGAATGGAAAGGATAAGCAAAGACCTGAGAAAACTAGAGGAGTAGTCAAGGGTATGGCAGCTGGGTTTCAATGTGAAAAAATACAAAATAATGTACTTAGGGCACAGAAACCCAGGGGTGAGTATAAAATGGGTGGAGTGGTATTGACAACTACAAAGCAGGAAAAAGACCCTGGGGGTAATCATGTCTGATAACCTAAAGGTGGCCACACAGTGCAACAAGGCAGCTGGGAGGGCTAGTGTGATGCTGAGGTGCATGGGGAGGAGTATCAACAGCAGAAAGAGGGCAGTGGTGTTACCTCTCTATAGATCGCTGATAAGACCCCACCTAGAGTACTGTGTACAATTCTGGAAACTACATCTCTGGAAGCACATAGTGGAGGTGAGCAGAGGAGGAGGGCAACTAAAATGGTGCAGGGTCTGCATCAAAAGCCCTATGAGGAGACACACTAAAATACCTTAATATGTACACCCTGGAAGAGAGGGGGGGGGATATGACAGAGACCTTTAAATACCTCATGGGGGTAAATAAGGTACAAGAGGGAAGTATTTTTCAGAAGAAAAGGTGCTCAAGAACAATAGGACATGCTATGAAGCTGGAGGAGGTAGATTCAGGAGAGATATGAGGAAGTACTTCTTCAAAGAAAGAGTGATGGATTCCTGGAACATCCTTCCAGCAGAGGTGGTGGGGGTGAAAACAGTGACGGGGTTCAAGAATGCATGGGATAGGCACATTGGAATCATAATGGAAAGTAAGAGGGGAGGGAGAAAGAGACATAGATTAAATATGGTCTGCAGTAATAATGTGAGGTAGGGAAAAGTGGGCAGACTGGGTGGGCCAAGCGGTCCTTGTCTGCCACGAAATTCTATTTTTCTAATGGAGGGGTCTCCTCTGATTTGTTTGGTCTAGAATATTCAGAAAATTAGGGGGGGAAGAGTTCATTGTTTTGTGGATAAGAAAGAGCAAGGGATAACAATGTCTCGCTTCCAGAGATGGCCAACTTAGTGGGGTAAGGACTGTGCACTGGTGCTCCCTGTTTTCCACACCAGCAGCAAACCAAGATATCTGATAGTACATTAACGTAAGCTTGCAAACTTCCATTTCCCTCAAGGAGAAGAGGACAGGTGCTTCAAACAGCAGGACTGGGAGCAGAATACTATTAGATATTGTCAAGATCTCAAGCTTTTAAATGCTATGTACGGCTACACCTGTTATAACACCGTTCTTGCTCTCTTTCCCATCCTATCATTTGCAGATGATGGCAGTCAAAAAGTTGGATCTGCAGCCACTCCTATGAGGGAGCATCCAAGTGAGCAGAATAGTCTGAGTGTGGCCCCTGCCTTCAGTTAAACTTGGCCTTGGTTTCTTGGTGGGGTCCGTGGGGATGCAGTGGGGCAGCATATTCCAGGGTTATGGTCAGTTGGGAAGAGGCAGGATCCACCAGATCACTCGTGGATGGAGGTAAACTAACAAATGATCAGTCACAGGCAGCTGAACATGGCATGGGTGTGGTTTCACATCATCCAGTGGAGGGACTGATGGCATGCATGGGATATTACCGCCTCTGGAAAAGCCAAAAGGCAGATTAATGTTGTAACAGAGCTTACAGTATTTGTTATTTATTCAAAGGAAGGGCCTAGCTGGCATTCCTGGGTTGCATGAATGTGAAGGGGTGCACCAGTTAGATGTTGGTATGGAAAGTTGTGTGGACTATTCAGGTCCTGGTTGCAGATTTGTTGAATGAAGTGCTTGGGGGAGAAGATAGTGGTCTACTCTGTGGTGGCGTGAGAGTCGCTGAGCAGGTGACATGTAGAAAAGGAGAGGGGGACCTGTACAGAGAGTGGACAGGTCTCCTAACAGGCCAGCGGAGAGAGTGGTTGGGGCCTGACCCATGCCCAGTACAGATGAGTTTTGGTACCACCTTCTTCAGTGCAGTTCTGTTGTGGACCTTGCTTGGTAGGTGAACACTGCCCTCTGCCAGTTGAGTCCTGGACCCTCTTTTAGTGTTGCTAATCCTCTTGTGTTTGCAGGACTTGACTGGGGGGAGCAGGAGAAGAGAGTAGCTGAAAGGGGTCTGTCCTTCCTCCCTGTTTGCCAGGGAGAATTCCCCTCACCCTCATGCGAGGGGGTGTTGGTTCCTGCTTTCCCCCTTTGTGTGAGGGGGACAGCTGGTGGCCTGGTCTTCCTGGTTGGATGAGTGGATCAGAGATTCTCTACCTGTGTAAATCACATTTGAATGTAACTGCTGGTGATATCATTAATAAATGTACGGCTGCAGCAATTCAACTCCAGATTTGAGCGTGGGCGTTATCTGAATGGAGGGGGAAGGGTGGAGTCTAATTCATCAAAGCAGGTCTGAGAAGAACTGCAGCAAGAGCTGTTTTTAGTGGTCAGCTCTCATCCGTTCACCCTGTTTTGGAAATGGGACAAAAGACAGCAGAGCCTGTATGATCCTCCCCTTAGCAGCAAGGAAGGGGGGTCACGTGGCTGATGGGAGTGGTCATCAGATGCCACCTGGGAGGTGGAAATGCTGCCAGGAGAGGAACAGAGAAAGGGGGCTTAAGACCAGCTACAATCTTGGGCAGCCCTCTTCCTCTTTTTCTCTCTTGTGATGGACTTCACAACCCCAAGAATCATAGCCTCAGGGTTAGATAGATTAGTGACTTCCTTGGCTTTACTAAGAGGGTTCGCATTAGGGATAAGGAAGGAAGGGATTTTTTTCTGGTCTTCCCTACAAATGGCACAGATTTTTTTTTTCTATTTTTTTTTTGCCTCCTCCAGAGGTGACAGGTTGTCAACTGTTTGTTAATATTCCAGCTGTAAGAGTCTTCAAACAGGTGGAATGTAGGAAAGGGGAGGCAGACCTGTGTGGAGAGTTGGCAAGTCTCCTAGCAGGCCAGCAGGGAGGGTGTTTGGTGCCTGACTCATGCTAAGTATGGATGGGGTTCTGGTGCCCATTTTTTGTGTCAGTCCAAAGAGGAATGAAGACCTTGTCTGGTAGGTGAATCTTGCCCTCAGCCAGTTGACGCCTGGACCCCTTACAGTGTTGCCAATCCTCCTGTGATTGTGAGGCTTGGCTGGGGGGAAGCAGTGAAAGGGAACAGCCAAAAGGGAGCTGTTCTTCCTTCTGGTCCCATGTTTGCCAGGAAGGATTCCCTCCCCTATGGTAAGAGGGGAGAATGTTAGTCCTCGTTTCCCCCTTCATGCGAGGGGGGACAGCTGCTGTGGCCTGGTTTCCCTAGTTGTGCAGGTGGATCAGAGATTCTGTATCTGGGCACACCATGCTCAAATGTAACTTCAGGTGATATGACTAATAATAATATAATAATAATAATATTCTTTATTTATACCACACCTTTCTAAAACTAAGGCACCTTGACAACAAACTTCACATAAGAACAATAAAACAAACACAAATGCAATAAATACTGAGTACTTAAAATACTATAAAATTTCATCATCAGGGATATGCTAACAACAACAAATGGGTCTTTAAGGCCTGCTTAAATTCCTCCACAGACTTGCACTCCCGAAGTGGATGGGGTAGAGAATTCCAGAGGGTTGGGGCCACATACATAAAAGCACGGGCCCCCGAAGATTTTAAAGAAACTCTCGGAATCTCTAGCAACCCCTTGTTCGCTGAGCATAGCGATCATCTAGGGCAGTAAGGTACCAGGAGCTCTTTCAGGTAGTATGGGCCCAGTCCATGTAGGGCTTTATAAGTCAGAAGACCGACTTTAAAGGTGATCCGCCACTGTATTGGCAGCCAGTGCAGTTCATGCAGCACCGGAGAAATATGACAGATGCGGGGCATAC
Organism: Neoceratodus forsteri; assembly: GCA_016271365.2. Lineage (NCBI taxonomy): Eukaryota > Metazoa > Chordata > Ceratodontiformes > Ceratodontidae > Neoceratodus > Neoceratodus forsteri. The sequence continues at coordinate 1,506,952,817 of CM057456.1, forward strand.
CCATCAATAAGCAGGCCACAGCATTCTGCACGAGCTGCAAGTGGCGGATATCAACCCCTGGTAGCCCTAGATACAAGGAGTTGCTATAGTCAAGGCGCAAGGTCACAAAGGTGTGGACCAATGTAGGCAGATCACCGGACAGAATTAGGTGCTTAATCCTGGAGATGTTCCTCAGATAGTAAAAGGATGATTTGATGACTGCCGACACCTGCAATCACAGTGTCAGCCCATTGTCACAAATCACCCCCAGGTTCCGCACCCGTTCAGAAGTAGGGAGCTGGAAGCCACTCAGAAAATGTCCTGAAGGCAAACCAGCTCCCATCCCCTCTATCTGGCGACGCGGGTCCACAACCATCACCTCCGTCTTCTCCGAATTCAACCTCAGCCAACTTGAATTCATCCAGTTCTGGATTTCAGTGAGGCAGTTGTTAAATACTGAGAGAGCTCTATCCTGGTTGGGTGCAAAAGATAGGTAGTGCTGGGTATCATCAGCATAGCAGTGAAACCTCAGCCCATACCTTCTTACAATGTCTCTGAGGGGAAGCACGTACACTACGAACAACATAGGGGACAACACCTAACCCCGAGGAACCCCACATAACAGAGAGAGATTGGGCCATAGGAATTCATCCCTGACACTACCCTCTAAGTTCTGTCAGTGAGGAAAGATCTAAACCATACGAGAACTGTACTAGACAGGCCACAGATGAATCTTAGGCATTCGAGAAGTACCCCATGATCCACAGTGTCAAACGCTGAAGAAAGATCAAGAAGAACCAAGATGGAATGGCTCTTTTGATATCTTGCCATCAAGAGATCATTAAGCATGCAAACCAGTGCAATCTTGGTATTATGCCTCTTTTGAAAACCAGACTGGAGTGATTCATAAATATCATGGATGGTCAAATGGTTCTCCAGTTGTATGGTCACTACTTTCTCAATCACCTTCCCCACAAAGGGAAGGTTAGAGATTGGTCTGTAGTTGACATGGAAGTCTGGGTCCAAAGAAGCTTTCTTCAGGAGGGGCATTACCACTGCCTCCTTCAGGGAGCTAGGAAACTCATCTATCTCCAAGGAGCACCAGACTATCTGTGCTAGGACCGGGCAGACAGTATCACAACAACCCTTTATCAGGGAAGTTGGGTCTGGATCCAAACTACAGCAAGTAGGGGGCATACCCTGGACAATCTGCATAACATCGATGAACTTTGGCCGGTCAAAGGAACTCCAGAAGAGCCTAGGGACAGTGATCCACAGCTTCTGTCATAGAGGATGCAGGTTGGAGTGCCGCCCTGATGTCAGCCACCTTAGCCACAAAGAAGCGAGCAAGCCTTCACACTCTACTTGTGAAAAAGCTCTTCGAACCTGCAGACAGGTTGAGTTGCATAGTCTGTCTACAGTTCAAAAGAGCTGAGCTGGTCAGTTCTGAGCAGCTGCAATCTTCCCAGACTGGAACTCTGCCTTCTTACAGGAGATTGCAGAATGATAGACTTGATAATGTTCCATCAATCTAAGATGGTTGGTATTAAGGGTGGATCTCCACCAGCAATGCTCTAATCTTCATCCTTGTCGACGCATCTCCCTCAAGGTCCCATCAAACCATGGGGACTGAGGGTGAAGGGGGAGAGGACGAACATGGACAGGAGCAATGATTTCCAGAGCTGAGAAGATGGCCTTATTATAGACCAAGACAAAGGCATCTGGGTCATTGCTCACTCCAAATAGCTCCGATAGGTCAAGCACTGCCACCAGGCCCTCAGAGCTTACATCTCACAAAGGGTGGTACCTGACCATCTCCACAGGGATAGGCCTATGAAGGGGGGCACAAAGACTGAATCCCACAGTGTAATGATGAGACCATCTGACAGATTCCACCCCCAAATCGAAGGCTTCAATCCCAAGAGGAAGACTTAAGTCAAGGGAGTGACCACCTTTATAAGTGGCAGAAGTAACAACTTGTGTAAGACCCAAAGATGTCATCAATTGGAGGAAGTGTTGTCCAAATTGCGAGAGTTTGTCATTGACCAAGGCATTGAAGTTGCCCAGGACCATCAACCTGGGTGACTTGAATGCCATGTCAATCACGAAGTCCGCTACTTCCTGCAGGAACCGCTTCTCATCACCTGGTGGATGGTAGATGAGGGTGATCCTACAACCCACACCTGCCACTACAGTACACTCAAATGACTTAGCCTCCTCAACTGGTACACTCGTGAGGCCCAGTTCAGTAATAAAACAAACCGCAACCCCCCCCCGGGGTCCAACCTCGGGAGGTGTAACACTGAGTACCCGGATGGAACAGCAGCCTCTAATATGGGGCCTGCATTCTCATCCAGCCAGGTCTCGGTAATGCATGCCAGATCCACCGACCCAACAAAATCTTCAATAACTTCAGTCTTATTCCTGATGGATCTGGCATTACACAACACCGCTCAGGTAGGATGGGCTTCTGGAGCTGCTTGGGCTACTTGCCCACCAATATTGGTGGTGCCCTTAGGTATAGAAACCACACATGAAGGATCATGTTCCAGTTTCCATTTTGCCCCAGGGCATCTTCTGGATCTCACTACCCCAATATGATGGTCCCGCTCATTCGACCTCCACTGTTTGCACCCCCAACTCCCCTCTTCCTCCTACGAGCAATACCCAGTGCTCTACAGCGCTGGTGTGTTGACAGCTGTAATGGGGAGGGGCAGAGAATGAATAGCACACATCCGTGGGGACAGGCCTCCTATATATTCTAAAAGACCCAATAACAATAAAACACCCCTGAAAAAATCCCCAATTAAATAACTAACTGAACTCCCAAATTAAAACAAACCCTCAAATAAAATACTAATACAATACCCTGCCCCACAACTTTCACTTCTGGGAACAGTAAACAAAAAAAAACACAAATAACCAAACAAATTAAACCCCTTAATTTACCACTCCCTCCCCTCCTCACAAAGGGGAGAAATTTAACTAATGTACTAAATCAAACTTAAAATACCCACCCCACAAATATAAAATTAAACTTAAATAAAACCCCTCCCAATACACTCTTACTTTCAATCAGAGCATAACATCCCAAAATAAAAAGGAATTAGTCTGAGAGGTCCATGTAAGTCCAAGGAAAAGATGGTATACCAGTTGACCAAGATAGAACTACAGTTCACAGAAAATTAAAATTAAAACAATATGAACTAAACTCAAACCAGCAAATGCAAAAATAAAATACTCCAGTACTTAAATACATCCCCTCTCACTGGGTGTATCAGAAGTCAGATAATGTCAGCTGAAATATGGGGCCCTAGGTCCTGTCACTTCCTGGAGACATCAGAATAATGCACACCACTCTCACTGTCAAAATAATAACCCAAAACATAAAAGTTTGAGGTCTGTCCGTAATTTACTGTCTGGACAAGATTCCTCAGAAAAGGGATATTCCAATGATGGCCAGATCTTGCACACAGCTGTTACCACCGCGGGCTGTACCATTGAGGGCTGCCGCCAGAACTGTCTGCCCTGCAACCTCGGCTCCCCGCCTAAGCCAACCCCCCAGCTGACCCAGCGAGGGGCCTCGGAGAACTTGAAACCCACCAGCCGATTCACCAACCAGTCCAGGCCCAGCCTTCCCGAGCAAGGCAGATTCCGGCTAGCAGATCACCCACAAATGTAGAGCCCCAATATTCCTGGCAATTAGAGATCCATTTGTTCTTATGTAGCTCGATATCCCCTTCAAGCAAAAGCCACTTTCACAAACCAGACAGACTCAGATTCCACAACAGTCTCTTGATTAGTCCTCAGGATAGCATCCACAATATAATCCACTTCGACTCAGTTCCAAAAACTGGAATGGCTCCACAGACTCTCAGTGCAGGGCACGATCCACCCTCCTACCCTGGAGCTCACTCTGCTTTCCTCTGCACTCTCCTCCACTCTCTTCACGCAAAAACCACCCCTACGGTCCACTGTCTCCTGGCTGCTATAAAATCCTGAGACACACCAGGAAAATAAATTTTAAAAATGGGCCTGTTTTCCTCTCTTTTGCAAATGGAGCGGCAGTGAAGCCCGGTCGAACAGCCCCAGTGCACACTACGCAGCCGGTTGATAAACGTATGGCGGGGGCCATTTAACTCCAGGTTTGAGTGTTGGTGTTATTAAAGGGTGAGTGGAATGAAACCTGACTCAGCAAAAGATCCCATGACACTTATCATAAGATTAAGGAATTTTTCACAGTCTCTTGGCCTACATACCCCTTTCTATAAAACAGGTGCATGTAACCCAGGAGGGACCTGTATATGAGCTGCTGCAGCTCAGAGAGCCTTTTCTGGTCAAAAATTACAGACACATAAATAAATATACACAGTGTACAAAACCTTTACAACAATGAATCTTTACCCTGCAATTTTCAAGCAGGGAGAATGTTTTACAATGCTAATAAGAAAAAACAAAATCTTAATACATGTACCCAGTTTTAGCTAGGTTATTCAATTATGTATAGTAGATGTCTCCAAGGTAAATGTTTTGCTTCTAGTTGTGACACAGTAGGCTAGCAGGCCAGTTTTGCTTCCATTCGGTAATTTTAAGAGGATTTCTTTTTATCTGTTTTAGACTGCAAAATCCTCCATCCTTTAATACAAATGGGATGATATCCCATCAAGATAGCGACTTTAAAACAGCAAGAGCAAAAACTGCACAGGAAAACCACGAGTACCATGTCGGCAACCGGAGGTTCCCCATCCCAGAGTATCATCCCCCCCAAAGTTGGTATATTTAGTAAGAAGGGTGTGAGGGGCAAAGCAAAAAGAATGATTGCCATATGTGGTCACGCTGTATTTTGTATGCCATTTTTGGTTGTCACTGTTTTAAAGTCGCTATCTTGATGTGGAACCAAATGGGAGACATGTAATATTGGTAGTACCTATAAAGATGATTTAAAAAAAAATGGAAACTCATTTACATTGACTAGGGGACAAATAGTCCCTAAAATGTATTTTATTAAATAGTTCACAAATAAACAGAAATGTAGGTATTAAATGTGGCCATTTAACTAGTTCCTGTGTTTGCAGCTGCAAATTGTATTTTGTATTCAAATAGTAGCTACAGTATACACAATAGAATCTGATGCAAAAGGCTATTTTTATGGCTACAATAAAGCTACTTTGAAGACAAAAAAACTGCCAACAGATTTACCTGTAGTTCAGCTGAGAAAATCCAGGACATGGTCTCTCACTAGCCTTGTAACATGACAAGTTCTCTCATCATCTTGGTAGCCCTCTTCTGGACCATCTCCAGCAGGTTGATGTCTTTCTTAAGGTGTGGACACCAGTATTTTACTCTCTACTGTAGATGTGGCCTCACCAGTAACCTGTACAAGAGCAGTATCACCTGTATCCACATACTACTGATCCCCTGGCAATGCAGCCCAACATTTTATTTGCCTTAGATGCTGCTTTCTGACATTGCATGAAGTGCTTCAGGTCACTAGTGATCATCATCCCTAGGTCCTTCTATTCCTCGGAAGCAGCTACTTGAACCCCTCCCAGGCTGTACTCAGTCCTCTGGTTCTTGGCTTCAATGTGCATAACCTTGCACATCTTTGCACTGATGCCAAGTTGCCAAATCCTGGATCACCTCTCCAGCTTTTCTAGATCTTCCCTTAGATCCTGTACCTTTTCTGCTGTGTCTACCATCCCACAGAGCTTGGTGTCAGTCACAAATATGCCATTTTTTTCCTTGATGCCATCCCCAATAGCTTTGATGAAGACACTGAAAAGCACCAGTCTGAGTACCAAGCCCTGTGAGACCCCACTGGTGACCCCCATGGTGCTGGAGAGCTCATCTCCAACCAGCACGATCTAGGTCCTGCCCCTCAACCACTTTTCCACCCACCCCGTCAACTTCTCCCCAACCCCTAGGTCAGCCAACTTCCTGATCAACATCTTAGAACAAGGAAACAGCTAAGAAGAAAAAGAGTAGCATATAGGGCTCTGAAAAAAAGACAATAGTCAATACAATATGCTTTATAGTGCAAGATGGTGGCCACGCTGGGCTGTCCATCGCTAGCTTGAGAAGGAGGGAGTTTTAAATGTGTTAATCTGTTTTAAATCTGTTTTAATGTACTATTAAGTAAATATTTTGTTTAGTTAGTGTGGCGAGCGCTAGATAGGGGCTTAAGTGAGGTAGAAGTAGGAGCATAGATTTTTTATTTTCAGATAGGAACTGCTCAAGTTAGAAGAGTCAGTCAGTGGACTTACTGATTAGCAGGGAGCTGCTGCAGTTTGAGTGATCACCTGGTTGCTGGAACTGAGGCCTGAGAGCCAGTGCTATGGTGTAGGGGAGTACTGGATTGCTGACTGAGTGCTTGCAGGAGCCGACCGCTTTTTTGAGCAATGAGATGTTTTGCTTGGAGATCAGAGGTGTACCAGCATCTGGACTAGTGAGTGCTGATGGCTGGTCTATTCTGCCAGGTCCGCTATGAGCATCCAGAGAAGAAAGCAGTTCAGCATGGGTTTGGGATTCTGGCTTCCGGCATCCTGAATGTGCCACCAGAGACTGCTGCAGGGGACTGGTGTGGCTGGATCCAGCGTGTCCTGCTTCCCTTGGGCTGTGTTTTGGCCCATGGAGCCGGTGCTGTGATTTGGCCCATGGAGCCGGACTTAGACTTTGCTGTGAGAGGCCTGACTGCGTGTTCAGCAGCAGGTATAGTGAATCTGGTATTTCAGGGTGAAAGACTCTATCGGGAGGGAAGTCGGGGTGGTGGGAGAGCCCCTGGTGTATCCAGAACTGGTACAAACAGAATTATTCATCTTACTGTCTGCCTGGCTGACCTGTACTGATGGAGGGTAAACTGGTCTGGATTGTGATTTCACTAAACTTGAAGCTATGAGAGGGCTGAGAAAGTAACTGGAAAATCAGAATTGTTTGGTTATAGTTCAAGGAGGTGAGAGTCCCTTGTAATTAAGTAACTCAGCTAAAGGGTCTTTATTCATTCTTTGGCTTTATCTCACTGCTGTAATTATTCTGCAAGACCAGCTTTGGTGACTACACTCTGAATTTAGACTCCCTTCAGTCATGTGATGCGCCTGGAGGCTTAGCAGCTGAATTTTGGGTCTCCCCTTCCCGCTGCAACATTGCACATAAAAAACGTATAATTTGGCAGTATACTTTGCCAGCCTTATTTACAGAAATACTGAGACTCTGCTTGTTTGTGCTTTTCCGCTTTTGGAGCGCTACATGGAATGGAGAGCTCAGACCAGGAGCTGGAAGCTAAGCGACCGCGACGGAGTTCATCACCGGCAGCCCAGCAGGAGGAAATAACCCCAGCTAAAATCTACAACGATCTTACGACTATTAAGGAGGCACTTTTCAAGTTGATTGAGGAGTTGCTGATTTCAAGCGGCGTTAACAGCTAACCCGTCGAGGTGGACTGAGCAGATCTCACTCTATCGAGAGGAACATGGAGAAAGCGGCCTAGGTGTAGCGGAGACGAAGAAGACAATATCGAAATTGAAGATCGCCTAGACGACCTAGAGGGAAGAAGCAGACGCAATAACTTGGTTTTGTTGGGGCTCCCTGAGGGAGAAGAGGGCCCCAACACCATCTTATTCCTCCAAAAGTTCCTAAAGTCATCGGTGGGGCCTTCGCCCAATGGGCCTGAATACATTATCGAGAGAGCCCATCGAGCTCTCAGGGCTAGGCCACCACCATCGGAGCCTCCGAGACCTGTGATATTCGAGCTTTTGAACTTCCTTGATCGTGAATTTATTTTAAAGGAAGCTAGGAAAATATCTGCCATTCTATGGGAAGGAAAGAAACTCCGTATCGTTCCGGATTTGACCTTGAAGTCACGCTTGCCAGAGCTAGCTACCGTTACATCAAGCTTTGGGCTGCCGGGATCAAACATCGTATGTTATATCCTGCTAAGCTGGAAATCACCCTAAAAGATGGGACAAAGCGCTTTGATTCTGTGGAAGAGACTCTGAAAACACTTAAGGTCGCTTTGCCAGATCTATTTCCCAAAGGGTGACTGTTGGGGACTAACATTTATTGAATGCTTCTATAGTATTGGTGGGCAGATTCATGCAGCTACGGGCTACTCAGGACTTAAACGCGAGTTATCTATGGACTGCTAAGGACATATATTTTTTTTAGTTTTCCGGAAGTATTAGGCTTATGTTTCTTATTTACAGGTTGTCTGTTCTGGGGCAATAAGATGATTTTGCTTATATGTCTTTTATTTTATGGGGCTACTATAGAAGCCCATTGGTATGTGCTGCATATTAACTAACCACTAGAGGGTTTTTTTGGACCAATTGTATCTTTTGTGCACCTGTATATTACTTCTATCTATCCGTTCATGGTTTGGTCAACCCTTTGAAATGTATAAGGGGAATAACTAGCCACCCTTTGTTTTTGAGCCTATAAGATTTTGGGGGAACCCTCCTACTGATTTGCTAAGTTAAGTTCCCTTACTATCAGCTTCCTTTCTAGTTTGAAGGGAGGGTGGGCTTTATTCTCCCGTATATACATCTTCAAGTGTTGTTTAAGGTATTACTAGGGAGCTTCCGGTATTTAGCTATGGTAGAGGCTTCCTTTCGCTGGGATTAAAGTTAATTATCGAATAGATTAGGGCAAGAGGTAGTCCAGGTGGGACTATATAATTTAGTTTTATTATCGCCGCTTATGCTCCTATTAAGGAACTTGCATTCCCTTTGTGAGACGATAATATACTATTGTCTGATTTTTTACCTCAACGACGTTGTTAGAGCCAAAATTAATATAACAGGCCCATTAATGAGTGAGAACAGTTTCAATTGTTGTATTTTTGGGGTTAAGAGGGCTCCGTCTTATCGGGGCCTTAAGATAATATTGGACAGTAAGAGTTAATTAAGCCATCTTGGTTGTGGGAGGCGGCCCGCCTCTAGAGCATACATGGACCTGAATTTCTGGAGTTGACTTCGGGCCAGGGGGTTGTTTTCAGCTGGATGTTACTGGAGTGTTTGTGGGGTTCATTATTTTGGGAGTTTAGGGAGTTTTGGGGTGGGGCTAGCAGCTTTCCAATCAGTCTTAGATCCTTTCTTTAGCTTTCTATGGTTAGCAACCTGAACATCATCTCCTGGAACATAAAAGGGGGAAGGATAATACTGAAAAATATGTTATATTAAACCATTTGGCGCATTTCGATCCGTCAATAGTCTTTCTCCAAGAAACTCACGTGCCTCCAGACCAGCTTCATCATCTAAAGAAAAGGTGGGTAGGTCAGATTTATGGGGCAGGGCTTTCCCCAAGTAAAAGGGGGGTGGTCATCTTAGTAGCAAAAGGGATTCCCTTTTTTCCTGTACAGATCTTTTCGATCCTAACGGAAGATATGTGATAGCCACAGGGAAACTAGGGGGAGTTGACTTGGTATTGGGATCCATTTACGGCCCTAATCAAGAGTCACCTTCCTTCTTTACGGAGTTAGCTGTGCTCATGGCCCCTTTATCAGATAGACCTGTAATTTTAGGAGGAGATTGGAATTTGGTGCAGTCAAACTGTTTAGACCGTTCATGGTCCAGAGTTGACCGTTTGTCTCCTTCTCAAAGGGCATTAGTGGAGTTTACTTCTTCCTTGGGCCTTCTTGACCCATGGAGGATGATTAACCCCACTTCCAAAGAATTTACCTTTTATTCTCCTGTTCATAAAAGTTATTCACGTATAGATTTTTTTCTGGTTAGCCACCAAGTCTTTTCCTTTATTTACGAGGTTACTATCTCGAGTCGTGTAATTTCGGATCACTCTCCTATTGGCTTTCGTTGCCGTCCCTTGTCAGCTCCACCCAGATCTTATTCTTGGTCTTCGAACAATTGCCTGCTTAAGGACCCCAAACTGTTAGAACATTTTCGGTCTTTTATGTCTCATACAATTACATTTAATTGGGGTTCCGTTAGAGTGGTGGACAAAGTCTGGTCGGCCTTGAAGGCCACATGGAGAGGTGAGTTGATCAGGCAAGCATCAACTCGTAAAAAGAAAACAAGGAGCCTCCTGGATAATTGTTTAGAGAGGATTAAAGCCTTGGAGATCATGGGAGATGATTCGAGATCCCCAGACCAAGATCAAGAATTGGCTACGCTTAGGGCTTGGTACGCGGGGACAGTGAGAGAAGGAGTTGAGAATCGGGCTTCTAGATTGAAGGCCACATTTTTAGGGGCAGGGCAGCAAAGCTGGTAAAATTTTGGTGTGGCAGCTAAAGCAAAGATTGTCAGCTAAGAGTGTAGCTGGATTGAGACATCCGTGTACTAATGATTTAGTCTCCGATCCGGAAGGGATATTAGCTATTTTCTTCGACTTTTATAAAGACTTATATTCCAGTGCGCTGCCTCCCTCCGATGGGTGTGTAGGGATGAACGAGTTTTTGGCAAATATTCCTCTCCCTGTACTTCCAGAGGTGAGTTTCCAGAAGTTAGAGGCCCCCTTTACTCATAAGGAAATTATTGAAGCTATTGACGACCTTAAGGTAGACAAGGCTCCTGGACCTGATGGGTTCACCACCCAGTTTTTTAAGCTGTTTAAAGATCTTCTCGTACCGCTATTGCAACAAGTTTACACCTTTTGGCACGACTGTGAGATACAGGACCCATCCCTTTTTGAAGCAAAAATTATTCTCCTACCTAAAGCCGAGAGACCACCTGACTTGGTTGGTAATTATAGGCCAATTTCACTACTCAACGTAGATATTAAAATTTACGCTAAGATTTTGGCCACTCGAATGAAAAATATATGGCTGGACCTGGTGAGCTCGGATCAGGTTGGTTTCGTAGCTGGTCGTTCATCAAGTGATCACTTCAGGAAAATATTTTATTTAATCTCTGCGCTCACGTGTCCGTATTTGGAAGCATCTCTGGTTTCTCTAGACGCAGAGAAAGCTTTCGATAGGGTGGAATGGAACTTTCTGTTCCAGGTCCTATCCGAATTTGGGTTTCCTGCAAAATTTTTGAGATATATCCAGGTCCTTTACACTTGCCCCTCAGCAAGGATCCAGTGCAACAACCTGATCTCAGCTGATTTCCCTTTAGGACGAGGTACCCGCCAAGGTTGCCCCCTCTCCCCGTATTTATTTAATTTATATTTAGAACCCCTAATTAGGGCTATTAATAATGACAAGCAAGTTCTTGGGATCTGTATAAGGAAGTCGGAGTACAAGCTATCAGCTTTTGCAGATGACTTACTACTGCATGTTCGCCATAGCGGAATCACTTCCTCGTTATTCCAAATTATTTCTGATTTTAGTAAATTTTCGGCTATCATTTGAATAAGAGTAAAACAATGGTTCATCCGTTATCTCCGTATCTTCAACAAAGTTGGTGTATTTCTTTAGGTTTACAATGGCAACCTAAATCTTTGCTTTATCTAGGTATTCGGATCTCCAAGGACTTGAATGATTTGATAGATTTAAACTTTAGACCATTGGTCAAATCTCTTTAGGAAAGCCTAGAGAGGTGGTCTAAGCTTCCGTTATCTTTTTGGGGGAGAGCCAATACAATCAAAATGATGATTTTGCCAAAAATCATTTACCCCCTTTATAACCTCAATGTATACCTTCCCAGGTCTTTCTTTAATTTGATTTCCAAACACTGTTCTGACTTTTTATGGAAGGGGAAACCCCCTTGTAGAGCTTATAGGAAGCTTACTTATTCAAGGAAGGTGGGAGGCCTTCAGCTTCCAGATTTTTATATATATTATTTGGCTAGTGATGCCGCTAGAGATGTTTTATGGCTATCAGACTTGGAAGGGACCTCGGCTGGACTTGCCATGGACCGGTTGATGGCTAAGAGCGTCAATGTAGATTTAGAATCTTGTTTATATATTCCATGGTCAAAGGTTCCTGTTAAGCTGAGGGACACTCCGATGGGGTGGTACATAAAGGCCCTTTGCCAATTATATTTGTTGCTGAGAATTCCCTATGTAAAAGATATATCGCAGCCCCTTTTAAGGAATCCTAATCTTTTGGTGGGAATCAATTGATAAAGAAACACATTGGCAACTCTCTATTAACCTTAGGGTAGTATTTTGTTTCACAAGGCTCAGTTATCCGCCCTCCGCTCTGATAGAAATTTAAAATTCAACCTAGTGATCGGTTGTGGCTGTACCAGATCCAAGGCTGTATTGGTTCCCTCCTTAGGGGTTGCAAAGGCAGTCGGAAGCTGGGGAACTGTTGAAGAAGATGAGGATTTGACAATATCTGGTAATCCAGTTTCAAAATTGTATAAACTAATTTTAACTAGGAGAGATTCAAGTATTTCTCCAATCCCCTTTTATTGGGAGGCAAACTTATCCTTGGGTTGGCCGGAAGAGATGTGGGGTAAGATATGATTGGATTTATATGCCTATGTCAAGCAAGACAGATTAAGGGGTTTACAGTTTAATCTCCTACATAATCTCTACCTCTCTCCGGCCAAGCTTTCTCGGCTATACAACTCTAGTTCGTCAGGGTGTATAACCTGTGGCTGCCCTGTTGCCACTACTTACCATATATTATGGGAATGTCCTAAGGCAGTTAAACTTTGGGATTTGGTGAAAAAGTGGTTAGGCCCTTACTCCAAGATTTCTGCATACTTTGATGCTAAAATATGCTTTTTTGGTATGTTTGCACAAAGTATGGCGAAGTCTCATAAGTACCAAATGGCCTTAGTGGCCCTGGTGACAAAGTTGCTTCTCCTTCGTTATTGGCATAGTGACCAATTTCCCTCTTATAAGGAATGGTGGGATGAGTTTCTTAATGCTCTAAATGCGGAAAGGTCCATCGCTGTTTTTTATAACTCAGTTGAGAAGTTCAGTTACTATTGGGATAGTTTTCTACGATGTTTGAAAGCCAAATATGGCTATTAGTGGAGTTGGGAGCTTTTCTTCCGCTTTCATATTTTTAGTGTTTATACCCTTTGGGGCTGGTGGGGCTCTCCTTCCCTTTGTAGCCATGCTTGACAGAAGCTTGGTTAGCGTTCCCTTGTTCCCCCGTAGGACGTAATTAAGATGACTGATTTTTAGGAAGGTATTAACTTAGAATGGTCATAGTTATTAATGCTGGGGTTGTTAACGTATTCAGGCCAATATTCAGGCTTATATCAAACTGATATTTACTTTACATACAGGATTGCTGCCCTGAGTGGGGGGTAGGGAGGGGATAGGGTGTTTAGAGGGGGGTACCCCTTTTGTGATATGCTACGTGTTACTTCACTTCTCAGAAGCTATTGTTAAGGGGTTATTGTATGTTCTTTTTTTTTAGTTGGGTTTGTGAATTGTAATGTTGTTTCTTATAAAATAAACTTATTTGCCAAAAAAAAATTTAGACTCCCTTCTATTTTTTATTTAACCTGGTTTTAGAGATTGTGGGGTTTGGGAAGGGGGGTTGATATGCATGTTTGTGTGTGTGATTGATTGTGTGGATGTATGAATGTGGATATTGATACTGTAGATTTTTTTAATTTTTAAGTTTTATTTGATTTTATTAGTTGTTTTGTTGAATAATTTATGATTTGTAGAGGGAAATTAGCTTAGTATATAAGTTACACATTATAACTAGAGGTAATTAAAATGCAGATTTAGGATGTGCTGGTCAGTGACTCCCTTGAGAAGACATTGTTCTCCTTCTAGGCTCCATGACCTCCATCCCTTTGATTGCCCCTCATTACCATCGAATGTCTATAGATGCTGTAGGGCATTGGGGATTGTCTGCAGAGGGAGAGGGTGGGGGTCAGCAGGGCCTATTGTGGGGAATATAGCTAAGGGGAGGTGGATTTGTGTAGCGAGCTCTAGGAGGCACCCTGAGGCAAAATGAGTCCAGGAAAGGGGTCTCCCTTGTCTTGTGCCCACACCCAAGGGTTCCACTTTTAGTGGCCAGGTATCCAATGGACCAGCCTCATCCATTTATCCTTGGGCAGTGTTATGCAATACCAGATCTATTAAGAAGAAGACAGCAATTATAGCTGTTCTTGTTTCAACAATTGATCTGGCTTGCATCACCGAGACCTGGTTCCATGATAGTGTCAGCCCTGTATTGGAATTGGCAGTTCCTGCTGGGTTCTCAGTGATCGACTGCTGAGAAAGGATCATAGGGGTGGAAGTGTGGTGATTTGTTTTAAATCGAGTTTGCACCTCACAACTCTCCCATTGGGAATGACGTCCTATGAATGTGTGGCCATTCAGGGGGTTGGAGGTGCAGGTTGCTGGATCCTTCTCATTTACCGTCCTCAGGGGAATGAGAGGAAATTCCCACAGGAAGTCATGGATTTTGTTGTCAAACTGTAGTGGAGTCTCCCAGATGGATTGTTTTGAGTGACTTCAACGTATGGGTCAGCGATGAACTCTCACTGTTTGGACAAGACCTCCTCCAATTAATGCATTCTTCGGGCCTGACACAGGTGATTACCTCTGCAACCCATGTACACAGCCATTCTTTGGACCTTGTCTTCTCAATGGAATTGGAGGTCTCTGACCTCATGGTGGAGCCAGTCATTTGGTCAGACCACTATACTGTGAGGTTCTCATTCAAAGCCCCCCCAATAGACCTTCCCCTACAGAGATAGTCCAGTACCACCCTTTAAAGGGTTTGACCCCCCAGAAGGTCTCATGGTGGTGCTTGACCTATCAGGTGTAATGAGTGCTTGTTATGAGCTGGAGGAGTTGGCATTGACCCATAATAGAGTTGTTCCTGAAGCCCTCGACCCAATCGCACTGGTCAGTGTTCAACCCCTCACTTCACTCCGGAGATCCCCTTGGTTTGATGGGACTCTCAGGGAGTTGAAGGTGAGGGGTCCAAGGTTGGAGCGGCCATGGCAGAGATACCGGTCTGATGGGGTAAACTTATTTTGATGTCTCATTTTAGAGACTATCAATCAGCAATCTCCTGTAAGAGGGGGTGGCTCTTTAACTGATTAGATCCATTGTTTTAAAGTGTGCTGAATAGAGCTGTGAAATACAAAATTGCAAACTACACTTTATTTTTTGCTCCTTATTTGCTATTCTGGGGAAGGGTTGTGAGGTTCTTTTTGACGCTCTTGTAAGAAGGCAAAGTTCCTGTCCAAGAAGATTGTTGCAGCAATCAACAGACCGGCTCAGCTTGTCCGGACTGTCTATAGCTTGTGTAATCCAACCTGTCTTCAGTCTGTAGGAGCTTCATCATAATTTAAGTGTGATGAGTTTGCTCTGCTTTTTAGCTGATAAGATTGCCTCCATCAGATCAGTGATCCAGTCGATGCCCTCTACTGAAGCATGCAGTGGTGATCCGGGAGTCGTGTGCATTCTGTCTGTCTGTCTGGTTTGACTTCGACCACTTTACGGTCGTGGATGTCGTGGAGGTTTTCCAGGAGTTGAAACCTATGTACTGTAGTTCAGATCCGGATCCAACACACCTTCTTTTATGGTGTGTTAATTCCATTGGCCCTTCCTGGTTGGTCCGGTGTTCTTTAGTGAGAGGGGTCTTTCCTGAACCCCTGAAGGAGGTGGTGGTAAGACCATTCTTAAAGAAACCGTCACTAGACCCAGACCACCTAGCTAACTACAGACCTGTCTCTAACCCTCCCTTTGTGGGAAAGGTTATTGAGAAGGTGGTGGCTCTTCAACTGGAGGCTCACTTATTAACTTACAACATCTACGACCCTCTCCAGTCAGGTTTTAGGAAAAGGCACAATACTGAGACTGCCCTGGTTGGGGTGCTTAATGATCTCTTGGTGGCAAGGGATCAATGAAAGCATTCTATTCTTATATTTCTTGATCTCTTGGCTGCAGTTGACACCGTGGACCATGGGGTGTTGTTAGAAAGCCTGTGGGTTTGTTGTGGATGGACTGGTACAGTCCTCAACTGGTTTCATTCTTTCCCCACTGGTAGGATGCAGAGGGTGGTGCTAGGGACTTTTCCTCAGCACCACTGACCCTGACATGTGGGGTCCCGCAGGGCTTCACTCTGTCCCCCATGTTGTTTGTGGGGTATATGCTACCACTAGGAGATATTGTAAGATGGTATGGGCTGAGTTTTCACTTCTATGCCAGTGATACTCAACTTCACCTGTCCTTTGTGCCCAAACAGCAGGATGCAGTCTCAATTTTCAATCAGTGCCTTGCTGAAATCCAAGACTGGATGAGAGTCAACTGGTTGAGGTTAAATCTGGCTAAGATGGAAGTACTGGTGGTGGAATCTGGTCACCTGAGGGTTGGCGTGCAATCTGGCAAGTTTCCAGGCTTAGGCTCAGGGACTCCCAGTTGCTCACTTCTGTCAAGGTGAGGAATCTTGGCATTGCACTGGTCTGCAGACTGATGCTTAAATCTCAAGTGTCAGCAGTGGTCCAGAGGGCATTTTACCATCTTAGAAATATCACCAGGATTAAACACCTGATTCAACTGAGTGATCTGCCATAACTAGTCCATGCCTTTGTGACATCAATTCAGTTAAGAAGGGGGATAAAACCTTTTATAGGTACATCAGGGAGCGAAGGAAAACCAAGGGAGGGATAGTGAGGCTCAATAAAGGGGAAGGAGGGAGCTTGGGCAGAGGGTGACTGTGAAAAGGCAGAGATACTAAACAAATATTTTTGCTCAGTATTCACAAATGAAGAGGGGGAGGTACCTAAACCAAGCAATAGAAACACGCTGGATACAAGGGATGATACCAGCCCTTTCACAGAAAAAAGGGTTCTGAAGAAACTCTTAAAACTGAAGGTAGACAAAGCAATTGGTCCTGATAGGATTCATCTCAGAATTCTAAAAGAACTAAGGATAGAACTAGTGACACCACTGACTACCCTCTTTAATAAATCATGGGAGGATGGGGTGGTACCTGAGGGCTGGAGGAGGGCAGATGTTATTCCACTTCACAAAAGTGGGAGCAGGACAGAGGCAGGAAACTACAGACCTGTTAGTTTAACCTCAGTGATTGGGAAAATGATGGAATCACTTCTGAAGGAAAGAATTGTTCAGTACCTAGAGGCCAGAGAATCACAGAACCCAAGGCAGCATGGATTCACAGCAGGAAGGTCATGTCAGACGGATCTAATAGATTTCTTTGACTGAGTGACCAAAGTAGTAGATCAGTAGGGGCTGTGGACATGGCCTACCTAGACTTTAGCAAGGCATTTGACACAGTCCCACACAAAAGATTAATATACAAGTTGGCTAGCCTGGGAGTGGTTCCCAGGATAATAGCCTGGGTAAAGAATTGGCTGGAGAACAGGACACAGAGGGTAATAGTAAACGGAGTCCACTCTGAAGAAACGGGAGTTACTAGTGGGGTACCGCAAGGTTAAATACTAGGACTGGTCCTTTTTAATGTCTTTATAAGTGACATTGCAGAGGGACTGGAAGGAAAAGTATGTCTCTTTGCAGATGACACAAAGATCTGCAACAGAGTTGATATGCAAGGTGGGGTGGAAAGGACAAGAAGGGACTTGGCAAGGTTGGAGGAATGGTCAACTGTATGGCAGCTTAGATTCAATGCTAAGAAGTGCAAAGTAATGTACCTGGGAAACAAAAACCTAGGGGAAGAGTACACAATAAGGGGTGAGATACTAACAACAACAAAAATGAAAAGGGACCTTGGGGTAGTCATATCAGATGACCTAAAAGTGAGCAAGCAATGTGAGAGGGAAGTAAGGAGGGCTGGGGGGATACTGGGATGCATAGGTAGAGGCATCACCAGTAGAAAACAGGAAGTTGTTATCCCTCTGTACAGACAGCTGGTGAGACCCCATCTGGTGTGCTGTGTGCAGTTCTGGAGACCCAATCTCAGCAAAGACATAGACAGGTTGGAGGCAGTCCAGAGGAGGGCAACTAAAATGGTTCAGGTTCTGCACCAGAAGACATATCAAGAGAGACTTAAGTAGCTTAATATGTATAGCCTCGAGGAGAGGAGGGAGAGGGGGGACATGATAGAAACTTTTAAGTACCTCAAGGGAATCAACAAAGTCCAAGGGTAGCATCTTTCAGAAAAAGAGGTGTGCAAGAATAAGGGGCACAATTTGAAGCTAGAGGGGGGACGGCTCAGAGGCAATGTGAGGAAATATTTTTTCACAGAGAGGGTTGTGGATACATGGAACAGCCTTCCTGAGGAGGTTGTGGAGTCAAAAACAGTGGTGGAATTCAAGAATGCATGGGACAGGCATAAGGCAATTCTAGGGGGTAGAGGTAGGAAGAAGTAGGCTGTTGGTTAGCTTGGATCTGCAGCTTATCCATTAGGTAGGGAAAATGGCAGACTGGGTGGGCCAAGCGGTCCTTATCTGCCGTCAAATTCTATGTTTCTATCACAGCTTGATTACTGCAATGTCCTCTACCTGGGGCTTTGGGGGTTGATCTTCACCACCTTCAGCTGGTGCAGAATGTGGCAGCCAGGTTGTTGACTGGCCTTTTGAGGTCATGTCACATTACACCTGTGCTCCACTCTGCACTGGCTGCCTATTAGGTGGGGGATCACCTTCAAGGTTTGTTTGCTGACATATAAGGCCCTGCATGGACTAGGACCCAGCTACCGGCAAGACTTTCTGAAGCCCTACCGGCCACTCCATCCCCTCCAGTCAGTTGATGAGGGCTTTCTGGTGATTCCCAGAGTCTGTTAGAAATTATCAGGTGCCCAAGCATTTTCATTTGTGGCACCGACCCAGTGGAATTCACTTCCTGGTTTTCTTACAGAGGCCCCATCAGTTAATACCTTCAAAAGGGAGCTGAAGACATTTTTGTTTAGGGAAGCTTTTCCCTCCAGTTGATTTAAACTGATTTAGATAATTAATCTGAGTGAATATTGTTTTTATATTTATTTTAATTTGTTAATAATAAATCTTTCACTTGTACAGCGCTTTGAGTCGCAATTAAATAGAGTGCTTTATTAAATAAATGAACTAAACTAAAATAACCTTGGGGGACAGAGTCAAAGATCTTGCTGAAGTCCAGGTAAAGTATGTCCACTGTTTGGCCCCTGTCCACAGTTTCAGTAACCCAATCAAGAAGTCAGTCATATTTGTCTGACACAATCTCCTTCCCATAAACCTGTGTTGCCACTCATCCTAGAGACTATTCTCTTCGAGATATTTTATTAACCCTTCATTAAGTGTGGTCTCCATGAGCTTGCACACGATTTAGGTCAGACTGATAAGTTTATAGTTCCCTGGGTAGTCTGTGGGACCACTCTTATGGAGGGGCACAACATGTTCCATTCTCCAGTCCTGCAGTACCACTCCCAACTCCAGTGAGCCATTGAACAGGTCAGCCAAGGGATGTGCAAACTCCTTCTCCAGCTCTTTCAGCACCCTTGGGTGTATACCATCTGGTCCAGGAGATTTATCTACCCTTAATGCTAAAAACCCTTTCCTCACCCTATTTACCTCTATCAAAACGTGCCCCCTTCCTTCCTGCTAGAGGCACCAGTCCATCTCTCTCCCTGGTAAAGACCAAACAGAAGTTCTCATTCAGTACTGCTGCTTTGTCCCATTCTCCTCTACCCACCTGTCTCCTTTCCTGAGCCTAACAATCCCATCTTTCTTGTCCCTTTCCTCACTAATATAGCAGAAAAGGGCTTTTTCATCCTGTTTAATTCCCTCAGCTAGCTGCAGTTTCTTCTGAGCTTTAGCCCACTGGACTACCCACCTGCTACACTAGCCATCGTTAGGTAGTCCTCCCTGTCCTCCTCCCTCTAGGTCCTCCTGAACTTCTTGTAGGCTGATCTCATCCATTACTGCCTGGGCAACCTCTGTGCTAAACCATCTGGGAGCTTTGGCCCTTGATGTTTTCCCCTTGAGCCTAGTGCACTCCCTTGTGGCTACAATTATTCCCTCTGATGATGGACCACCTTTGGTCCACCCCATATCCCCTCAGATGCTTGCCAGGTGACTCCTAAGCTGCTCATCCATCTTTCTGAAGTCTGCCTTTCAAAAATCAAGGATTTTAGTCTGAGTGGGTGCCAGGGGCATAGTTTTTTTTCAGGAGGGGCAAAGTAACCAAAAAGTCCTGATTTTCACATACCACGGCATGAAGAAGGGTGGGGGTTCTGGGGACCCAGAAACCATAGGGTATAAAATGTGTTCTGGTTTATTCTAGTTCTAATTTAATACCTTACAGGTTATTACATTTTGATGTACATTTGCCCCTGGTTCAAACAAACGCAGGTAAGAAGGTCAATAAGTTCTCATTCGGTACTGTATGTAATGAAAAGAAAACATGAGACAGTTAATTGTTGGCCTCTTATGTTAATTTTGGTAATTTTCATATTAGATGTCTTAAGAGATCATAATAGTCGTTTTTTCATAGTCTGCTGTTGCTATGTAAAGTAATCATTTATGATACTTGTATCATGCAATGTTTAATATTTTTGAAACATACCAGTTCCTTCATTTGAACATGAGAAACACGTTTTAGCGAAACACAATCACCGGGCCATCACATCACAATTCCTGTGTTGAACAGCTGCCGTGTAATTAGAGAAAGCAATATTACTAGGCAACTCACCATTATAAATAGTTACATATTAGTTTAAAAAAAACTTAATTTCAAAATTTGATTATTGGATATCCAGTTTCAAAAGTTGGTTGTTGGATACCCAGTATTCTGATATACTTTTGACCTTTTTGGTAAGGTAAAATAATTTTGTTGCTTTTGTAATTACCCTGAATTCCAGCTCTGTGTTTTCATGGTGCCATAACATTCTATGACATCATACACTTTCCAGGTCAATGAGATGAATGGCATGGAGTGGGAGTATGTGATGTCACACAATGTCTCAGAGACATATGAAAATCAGAAGCAATGACTGGTTCAGAGAGTGGAATTCAATGTAGATCTGAGGGTAGTAGGGCACCCCAAAGCTACACTATTTATCAAAAAATTATCAAAAGCAGTGAGATGCAGCTTCAT
Source organism: Neoceratodus forsteri (assembly GCA_016271365.2). Lineage (NCBI taxonomy): Eukaryota > Metazoa > Chordata > Ceratodontiformes > Ceratodontidae > Neoceratodus > Neoceratodus forsteri. The sequence goes on from CM057456.1 coordinate 1,506,973,670, forward strand.
ATATCTAACATATTTTTTTCTTTTGCCTTTCACTGATAATGTGTTTGTCACTTATTTATCATTTTATATATGCTTTCTATGTCAAGTAATTCGACTGACAGAGTGACAGGTGGAGAGACGAGCCAACTGACAGGAGACATGTTATAGGTAAACAGAAAGAGAGTGAAGCTGGATGATATTAGAAAGGGGAAAGAAGAAAACAGTGGTGTACGCACCAGGGAGTGGGACACGATCAGGACACTAAAGTGAGAAGAGGAGACAAGTTATGTGTACGAAGAGACATCACTGAGAGAGTGAGACTTGAAAATTAAAACTAGCCCCCTGACAGAATCTGCAGGGGCACATAATTGGTCTGGGACAAAAGACAATAATACAGCTTACACAAGGGGGTTAACATGGGACTGGATGGAGAGGTAATACAGTAAAGGGAGCAGCAGGCAGATAACAGGAGTGGTAACATGTAACTGCATAATGCAGACTTTTTTTTATGGTTTTGGTAACCTGGTAAGGCCCACTAGGGACAAGTGTCTGTTTTCAGGGATGACCCAGGAGCACTGGAGTGGTTAAGTGACTTGCTTAGAGTCATACAGTATGCAGGTGGAGGTTGTGGGAATCAAACCCAGATCTGCTGGATGTACCAAGGTCATTCACAGCTGGTTACTCCAACCTCTAGTTTATACTGCTAGCCCCAAATGGGGGCCAGAAAATGGAGGGAGACCAGCTGGAACATTACAGTAGGGCAGCACAGAGATAAGCTTAATGAGTCACTAGATGTGCACAAAAGTAATTTGTTTTCTCCAACTCAACAGTGAGAAATAGCACACCAGAAAGGACCAGTGAGGAGCCAACTTACATATTTTGCTGGGAATGCATCATACTGGTCAACATAAATTAAAAAGCATTACATAAACTGCTGCTCAATTATCATTGTAAGATACTTTTTACAGTTTGAAAATAAACACTGCCACAATAGAGGGCCCCCCTGTCCGAGCTGGAAATGTGAGGAGTCACAGAAATGCGAGGAGTCCCAGACCCCTCCTCAAGCTGGAAATGCGAGGACCCCCCCAAGTGGGAAATATCAGGAGTTCCAGCCCCCCAAGCTGGAAATATGAGGACCCCCTCCTGTGCTGGAAATGTGAGGAGTCCCAGGCCCCCCCACCCCCCATGGGAGCTGGAAATGTGAGGGGTCCCAGACCACCTCCTTCCTGCAGATGGAAATGCGAAGAGCCTCAGCCCCCCCTCCCTAGGGCTGGAAATGCAAGACGCCTCAGGTCCCCACCATCCAGGGCTGGAAAGCGAGGAGTCCCAGGCCCGCCCACCACAGCTGAAAATGCGAGGAGTCCCAGGTCTCCCCTTACTAGAGCAGGAAATGCAAGGCGCCCCAAACCCTTTCCTTTCTGGAGATGGAAATGTGAAGAGCCCAGCCCCAGGGTCCCCTCCCCAGGGCTGAAAATTCAAGGAGCTCCAGGTTCCTACCCTTTAGGGCTGGAAAGTGAGGAGTCCCAGAACCCCCTCCCACCCCAGAGCTGAAAATGTGAAGAGTCCCAGGTCCCCCTTTCCAGAGCTAGAAATGCAAGAAGTCCCAGGCACCCCCTTCCCAGAGCTAGAAATGCGAGGACTCCCAGATCCCCCTTCCTGGAGCTGGAAATTCGAAGTGTCCCAGGCTCCCTCCCCAAAGCTGGGACTGTGAGGGGTCCCAGGTTGCTCACCCCAGAATTTGGGTCAGGACTTCAAGAGTTCCCAGGACCCCCCAGCAGATATGGGATTGCAAGGGGTTTCAGGCCCCCCCTCCTCTTAGCTGGGACTGCAAAGGATCCAATATCTTCCCTTCCAAGAGCTTGGACTGTGAGGGGTCCAATACACTCCCTCCACTGAGCTGGGACTTGGGGTCCCATGTCCCCTCTCCCTGGAGCAGGGACTTGGGGTCCCATGCCCCCTCTTCTCTGGATCTGAGACCAATAGCGGTTGTAGACTCCTCCAAATTTGGGACAGTTAAAGGTTCCGGGCCCCATCAAAGCACTTACTAAGAAATGGCTGCAATCAGCGAATGCATCATCAGTTCTGCCCCTTTATCAAAGAGCTGACTCTCTTAAAATTACCCGAGTTAAAAACAAATCTGAGGTGTTCCAAAGCAGTGTTGCTTGAAAAGAGTATGATGATTTTCCACCACAGCTGACAAACAATGCAGCTTTAACAGGTACTACCTCTGTAAAGCCTCCTGCTCCCCCAGTGGGTGTTTAATGTGCAATAACACGTGAAAGGATGTGAATTTGCTGTGATATATGGACAATCCTCTGGCATGTGTGTTGACGCACAAGGTCGTAAGCTGAGTACTCCTCAGCATCCAATGGCAGAGTGCCTATATATCCCCAAAAAACACAGCACCCTGGAATGTGTTACTGCACTCACAAAAGGTCTAGTATTAAAAGATTTAGTTTAGAAAATGTAGCATTGTGCACTTGTGAGTACATGAAGACAAGGCAGTTGATCTGGTTCATCCTAGAGAGCAGTATTTGCAGTGGCTATCTAACCCATTTTATAATTTACAGCGTGGAAGCCACATGCTGTGATGTCCACAATCTCTCAGCTGCCATATTCCACTCCGCAACCATCTATCGGTGTAATTCAGATCCTCAACTCAAACTAGCAGTTTTCTTCGTATAGGCCTTTGTGAAGTTCAGTCTCACAGACCATTCTAACCATCCAGAAGCAAACACTGTGATCTCAATAAAGGGGTTAAAAAAAGCAAAAATACTGTTTTCGGATCTACTTCACTGTTGCCAAAAGGCAGCTTTATTTTTGTTAAAACAAAATGGAAGTCAAAGCATATAAGCACGCCAAGCAGAACCCATTGCTTCACACATGCTTACATGCCAGGTCCTTACTGTTCCTCAGTGCATCTAAAGAAAGAGTGACTTTCAACAATGTTGTCTTACTGTTGCAGCACTTCAATTTCCAAATCCTGACAGGGAACTCTGGACCGACTCATTGAATCCCAGTCTGAGACACAAGGTGATTCCATATGTCATAATAAATACATGGTGCCACCTATTTAAAAAGGGCAGGGCTGTTTTGCAGTAGTAAAATGTGTGGTTAAAAAAACAACTGCCCTATTAAAGTAACCCCTATTCAAAATTGGTTGCTCTTGATGGTTACCCCTGGTATCAGTAACACAAGATCTTCAGGAAATGAGGAATTATTTAAAAAAAAAAAAGTAAAGACAGAAGTATGTCAGAGAAACCAAGGGGATGGAGTGTTGGGATCAAAATCCCAAAAGATACCATAGCCAGGATCGACTCATACAAAGGCAAGGGTCCTGGACTGCAGGAGAGTCAATTTTAAAAAGATGGGGGAATGCTTTAGGGATGCCATAGTGGGGTGGGGGGGTGGAGGACTTGGGTGGGTGGAGGAACAGTAGGCAAATCTGAAAGAAGGGATAGGAAAGGCAACAAACCACTGCATCAGACAAGTAAGAGCAGGAGGAAAAAGAGACCGCTATGCTTCTCAAAAGAGGAGGCCAGGAAGATGAGGGCAAAAAGGTTAGCATTCAGGAGGTATAAGAAGACACAGAGAAAGGCGGACAGAGAGGTGTATCTGGTGAAACAGAGGGAAGCAAGGAAAGCAATTAGGATTGCAAAGGTACAGATGGAGGAGACTATAGCCCAGGCAGTGCAGAAAGGGAACAAGGCATTTTTCAGGTATATCAGCGAAAAGAGAAAGACCAGAGGAGAGATATTGAGGCTTAGGAAGGAAGGAGGGGAGTGTGTGGAGGGGGACCAGGAAAAAATCTCCCCCCTCCTGCACAGTAGCAGCCCTGACAAGAGCTCTTAGTTAGGGCCCTTAATCAACTCTCTTCTGCTCTGCCCCGACAAGCTGAGCAACTTCCACTGCTCCTGTGTGCAGCTCGGACACAAAAAGTCTCCCCCTACTTAATAACACTGACAAGGGCTTTATCCAGTCTCCCTATCTCCTGTCTCTGGACCCCTTCATACCCTGACAGGGGGTTTTAAGTGGTTATCTCAGCCCTTTTAAGTTCCTCTCATAAATATCTAAATACCAAGTCACCCCCTCTTACTGCCTTGACTGTTTGCCCTGGAAAGGGCTGTCAAATACAGTTTTCTAGCTTTTAGTAGACAGTCTTGAAAAGGGGGTTTTCATTTACATCCCAAAACTCTGCTGCCTGTGAACAAGAGCTTGTCTTGGGATGCTACTGCAAGTACAGCGCACAGAGAAATGAGCTATGTAGTTCAGAAAGCAAAAGGAAGACAGACAACTGCACATGCATGATGGCAAGGGACACGTGTGCAGTCTAGACTTACCACAGCACTGTTTTCATGTCTGCTGCTTGCTAAAACTGCTGACCCCAAAGAAAAGTTCATCTTGGGACACTGGGTTCAGGGTTGAATGGACATCTCTCAACCTGTGACACCATGCTGTGACATCCATAGCCCAACCTTATAGGTGGCAATATCTCCTGTGTCCTAGTGCCTGCTAATGCTTTTTCACATACTGCCTGTGCCAGGGAGAAGTAGAGAGATTTAACCAGCTGTCCCTGGGGGAAAACTGGGTGTCTGGGACAGGCAGACAGGTGATTATTTCAACCCCTACTGTCCCACCTAGGGAGTAAGCCAAGGCTTCCTGGAGGACAAGGTATACTCAGAAGGGATTAGACAGCCCTTCCATGAAAGCCAGAATTTAAATGCACTGGTGCACAAAAAAGGTGGGACAGGCATACAAATAGCATTTGTAATATATACCACTAGCACAGAAAACACAGCACATTTTTAACACCCCCTGGCTAAAAACCTTTCTTAGCAGAGAGTAAGTGTGGATGGCTGCATCCACTGCACAAAGACATCAGACAACTTAGATCGACAAAGGCCTGGAAATTTAAAAAGCACCACACTGGCGATTGCAGCTGCGGTGGAATCTACTGGATTAGCCAAGACCACAAAGAGGGACAGAATGAATAACTTTTCTGGCACACCAGAAGGTCCCAAAGGTACTGGTCAGGCAGGTAGAAGACTGTGAGTGTGTGATAGATTGGGTCATCCATATTTGTGCATGGCACCCGTGCCACATGCAAACATGCATGAGCCAGTAATGTACGCAAACCTGGTTTCCGCACAGTAACATCTGGAATGCTTCAGCTGCATTTTAAGATTTTCTGCCACAAATCTTATGTTCTCAGTACAGCAATTTTATGGATCAGCATAATGGGGCTTTTGCAGCCCATTATATTGTAACTGAGACTTGGGACACAAAGAAACCCCATTCTTACACCTTTTACAAATTTTTACTAGAATTTCTGCTGCAATAACCATTCCCCCTTCCTACAGATCACATCCTCTGAATTTCTGACCCAGATTTCCAACATAACCCACAGATGCACACTCATTTAACTAGATAGCCAGCAGGAAAGCTTGATTTTCTGAGGACTGCTACAAATTCACCTTTGTGGGTGGCTCTGTGTTATGTGACACTGATGCAACCCTCCGTCCATGAACCATATAACTGGAGTACACAATGTGTATGCTGTACTAGAAGTGCATCTGTATGAAGCAGCTACAATCAGTGTCAGTGGCTCTGTAGGTAGCATGCTTGCCTTTGGGGCCAGAAGATCTGAAGGTCATGGGTTCCAGCCCATACCAGGTACTTGGGGTAATACCCATAACTGACACTTTAGTGCAGTATGAGGGGGGGGTGCTGCACTGTTGAGGTGCCGTCCTTTGTTAAACAGAGGTTCCATCTGCCCATCTCCTTCCATTGTCCAGACAGAAGTACAAAATCCCATGGCAGTTATCTTTGTAGAGTGAGGAAGTTTCCCCAGTGTAATGGCCAGCATTTCCCCAGTCAGCTAACAAAAAAAAAGGTCCATGTAACCAGCTCCCCAGGACACACCTGGATCAAGTTATCACAACTTAATGTGCTTTTCCTGGTCAAAAATTACAAATAAATAAATAATGCATGTATTCAGACTGACACTAATGTAACTGGGCATGATCCAACACCAATCCCACATCAGTGCAGCATGCTCTGCATGAATCAAATAACAGTCTCACAGCTGTGCTCATCAGTCCTAGAGCTCCTCACGTTAAATACAGCATGATAGCAGAACTAACATCTTGAGCAGTGAACATACTAAGTCGTCCTTAAGATCCCACAGCTGTAGTATTTGTACTCAGTGATCGCAAGGTTCTTACTTGGTTTGTGCTGCAGCACATATACTAGGCAGGTAAGGTTTATTGTTCCCCTAGAGACCCATTACAATGTCTTAAAAATTACAAACATTTCATAAAAAAAGATATAAAAATACAATAACAATTTGGGCGTACACTATAATATGCAATAAATCATAATACATATGGTATATTTTATAAGTTAAATAATAATAACAGGTACTAGAATAAATCAGATAAATGAGTCCTCACTCTACTCAAACTGATAATATTAAGCCCAGAACAGATTTCTTAATAGTAAGAAAACAGCCATCAAGGTAAAAGGCACCATAGCAGTCCAAACCATAGCAATGTAGTTTACCTCTGCCACTCGCATCTTGCTCCATCAGCAACTGCCGAGTAGCCAAAACAGACATGCTGCAATATAGGGCAACCATTAAAGGTACCATGCAGTGCATACTGCTCCGTAACCTGCTGACCACTTCCTACCCAGTCACTCCCATTGGCCATACCTGAGGCACTAAATTAAATTTTGTTTCATTATGGGTCTCATCTGATCACACAGTAACCACTCTGATCCTACCTGGAAGCCAGTAGGGCCTGCTGGCATTAAGGGCATGTCCATTTGGGCACCATGCAGTGCATACTACTCTGTGCCCATGGATCATCCTTCATCCAGCTTCACCAGTCGGCTACTATTGAGCATGCAGCAGGGCTGCATTTTACAGTCCAGTCCCGTCATTCCACTCCATATCACTCTGTACCTCTCTAGTGGCTGACTGGACACACCTGCCTGGAAGCATGTCCACTGGGGCACCATGCGACTCATGCCTCTCCATGCCCCACTGATTGATCCGATTCAAGCTACTCCCAGTGACCAGTCTTACAGTGCATACGTTGCTAATAGTCAAATATGTATAGTATTCATTGCCTCAGAAAAGCTTTCAATTTGGCCCACTGGGGTTCCACAAACATCCCAATAGAAATTCTAAAAACAGTTAAAATTTAAAGACTCTACTTATAAGGCACCTTTATATATTATTTAACTTTATACAAATGGTTCGATTAAGTACTAGAGTCCAAGATAAAGAGAGAAAAAAAAAATTCTTTCACACACACATATTCTTTCAACTTTGCTCCTGCTGTTAGAAGTCACTCCATACCACCATCCTTAATCAAGCACGAGTAAAACATTTGCCCTTTTTATCAGAAATGTTCAGGCTTTCTAAAAGTTGCTTTTTGCCACTCAGAGTAGGTCACTAGTCCTATTTCCCATATTATTCAATTGCTCTATCTCCCTCACAATGGGTCTTTGGTTCAACTTTTGCTGAGGGGCATGCAGCTCTGTCACATTACACACCTCGTTTCCACCATTTTTTTCCAAAGATTTTGTATATAATCACCACATACAGTAAATCATAGAGACAATCGTCGAGACAAAAAAGATTTTCTGAACACTACTACCACCAGTGTATTGTAACACAATGCTTTAGACTATCAAACACAACATAACCCATCTCCCCAGTCCCTTATGTAACATATACTCTGAGTTGGGTACATCCACATGCATCTCCCAGAGCTCCGTAACATGTTGTACAACATGCTGGAACACTGATCCCAGAGCTGGGCCTCGCCCTCGGCTACTGTACTGATTTTTAATCCCCCCACCCTGCTTCCATCCCATGCTCTTCTCCCCATTCCACAGCTATGGCAGCACCACATCAACACAGGATGGGAATTGGGATCCCCATTGTCTCTTACCCTGTACCCCTGAGACCCAAAGTTAAGCTGAATGATCTCTCCGGCTGCAGTGGCAGCTGCCACCATGGAGAACCCGCTACAGTTCCCAGCTATCCTCACTCTGGGACCAAACAAGGTTTCACTGGAACTGTTTTGGTTGGGAAAGAAAAGAGAATGAGGGGGCGCTGCCTTGTCCAGTGTATTTGAACTGGACAGACTGGCCACTCAGTGACAATGGAGGACTGTGAGACTCACGATCACAGCCAGTTGGCCTTGAGAATCTAGTTCATGGCTTACCATTATACCCTGTCAACGGCATGGCATGCATGCCCGATGAAAGTCTCTCTGGTCCGGTGAGTTGATCACCATGAAACTGAAGTGGGATGCTCAGCTCTGCTATAACCAGTCTAATTTGACTGAGCCAAGCCTCATCAGGCAACTGAAGAAATGACACCTAAAAGTAAAATAATCACACAAACATACGTAGGCGGCTGCAAACACCACAAAGATGGGACCAAAACCAAACCCAGAAGGTAATCACAAACTGTCCAAAATAGGTCGGCACCTCATAACCATCTGCTCTTTGATATGAACTCCACATACGATGTGTCAGGATAAAAGCCTTTTATTTTCGAAATAGGCAAACAGGTCAACAAGCATACAGGATGTGCGCTCGATACACCTTGCCCCTCCCCACGGAACCAAACGTTTTCGCTTCACAACTACACTTTCTCAAGGCTGAGGCAATAAGGGATAACACACCTTATATACCTTCTTTAAAGGTGAAATTTAAAGGTAACGTTATATTCACATAGATTTATCCCATATAAACAGAATGCCACAAAAAACAGGTTTTGAATAATTATGTCCAATACTAAAAAGCCTACCTAGATATAAATACAAAATACATTACAAAAAATGACAAAATATTGTTAAAAAAACTGCAGAAACTAAAGAATACTACTATAACCTTTATAGTACATCTAAAAGGTATATAATTAGTTCCCACAAAACAGTGACAATCTATGAATCACCTATAAAAAGGGGGAAAGCTGAAAAAAGTCATTTAAACCAGGAGCAATGTATGATTTCAAAACATATTGCCAATAAGTTTCTCTTTGTCGTAATTTTAAATCTAAATCTCCCCCTCTAGGACCTATAATAACTTTCTCAATAATTTGAAAGCTAAAATGATGTTCTTCTCCCTTAAGATTAACATGTTGGGAAAGAGCACTAACACCATCAGCATGTGCAATGCTTCTGACATGCTGTCCTATCCTTTCTTTTAGTTTTTGGGTTGTTTTACCCACATAAAAGCCAGTACATTTATTACAACATGCCAAATATACCACATTCAGAGTATTACAATTTGCAAAGGTCACTATGTTATATTGTTCCCCCATAACTGGTTGTTTAAACATATTACCAGTTTTTATAAATTTACAAAAACGGCAATTTCCACATCGGAAGGTTCCAGTAGGCAAAGTACTTATTCACATTTTGCATCTCCCCACTATAATAACTATGTACCAATTGATCCCGCAGATTGAGACCCCTTTTGTATACAATTTTTGGAAAGTTTTTTACCACATCTTTAAACTTGGGATCTACTGACAATATGTGCCAATGCTTATTAATTATGTAAATAAACAAATGTGCCTGTGGACTAAAAGTAGTAATGAAATTTGGAACATCATTCTTATTTACAATTTCCTTCTTTTCTTGTTGATCTTGAGCATCTCTTTTAATATTCCACTTATACTCAGCTTTCCTATGTCCCTTTTGTATACATTCCATATTGTAACCACGTTGTAAAAATCTTTTCGTTAACTCCTCAGCACCTTTTTCATAATCCCCTTCATGAGAGCAATTACGCTTATATCACAAAAACTGTCCAACAGGTATATTTTCTGTGACATGTTTAGGATGACAGCTCTGAAAGTGTAATATACTATTTCTGTCAGTACTTTTCTAAACAACTTTGTACTAATGTCCCCATTATTTTCTTTTTACCATTAAATCCAAAAAACTAATTTCGTCAGGATCCACTTTTAGTTCAAATTTAAGGTTACTTTTCGATTTTTCTAAATCGCTTTAAACAATTCAATTCTCCTACAGAACCCTTCCAAATGAAAAATAAATCATCTATGTAATGTTTATAAAATCAATTTGTCCAAAAGGGTTCTCATCACCAAGATGAATTTTTCTTCCCATTTTGATAGATATATAATCGCATAGTTAGGGGCCATGGCTGCCCCTATGGCTGTTCCTTTTTTCTGCAAAAACATCTTTACATCAAAAATAAAAGTATTACAAGTGAGAACCTTTTCAGTCAGCATGATAAGAAATTCCACAAATACATGTGAATGTGTAGTCTTTTCATACAAACTCTCTCTTAAACTTTCCAGTCCTTCATTATGTGGAATATTGGTATATAGGAAACAAACATCTAAAGTTACAAAACTCGACTGTGGACTCATATCAATATCTGCAAGAAGATCCATAAATTGTGCTGTATCCTTTAAATATGACCGAGTGTTTTGTGCAATAGGTTTAATAAAATAATCCACAAAATGTGCAATATTGTCAGTCAAAGATCCAATGCTGGCCACTATTGGTCTGTATGGCGGATTCTTTAAACATTTATGAATTTTAGGAAGTCCATATAAAACAGATTTTATTGGATATTTTATAGACAAAAATTCATATGTATCACGACTAATTAGACCTTCCAATAGTGCTTCATGCAGAATATTATCGATCTCCCGTTTAAACTTGTTCACAGGATCACAAGACAAACTTTCATAAAAATCTGTATTTTTAAGTTGGTGCAACATTCCCAATTCATATTCTTTTGTATTTATAACTACCACAGATCCTCCTTTATCAGCTGGCTTTATAGTAATCTTTTTATTATTTTTTAAAGCACGAATAGCTGCATTCTCTTCCATTGTGCAATTATAATATCTCGATGGTGGTACCAATAAATTTTCTAACTCCTGAATACACACCTTCTCAAACACCATAACTGCAGTATTTTGTGAAGGAAAAAAAGTGGATCTATTTAAAAAAAAAAAAAAAAAGTAAAATACTTGTCGTGCTGGCGAGCGTCCGAATGAGCTTACTGCTCGGTGATTGGCTGCAAATAACACATCATGTTTTTAGCAGCCAATCAGAAATGGACACACTTTGCAGTGCCAGTGCCAACCACCAATGATATTGTGAATTGGGATCTTTTTACATCCCCCCGAGGCAGAGAGCCAGGTCCACGGTCCAGCACAAGTTCAGGAAAAAAAAAAAATGAAACAGAGCTTTTAAATGTCCCGGTCTCATTTCTCTGGGGGGGCAGCTTGCTCCCCTGGAATCTATGCCACTAGTGGGTGCCCTCTTCTCATCCATGTCTAACCAAAACTACACTGTGCTATGGTCATTCTCACTCAGGAATTCCTCAACCTTTATATCCCAGGCATGATCCCCATTTGTCAACACCAAATTGAGGATTGCTCCCTCCCTGGTGGGTTCTGTGACACCGTGTGTCAGGAATTCCCTTTGCAGTGCATTTAGGATCACCTGACTTTTGGAACAGGTCACGATACCCACTAATCCACATTGGACAGGTTAAAGTCTCCCACTACTACCACCTCTCCCTTCCCTGCAACAGTCTTTATTTATGAGTTCAATTCCCTGGCTGTTTCCTCCTCTAGTTTAATAGTCTATAAACCATCCCCATCCTCACCTTCTTCCTCCTGTTTGACAGTAATTGAATCCACATTTCTTCCACCCTTCCCTCATCTGACTCCTCCCTTGTACACATTATATCCTCCCTGATGTAAACTGCCACCCTTCCCTCTTTTCCTACCTCCCTGTCCCTCCTGTATAATGTAAACCCAGGGACTGAGAGGTCCCAGTCATGGTTAGGTGTAGTCCATGTCTCCATGACCGCCGTGATGTCCACTCCCTTCTCTGCCAACAAGGCCTGCAGGTCACCCATCTTGTTTCTGCTACTTTGTGCATTCAGGGATACCACTTTCCACCTAGAGTCTGAGCATCCTTCCCTTCCCACCATCTGCCTTTCTCATTAATCCCATTTGCCTGTAATCCCCCCTCCCAACTGCTAACCCCCCTCGCTCCCCGTCCTCCACTACCCCCAGTCACTCTCTGCTAGCATGGGGGGGGGTCTGCGGAAACAAGTCTAAGAAGTAAAGGTTATATTGGTTAATTTTGATATGCCACACTATAAAAACTAAACAAAAAAATCTAGAATAATGAAATCTGTCAGAAAAGAATATTTCATCCTATGGACCATGGTGCTGTAATGCACGTGTTTAGCGTCATGATGATAATTGCCTGCCACACTGCAGTAATATTACTAATGGAACTTGATAATCAGTAATATTGTATGCATTCCCTTTTGCTGTTGTTATTTGAAAGAGGGTTTCAGAGTTTGCATGTGCAAGACAACTGACGACCACAGCTGAGAGCAGTTAAAGTAAACACAGAAATTTAATTGCCTCAAAATGTAGACGGATTACAGCAAGAGCAAATATTGCTATAGTACCATTGAAATCTTTTTCTTTGCAGCATGTGCAAAGCTAAATGAGACTTTCAGTTTGTTGCAGAAAGAATCTGTTTGATGAAACACGGATGCTGAGCAATGTTAAAAATTAAAGAGTTTATAAAATGGTATTACTGCTGGCAGCAACATTTTCTTCAGTACTGCAGTTGGACATAACATAGAAAATGATATTGCAACTGGCAGAAGCATCATAACAAAATGTACTGTATGTTATTGTCCCCAAGCAGCATTTCATTTAATATTGCTGCTGGAGCTGGTGAAATATTCATTACTGTATCTGAGCAGCATTTCATCCAATAATGCCACTGGAAGTGACATCAGGGCTACATGATTATTAAGCAATTCTATTATTGTTTCTGGCACTGGAAGAATTATCATTACTTCTAGACTGGATGTCATATAATATTGCATTTGCTAGGGCAATGTTCTTTTTATTTATTGCTTCTGTAAATGGAAATTTAAATTTAAATTAATCCAAGTTAGGTGGCATTTGTTTTGGGAAGAAGGGAACAATCTGCAAAAGTATAGGTAGAGAGGCAGGATTGCTGAGGTAAGCTACACAAACGAGGACAGGGATAGAAGGATGGGGGAGTATCCTGGCACTGGCAAAGATGACACTTTTAGGATTGAGCTCTACCCACCCTCAGTTACAATCCCTCAACATCCTTGGTCTCCATTTCAGAAAAGAGGCTCCATACCTGTCCAGTTCATGGCATCACCTGCTGGTGGCTCTAGCAAGCTGTTTCTCAAAACCATGTAAGTCTGGGTTATACTGCATTAACTTCTATCAGCTTTTACTCGGCTAGCAGTGGTCCACGTCTTAGTCACCCGGTGACAAACAGGATCAGTGGTGCTGGCAGGCCAGCAGCAAAACCGTCTGGGGAGAATTTACAGGAAAAAACAAACACGCTGTCACCACAGACATGGCTCTCAGTATAGCCTAGAATTTAGTGTAACGAGCTGTGAATGAGCTTGGTACATCCAGCAGACCAGGCCGGGGTTTGATTCTCACAACCTCCACTTGCATACTGTGAGACTCTGAGCAAGTCGCTTAACTGTCCAGTGCTCCCAGATCACCCCTGAAAACAGGCACTTATGCCTAGTGGGCTTTACCCAGTTACCGAAGACTAAAATAAATAAAAATTAAAAAGTCCTAAATGACCCTTTAGAATTGAAAGCCGAAGCAATCCACACAGCACTACAAATAAAAGTTCTTGCCTCAAGGATCACATCTACAAAGGCCCACTCACCTATCACAGAAGAGACTAATATGGGCATACAAGAAATGCTGCAAGACCAGGCTGCCACCATCAATTATCTTCTAAGTAATGTTGATGACCTAGGAAACCAGATCCGGTGGAATAACATTCACTTCGTCTGGTTCCTGGAAGGGGCAGAGGCGTCCAGATGTCTCCAGGTTTCTGCAGGCTGTCATCCCTAAACTACTGAATGCTTTGGACTGTACCCCCATTGAAACAGAGGACACACTGCTCTCTGGCACTTCAACTGCCACCTGGCTCCAGACCCTGCCCAATCCTGGCAAAGCCCCTTCAGTACCCTGTCAAAGAACATATTCTTCTTTAGCCGGGGACAGAGGCCTACTAATCTGCTGTGGGCACCTGATTAGCCTATTCCAGGATTTCTCCCCTAAACTCTCCCCAAAAAAGTGTGCTTTCACCTCTGCATGCAAACAGTTGGCACGACTGGGAGTACAGTTCTATATGCATTTCCCTTATTGTAGTTGCTGTCTTTAGTCATGTTATATATATATATTTTTTATTCTTTTTTCCGCCTATTCCCAGCCTGCTACCCCCGACCCATCAGGGGAGACATGAGACATCCCACTGCCTGCAACCCTACCCAAACGAACCCCCAACCCCATGAAGCTGCAGTTTTACCCCCCCGGGCAGGGATGAGGCGGGGGCACAGTCACCCATTACTTACACTTCGTCGATCTAGGTTCCGTTGGGCAGATGCAGGCACATCGTGGGCAGGTCTCATTTCCCCATCTCCCCGGAGGTGGCAGGCTATTTTCTGTTTTCTACCCTTCCCGTACAGCGTGTGACTACCCCAACATCATGGCACAAGGCACCAATGTCCATGCTTTACAGTGGTTGCCATCGCCTTCTAGTGGGGCTTGCCACCACTAGGAGTCATGCAAGTGTCGGGCATCAACCTGTTCCCTCCCTAGCGAAGGCGAGCTGTTATGGGATGCTCAAGCCTATCTCCCCCTGGCTGACCCACCAGCGACACGAGTCCACTTCCGAACCTGGGTCGCTGGCAGGGTGCAAGGTGTGGTATCCAGCGCTTCAACCCTCAGTGCCACCGGCCCGGCTTAGTCATGTTATATTAATTACAATTTTGTTTTATGTAATGTCATGGGTCACCATTTTAAATGAGTTTATTTTCAATGGTCTAACCCTTCAGTAAAATTAAATGAAATTAAATGTCTCCAGATCATTCTAAATGGTACGCCTCAGGACTGCCACTCACCAGAATCAGCAGACATGATTATACAGAGACTGAGTTCAGAGAGACTGAGGTGCCCATGATGGCACAGGCAGCGCAAAATTGCTCCACGGAAACTGAAGTCATTCCCTTTAGGTCTGCACACAGCACAGCATTCCATGCCTCTGGAGTGGCACCCACAAAAATCCGAGGAATGGGCACTTGTGAGACAGGAAGGGGGTCACCACAGAAACAGGAGGATAACAAAGGCTCACCTCCACAGCACTCTGCAGCCATGGCAGAAGTTCTCACTCCCTGTTGTGCTTGACTAGGAACCCAGGCATTCCATACACACTGAATACGTTTAAGCTACTGTGCTCTCATCCCCATGGGGCCTCCTCTGCACCTGCTTGAACCAAACCTTGGCAGTGCCACAAGTAAAGCTAGAGGTTACACTGAAATCAAATCCTGGGCTGCCATTGCAGCCTAGACTCTATTGTAAGCTGGAATATTGTCAGCTCTTGAGATATGGCTGAATTGCAGGGGAAAAAAATTAAACCTGCGAGAGGGCATGATTGAGAATCCTTCAAAAAACACACTGCTGTAATTAACTTTTTGAAGGGCTGCTGACTATTCCTCCTACCAAGGCCATGGATCTTTGTGATATTACCTTTTGCAATTCGATTCTGAGCCAACACTCCTGTTCCTAGGCACCAGTACCTCTGCAGAGACTTGAACACTACAGCCCAGTCTCACAATTCTAACTGTAGATAGCATAACTACTCAGCTTACGCTTCTTAAAAACTACTTGAAGAGGAATCAGCATTTATATAGTGATTTCATATACATTGTATCCCAAACCACTTTACAAGCAATGGTATACTGGTAGTGAAGTGACCGAACATATAGTGACAGCCATTTCACACATCAACACCCACACACAGCCTTGGACAATTGCATGAAACAGTTTTATGGGAAGGAGAATGTTGGCCAAGATACCAAAGAAAATCATCTACTTTTGGGAAAAGTGCCTAGGGTTCTTTTACTTCCACATGGACACCCACCAAGACAACATCAGAGATGGGTAGAAAGAACCTTGGTTTTGTGTCTCATCCGAAAAACATCACATCCCAACAGTATAGCGCCCTTCTAGTATTGCACTCAGGTGCCAGTGTTTAAGATATGAGCCCAATTCCAGCCCCGCTGCACCCTGTTAAGAATGTGATCTCACAGGCTGTCACTGAAGTCCCTGCACTCTCCCCTGTTTCTGATCCCCATCCAGCCATACATTTGATCTGGTTGCTTCAATGTGTTGCATAGGGCAGAGTTTGGGAGCATTTGAAGGCACTGAGGATGGACAAGGTGTCAGGCCCAGATGGCATCCACCCAGGGTACTGAAGGAGCTGGCAGAGGTCCTTGTGGGACCTTTGGAAGACCTATTTAATGTCACACTACGCTCAGGGTATGTACCTCAGGACTGGAGGATGGCTCATGTGGTGCCCCTCCACAAGAGTGGCCCAAAGGATGAACCGGTAACTACAGACCAGTGAGCCTCACATCCATCGTGGGTAAGCTGATGGAGACTATCCTGAAGGAGAGTCTGGTGGCCCTCCTAGAGGCCAGAGGCCTATAGGACAGAAGACAACATGGCTTCATATGTAGCAGATCCTGCCAAACCAACCTGGTGGAGTTCTATGACTGGATAACTAGGCAACTGGATAGGGGCCATGCAGTGGATGTCCTGTATCTGGACTTCAGTAAGGCATTTGACTAGTGCCACATGGGAGACTGAGAAGTAAGTTAGAAGGCATAGGGGTGTGTGCAAAGCTGGTGAGAGGGGTAGGGAACTAGCTTCAGGAAAGGCAACAGAGGCTGGTGATGGTGTGGGGAGCTCTCACACCCAAGGGCAGTGACGAGCAGTGTTCCGCAGGGCTTGGTGTTGGGACCAGTGTTGTTTGGGATATTCATTGCAGACATATCATGGGACATCAAGAGCAAGAGCAGTCTGTTTGCTGATGATACCAAGGTGGGAGTGGTGGTGGATGACCTAGGGGGATGGCAGGGATTGCAGGATGAACTGGCAAAGCTTGAAACCTGGTCAGACACCTGGCAACTGGGTTTTAATGCCAAAAAGTGCAAGGCACTGCATTTTGGGGTGAAGAACCGAAGGAGGAGTTACCAGCTGGGGGGAGTACAACTAGCCAAGATAGAGTAGGAGGAGAAGGACCTGGGGGTGCTTATTACAGGGTCAATGAACAACTGGGCACAATGTAGGAAGTCAGTTGCAAAGGCCAACAAAATGCTGGGTTGCATTGCAAGGGGCATATCCTTGAGGAGGGAGGAGGTGATTCTGCCAATGTATAGGTCATTAGTTAGAATGCACCTGGAGTACTGCATGTAGTACTGGCACCCATATCTGAAGAGGGACATTAAGTTACTGGAGAGGGTACAGTGCAGGGCGACAAAGATGATCAAGGGGCTGGGGGACTTATCATATGAGAAGAGGCTGAGGGAGTTGAACATGCACTTGATGGAGGAGAGGAGGGACGGGGGGACATGATTGAAACCTTCAAGTACATGAAAGGAATAAACACGACAGGTACAGAGGGGCTGTTCAAAGAAAGGGAAGGGAGGGACACCAGGGGGCATGATATGAGACTGGAGGGAGGAAGGTTCAGAAAGGAGATGAGGAGACACTTTTTTACAGAGAGGGTGGTAGCTGGATGGAATTCATTACCTGCAGGAGTGGCATCCAATAGAACAGTGGACTGCTTCAAAAGGGGATGGGACAGGACAAGGCGGAAGGTCAATGGAGTGGAAGGGTGGAAGGGAGGGGCAGCTGCAGAATAAGGGGTACTAGCAGCACATTCAAACAGAATTGATAGACCTCTAGGCCTTTATGTGCTGGCAAATTTGTATGTTCGTATGCTCATGCAGGGACTTATGCAATAGAAAAAACATACAATTTTGCAGGGATCGTCACCATGGGAGTATGGCTCTCACCTGGACTGCCCAAGTAGCCTCACTAATCAGTTACAGAATGTAACTCAACCATTTCCTAATCACCTGGGCCCCAGAACCTGTTATTAACAGTGTGCCTGGAAAAAGATAGGCCCAGGTCACTCAACTAATACAGGAACTACTGCAGATCGCAGAGCAGTGGGAGGCTGGAGGGAGGGAAGGGACTTTAGGTGGACTATACACTTGTGCAGCCTATCTGAAAGACTTCTCTCTTCCCCCCTACAGCACATGTAAGGATCTACAACCCCAGCTACTAGGACCCCTGGATTGCTGGCACATGAGAATTGCAGACCCATCTGGGCAAACACAGACCTCCCTGAATGGAGTCACTTCTTTCCTCCTACTACCTTATGATGCTTACAGGCAGCTATAAATTAGTCAGGAACACTAATTTTAAGGAGCCCTACAGTAAGAGGGTATACTGATGAGGAGTGGGTGACCATTTCTGAAAATAGTTAAAATGGGTTTAAATTTGGACATGCCTTTGGTACCGATGCTCACCGGGTGAATTACATGGCCTTCATTCCAAACGATTAGACCCATGGGGTACCCAGAATGCCTCCTGATGCATGTCCTTTATCTGTACCCTTGTGCATGAGAGGGACATCCAGGTCCCCTCTCTTCATCTTGGCCTACTAGATCCTTTAGTTTTAGTCACATTGGTAGAGGTTGCTAGTTATCCTGTACTGTTAAACATGAAATTGTTCCAACATGAAATGGTTATCACAGTTGATTTTAAAGTTTATGTGACAATAGTCCCATGGACAGTACAACACTATTGCTGGTTACTAAGGTACAATAGGTTTACCCTGGATATTCCATTTCCTGATCTCCAGCCTCACCCCATAGGGGAGAGCTGTCTCATTTCACTATGTTGCCCAGCACTGCCACCTCCTCATGGCTGAGATGAAGTGCGTTATGTGGAAGTCCAGGGATTAAACTCCCTCATAATGCATAAGACAGTCCCCTCACACATAAAAAACTAGAAGCACAAGCCCGCTCCACAAGAGTGGTAGCAGGGAGGAGGCGGGGAACTACAGACCAGTCAGTCTTACCTCAGTAGTGGGCAAGATTATGGAGGCACTCCTTAAGGAAAGGATAGTGCAACACCTGGAATCCATAGGGGCACAGGATCCAAGACAGCATGGGTTTACAAAAGGAAGGTCCTGTCAAACTAATCTCATAGATTTCTTTGACTGGGTAACCAGAGTGGTGGACCAAGGGGAGCAGTTGATGTCCTTACCTTGACTTCAGCAAAGCTTTTGACACTGTTCCACATAGAAGATTGATAAATAAGCTAGGTAGGCTCGGGTGGGTCAGAAGTTGGTCAACTGGGTGGCAAACTGGTTGACTGGCAGAAAACAGAGAGTGGTGGTAAATGGTATACAGTCAGAAGAGATGCAAGTCACAAGTGGGGTACCTCAGGGATCAGTCCTGGGGCCAGTCCTATTCAACATCTTCATTAGTGACCTCGCAGATGGACTAGAGGGTAAGGCTTGTCTGTTTGCAGATGACACCAAGATCTGCAACAGAGTAGATGATCCAGATGGGGTGGGAAGAATGAGAAGAGATCTGGATAAACTAGCAAAATGGTCAGAAGAATGGCAACTGAATTTAATGCAAAGAAGTGCAAAATCATGCACATAGGAAAGAGAAACCCTGAAGCCACTTATAGGCTGGGAGGGGAGTTGCTAGCAGTCACAAAGGAAGAAAGAGACTTGGGCATCATCATCACTGATGACCTAAAATCATCCAAGCAGACCTCTAAAGCAGTAGGTAAGGCTAGGGTGGTGTTAGGGTGTATTAGTAGGGGTATCACAAGTCGTAAGAGGGAGGTAATAATCCCTCTGTACAAGACATTGGTTAGGCCCCATCTGGAGTACTGCGTGCAGTATTGGAGGCCACACCTTCACAAGGACATTAACCAAATTGAGGCAGTCCAGAGAAGGGCAACCAAAATGGTGCAGGGACTGCATCAGAAGACATATGAGGACAGATTAATGGAGCTCAATATGTATACCCTTGAGCAAAGGAGGGAGAGGTGATATGATCGAGACATTTAAACACCTTAAGGGCATAAACAAGGTGAAAGAGTCTAACATGTTTAAATATAAGAAAATAGTAGGACAAGAGGACACAGCATGAGATTAGAGGGAGGCCGATTAAGGGGAATGTGGAGGAAATTCTTTTCACAGAAAGGGTGGTAGATGCATGGAATGGCTTACCACAAGAAGTGGTGGCTATGAATACAGTGCAGGGCTTCAAACAGGCATGGGATAGGCATAAGGGAGCAATACAAATGACTATGAATAGATAGGTCACTGACAGAGCAAAGGCCGATGGCACATTTATAAGGTAGAAAAAGAAATGGGCAGACTGGATGGGCCTTGCGGTCCTTATCTGCCGTCAACTTCTATGTTTCTATGTTTCTATGTAGCCTTTCTGCAAGAAACAAAGCTACTTAATACAGAGGCAAAACAATGTTACAGGGAATGGATAGGAGTTGAGGCGCACAGCAGGAATCAAAATACTAAATGAGGCATCTCAATATCACTGCATAAATCCCTCAAATGGCAGATAGCAAGAAAACTTTTGGATGAGGAGGGTAGATGGCCCCTCCTAACACTATCCACCCCAGAAGGCCCATTAGTTGGGCAACAGAAACATAAAAGCATAGAATCTGTCGGCAGAAAAGGATCATACAGCCCTCCTAGTCTGCCCATTTCCCTAATCACTGCTCCCTGTATTGTCTTTGCACCCACCAGTTCTGCTGGAAGGCTGTTCCATCGCTCCACCACCCTCTCAGTGAAAAAGTACTAACTAACATTACCCCTGAGCCTTCAACCCTTCAGCCTCATATCATGCCCCATTTGTTCTTGCGCAGAGTTTTCTCTAAAATATGCATTCCACCTGTGCCCTATTTATTCCCTTAAGGTACTTGAAAGTCTCCATCAAATCTCCCCTCTCCCTTCTTTCCTCCAGTGCATAGATATTAAGGTCCTTAAGTCTTTCCTCGTAGGGCTTCTGGTGAAGTCCATGTACCATCTTCGTTGCCTTTCTCTGGACTGCCTCTATTTTATCAATGTCCTTCTGGAGATGTGGTCTCTAGAACTGGACACAGTTCTCCAGCTCAGGCCTCAGCAGTGATCTGTACAGTAGTATCACCACCTCTTTCCTCCTGCTTGTTATGCCCCTCCCTATGCACTCCAACATTCTGTTTTCTCTCCCCACTGCTTTTTCACACTGTTTGGTCACCTTCAGTTCATCAGATATGATAACCCCCAGGTCTCTGTCCTGATTTGCACTGGCCAGAATTTCCCTACCCATCCTGTATGCCTCCCTTGGATTCCTGTGACCCAGATGCATGATCTTGCACTTTTTAACTTTGAAACGCAACTGCCAGACATCCAACCACTCCTCTAATAGGCTTAAGTTCTTTCTCATTTTTACCACCCCCTCTGTGTGTCTACTCTGTGCAGATCTTGGTGCCATCTGCAAAGAGGCACACCTTTCCCTCCAGATGCTCTGCAATGTCACTAATGAAGACATTGAATTGGACTGGCCCCAACACTGACCCCTGTGGCCTCCTGCTGGTAACCTCCCTCTCCACAGATTTCATGCCATCTACCACCACCCTCTGAGTCCTGTCTCTTAGCCAGTTACCAACCCACTTTACCACCATAGAACCCACTCCCAGGCTCCCCAATTTATTTAGCAATCTCCTGTGCAGGATGGTGTCAAAGGCCTTGCTGAAATCCAGGTAGGCTACATCCACCACCCCTCCCTGATCTACTACCCTGGTTACTCAGTCAAAGAAATCTATAAGATTCGTCTGACAGGACCTTCCCACTGAAAATCCATGCTGCCTTGGATCCTGTGCCCCGTTATCCTCCTGAAACTTCACAATCCTCTCCTTAAGTAAGGACTGCATTAGTTTCCCCACTACTGAGGTCAGGCTTACAGGCCTGTAATTGCCTGCCTCCTCTCTGCTTCCACTGTTGTGGGGATGGACCACATCTGCCCTCCTCCAGTCCTCAGGTACCTTTTCTGTCTCTAGTGATGCATTGGAAATGTATTTTGTCTCTAGCTGAAGTGACAACAGAGGCTACGAAAGGGGAAATACCCTACCTAATAGATGGGGATTTTAATCTTACTTTAGATCCCTTAATAGATCACTCCTTTTTGGTTGTGGAACCCCACCAGTGTGTATCCCAAGTGGTCCAATCCACATTATCTGACCTATCCCTCACAGACATATGGCATACCAAACACCCAACGGCTAGAGACTATTCAAAACATATCACTGGTGCATGACTGTACCAGCCAAATAGATTACTGGTTGGGATCCTGCAGGATCTTGGATGAAGAGGGTAGATGGCTCCTCCTAATGCATTCTACCCAAGAAGACCCATTATTTCTGGGCAATGTGTATGGCCCAAATTCAGACAACACCTCCTTCTTTTTTGTCCCTACCTCAAGTGGTAATGGAGGCTGTGAAAGGGAGACCCCAGCCTAATATGTGGCGATTTTAACCTTAGTTTAGATCTCTTAATGATTGCTTCACTTTGGTTGTTGAACTCCATCAGTGTGCATCCCAAGTGGTCCAATCCATGTTACTTGACCTGTCCCTCACAGACATATAGCGTACCCTACTCCCAATGGTTAGGGACTATTCAGCCATATCACTAGTGCATGACTCTGTCTGCCAGCTAGGTTACTGGTTGGGATCCCCAGGATCACTCACACAATTCTCCACTCGATCATTTAACCTATTTTATCTTTGATGACATGCCACTGTCCCTACTCCAGGCACTGGGTCCAGAGATGCCCTGATCCTCCTCATAGAGACTTGATCCTCTTCTCTTGAGGGGCAAAGCTTTTCTCTGTTGGGTGGACACCAAGACAGCTGAGTTCTTTTGTATAAATGACACAGGAGCGGTCCCCTATGCTAGCCTCTGGGAGGCATATAAAGCCATATTAAAAGGACATATCATGGGATTCTCAGCCAGGCACAGAAAAAACAGGATGGCTAAAGTGATGGCGTTGGAAACAAAATTAAAAGACTTAGTAACTGCTTTCAAATTCACACCTGACAACCAGATAAACACACAAGTGCTGGCCGAAATGGAGTCCGACTGCAAATCAACACCTAACTTTCTAGAACAGCAGAACTGGCCCTTTTCAGGCCAAACACAGAGTCTAGAAAAGTCATGAAAAATGTCCAGGATCTTACCTTCCTCTCTCCAGAGACAGCAGGCTGAGCAACATATTGCCACACTCAAAGACACCACATGTCAGGTCTCCAACACCATGGAAGGCATAAATGTTTTATGAGGGCCTTTCATTGCACACTCTATCAATCCAGTGGTGCAGTGGACCCCTTCAACCTTGAGAGTTCTCTCTCTCTGTCATATTCAAATTCTACACCTCACATACACCCACAAAATTATACTGGAGTCTCCTATCATGGTGACTGAAATATGTGAAGTTATACTGTCCCTTAACAAACACAAAGCCCTGGGAGGTGATGACTTTCCAGTGAATGTATACAAACATCTAACTATTACATAGAAACATAGAAATTGTTGGCAGATAAGGACCGCCTAGCTCATCTAGTCTGCCCATGAGGCCTTGTACTGGATTACTGCTTCCTACCCACCAGCTGCTGTACCTGCATGATTCCCCTATGCCTGTCCCAAACATGCTTAAATCCATCAACAGTGCTTGCCCCCACCACTTGCTGAGGCAGACCATGCCATGCGTCTACCACCCTCTCTGTGAAGAAGAACTTCCTCACATTCTCTTAACCTTCCACCTTCCAATTTCATGTCATGCCCTCTCATTTTTGTGCTCCTCCTGTATTGGAATATGTCTCCCTCCTGCACTTTGTTTATACCTTTGAGGTACTTGAATGTTTCTATCATGTTCCCTCTTTCCTCTCCTCTCTTCCAACGAGTACATATTGAGGTCCCTTAATCTCTCCTCATAAGTCTTGTGTTGCAAGCCCTGTACCATCTTAGTCACCCTTCTCTGGACCATATCCAGCCTGTTAATATCCTTATGAAGGTAAGGCCTCCAGAACTGCACACAGTACTAAATGTGAGGCCTGACCATGGTTTTATATATGGCATCACTACCTCCATCCTTCTGCTGGTATTACCCTTGCCTATGCACCCAACATGCCAGTGGCCCTCCCAGCTGCCTTAGCACTCTGACATTTTCAGGTAATCTGAAATAATAACCCCCGGGTCCCTTTCCTCCTTTGTGTCTGTCAGCAACTGCCCCCCCCATCCTGTATCTTTCCCCAAGGTTTCTGTGTCCCAGGAGCATAGTTTTGCACTTTTTTGAATTAAACTTCAGTTGCCAGTCCTCAGACCATTTTTCAAGCTTCCCCAGGTCCCTTTTCATTTTTTCCACCCCCTCTGGGGTATCTACTCTGTTATAGATCTTGGTGTCATCTGCAAACACCTACACTCCATACTGGATAAGGTGAACCTAATAAGCATAATAATAGGAGATTTCAATCTGAACTGGAATGATGCCTGCGCTAACAAGATTAAAGAGTTCTGTGATGTACAAGGGTTAACCCAGAATTACTCCGGAGAACACCGGACCAGACAAAAAAAACCCCAGCCACAGTACCCTACTGGATCTTATGCTTGTCAGTAAGCCTCACAACATCACCATTACAGGAGTTTTTCACAGTGACTTCAGTGATCACTGTGCCACTGCCTGTAATCGCCGGTCCCATAACAGGCTGTCTACTTCTACCTTCAAGCTAAAAAGAAGCCTAAAAAACTTCTGCCAGACCGCCTTCCTGACAGACCTTGGTAACATCAACTGGCAGAATTTCTATCTAGCCCCCTCTGCTACTGAGGCTTTCAATATTTTCCAAAACCTACTAGTGGGACTGATAAATAAACATGCTCCACTTAGAAGGATCAAAACAAGGAAAAGGTCCCCTGACTGGTTCACGCCTACCTTGAAGAAAGCCCTCCAGGACAGGGATGTACTGTGGAAAAGAACCAGGAAAACAAAGTTAGAAGCCAACTGGCTTGCCTTTCCGGTGGCTAGGAATGCCTGCACCAAGTTAATAAGGGCAGAAAAATCACGTTATTTCCTGACCGCCCTTGAAGAAAATAAAAATTGCTCTGCTAATTTTTGGAACATTCTTAAAGATGTTGAAGGTCACTCACCAGCCTCCCCTCTGCCTGCTAGAATAGTGGCAGGTATAATTTCTGACACAACCAGAGCTGACATTCTTGAACAACTCAACAATCATTTTGCCACAGCAGGCCTTGCTTTCGATGATTCGCCCTTCAGTAAGGTAAATGTCCGCTGCAATGCCACTGATGGCTTTTCCTCTGACATTGCCACAAACCCGAGACACGCCTCCTTCTGCTTTCAACCAGTTACATTCAAACAGGTGGAGGATCTTCTAATATCTCTGGACACAAAAATCTTATAGAACCATTTTTCTTGAAAACAGGCTTTTACCATCTGACTGCCCAAATCACCCACTTATTTAATAGTTCCCTGATTCCGGGTGAATTACCTCCTCTTTGGAAAACAGTGCACGTCATTCCCCTTTTCAAGTCTGGAGATCCAGCTGACCTGAACAACTACCGTCCTATTTCACTGCTTCCTACCCTGTCAAAGATCCTGGAGAAAATTGTCAATTACCAACTTAGGGATTATCTAGAATCCGAGAACCTCCTGAACCCGGCCCAAGCACAGCACTATAACTGCACTCTCCAAAGTCTCCAATGACTGGCAAAATGCTTTGAATACAAAAAAACACATCAATGCCCTCTTTCTGGGCCTTAGTAAGGCCTTTGATACTATGGATCATAGCCTTCCGCTTAACATCCTGAACAGCTTTGGCCTAGACAATACTGCTCTGAAGTGGTTTGAATGTTATCTCTCCAACAGACTGCAACAGATTAAAGCTCAAGGGGAAATGTCTCCACTTAAAACCCTTCCTCAGGGTGTGCCATAAGGCTCCATCCTGGGCCCCATCCTATTCGCTTTATACATAAACCTCATCAACTCTCACATATGCTCAGACTACATACATCTATTCGCTGATGATACGGTTCTCTACACTATTAACTCATCCCTGGACATCGCTTACGATGAGCTACAACATGACTTTGTCACCCTCCGACACAATTTACTAAAGCACAAGCTACTGCTTAATGCAAAAAAAAAAAACAAGGCAATGATCTTATCTCCACTTGTCGCTCATACCCAGAGGCCACCATCAAACTGCCTGATTTACACCCTATTAGGAGAACCTCTGGAAATAGTGGATAAATTTAAGTACCTGGGTGTCTGGTTGGATAACTGGCTTAACTTTGTGGTACATCTGAATGGGTATCAAAAAGATAAGACAACGTCTAGGCATCTTTTATCCCATAAGACACCTCCTCACATTAGAAGCCAGAAAGACACTGGTTCTTACAACTTTTATTCTTCTGCTCGATTATGCAGACAGTCTTTACAGTCACTGTTCAAATCAGGCATTATGTAAATTAGACACCCTCTATCACCGTGCCTTGCGGTTTATTCTGGATATGCCCAGTCGTACCCACCACTGCTTGCTCCACCAAAATCTCGCCTGGCCATCTCTCACATTGAGGAGGCAAAAAAATGCCCTCCTGTGGTTCTACAGGGCTTTAACTGATAAGCTACCAGGTTATATCTCTGCTGTCTTTGTACCCATAACAGGAGCGTATGGCTTAAGAAGCACATCCCTTGTATCCTTCAAGGTGCCAAGAACAAGGTCCCAGTATGGTAAGACTTCTATTAATTTCTCCTTACCTTCCCTTTGGAACAGCATGCAAAAGACACTAAGGTTCTCATCCATGCCGGGTCCCCATACCTTTAAGCTGTCTATCACACGCATCCTGAAGGTCACATGTACCTGCCACAGGTGATTCTCCTACTGGCCTCCCTGCCCTGCTCTCCGTTTACTTAGCACTTACTTACAACTCCAGTACTTCTCTGCACATCTCCCTCTGTATACTCTTCTTACCCCCTGGCCTTACTATGTTCATGACATCTATCCCTCTAGTGTTGACATCCTCCTCCTCCTGAAATCCCCCCCCCGCATCCTTCCCCACAAAGGGTCGACCCTCCTGGTTGGTCCATTCATGCCTTCACGTTCTATTGTTAATATAATCTTCTTACCACACCCTGTTACTTCTATTGCCTTGTTTAGTATCCACCACAGATGTTGGTGTACCCTTAATTTAATTTGTTAACAATCTGCACACTCTGTATTATTCGATGTTGTTGTTGCTATTTTTTTATTGTATGCACCAACCTGCACTAAGTGTCCAATTGTATTATTCCTTGCTCTGTTCCCTTCTGTCAGGACCGTCTTGAAAATGATCTTGCTCAATGATGACTCTGCCTGGTTAAATAAAGTTTTGATTGACTGATTGATTGAAACAGGCAGACCTTTCTCTCCAGCCCTTCTGTAATGTCACTAATGAAGACATTAAACAGGACTGGCCCCAGGACCAATCCCTGAGGCACCCCACTGGTCACCCCCCTCTCCCCAGACTGCACCTCATTTACCACCACCCTATGCCTCCTATCTGTTAGCCAGTTTCTAACCCAGTTTACCACCCTATCTCCCATGCCCAGCCTACCCAGCTTGCTTACCAGCCTCCTATGTGGGACAGTGTCAAAGGCTTTGCTGAAATCAATCTAAGCGATGTCCACTATCCACCCTGATTTACTTCCTTTGTCACCCAGTCCAAGAAATCAACAAGATTTGTCTGACATGACCTCCCCACTGTGAATCCATGTTACCTATGGTCCTGGGCTCTAATGGCTTCTAGATGTCCCACTGTCCTTTCTTTAAGCAATGTCTCCATGATCTTCCCCACTACTGAGGTGAGGCTGACCAGCCTATAGTTTTCTGCCTCCTCTCTGCTACCGGATTTGTGTAGAGGGACCACATGTGCCCTCCTCCAATTCTCTGACACCACTCTTGTGCTGAATGACTCGGTGAACATAGCTGCCAGAGGTTCTGCTATCTCCCTTCGCAGTTCTCTTAATATCCTTGGGTGTATGCCATCTGGTGTCATCTGGAAGGTAGTAACAACAACAAAAATGGAAAGGGACCTGGGAGTAATCATATCAGATGACCTAAAGGTTAGCAAGCAATATGAGAAGGCAGTAGGGATGGCTGGCGGGATACTGGGAAGTCTAGGGAGAGGCATCACCAGTAGAAAACAGGAAGCTGTTATCCCTCTGTACAGAAAGTTGTGAAACCCCATCTGGAGTACTGCGTCCCGTTCTGGAGACCCCATCTCCGTAAGGACATAGACAATATGGAGGCAGTCCAGAGGAGGGCAACTAAAATGGTGCAGGGTCTGCAACAGAAGCCAAACGAGAAGAGACTATAAGACCATAATATGTATATCCTTGAGTAAAGGAGGGAGGGGGGGACATGATAGAAACATTTAAGTACCTCAAGGGAATCAAGAAAGTCCAAGAGGGTAGCATCTTTCAGAAAAAGAGATGTAATAGAACAAGGGGACACAATTTGAAGATAGAGGGGTACAGTTCAGGGGCAATGTGAGGAAGTATTTTTTCACAGAGAGGGTGGTGGACACGTGGAACTGCCTTTCTGAGGAGGTTGTGGGGTCAGAAACTGTGGTAGAATTCAAGAATGCATGGGACAGACATAAGGCAATTCTTGTGGGAGGTAGGAAGAAATAGGCTGTTGGTTAACTAGGATCTGCAGCTTATCCTGTAGGTAGGGATATGGGCAGACTAGGTGGGCCAAGCAGTCCTTATCTGCTGTCAAAGTCTTTGTTTCTGTGTTTCTATGGTCCCATCGCTTTGCCCACCTTAAATTCAGTGAGCTCCTGCAGGACTCTTTCCCCTGTGAATGAACTATTGTCTACCTCTTCACCCCTTTGGCAACTGGTTTACTGCTGTGGCCCCTCTCCCCTTCTGTGACTACTGAACAGAAATATTTATTCAGTATTTCTGCCTTTTCTATGTCACCCTTCTTGCATTCCCCTTCCTCTCCCTTGAGCCTTGCAATCCCCTCCATTGTTTTTCCTTGTTTCGCTGATGTACCTGAAGAAGGTCATGTCTTCTTTCTTAACTGACTGTGCTAAACCTTCCTCAGTTCATGCCTTTGCTCTCCTTACTGCCTTTCCTGTTTCCCTTAAACACTCTAGGTACTCCCCCACTGTCCTCCTCCCTTTGGGTCTCTTTATATTTCCTGAACTCTTTCCTTTTGGCCCTGACCTTTACTGCCACCTCTCTTGAGAACCACAGTGGTTTTCTCCTTCTCTTGCCTTTGGATGCCAATCTGATGTATTGGTTTATTACTTCTAGTAAGGCTTCCTTTAGATGCTTCCACTGTTCTTCCAGTCCTCCTCCTCCTCCTGCCCCTATTCTCTCCAGGGCTCTTTTGATACCCTTCCCCGTTTCAGCAAAGTCAGCATTTTTGAAATCCAAAACCTATGTCCTAGTATGACTTGAGTGAGTCTCTGTCCCTGTAATGAACTACACAATGTTGTGATCGCAGGATCCCAGTTGTCCTTCTACCTGGACATCTGTAATTTGATCCCTGTTGGTCATTACTAGATCTAAAATTGCCCTGTCTCTGGTGGGATCAAGCACAAGCTTCCCAAGCCTAACCTCCTGAAGTGAATCAAGGATGCTTCTGCTTCCGGCTGAAGCAGCTACACTGCTGTTCCAATCCACATCTAGTGTATTGAAATCCCCCCATAAGTAGAATTTCACCTTTCATTGCCATCTTGTGTATTTCCTCCACTACTTCCCTGTCCAGTTCCTCTCCTTGTCCTGGAGGCCTGTATATCACCCCTGTGCATATTGCTGTGCCATTTCCATGTTGAAGGGTGACCCACAGTGCCTCAGCCTCCCCCTGCCTACCCTGCACCTGTGTTGCCATTATACCCTCTCTGACATACAGGGTTACTCCCCTTCCCTTTTTGCCCTCCTATCCCTCCTGAATAGAACACATCCTGGTGCATTTGTTTCCCACTTATGATTAGCTGTGTACCAGGTTTCATTTATTGCTACCATGTCCAGGTCTCCTTCAGTTATTAAGGCCTCCATGTCTGGGACTTTATTTCCCAGGCTGTGTGCATTTGTCACCATGACCATCCAAGTTTTACTGTCTGACCTCTCTCTTCCTGTTTTTGGTCTCCTGCATCTTCCCCCTTTACTGATATTTTTCTCTTGTGTTCCCAAATCCTTTTCCTACTGCATTTCTACCTGACTCTGATGACTTTGATGTCAACTCCTCTTCCTGCTCCATTGTTCTGCTTTCTCTGCCATGTGGGGGTAGGCTGCCTGAGTATTTCTGCTCCTGTTGCCCTCCCCCCAGCTAGATTAAACACTCATCAGCAAAGCATTTAAATTGTCCATCGAGGGCTGCTTTTCCCTTGCTGGACAAATGTAGTCTGTCCCCACTGTACAGGGCTGTACATCACATCATTCACATCAATCTCATTCTGAGTAATTCTATACTAAAAAGCTAATGCCCGAATTTGCCAGCCACCAACACTACATGAAGCAGTGATTACTGTACTCCCAAATGAAGAAAGGAACCCCAGCAAGTTACCATCCCATGCCTCTTATTAATGTGCATGCAAAGATTTAGCCATTAGGATTGAAGGTTTACTTGTTGCCCTGGCTCACCTTCTTGCAGGATGAGTTTTATAAAGGGACACCTATGCTCCCATATTCTCCACTCATTGCTCAATATCGTCCATGCAGCAGGAACTGTTCCACTCCAGAAGCAGATATTGCCATAGATTTTGAAAAAGCATTTGATTCCATGGAATGGGGTTACCTCATACATGTGCTTAAAATGATGGGATTTTGGCCCTGTTTTACAACATGGATTCAAACACTTCACTCTAGCCCTACTGTACTTCAAAGGTACTGGCCAAATACATCATATCAGCTCCTTTTCCCTTACACAATGACACCCACCAGGGTAACCCCCATACCTGTTGCTGTTTTTTCTGGCAATAGAAGCACTGGCAATTGCCATCAGGGAACACCCAGCTGTTGGATGGCAGGATTGTAGACCTGTTGGCAAAACATGACACAGAAGCCCAGATATCACAGGATAAACTTTATTCCAGAAACATGTAAAAAGACAGCATACCTGCTGGGATTTCAGAACCTCTGAACACCACAATGTCATCATGCAAACTCAGTGAATAACAGTCTTACATGAGTTCTTATACTTAGAGATAAGAAAGTACGTTGATAGGTAATGGACTCCCCCAAAATGGCAGAAGAGCAAAATACAGCAATTCTATTGGTGGATAGCAGTGGGCAGCTCACACCTAAGACAGTTTGGTTTTGCATGTACACACTGATAAGTGTATGCTGACTAAGGCTGATTTGGGGTAACAATACAGCAATTTATAAAATATGATGATCATTGCATCAAGGCTTGAAGCTGTAGGTGATGCACAAGCACCACAAAAGTAATTATGCTGGATAACAGTCCCTAAACATATAATAGCAAGTATGAGTAAATACAAATGTACCTTATGCTGCAGTAGTGTGTGTATAAGCATGTATGAGGGTCTTTAGGATGTGCAGGTCTACATATCCCTCTCCTTGTTTCCTGCAAAAGAGGCAACACTTAAGGGATAGCACTGTAGGCTAAAGCTTGGCTGATTTGGTGGCATAAAGAAAGCGTAACTGTGCACGGTGTTGTTGGAGAGTGTGTCATAAGCAGCATAAGGTAATAATAAGGAAAATAATCAAGAAAACTGGAATAACAACAAAACCTTTAAATGTAAGTTCCAACCAGGTGTTGGACAATGCAGTACTTAAATCACCATCATGAAATAAGACATTTAAAGAATTGCCTGCTTTAATAATATTCTAACTAATATGAATGAGGTGTGCATCCTTTCTTTCTAGTAAGGATTTGAGATTCTGGATAAGGGGGTTGATATGCACGTTAAACGCTGCTGTAACATGGGGAAGAGGAAGGGTTGCACATTGACATAGTCAGGGTCACTATTAATGTAATCATTTTCTGGGATGGGAACAGGGGTGATGACAGTATAACCAATGACAGTGTGCTCGTGTGGTACAAAACAGAAGTTGGGCATATCAACACCACAAATGAGTGGTCCATAAGAGAAGGTCATGTAGTTAGTCACAACGCAGCACTGTCCATTGCTGTTGTAGGTAATTTGAACTTGTGGCTGGTAGTATAGCCTAGAGGTTAGAGTAACAATCTGTGAACAAGCTTAGTACATCAAGCAGACCAGACCTGAGTTTGATTCTCACAACCTCCATTTGCATACTGTGTGACTCTGAGCAAGTCACTTAATTGCCTAGTGCTCCCAGGTCACCCCTAAAAACAGGCACTTGTGCCTAGTGGGCCTTACCCGGCTACCAAAGACTAAAATAAAATAAAAATAAATAAATAAATAAAACTTGAGGAAGTCGCCACTATGTGAGTTGTACAGGGCAGGTAACAGAAGCATCTGTCATCTGGCTGGTGAGGTGTTGCACTGTCTGTGGCTGTCTGCTTGTTGCATTCAGCAGCAAAGGAGGTGATGTGACATTAACAGGAGTAGAATCATTTTCAAAGAGGTCATCATCAAAGGTATATGACCAGTCTATAGAGTTTGGTGAGTAACTGCACACTGGTGTGGTTACATCAAAGACGTCACATCAACACAAATAGTGGTAACCCATATGACACAACAGTCCATATGTGGGGCTACCCAGGCATCCTGTTGAGGATGAAACACCAGCAGAGGAGGCAGGTTGGTTCATTCTCGGTAGATGCTGCCCTCAGGATGGCCCATGGAGTGGACTTTAGTCAGCTTATCGAAGACTGAAGAAGACTGAAGAAGATCCTTGTCAAAAATCAGCAGAGACATGGTGAAATGAAGGCAACATATAGGATGTCCCTCGTGGCACATTGGCCTGTTGTATAGCAGGGTACTTGATTCGGGTGTGGTGTGAAATAACCCAAGTTTCTAGCATGGCCAATAAAAAGGACACAGTCCTGGCCATGCACTTGGTAGTACATGTCAGGGTTTTACAATATGGGCAATACCATTTAGCCATACATTTATCATGGATTAAATCTGGGATCCTCCCTGATTCCAGATCTCAGAAGAGAATGGTGATAGTATTTTTTTTGTATAGCTGTTTGGTACCCATCCCTCCTCCTGCCAACTGGTGACTGGGACACATATGCATTTTTTAAAATGTTCTCCCCTGACCCACCCCCCAACGAGGCCCCGGCAGATGGCCATGCAAGCATGTGGAGGCACACTTCTCACCCCGTGGCACCAGCTCAGCCCCTTCCACCTCCTGTTACTTTTTGCTGCCCCTCTCCACCTATACTACCCACCGGACCTCCACAAAGTGGGAGCAGAACTATGGGGGGGCGTCAACCCACCCACATCACTCTCAGGAGAGGAGAGCTGCCTGCCAGCATGCTCAATCCTGCTCCCCCAACACCAGCACCCCAGTGACCTGAGGTCATTCCCAAACCCGGGTCACTGGCATAGCATGGGGTAAGGCATCCAGCACCTCAACCCTCTGCACCACTGGGCCACCTAATGGTGATAGTATTTATGGCACAGCTAACATAAGCTGAAGCAATGATCTCCCTGCCTATGTGTTGCTCTCTGGCTTCTTTATTGTTATATTAGATCAATTCATTGATTTTGTTTTGTCTCTCATTAAACAAACATGCAATACCGTGCATGTTATACACTGTGAATCTTTCCTTCTGAGATAAAGCAGTACTACCATGTAGCATGGGCTGTATCATATTTTGAACTAATTTACTATTAAAGTATTTGATATGATGCCAAATATTTGCCAAATTGGCTCTGTTTTAAATAGATATACCAGAGCCAAACATACCTGCAACAGTACCAGCTATGCCTATTATGTCTGATACACCCAAACTCTGCTTAGGGCGTTTAGGGCAGAACACCCCTTGGTGTTCTATAGTGTGTTGCTGAGCTACAGGGTCATGTGCATGTGCTTGATATGTGGCAATAAGATCTATTAACATGGTAGCATGAAACCTAGACACATCGGTGTTAGCACATAGCCAAACTCAGCTATGTTCCAGTGTGTAATCAACATGCATAAATTAAATATTGTTAATAAGTGTCCCAGGAATGGAGGCTGCAGCCAGGCCAGGCTTCCACCCATTTTGAGAAGAGGTCAGTGATCACAAGTGCATGCAATACTTGTTGCTTCCACTAGTTGTGGGCAAGAGCCATATGAAATCAATTTGTATCACATTCCATGGACCAGATTGCCTCTGAGGATGTAGCTTGACATTTTTCTTTCCTGGAATAGGGTTATCCTGGGCACAATTGATTCAGTTGTCCATACAGTGCTGGACATTGGTTGTTTGCCCAGGCCACCAACCCATGTTATTTAATCTCTGCAGAGTCTTAGCTATGCCTTGGTGTCCAGCTGTGGGTGTGTTGTGCACCTGATGAATTAACTCTGTCTGGAGCTCTTTGGGGATCACCCACAGTTTCTCCACACCAGAGTGGTACAGGACCAACCTATGGTCTGGGGAGAGCCAGAGATTGTCAGAATGTTGCTTGAAGGGGTTGCTTCCAGACATTTCTTTTTCTGTCTCAATAAAAAAATATTCTTATCTTTTAACTCAGTTACAATGTGATTGTTTTACATGATGTTATTATTTGTAATTGCATTTACTGTATTGTTTGATATGTTGTGGTATTATATTTAACTGGTATAGTATATAACAACTTGGCTGTATTTCACAGTCCTGGTTCGTGCATGAAAAAGAGCCTTGGCTCATTGCACCTACCTGTTTAACAAAACTTAAATAAATAAATAAATTTGTATACCTCTTTTATCTTAGGATCTGCCATTTGTGCTGCCATCTAGTTGGACCACTTTGGTCCTTTTGTGTGCAGCCACTCTGTGGACCT
Source organism: Neoceratodus forsteri (assembly GCA_016271365.2). NCBI lineage: Eukaryota > Metazoa > Chordata > Ceratodontiformes > Ceratodontidae > Neoceratodus > Neoceratodus forsteri. The sequence continues at coordinate 1,507,008,616 of CM057456.1, forward strand.
CAGTTTAGGGTTGCATGATCCATATCCCCCCCACCCCGAGCACCATCCTTGACTAAGGTGTCTGCTCGATCTTTGTACTCCTGACATGATTCATTCTTTGGGTGGGCTTTAACTTTGTGTATGTAAAGCCTGAAAATGAAGTGTTCAGCTAAGCTGACAATGTACCTGAAAAGGTCCCTGTACATGAGTTCTTTCCGAGGAGGCATAACCATGGGTCATCCAAAAGGGGAGAAATTCTGTGAGGGGATTTATACACCCAGGATGAATTAGAGAAAATGATGGTGTCCTCCTCCTCCTTGCCATGGATGATTTCCAAGGCACAGGCAACAGTTGTCAGTTCTGCATACTGTGAGGATTTAATGGTACATTTTCTGTACACCTCAAGGGTGTCACCTGTTGGACAGAGGACCAGGACCCTGAATCATGTCACATGCTCTCCTCCCTGGTAAAAAGAAGAGCCATCTGTGAAAATACACTGAAGTGCAGTATCTGCTAGGGTTCATTGAGTGGCAGGTAGAAAGAAGCCTGGTTCTGGCATGGTGGGTGGCTGTAGGCCACATTCATGAGGATCTCCTCAGTAGAGCAGTCCATGTGCCAGAACTGGTGACATTTTTACTGGGAGCACTGTTATGTCCCTGTCAAGGAGGGAGAACTGAGTAAGCCTGGCATTGGAGACATTACCTTCCTTGATTCAATCTGTTAACAGGAAGGTGGTGGGGGTGTGGTCGGTGTGTAGTACAATTAGAGAAAAGTCTATGATGTAGGTGAAGTGTTTGACAGCCCAGAAGGTTGCTAAGAGATTCGTCTCACATAGCAAGTACTTCTGTTCCACTGGGGACAGCACTTGTTAGGCATAGACATTAGGCCTGAAAGTGCCATTCACTTTTTGTGCAAGGACTGCAGACATGGTAGTATTAAAGGTGGCTGTTTCCAAATGGAATGGCAACTCTGGGTTAGGACTGACCAAAACTGGAGCTGAGACCAGAGGTTCATACATGGGTGTGGCCAGATGAAGTCTCTAAAGTAATTTACCATTCTCAGGAAGTGCCTCAGAGTAGAGACACTGGTGGGTAAGGGCAGGTCCTGGATGCCCTGGACCTTGTCCAATGCAGGACTTCTGCTTTCTGCAGTAATACACAGGTCTAAAAATGAAACTTCAGGAAGGCAATGTTGTACCTTAGCAGTATTGCACTTGAGGCTTGCTTTCTGTAGAAGTGTCAGAAGTTCCTCTAGGAGCCATAGATGTTTTTGTAGGTCTGCTGTAGCCAAGAGAAGTAGTAAAATGTAGTAAAAATATTTATTTTTAAACAGGGTAGTACTTTAGGTCCTAAGACCTATTTACAAAGCAGTCCTGTTTCACATTCATACAAAGTTACAAAGCATTTATAATCTTAGAAAAGACATGAACAAATATCATACAATGTTCTAAAACTTCCTATCATAGCTATAATAAACAAAGATTTTCTACAATACATTTCATCATTCATATCTAACAAGTAGACGTAAACAAACAAATTATAATAACCAGTGCATATACCAAAAGAAAGCAGACAGTGATTTAACATCCCCCCATGACTTAAAAGCACTTCTAACAGGTACATTCTACAGTGTAATTGAAGGTCATCCACATAATGCAAGAGGCAGTCAGAGGAGGAGAAACATTGTATGGCATCACTCATATGGATGTGAAAAAGGGAGGGGCTGTAGTAAAACCCCTGTCGGGGGCAGTTCCACATGTACTGATGTCCTTCAAAGATGGACGCAAACTTGTATTGGCTCTCAGTGGCCAATGGTAATGACCAAAAACCATTGGAAATATCCAGTGTGCTGAACCACTTATGGTGCAGTTTGAGAAGCTTCAGCACATCCAGGGCAGATGCTACAGTAGGTGCACAACTCAGGGTGACCTGGTTGAGCTTCCTATAATCAATGGTCAGTCTCCAATTATTACTGGACTTCTTTACTGGCCAGATGGGGGAATTGACTGTGGAGACACAGGGCCTGATGACCCCTTGTTTCAGAAGGGATTCTGTTGTGGCCCTCAGAGAGGGGACTGCTTAAATCAGAAAAGGGTACTGTCTTTGGCATGGTGGTCTGCCCCAGTAACTTGTATATGAGAGTCCATTCTACCACAGTCATATTTATTTTTGGCAAAGGCATCCCGGTGCTTTTCCAAAACAGGCCTCAACTGAGGGAAGAGGTCACATTGCTGAAACGTGAGGATGTCATTGGCATTCACTGCTGCTATGACATGTGAGTCAGGAATGAGGAGCAGATGGCGTAGGCCGGGTACTTGGAGTAGTAGCTTACTGGCCAAGTCCACCATGCACCCATAAGTCTGCTTGCTGTGGAGAAGATTTTTGTAAGTTTTGCTATTGTTTTTTAAATTACAGGAGAGAAGGATTAGTTAATTCTAATTGCTGTTGGGAGAGTTAATGTGCAGAAGAGTTTTGTAAGTTTTGATATTGTTTCATTTTTTTTACTTTAGTTTAAGGTGGCATTTAGCTTAAAGGTTTCTGTGGCTGGAGTGACAGTAAAAGCCATCCCACCCACCCCAATGCAAGGGCAATTGGGATAAAAATTTCTTTTAGAGGCTGGGCTCAGATCTCCCATAAGAAGGCAGAGCTCCTGTCTGGGGTGATTGCTGCCACTCAGAACCGACCAGCTCAGCTCTTTCAAACTGTAAGTAGCCAGAAGGGGAAGGAAGGAAACATATTCAATTCAGTGCTTTAGAGTAACTGGTAATTGCTATTTTTCTTTTAAACTTAGATTGTGGGCTTTTAGTGACACTATACTTTCTTTGTTGTCTTTACTTATAATTGTTTTTGGGCTGTTGAGAATTTAAAACATAGTGGTGGTGTAATTCTGTGCTGTCTTTAATTGCTGCAATTTTGCTTCCCTCCCTTCCCCCAACTCTTAATTATATGCCCTGTTAAATCTGATTGACAGGAGCTAAACACAGGGTATAGTAAGGAGTGTGAAGTAGGAGGGGCATAAGGAGGAAGAAGCCCACCCTCAGCACGACAAGTGTTTTGACTCATTTATTTATTTATTGGTTTCTTTTTCTTTAAAAAAAAAATTATCTGAGGATCAGTGGCAGGATTTTTAGTACAGTAAATTAATAAAAATGGAACTAGGAGAGCTTCAGTAGCAGACAAGTAGTGGAATTGCAGTATAATGTGGGGAGTGGTGCAATGCAGTGGCTTTGGGGCAGCCATATTCAGGCAGACTTTCTGGACACTGAGGTGCTGCCCTATCTGCATGCATCTCTCTGGACTGCGGGATGAGGTAGCCAGACTCAGAGCAGAAGTAAACTGGGTCAGGAGTACCATCACCCCTATCCAGGGACCACCCAGTCCAATGCAACTGCCTCAAAGGATGCTGAGAACGAGGAGCACTTGGATGACAGTGGGCTCAGGGAGGGTTAGAGCAGTCAGGCAGAAGCACATCCCAGATCCTATTCCACTCAAGAACTCATATGCCACACTGGCAAATGAGGACAACCAAATAGAGGTACCCAAAGAAGTGGAAGGAAAGGATGTGGAGGTTAGCCAAGGAGGGGACCTCAGCGGGGAAAGCAGTGGACCCCAGAGGAGGAGGAAGCGAATCCTGGTTGGGGACTCCATCATAAGAGGGATACAGCTAGGAACACAGGAGGGGGAGGACAGGGAGGTGAGGTGCCTTCCAGGTGCCACGACATGGAGAGATGGAAGGAAGATCCTGGGGCTCACTGGGAAGGCAAGATGGGAGGGTGAGCTGGATGTCATTATCCACCTAGGTACTAACGACCTGGCAAATGGGGAGCCAAAGGAAGTTCAGGAAGAGTTTAGGAAACTGGGGAGGGGTCTCAAGCAAGTAGCTACTTCTGTCACTTTCTCAGAAGTACTACCTGTGAGAGGCAAGGAAGAGCATAGGAGTGCATGCACCAGGAACTTTAACTCATGGTTGAAGAACTGGTGCTGTGAGGAAGGGCTTGGATTCATTGGTGACTGGGGACCCACCTGGAGGGATGGAGGTTTGTTCAAGCCTGATGGCCTGCATCCATCCTGGAGGGGAATCCAAGCACTCAATGATAAGTTTAAATGCTACATTGACAAGCATTTAAACTAGCAAAGGCGGGTGGCAGGACAGCAAGGAGGGTACCTACTTGCTCACCCCCCACAGCTAGCAGTGGAACCAGTGAACCAGAGGAGTGGCTATCTCTGTAAAGCAGTGTGCAGAAGATGGAGATTAGTGCCCAAGAGGTGGATAAGCAGAAAAGGGGCAAAATTCAGCAGAAGGGCAGACAGCAAGGAGAACCAGGGATAAATGACAACCAAGGAAGGGGCTGGAGTAGAACAGTGAAACAGTCTAGGGAGGTCAAATCATGGAAAGCCATGTGTGCAAATGCCAGGAGCCTTAGCAACAAGATGGAAGATCTGGAGGCTGTCATGGTACAGTCAGACCTGGACATTGTGGCCATCACTGAAACCTGGTGTAATGATAACCACAACTGGGAGATGGCCATACCTGGCCTACATATTCAGAAGAGACAGAGCAGGCAGGAAGGGAGGAGGAGTGGCACTGTATGTGAAAAATGACATAAGGGCCACAGAGATGCAGGAGGAACAAATGGGGAGAGATACTGTGGGTTAAGCTGGAAAGGAAAATGGGGACAGCCATCCGCACAGGTGTGGTCTATAGACCACCAGCCCAGGAGGAAGAAACAGATAGAGTTGATGCTAGCCATCCAAAGGATGGCAGACAAGGGTGAGGTAGTACTGGTTGGAGACTTCAATATTCCAGATGTGGACTGGAGCATCCCAGCAGCAGCATCAACTAGAAGCAGATTTATCCTGGACTCCTTCAGGGTGCCTTCCTCAAGCAACTGGTCATGGAACCAACTCGGCAGAAGGCAATACTGGACCTTGTGCTCACAAACAGGGACAGTGTGATGGGGGTAACAGTGGGGAGCACCTGGGAAACAGTGACCACCAGTCATTGTGGTTTGAAATCACAGAAAGAGCAGAACCAAACCACACAAAAACACGTATCCTGGATTTTAGGGGGGCATACTTTGGGAAAATGGGGAGATACTTGAAAGAGGCATTAAGGGGAATGGGACAGGAATCAGGGGTTGAGGAACAGTGGGCAGTATTTAAAATGGGGATTACAAGAACAACAGAATTATGCATTAAGCAGGTTAGCAAGAGGAAAAGGAAGAGAGACCATTATGGTTTTCCAAAGAGGTAGCAAAGAAAGTGAACACCAAAAAGATTGCATTCAGGCAATACAAAAAGACACAGGCAGAAGGGATAGGGAGAAGTACCAGGAGAAGCAAGGGAGGAAGGAGGTCAGTAAGGAAGCCAAAGCTCAGACAGAAGAACACATTGCAAAATCAGTGGGTAGAGGGACAAACCTTACAGGTACCTAAGTGAAAAAGAAAGACAAAGGGAGGGATAGTGAGACTGAAGGGGGAGGATGGGGCTGCGGGGAGGATGACAACAGTAAAGCTGACATATTGAACAGGTATTTCTGCTCAGTCTTTACTGAAGAGGAGGAGGTAATGGGTCTGAAGGAGTACAAGGGTGAGAATGGTGCAGAAATGGACACAAGTCCCTTTACAAGAGAAAGGGTCCTGAAGGAACTGGAAGTAATAAGAGTTGATAAAGCAATGGGGCCAGATGGGTGCACCCAGGGTCCTTAAAGAACTAAGAGAGGTGGTGGCTGAACCTCTGGCTATCCTGTTTAGCTGATCACTGGAAACAGGGAAGGTACCCAACGACTGGAGGACAGCAGATGTAGTCCCCTTATACAAAAGTGGGAACAAAGAGGAAGCAGGGAACTACAGACCAGTCAGCCTCACCTCGGTAGTGGGGAAGATCATGGAAGCACTACTGAAGGAGAGATTGGTGGAACATCTGGTTGTCAATGGACTATATATATGGGTGTGGGCAGGACAGTAGTTTGGTGGGTAGGTAACTGGCTGGGTGGCAGGACACAGAGGGTGGTGGTAAATGGCTGTCACTCCACAGAGGGAAGAGTGACCAGTGAGGTACCACAGGGATCAGTGCTGGGACTGGTCCTATTCAACATCTTCATCAGTGACATTGCGCAGGACCTAGAAGGCAGAATTTCACTGTTCGCTGATGACACAAAGCTCTGTAACAGAGTAGACACACCAGATGGTGTAGACAGAATGAGAAGTGACCTGCAGAAACTTGAAGAATGGTCAGGGGTTTGGCAGTTGAAATTCAATGCAAAGAAGTGCAAGATAATGCATATGGGGCACAAAAACCATGGCACAATATATCAGTTGGGGTGTGAGGATATAGCATGCACCAAGCAGGAAAGGGATCTTGGGGTTGTCATCTCTGATGACCTCAAGGTAGGGAAACAGTGTGACAAGGCAGCAGGTAAAGCAAATAAGATGCTGGGATGTATAGGCAGGGCATCACCAACAGGAAAAGGGAGGTCATAATTCCGCTATACAAGACACTAGTGAGGCCCCACCTGGAGTACAGTGTACAGTTCTGGAGACCATACCTACGTAAGGACATAGACAGGGTAGAGAAGGTTCAGAGGAGGGCAACAAAGATGGTGCATGGATTGCATCACAAGTCCTATGAAGACAGGTTGAAGGAACTGAACATGTACTCCCTGGAGGAGAGGAGGGAGAGAGGGGATATGATAGAGACATACAAGTATCTTACAGGGAGGAACAGGGTGCAGGAAAACACTATTTTTAAGCGAAAAAGATGTTCCAGGACTAGAGGGCATGGGATGAAGTTGGAGGGAGGACGATTCAGAGGAAACATGAGAAAGGCTTTCTTCACAGAACGGGTGGTGGACAAGTGGAACACCCTGCCAGAGGAAGTGGTGGGGGCTGAAACAATCACGGGATTTAAGAATGCATGGGATAGACATAAAGGAATTCTGGAGGTCAGGGGTAAGGGGCAACAGACTTCTAGGAAAACAAACTGAACTTACAAGCTCAAATGGGCAGACTGGGTGGGCCATAGGCCCTTATCTGCCGACACTGTCTATGTATCTATGTATCTATCTATCTATGTAGACAGGCTGTGCAACCCAGCCTGCCAGCAGGTTCGAAGTGCCTTTTCACAGTTGAAGTATGAGGCGCTCACTCAGTTCTTTGCAGATAAGGTGGCCGACATCAGGGTGGAGATCCGATCGCCACACTCTATGGGGGATGCTGGTGATTGGTGCCCGGCCACTGTCCCTTACTTCACCTGGAGTACCTTCAACCAGCCAGAGATTGTGGATTTTAGTCAGATTGTCCAGGGTATGCACCCTGTGTGCTGCAGTTTGGATCTTGGCCTAACTTCCCTGATTATGGGTTGTGGTAACATCATAGGCCCGCTCCTGACACAATAGTCTGGTGTTCCCTTGAGTCAGGTGAGTTCCCTAGCTACCTGAAGGAGGCCACGGTGACACCCCTCTTGAAGAAAGATTCTCTGGACCCAGACTACCTGGCAAACTACAGACCTATCTCTAACCTCCCCTTTGTGGGAAGGTGATTAAGAAGGTAGTGGCCGTACAGCTGGAAAAACATTTTACCATCCATAACATCTATGAACCTCTCCAAATCAGTTTTTGGAAGAAGCACCTCAGCGAGACTGCACTGGTTTGGGTGCTCAGTGATCTCCTGATGGTGAGAGATCAGAAAAGCCAGTCCATCTTGGTGCTCCTTAATCTATCTTGAGCCTTTGACATTGTGGACCGTGGGGTACTGCTCAAGCACCTGAGGTGCATCTGTGGCCTGACTAGTTTGGTCCTCAGGTGGTTTAAGTCCTTCCTCACTGGCAGAACTCAGAGGGTGGTGTTATGTATTTATTCCTCTGACACTCTCTCTCTCTCTGTCATGTGGGGTTCCTCTGAGCTCTGTGCTGTCCCCCATGTTGTTCATGGTGTATATGCTGCCCCAAGGGACATTATAAGATGGTACAGTAGCAGACACAGACACTGCCAGCTATTTCCCGAAATTTCTGTGATATTTCCAGAAATATCTCATGCTTTCTCCATTTCTACAATAGGGGTAGCAGAGAGAAACTCTTCAGAAATTTCACAAAATATCTGGAAATAGCTGGCAATGTCTGTGGCTACTACTTCATGGGCTGAGGTTTCACTGCTATGCTGATGATACCCAGCTCTAACTGTCTTTTGCACCTGATCAGGACAGTGCATTCTCGGTATTTAATAACTGCCTCTCTGAAATCCAGGATTGGCTGAATTCCAGCTGGCTGAAGTTAAACTTGGGGAAGACTGAGGTAATGGTTGTGGATCCAAGTCGCCGGATAGGGGGTTGGGGGCTGGACAGCCCACAGGGCTTTTCCTGGAGGGCTCCCATCTCCTTTCCTCTGAACTGGTGCAGGACCTAGGGGTGATGCTTGATGATGGGCTGACACTACGATCTCAGATGTCAGCTGTCATTAAGTCATCCTTTTGCCATCTAAGGAACATTGCTAGGATAAAGCACCTTGTTCCATCCGGTGACCTTCCCACACTGATCCACACCATTGTGACCTTACTCCTTGATTACTGCAACTCTCTGTACTTTGGGCTTCCAGGGGTTGATATCCACCACCTGCAACTAGTGCAGAATGCTGTGGCTCAGTTGTTGATGGGGACTTCTCTGGCTTCCCATATTTCACTGGTGCTGCGCGAACTGCACTGGCTGAGAAGTTCAGTGGTGGACCACCTTCAAAGTTGGATTACTGAGTTATAAAGCCCTACATGGACTTTGCCCGGATTACCTGAAAGAGCTTCTGTTCCCTTACTGCCCCGAGCAATCGTTCCGCTCGGCTAGCGAAGGGTTGCTGGAGATTCCTTGGGTATCTTTAAAATCTTCGGTGGCCCATGCATTTATGTATGCGGCCCCAGCTCTTTGGAATTTTCTACCCCATCAGCTTCAGGATTATGCAACTTTGGGGTGGGGGTTAAACAGGTACTGAAGACCTATTTATGGAGCAGGGCATATTGTGATTAGTAAGGCTGTTTTCTGGATTTTATCGTATATTTATATATTGTTGTTTTTATCTTTTGTTTTAAGTCTTTGTAATGCACCTTGATAATTGAAAGCCACAAAATAAATAAAGACATTATTATTATTATTACTTGCTGTAGGGAGAGTTAGGGTGAAGAGGATTTTTGCAAGTTTTGCTAATTTTTTCTTCTTCTTATATTTAGCATAAAGGTTTCTGTGGCTGTGTCTTTTGAATTTACCTTAAAGGTCCCCGTGGCTGTGTTTTTTGGAATTAAGCTCAACAAGGGCACAGCAGCACCACTTAAAGCCGGAGTGAGGGTCCTAAAGAGGACCTGGGGCAAACGTCTTCTTTTTTGACATAGAAACATAGAAACATAGACTTTGATGGCAGATCAGGGCTGCTTGGCCCATCTAGTCTGCCCATTTACCTACCTACAGGATAGGCCGCAGATCCTAGGTAACCAACAGCCTATTTCTTCCTACCCCCCACAAGAATTTCCCTATGTCAGTCCCATGCATTCTTGAATTCTCCCACAGTTTTAGACCCCACAACCTCCTCAGGAAGGCTGTTCCATGCATCCACTACCCTCTTTGTGAAAAAATACTTCCTCATATTGCCCTTGAACTGCCCCCCCCATCTTTAAATTGTGTCCCCTTGTTCTTGCACGTCTCTTTTTCTGAAAGATGCTACCCTCTTGGACTTTGTTGATTCCACTGAGGTACTTAAAAGTTTCTATCATGTCCCCCCTCTACCTTCTTTCCTCAACTGTACAGGACTGTATGTGTTTGTGAGACCTGGGAATGCTATTGGTGGGTTTGTAATTGTGTTTGTTATCAACTGCAATCAATATAGAGAAACTGTACTTCACTGTTCTGTATAGGTAGTATGGACCATGTGTAGGATTGTAGGGTGCAATGTTTGTGGGGCAGCAAAGCAGATGAACATACTGTGGAGGCTGGGAAAGTGCCCAATATGCCACAGGCTAAGGAGGCTCAAGGAAGAGGTTCAGTGGCTTGGCAGGGAGCTGGGGAGGTTGAGGGATAAGAGGATGATTGCGTCGGTAGGAGGGCTGACATCTGAGAGTATTGTGAGGGCACCACAGAAAAGGAACAGTGGGTCAAGGGAGGGGTCAGAGGGAGGGGGAAACTAGACAGGAAGCCAGCTGATAAAGGGTGGACTCTAGTAGGACCTAGAAAAAGAGGAGCAGCAGTAGACAGGAGGGAGCAGAAAACACATAGTAATTCAAAGGGGGTAGGGAACATGTTTGCTGTTTGCTGTAGTAGCAGCACATGCAAAAGAAGACACAGGAGGAGATTGCACAAGGGATTGTACTCATGAAGAGGAGGGAGTGAGGGGCATTACTAGTGGAGAGATTGAGCATGGCATGGCAGGGGGAGGGATAATACTTGGAGAGGTGAGGTGGGAGAGGGAGGTTGGCAGTCAAACAGGAGGAGGGGAAGGGGTCTCAACTCAGATCGGCAGGGGGTAAGACACTGGGGCAAATGGTAAAAGCACCATCTTGAGTGGCCTTAGGAATGAGAACCTGGGTGGGGGAGTGGTGATGGGCACAAAGAAAGAGGAGGGGGTGTACTGGTGCTGGGGGACTCCATACTCAAGGGGATCAGATGGGGCAGCAAGGGGGAGAGGCACAGTCTGATATGGGTGGAGTCCATACCGGGATTAAAGGCAGACAAGGCAGGACAGGCAATCCTAAAGTGTATAAGGAGGGGTAGGAGGGGTAGGAGGAAACCACACATTGTGGTACATGTGGGGACAAATGACTTAGTGGAGGAAATGGTGGAGGTAACAAGGGAGAGGACTGAGGAAGTGGACAGATTGTGCGAGGAGACTGGGGAGTCTGTGGTCTGTTCAGAGGTGCTCCCAGTACTCTGCACAAGCACAGTGAGAAAGGAGAGGATTAGGGAGTTGAACACATGGTTGGTAGAATGGTGTCGAACTAAGGGGTACGGGGTTGTGGGTGGCTGGGGCAGTACGTAGGATAATAGCAATCTGTTTGCAAGGGATAGGCTGCACCTGAGTGGGGAAGGGAAGGAGGTATTAAAGCAAAGACTGGGGAGGTATATTATGACAAAGGTGGATTTAAACTAGATGGGGGGTGGCAAGTGGACAGGAGGTGGGCTGGGATCCGATAGAGTGGAGTGGAGTCACAGTCTATCCCCCAGGCCAGCAGGGAAGGACCCGGGGTGGCTGAAAAGGGAGGGAGTAGAAGGGAGGAGCTGGAGGCCAAGTGAAGGGAAGGAGCCAGGATGGAGGATGGTCTCACCGAATGTAAGAAGCTTAGGCAACAAATCAGCTAAGCTACAGGCACTCTTAGCAGTGTGGAGGGTGGATATTGCAGCTGTCACAGAAACATGGGCAACTGAGCACCAGGACTGGGATCTGGCAATCCCAGGATACAAATGATACAGGAAGGACAGTAAGGGGGGGGTAGCAGTCTATGTGAGGGACGGGATCATATGCACAAGGGATGAGGGGGAAGAAAGGAGAACAGAGGCAATCTGGCTGCAGCTCTTAGACTCAAAGGGTAGGAAACTTGAGGTTTGGGGTGGTATACAGGCCACCGTCCCAGTCTGAGGAGCTTGATAGGGAATTAGCGGGACAAATCAGAAAGGTATGTAGAAAAGGGAAGGTGGTCATCGTGTTGGACTTCAACTTGCCGGTGGTTGACTGGAGCATTCTGGTCACCTCCAGTGCTAGGGAACAAGTGCTTCTGGATTCGATCCAGTAGGGTCTCCTGACACAGTTGGTTAGTGTACCTACTAGGCTAAAAAACACTTTAGATCTTGTATTGTCAAATCGGGAGGCAGTAAGGGAAATAAAGGTGGAGGACGCACTATCCGACAGCAATCACCAAATGGTGTGGTTTGATATCACGATGTGTAGGGAGCCAGAGAAATCAGTTACTCAGGTGGTAAATTTCAGGGGGGTGGATTTTAGGAGAATGCAGGAAGGACTGAAAGGGAAACTGGAGGGCATAAGGCAGGAGATGGATGTGGAGCAGAAATGGTATATTATTAAATGGGGATTACAGAGGCAACAGAAGCCTGCACCAAGACATAGAGTAAGAGGAGTAGAGCAAGAAAACCATGCTGGTTGAACAGCAAAGGTAGTGGAGGTGGTGAGGGGCAAAATGAGAGGTGCACCAGTGGTATAGGAGGATGGGAAAGGAAGTGGACAGGGAGGAGTATGCAAGATGGTTCAGGGAGGTGACCAGAAAAGTGAAAGAAGCCAAGGCCCAGAGGGAGCTGAGATTAGCACAGGAAATTAACAGGGGGGAGAAAGACTTTTTCAGATAAATCAGGGAGAAAAGGAAATGCAAGGAGACAATAGTGAGGTTAAAAAGGGGTGGGGAGTAGACGGAAAAGGGGGAGGAGCAGGCAGAAGCACTGAATGAATACTTTTGCTCATTGTTCACAGAAGAAAAGGGGGGACCACTACTGCCATGGGCTGTGAGGTTGAGGACGGGGGAGAGGAGGTGACAGATGGAAGAATTGAGGCAAGTAGAGTCCTAGAGGGACTGAGGGCACTGAAGGTAGACAAGTCACCAGGGCCGGATGGTATCCATGCCAGAGTGCCGAGGGAGATGGCGGAGGTGTTGGTGGAGCCACTGGCAGATCTGTACAGCACCTCTCTGGAGTCTGGATGTGTGCCACTGGACTGGAGGATGGCACATGTAGTACCATTACACAAGAGTGGACCAAGAGATGAACCAGGTAATTATCGTTTGGTAAGTCTCACCTCCATAGTGTGCAAACCTATGGAAACGATACTAAAAGAAAGAGTGGTGTCGTACCTGGAGGACAATGGTCTCCAGGATGTGAGGCAACATGGGTTCGTTTCAGGGAAATCTTGTCAAACCAACCTGATACAAGGTTATGACTGGGTGACAGGTGAGCTGGATAAGAGTCATGCAGTGGATGTTCTTTACTTGGACTTCAGCAAGGCCTTCAATTCAGTGCCTCATGGGTGGCCTGGGGGGAAGCTAACTGGTGTAGGGGTAGGGGCAAAAATGACAAACTGGATTACAAGCTGGCTGAGTGGGAGGATGCAACGGATGGTGGTGAGAGGGGAGCTCTCAACTCCAAGGCCGGTGATGAGTGGGGTGCCACAGGGTTCTGTGCTGGGGCCAGTATTATTTGGGCTCTTCATATCAGACATTGCACATGGGGTGGTGAGCAAGGTAAGTCTGTTTGCTGACAACACCAAAATCGGAGCAGTGGTGGATGGAGGGGAAGGATGGAAGCCACTGCAGGAGGACCTAAGCAAGCTAGAGGAGTGATCAAAGAGGGGACAGCTGGGGTTCAATACAAAGAAGTGTAAGGTTATGCACTTCAGGGAGAAGAACCCAAGGAGAGAATACTGGCTGGGGGAGGGGTTAAGCTGAGGATCACTGAGGAGGAGAAGAACCTAGGGATAATGATAACAGGGACTGTGAACAACGCTGCCCAGAGCAGGAGAGCAGCTGCAAAAGCGAACAAAATGGTGGGGTGCATAGCGAGGTTTTTTTTGTCCGGGCGAACAGTGGTGATCTTGCCCCTCTACAGGTCACTGGTAAGGCCACACTTAGAGTACTGTGTGCAGTTTTGGAGGCCATACCTAAAGAGTGATATCAGGCTACTGGAGAGGGTGCAGAGGAGAGCAACAAAGATGATATGTGGAGTGGAGGGGAGGGACTATGAGAGTAGGCTGGGAGACCTGAATATGTACACCCTGGAGGATAGATGGGGAAGGGGGGATATACTAGAGATATTTAAGTATCTGAAGGGAATCAATAAGGATGGGGCAGATGGGGTCTTTAAGCCAGAGGGCACAGGCTAAGAATAGACGGGGATTTAGGAGGGAAATGAGGAGACACTATTTCACAGAGAGGGTGGTAGCAAAATGGAATGCACTACCAGAATGGATGGTGTCATGTAAATCTGTGAACAGCTTTAAAAGGGCATGGGACAGGGAACAGGGAGAGTGAGGGTGGGGAGGTGGGAGGTGGCAGTGGGATGACAACGGGAGGGGTGGGGCAGCACTAAACTAGGGGTGCTAGCTGCACACTCGAGCAGATTTAGATAGTCCAGGTGGCACATTTGTGTGTTCGTATGTTCATATGTTCATATATCGAGAGAGAAAATCTATACCCAGGGTGCTCAGATGATTATGTGAGACCATAAGGTCAAAAAGGTGTTTCACTTCAAAGGTACAAATGATGATAGGTTTTAGTTTGGACTGGTAAGTTGTGATAACGGTTCCCTCAAAGGTCTGGGTGGAAGTGGCCTTCCCTGTAGACCAACGAGATTGCCGAGGATCATCTTTTTTTTTAAATGCATATTTTATTGATTTTCCATAAACAAAAAACAATAAACAGCTGAGGATCATTTTTTTTTTAAATGCATATTTTATTGATTTTCCATAAACAAAAAACAGTAAACAGCTGAGGATCATCTTGATGCAGCACTGCGACAGTGGCACCCATGTCCAGTAGTAGTTCTAACTGGCAGCCTCCAACCAGCGCTTCTACATATAGGTGTCCGGAATCATCGGTAACTAGAGTAGTAAGGATTTGAACTGGGACCTGTTACTGCCAGTCCGATCCATTTTGCTCCTGTAAGGCATCGTAGAGGGTGGGATCCACCTCTCGGAGCATCTGTACTGCTTCGGAGTACAGTGATTTTGATTGCTGCTCCCATTGGATTCCTCCTCTAAAGGGGGAGCGGAGGGAATGGCTGCCATGAGTTTTGCTGGGGATTGGGCCAAGAGTGATTGAACCTTGACCTGGAACTCCCAGAGCTGTGCATTCTCTTCTGCCAAATCCTTACATGGGGGCCCCGACCATTGTTTCCATCCATTAGTACCCATCACATTTTGATGGTTTGACTTTTGTTGATATTTTTGATTGTTGCTGTTGTATCCTCCTCAGTTCTGATATGAGGATTTTTCTTGTTGGGGTCTTTCGATTTTCCTTCCACTACATACTGGGCAGAGGAGTCCATACTGCTCTGCATTGTGGCTACCTTGGGCTTAGAGTCCAAACCAAGGTCTCTCACATAGACCTGGTATACACGCTCCACCTTCTTCATGATCTCACAGAGGCATTCCTGTTTAGGGAATACAGCCACTTCCACCTTCTCGTGGTGGGCCGACTGGAAGATTTTTAAAAATAGGCATTTATACTCGATTGATTCCTTTTCTGGATAGTCATGTTCCAAATCATTGCCTGCACTGTATGCGAGCCACAAGCAGCTCTCGTATTGGGTTGGGGTTTCTGTTACAAGCTGCTTCACCTGGTTTGCTAGCATTATGCCGACCATGTTGGGGTCGTGTGCTGCAAAGGGATGGGCTTCAACTCTATCAAATGGGACCTTGACATCATTATGTATGTCTTCTGGCAACTTCACCCACAACAAGGGGTTCATGGTCTGTTTCAAAACCTGTACTCTGTGCTTGGTCACAAGGCTGAGCATTTCACATCGATTCTGCATTCTCTCCAAATGACAACTAAGAATGTCGCTAGGGGCCATTCGTCCTATTTTGTCCACAATGATCTTGATGGTTTGTGTGGACTGTAAGGTGCCTGGGCTTGCTCCTTACCCAGTAATTGTCTTGGGGATTACCTCAGCCATGACGGTCGCCATGCCCTGAATGAGGATCTGTTTCTCCACCTCCTTTTTCAAAATATCGCTGACTGCTTGTTTCAGCGCTTTAGCCTGAGAGTTGGAGATCCCAGTTTTTGAGATCACCTTCTGAATCAAGGCTTCCACCTCTCCCTTGTCCTTTTTGTTTAAGGTGGCTACTGGTGGCTGAGGCCTCAACCCTCCAGAATCCCAAGTACTGCCATCTTGGATGCTATCATCGTTGCTGTCATCATCCTCCAATGACACCAATGAGATAGGCGAGGCAAACGGCATAGCTTTCACATGACCTCTCAGTATTGCCAACTGCTTATGTAGCTTTGTCATCTCATTTCTAAACATTGAAAGATCCACTCTGGCTTGACATGATCCTGCAAAACTCTTTATGTAGTGCTCCCTTCGTGATTTTCCCTAAGCTCTTTTTCCAGTCCATTCTGACATCTCTCAAACTCCTCCTCCAACTCCTCATACTCACTTCTCAATAATCATTCATACTCATAAGCAAGTCATTCAGCAGTAACACATGCCTCTTATCCTGCTGCAACCTTTCATTGTCTCCCTTCAACCTAGCAATTTCCCTGTCTTTGTCCTGTACCACATTCTCAAGTTCATTCTGAGTCTTGTTCCTAAGCTTCCCTATTGCTCGTTCAAAATCTCTCTGTTGCTCGCCCACTTCCGGGGATTTGGAGCCCAGCTCTTTTTTCAGAGCCAGGACATCAAATTCCACTGCTTGGAATAAAACATACAGGGTGGCAACCATAACACCTTCTTGGTCATGTTTCTTTGTTCCAAACTTTGCTTCCATTTACAGCTTGCCGACGTACTGCACTGGATTAGCCTGCGATTTCATGTCCAGTGCAAAATCACTCCAAACTCTATAGGAGATCAGAAAATTTAAGATGTTTAATTTGAGCTCAGTACTAATGGCCATTGTTGGAGATGCCCTTTTTCTACACTAACTGAGAGTCTGAGGTGCACTGGTTCACCTTGTTCTCAACAGCTAGAAAGCTACACGTTCTGATATGGAGATTCTGGCAAACCAATGCTGCATGTTGAAGGAGAGGGTGTAGGTTCAAACCCCTTTGAGGGTCCCAATGTTGTTTGTAGAGGTGTGTGAAAGAACCTCTGCCAGCGGAATTTCCATGAAAGTTGGAATTTCGCTTCCGCAAAAGTGCGGCAATTAAATTAGCAACTTTTGCAGAAATTCTGACATAGAACGGTGGAATAAATGTATAAATTGCAGATTAGTATATTAAACTGTGGAGAAAAAAGTCTGCAGAACTGATCAGTGAACTGTAGAATAATTAAATGAATGTCAGAATAATTCATTAAACTGCAGAAAACAAATTCCTCAGAACTGTTATTTCGCAGATCATGTGTATTATTCTGCAGTTTGGCCAAAAAAATTCAGTGGAACAGAGTGAAAATCCACCAATCACATTTGGAAGATTTCGATCTTGCTAATGGTGGAAATTCAGAAAATTCCATGAAATTTCTGGATTTTCTCGAAACTTTTGTGAAAGTGGAATTTGCACCTTTTGTCCACCTCTACTCAATCATGGCACGGGGGCCTGTAAGGCCATTCTTAAGGGCTGAACGGGAGGGTATAGGTTCAGACCCCTTCATAATTCCCAATCCTGTTCACCTGTGTACATTTTGGTGTGCTGGTTCATTTCTGTCCAAACAGGTCCTGCTGCAGTCGCCAGTTTGTTGGATAGCAGGATTCTAGATCGGTTGGCAAACACGACACAGAAGACCAGATATCGCCCACATCATCTGCCTACTATGATCCCTCCCTTCGATTTGCTTAACAGTCCTTTCTTCTTTGTCGGGTGTCTTTTTTTTCCTTACTTAGTTTGTTCCCTTTTCTTTCTTTCCCCAGGCTTGTCTCCGGCCCCCTACCAGGCTCCAAGTCTCATCCAGCAGCTCCCAGTGCCTGCCACCCACCCAGCGGCCCAGTCCTGAAGCCCTGAAGGTATGGGTTCGAGCATGAGGATTTTTCAAATCTACATAGATACACAGATACATAGACAGTGTCAGCAGATAAGGGCCTATGGCCCACCCAGTCTGCCCATTTGAGCTTATAAGTTCAGTTTGTTTTCCTAGAAGTCTGTTTCCCCTTACCCCTGACCTCTAGAATTCCTTTATGTCTATCCCATGCATTCTTAAATCCCATGATTGTTTCAGCCCCCACCACTTCCTCTGGCAGGGTGTTCCACTTGTCCACCACCCGTTCTGTAAAGAAATTCTTTTCATGTTTCCTCTGAATCGTCCTCCCTCCAACTTCATCCCATGCCCTCTAGTCCTGGAACATCTTTTTCGCTTAAAAATAGTGTTTTCCTGCACTCTGTTTCTCCCTGTAAGATACTTGTATGTCTCTATCATATCCCCTCTCTCCCTCCTCTCCTCCAGGGAGTACATGTTCAGTTCCTTCAACCTGTCTTCATAGGACTTGTGATGCAATCTGGCACCTTTTAGTTTACAGAGTGCAAATCCTTCTTCTGCACTCTGAGCTGCCCCTGAATTCTCACTTGCTTCCTGAGCTGATTTTCACTGTGCTTGACTTTTCTGGCTGCTTGAGTCAGCTGCAGTTTTTTTTTTGTCTGCTTTCCGATTTGCACGTTATGTTACCTGGCCACCAGAGGCTTCACGACATAACCCCTAATCCTTTTGACTACTTTATTAACTCAGTCACTCTAGAGGGACTCTAGAAGGACTAAAGATAAGCTGCTGCTAATCACCTCTGCAGCTCAGTACAAGTTGATGCAGACTTTTGGTTAATAGACTCACAAGTAATTTAACTCTTTGTTGGGGAAACCTCTACAATAGAGTCAAATTACCTCACACTGGCACCTCTCATTAAGGACAAAAGTGTACATCTATTACTGAAACCTGATTTGTATATTGGAAAACACTGCCACTGTGCTCCGCACCATGAACAGGATTAAATCAGGTATAGTGCTGGTATTGCTGCTAGCACTAATTCACTGTTACCTGCCTGCAATGTTAAATTGTGATACTGAGCCAAATTAAACTAAACATCAGATTCAACACTACCTATGGAGAAACCTCCCCTAGCCCCTTACGTGGCCCTCCAGTACAACAACCTCACCACAATGCATGCACCACAAGGAACACCACTAAGGGCCAGTACGGCCTATGTCAGGCACCCTCAATTAACTTGAAGATGCAACACATAAAAACCTATAGAAGCCTCCAACTTAGGAAACAACAAAGACAAATAGTATAAATGCTACAAAGATAGCACTCATACTGCTACTCTTATCTGGGAACATTCATCCTAACCCAGGGCCCTTCACTACAGGCAATAACATGACTCAAAGCAAGGGCTGCCTAAAAATAGCCTCCATGAACATTGGAAGCCTAATGCCAAAATTCACGCAATTCCAAGCCAGGGTCCATCAACAACAACTGGACATTATGTGCCTAATTGAAACCTGGCTGTCCCCGAAAATTATGGACTGCTCAATAGCGCTCCCAGGCTACACAATTCTCAGGCTGGACAGAGCATCCAAAAGAAGTGGAGGATGCCTCATATACATTCGGGACAACATGCAGTGCAGTACGCTCCCTTACTCCAGTAACTCCCCTGTGCATGAATTACTGGCCACTCAAATCTTGTTAGGGGGTCAGAAAAAGGCACTCACAGTGATTTCAGTAAACATTCCCTTGGGGAAGGCTAAATTAGGACTGCCTAAAGTTATTGAACTCATTAACCAAATCAAAAAGGACTCTGAGGTCCTGAGTACAGGGGACTTTAATATCAACTGGCTCCATAAAAAGAGTAAGCCTCTCAAGGATCTCATTGACACCACATACCTTACCCAGCTGGTGCAAGAACCAACTCACCATAATTACAAGACTGGTAATAGTACCCTCATTAACTTGGTACTGGCCAGCTGCCTGGAGCAGGTGAAGGGGGTCACTGTTTTACCAGATTCTCTGAGTGACAACTCCCCAATCATCTGCCTCTGGCCTAACAAACAAGAGAAGGTTACGCTTATAATAATTGAGAGTAGAGTACTCAGGAAAGACCTGCTTAAAGACTTTAAAGCCACTCTTGCTGGAGTTGACTGGAATGCGTGGATAAAATCCAGGATATTGATATGGCATTAAAGTTCTTCACAAACAAGTTTAATACCATTTGAGACACCTTCGCACCCTCAAGAAGGCGAATAGTTCATGACACACAGAATGGGTGGCACATTGGAAGCCTAATGGAGATGATGCATCATAGAGACAACCTGTGGCATAAGGCCAAAGCCTCAGGAATAGCTCATGACATGCAACAGTACCATGAAGCTAGGATCAAGTCCTCCTATTCCATCAGGCAGCCAAGGACAAACACTACAAAAAGCAACTCAATATAACTTGGGGTAATGGTAAAAGGTTTTGGGACAACATGAAAGTATTGCTAGGTAAAGCTGATAAGAAAGTACCCCCAATGCTCAGCCTTAATGGTGGCACCATGCTGGACCCTCTAGCCATTGCTAACTCCTTCAATGCTGCCTTCACGGATTTGAGCTCTGTCCTCCCTCACAATTGCCTGAATGACTCGGTGACTCCACAAGAGAACACTGACTCACTTAACAACCACCCAAAATTCTATTTCAGATGCGTCTCCATAAAGGACACTAAGAAATACATAAAAAGAGTGCTTGGGAAAACAAGAATAGGTAGTGATTTAATTGACATGAACATGGTGGAACTCACCCTTGATGAGGTAATCATCCCAATCACAAAATTCTCCAATAAGTCCCTCTCCTTGGGAAAATTCCCAGCCCTGTGGAAGCAGGTACTCATCACACCAGTGTACAAAAATGGTGACTGAGTTTTCACGGCCGACTATAGCCCATATCCATACTGTCCCCCCTTTCTAAAGCACTTGAGAGAATAGTGCCAGACCAGCTTATCAAACACCTGGATAAATACAACCTACAGTGTCCTCAGCAGCATGGTTTCAGGAAAGACCACAGCCCTGGTCAAATTCAGGAACTATGTTCACCAAGCCATGGATGATGGAAGCCTTGTGGGATCCATTTTTATTGACCTAACAAAGGCATTTGATACAGTCAACCATAAGATTCTCCTACAACAATTGGCAGATCTAGGCCTGTCACCAGCCTCTGTGGGCTGATTTAGTGACTGTCTAGCCACCAGGAACCAAAGGGTAAACATAGAACATATGAACATAGATTCTGGTGGCAAATAAGGACTGCTTGGCTCACCCAGTCTGACCATTTCCCTACCTATTGGATAAGCTGAAGATCCTTGTTAACCAACAGCCTACTTCTTCCTGACCCCCAACAGAATTGCCTTATGTCTGTCCCATGCATTCTTGAATTGCCCCACTGTTTTTGACCCCATGATCTCCTCAGGAAGGCTGTTCTATTGGTCCATCACCCTCTCTGTGAAAAAATACTTCCTCACATTGTCCCTGAGCCATCCCCCCTCAATTTTCTAATTTTCTAATTGTGTCCCCTTGCTCTTGCACATTTCTTTTTCTGAAAGAGGCTACCATCTTGGACTTTGTTGATTCCCTTGAGGTACTTGAAAGTTTATATCATGTCCCCCCTCTCTCTCCTTTCCTTGAGGATATATATATTAAGCTCCTTTAGTCTCTCTTCATATGGCTTCTAGTGCAGACCCTGCACCATTTTAGTTGCCCTCCTCCAGACTGCCACCATCCTATCTATGTCCTTGCAGAGATGGGGTATCCAGAACTGCATGCAGTACTCCAAATGGGGTCTCATCAACTGCCTGTACAGAAGGATAACAACTTCCTCTTTTATGCTGGTGATGCCTCTCCCTATACATCCCAGTATCCCCCAACCCTACGTACTGCCTTTTCACATTACTTGCTTACCTTTAGGTCATCTGATATGACTACCCCCAGGTCCCTTTCCATTTTTGTTATTGTTAGTACCCTCCCATTGTGTACTTTCCCCTGATTTTTTTTCCAGGTGCATTACTTTGCACTTCTTTTCATTGAATCTAAGCTACAGTACCATACTTCTGACCATTCCTCCAACCTTGCCAAGTCCCTTCTCCTTTCCATCCCACCTTGTGTATCAACCCTGTTGCAGATCTTTGTGTCATCTGCAAAGATGCATAATTTTCCTTCCAGTCCTTCTGCAATGTCACTTATAAAGACATTAGAAATGACCGGTCCCAGTACTGAGCCCTGAGGTACCCCGCTAGTAACCCCTTTCTTCGGATTGGACTCTGGTTACTATTACCCTCTGTGTCCTGTTGTACAGCCAATTTTTTACACAGGCTACCACCCTAGGTCCCACTCCTAGACTGGCTAACTTATTTATTAATCTTTTGTGTGAGACTGTGTCAAATGCCTAAAGATCGGAGCAATGTTATCTACTGCCAGGGAGGTCTCCCTAGACATCCTTCAGGATCCTTCCTAGGCCCTCTACTGTTTAGTCTTTTCCTAAACAGACTTCCTGCATCATTCCCCAGTAAAGTCATCCTTTATGCAGATGATGCAGTAATTCTGAGCCGAAGTCCAAATATAAGTGAACTGGCAAGAAAACTGCAAACTACCTTCAACTTGTTGAAGGACTGGTTTACAAACTACAAACTTCTCCTCAACTATAAAAAAAACAAGGTGATGTTACTAACTACCCCCCACCTTAGGAAAAAGAATCCCACATTGACCATCTCCAGCAACAAGAATGCCCTACTCGAGCAGGTACAGGTATTCTAATACATGGATATTCACATTGATAAATCCTTCACCCTCTCCTATCACATCGATCACATGGTAAAAAGCATCTTCACTAAGCTTGTAATCCTATATAGACACAGGAAATACCTCACACCCAATGCAACTATCGGTCACGAGTTCTGTACTGTCAGTGGTTGATTATGGCCTAGTGGTATACAGTACAGTCTCTGATGACACTGCCTTAAAAGGGATCTCCACTGCACTAAATTAGGCCTGCAGGCTTGTTCTAGGGGTTGACAACCAACTGCACACATGCCTGCTATATAATCACACAAACTGGCTCAACCTTAGGGACAGGATAAAATTCCAGACCTGCATCCTAGGCAAAAAAGGACTGCTAGCTCTCGTACCACCTTGCATCCAACAAATGTTCCAGACAACTACTTCTCAGCACAATACCCATGGGAATTCACATTGTGCTTTCAAGGTACCTTTCAGAAGAACATCTCTGGGGCAATGCTCCTTCAACTACAAGGCTCTGCAATGGTTGAATGATCTCACAATCTGAACAACTGACTTACAGAGCCTGAGGATCTTTAAAACACCACTTAAACGGCACCTTGCCAACTTATCCACTTACAACTGCTTCAGGTAATACCTACTTTCCTATGGGAGATCCATCCCATCACTTAGAAACAGCACTTAGCCTCTCACCCCAGCAACTCCTACCTATAGTAACAACCCTTACTCACAGAACTTGTCATGTGAGTCTCTAATCCCCCAACCCATCCCTTCCTGTATATGAGGATCCTCGCAGTCCTGCCTAGGGCCTCACCATCTATGCCTGTGAGGCTGCTCCTCCCACTACCCTCTCCCTCAAATTCACCCCACTTTTCCCTGGACACTTCGCCTCCCATCACACCATTGACTTCTCTTCTCCCCCATCCCACTTAGCTATATCACTAAGTAAGATCTGACAAAGCCTTCCTCTGGTGGCACAGGGTTTCCCTTTCCATCTCTGTAATCCTTTATATTCTTTCCCTTTCTCCTTTAATTAAGAAGACCATATAGTTGTCTAAACTCTATACATATTATGCCTCTGCTCTGTACACTAGAATGTATAAACAACTCTGAAGTCTGGTTCTATGTGATAATGGCAATTGTGGAATAGCACTCACCATTTGGGCAACATCCAATTTGTATGTTCGTGCAGAGTACAGGTGCGAGTGCCATGCTCAGCATTCAGGGTGAGTCTGCAGGCTTTGTTGAGCACAGTCTGAACCCTGTTGAGCGCTGTATCCATTGCCGCCCAATAGACTACTAGTCCATAGTCAAGTGGACTGAGAGGCAGAGAGCCCCCGGAGAGAGGTATCACCTGTGCCTGTACAGGACACCAATCTTGATATTGACTGTCTTGACCAGAGAGTCAATATGGTGCGCAAACATGAGGGTATCATCTATTATGACCCCCAGATACTTGAACAAGTGGACTTGTTCCAGCGGCTCACTGCATGAGTTAGAGATGATGAGGGAGCGGTGCTTATTTCTGTTGTGGGGGGCTGGATATAAGCATGGCCTTGATCTTCTTGTAGTTTAGTAGCAACTTATGACTACAGAACCAGTCCTTGAGTTTGGAGAAGGAGTTCTGCAGCTCAGATTGTAGGGTAGCCTGAGATGTGCTGCTGCTCAGGAGCACAGCATTGTCCGCATATAGTATGAGTTTGGTGTTGCAGGCTGTGGGAAGGTCATTTAAGAAGAGACTGAAGAGTAGGGGCCCCAGTATTGATCCCTGGGGTACCCCTAATGATACCTCTCTTGTGCTGGATACTGTTTGCCCAGTTTTGACACATTGATTTCTCCATATCACGTAGTCTTGGAACCAGCAAAGGGCATTGGGTGCCACACCCATGTTTTGCAGATGGGTCAGTAACGGAGGTTGTTGACTTTATCAAAGGCTTTAGTGAGGTCAATAAAGACAGACCCCACCAGTTTGCCTTCATCCAGGGCCTTATGTGCAGAGTCCATGTAGTCCAGCAGGGCAGTGGTGGTACTGTAATTTTGTCTGAAGCCATGCTGGTTGGGGCATAATAGATTATACTTATTGAGGTAGTCGATGAGTTGACCCACCACAATCTTTTCCAGTGCCTTGAACGGGGGGAGAGGATCGAGATGGGTCTGCAGTTGGCTACCAGAGACTTGTCACCTCCTTTATGCACTGGCGTAACTAGAGCCTGCTTACAAACTGTTGGAAATTGGGCAAGGGCCAGGGACCTATTGTATAAATGGTAATGGACACTATAAGAACGTCTGGGTGAGGAATAGAAGTTTCATGTCTATCTCGTCACTGCCCAGTCTGGTCTTACCTAGTACTTTCTTGACCATAGTTAGGGCCTCCTTCACCGTCAACCTTTTTAAGTAGAAGGTTGGGTGAGAACACTCAGTAGATACATTGTTGGAATGATTCAAACCAGGTTGAAAATAGGCAGGTGGTAGCACTGGGGTAAGATCCGTGAAGGCCTTACTGAAGGCTTCCACATTAGCTAAAGGATTTGTAATGGGGGTATTACTGATACTGAACAGCTGAAGGTGCTTCTTGTCCTTTCCAAGGATGCTTTTGATGTTATCCCAGAATCTTTTCCCATCACCCCAAGAATTGCAAAGCTGGGTCTTATGATAGTTGGCTTTGGCAAGCTAGATTAGCTTGGTGCAGCAGTTCCTGGCCATTCTGTAACACTGGTAGTCATGATTCCTACCTGTGTTTCTGGACTTCTCCCAGAGTATGTCCCTTTCTTTCAGGAGGGAGAGGAGCTCCTCATCCATCCAGCCATTTGCCTGTCCCCAAATTTTTCTTTTCATGAGCAGGGCATAGATGTCACAGATGGAGCTAAAGCCTTTAATGAAGTAACTGAGGGCCTGATCAAGGGTAGGTGCCAGGTCGATAGAAGTCCAGTCATGTAGGGCAAGGGCTGATTTGAGCACTCTAAGTTTATCCTTCCTCAAGGCCCTGCTTTCAATGAGGATGGGTGGGCTTTTGGTAAATTTATTAGACCACAGGAAGGTGATTGGGGAGTGGTCACTTAGCGTGTCTGGGAGAACCTTGATCTCAGAGACCTGGGATGGTGAGCTTGCTAGGACCCAGTAAAGGAAGGTACTGTTTCCTGTCTTATAGTTCTGCCTGGTGGAGCAGGTGACAAGTTGTGTCAGGTTGGAGGTGGCTATCAGATCCCTGAAAGGGGCAGCCTCCTTTCCATCCCAGTTTATGTTAAAGTCCCCAGTAATGATGAGCTCTATCCCCTTTAGAAGGGTGTGGATAACATCCATAATTGTGGGAAGGCCTGCTGTAGCTTTCTGGGGGGGTAGGTAGATTGTGGCATGGAAGAGAGTTTTGCCATTCTGACCGACCTGTGCCTTTATCACTATTATCTCGTGGTCCTCAGCCACCCTGGCTCCAGGGAGGACAGAGCACTGCTGAAGGTCCCTGGCATAAATGAGGCATACCCCCCCCTTACCTATTCTAGCAATCCTGCATGCTTGGAAGCCTTTGAGGGCAACTTCGCTATCTTTAATACTACTGGTCAACCAGGTCTCCGTTAGGTAGAGGATGTCGGGGGTATGGAGGGCCATCCATGCCTGTAGTTGGTCAAATTTTGCAGTTAAACTACAGATGTTCAGTGAGGCTATTTTTTATGCCTTTAATCTTATGAACACCAGGGCCCGTTGAACTGAGTGGGCCTGGGTTCGAGTGAATGTTGCCAGAGAGGAGCAGGAGCATAAAGATGACCTTTCTGGCAGAAAGGTTTATGATAAATTCAGCTCATACCTTCCACTGCCATGGCTTCAGGTGATTTAGGTGGTTAGACACTGGTTTTATTATTAGGGTATAGTTAACCATTACTACTCCTATGCTAGGGCAGGGCATATGACCACCCTTGTTTGTAGGGTAATGCTGAGTGAGACGCTGCCCACAGCCAAGTGAGGCAGTTTCTGAAGGTGTGTTTGACAGCCATGCACTACTCAGTAGCGGTTTGGGAGGATAGCAGTGGGCCCAGCTTGGCGTCTGGTGTCAGCTGTACCAAGCCAGGCAGCAAGGAGCAGAAGAGGACAACACCACTCGATAGGGAACATGGCAGCTTGATTCAGTCATCAGGCTTGATACACTGGTGCCAAAGTGTACAGTTAACTGCTATACTTGGTGGGAAATGAACAGGCAGTACAGCTTTAAGAGGACATTGGCAATTTGTAGCTGAAGTGGGTGAAATTATCAAGCGTGGGCGTGGCTACTGTGTATTTAATAGAGGCTGGGGTCAGGGCAAAATTCAGTTCAGCTATAAAATTAAAATAGCAGGCTCTGGTTCCCAAGAAAAAAGCCATGTGAGAAAAAGTTCCAGGGAGAGCGCAAGGCAGGGAAGCAGATCTAGAAAAAGAGGTCAGCTAAGGCACAGCACAACTAGTTGTATAGAGTAGAGGCAACTCAGACCCAAGAAGTAGAGAAAAGCAGGTGCGTCCTGACTGATACAGCACCAAAATGAAGTTGATGTTTAGTAGCTGCTTGCCTACAGGATAGGTTGTAGGAAGCCAATAAAAAACAAAAGGAACACAAGGGCATGGCCTATTGTGTATTTAATAGAGGCCGGGGTCAGGGCATGTGGGATGAAAAATACAGATGTTAAAAAAAAGCCACAAAAGCTGGCAAGCAGAAAGCCGAGGAAGCCCAATATGCAGGTATATTAATGATATTTTAGAAATTAGGCACCTGCTTGACACTAGTAGGGGAGAAAATGGAGGAGAGACAGCAGAGCTAGTGGCAGACAGGCAGTGAGAAATAGGTGGGCAGATCAAGTCTGGGGAGCAGTACGAGATGGGAATGCCCTTGGCAGGTGAAAAGGGTAGCAGTCACTTTGACTTAAAGAGGCAGAGAAAGAGTGTGGAGAGATGAAAGAGCTAGAAGGAGAAGTTACACTAGATAGGGAACGTGCTTCGCAAGAGACAGTGTTGCTGTCACTTTAAGCTTGAGCAGTTGGTTGGCAGTAGCCTGTAGGAGTGAACTAGTGAGCTCCTGAGTCTCCTATGTGGAATGGTGTTGAAGGCTTTACTAAAATCTAAGTAGGCCACTTCCACTGCTCCTCCCTGATCTATTTCCCTAATCACCCTGTCAAATAAATCTATCAGATTCATTTGATATGACCTCCCCCCTGTGAAACCATGCTGCCTGGGGTCTTGTAACCCACTGGATTCAAGATATTGCACAATCTTTTCCTTCAGCAGTGATTCCATTGGCTTTCCCACCACCGATGTCAGGCTGAATGGTCTTTAATTGCCAGCCTCCTCCCTGCTTCCACTTTTGTGAAGTGGGATTATATCCGTCCTCTTCCAGTCCTCCGGAATTACCCCGTCTCCAGTGAGTGGTTGAACAGGACTGTCAGATCTGCAGCCAGCTCCTACCTGAGCTCCTTTAATATCCTAGGATGTATCCCATCTGGCTCCATTGCCTTGTCCACTTTCAGATTTACAAGTTCATTCCAGACTTTCTCCTCTGTAAATGGGCTAGTGTCCACCTCCCTTCCTTTGATGCTCCTATCACTTTTCTGTGGTCCCTTTCCTTCCCTTTCTTCTGTGAACACTGAACAAAAGTATTTGTTCAGGATGTTAGCTTTCTCCTGGTTTCCCTCCACACACTCCTCCCTTCCCTCCTCAGCCTTACAATCCCTCCCCTGATCTTTCTCCTTTTGTATACATATCTGAAAAATGTCATCTCCATTCTTAACTGCCCAGGCTATTTTCTCCTCCATTTGCACCTTTGCACTCCTAAGTGCTTTTTGTGCCTCCTTCTGCTTCTCCTGATACACTTCCCTATTCTCCTCACTCTGTGTCTCTTTGTACCGCCTGAATACTAACTTTTTTGCCCTTACCTTTCCAGATACCTCTTTTGAGACCCCTAGAGGTCTCTTTTCCTTTTGTTTTTTTCTTGCTTGCCTGATGCAGAGGTTTGTTGCCTTCACAATGGCCCTTTTAGTTTTGGCCACTGTTTCTCCGCTCCACTAGGGTATTTTCCCCCTGCCAGGGCACCCCTGAGGTACTACCTCATTTTTTTTAAAGTCGGCCCTTATAAAGGCCAGGACCCTCACCTTTGTGCAGTTCAGGTCTGCAAAGTACTTATAATGAATCACACCATACGATGATCACTGGTCTCCAGGTGGCCATGCACCGCAACATCTGCAACACTGTTCCCGTTGGTGAGTACAAGGTCCAATATTGCCCCCTCATGAGTGGGCTGTCTTATTAGTTACCGGAGGAATGCCCACTGCAAGGAGTCCAGGATGTCTCTGCTTCTAGAGGAAGCTACAGCTGGGATGCTCCAGTCTACATCTGGCAGATTGAAGTTCCCCCACCAGCAGCACCTCCCCCTTATTTGCCATCTTTTGGATGGCTTCCACCAGGATCTTATCCACCTCCTCCCCCTGTGCTGGAGATCTGTAGGTCACACCAATGTAAATAGCAGCTCCATTCCCCATCTCAAGAATGGCCCAGAGTACCTCTATTCCTGTATTTCCTGTATCACTCTTGCTTTAATACTATCACTCATGTAAAGAGCCACTCCCCCCCCCTTACACACCCTGTCCTTCCTGAGTATAGCCTGGTATGGCTATATCTCAGTCATAAAAACAGAGGTGAGAAAGAAGTAAGTGCCTCAGCTGGTACTTGAATCCAGGCTACCCGGAATACCATTCCGATTGCTCTAACCAGCTGGGCCACTGAAACAACTGGAACTTGGGCTGTCCCCGAGCACAGTACTCTTTCTCAAATGCACAACCTAATGGCAACACAAATATTTACTTGTAGCAATCACACAGGAGTGTGGTGTGCTGAGGCACTTACTTCTTTCTCACCTCTGTTTGTATGTGCTCTATATCCCAGTCATAGTTCTCAATATACCATGTCTTGGTAATCATGAAAATGTCAAGGTCAGCCTCTGTTATAATGACCACTAAGTTCGGAATTTTATTTCCCAGACAGCATTAGCACACATGGCCTTCCAAATTCTGCTATCACCCTTCTTGTCAACTCCCCATTTTCCCTTACGCCTACTCTCCTTACCCCTCCACCTTCATTCCCATTCCTCTTCATTTCTGCCATTTTGTTTTTCTTGTTGTTAGGTACTCTTTGGGATTTCTTTCCCTCAGAGTTCTCTCTTCTGCTTACTTCAGCTTACAGGTGGAGACAGTTTATAACTTCCTGCTTCCTTCCACCACCCCTTGACTAGTTTAAATGCTCACCCATGTAGCACCTAAACCATTCACTGAGGACTGCAGTTCCCATCCTAGATGAATGCATCTCCCCTGCATAGGCCCTTATCCCTCCAGCTGGGACTCCAGACCCCAATGAAGCCAAACCCCTCCTCTCTACAACACCCCTTTGACCATGAGTTAAAGTTCCTGGTATGGAGTTCCCTGTCTTCCACTCCACCCCCCCCATCATAGACAGACAACACGTCAGAAAAGGACACTGAGCATGCTATTTGCCTAAGACCCTTCCCCAACTCCCTGAACTCCTCCTGAACTTTCTTAGCCTCATCTCCAGCCAGGTCATTAGTCCCTAGGTGGACAAAGACATCCAGTTCTCCCTCCTGTCCTGCTGCCCTAGTGATCCTCAGACTCCGCTTTCCATCCCTCTGAGCTGTGGCACCAGATAGACACCTAACCTCCATCTCCCTCTCCCCCTCCCTTCCTGTTCCCCAAACTACCCCCCCACATGATGGAGTCCCCCACCAGAAGTTGCTTCTCCTCCTCCTCCTCAGGGGTCCTGTGCCACCCTCCTTGAGGTCTCCACTACGGAGGACTCCCACATCCTCCCTAGTCACTACTGTGAGTGCCACCATGGAACAGTCCCACTCCACCAGAGTGGCATAGGAATTGTGTTGTGGTACCATCTGGGGGATGTCTCTGATCCACCACCCTCACCCTTCCTGAGCCCACCATAGTCCAGCCGCCCCTCCTCCTTGGCAATCTTTGAGGCAGAGTGGCAGACTTGGTGGCCCCAGGTGGGAAAGGAGGCCCTCCGAATTCTAGCCAACTCGACCTGTAGATGAGCAACCTCTTCCCTCAGCCCAGTCTCCAGAAAGTGTCTCAGAAAACTGCCATCCCACAGCCACTGCACTGCACTGCACCACTTCCCGCATACCTATTATCTACCCTACCTGTTTTTGTTTGCTTACTTTAAACCCCCCTTTTTTGTTTACGCTTACCCTAGATTAGGTATTTTACCTATTTCCAACTTTTTCTTATGTTAAACCCTTTTTTTTACCTCTGCCCTAGATAGGGTATTACATCTATTTCCAGCTTTTTGCTTACTTTAAACCCTTTTGTACCCCTACCCTAGATAGGGTGTTTCTCTTATTCCTACATTTTTGCTTGATTTTAACTCCCCTGTACTCTAACTCTTCTGTATTCTGCCTGTTTTTGTTTTGCTTTCTTTAACTCTTTAACCCTTATTTACCCCTACCCTAGATAGGGTGTTTCACCTATACCCAAATTTCTACGTGACCCTTGCTCTCCTCACTCCCTTGTGGTGTGTGAACTAAAACATGAATCTTATGACAGTTGTGAAGTAGAGCTTTCTGGTTTCCTGCTTTCTCCTGCAGATGGTACCCTGTCTTACTCCTCTGTTTACCTGCCTACCTGCTGCGTTGCAGAGTGTCTGGCTGCCAGCAGCCTCATTGGACTAACTCTGGTGTTCAGACTACTCTGTGCTGTCCTTGTCGCATTTGTTCTTCACATGGAGGTCCACAGTGTGGAGGTCTGCTTGGTGGTCAGTACCCTAAATAGGAATATGAGACCTCCTCCCCGGCACCTGGCTGCTGTAATTGGCTGGCAACCACCATTTCCCACCCACCATCTTCCTGTCAGGCTCTGGTTCAGAAAGTTAGCCTGAAATAAAGAAAACAGCTCCAAAAGATAGTTATTTTGCCAGAAGTTAGGTTCCAATGCTAGTATATTACTCCAAACAGAGTGTGGAGAGATCATACTTGTCATTGTACTTGTAGTCTACTACTGTACAGGTAGCACTTTTTTAAAATTTTGGTAACCCATGTTGGTAACTGGCTTAGGCCTACTAGGCACAAGTGCCTGTTTTCAGGGGTGACAAGAGCACTATGAGGTTAAATGACTTGCTTAGTGTCACACAATATGCAAGTGGAGGTTGTGGGAATCAAACCCAGGTCTGCTGGTAGAGCTGTGAGGAATTTTCTAATTCTGGTGCAAAGAAATGTTGTGGAATTTTTGAAATTCCTCCACATTTCACCAGAAATGGAATGGTGGAATTCCACAGCAGAAAAATGCAGAATGAGTTTTTCTGCAACATTACTGCAGAATTTTATTCCGTGGATCTCAATATTATCCACAGAAATGGTCAGGGAATGATTTTCCACAGAAAAAATGCTGTTCTACAGAATACTATTCTGTGGATTGCAGCAGATGAAATTCCACAGGAAGAACCAGAGAAATTCCAGCAGAAATTCCACTGGCAGAATGGTCATTCCACGTTAATTCCACTGGCAGAATTCTGCGTTCTACACAGCATTATCTGCTGGATGTACCTAGTTCATTCATAGCTCATTACTCTAACCTCTAGGCTATACTGCCAGCACTTGCTATCACTTCTATTATATATTAATACTTCCCCTGGAGCCACTCATTGCAGGATCAGAGTGGTTTCACATGCATTCTGCTTGAGAGAGAAATTGTTGTCACTGTACCACTATTGTGTGTTTCCCTCTCTCTCCAGCACATATTATAGCATTTAAATGAATGAAAGCAAACATAATAAAAAAGTACCTATTGCTGTATTTTTGGCATTGTACTGTCTTAGGAATTCTCTTGAATTTGTTACAGCAACCCACAAAATTGGAAAAATAGCTTTCTTGGTGACTGTGTAATATAAAAAGATGCATGTGAAGACATGGTCATGCAAAGCTGTTTCTGGCTGTGGCATTGCTGCCGATAACATTATTGCTTGTGTGCCTCCAAATGCTAGCAGTGGAAATTGTTGTGATGATGAGGCAGGTTCATCAGGGGCTAGCAATGTTAAGTGTGGTCATGGACATGGTACTACACAATAGAAGGGAAAGGTAGTAGTTGCTGCAGGTAGAGAGATTTCTGTGACTCAGTTTTTCTCAGCCAAATTAGTGGCATCAATGCTGGTTGGAGATGTTGGTTTTACTAATAGTAAAGCAAGTGACAGCATTGTGGATAACAACATGCATATTGCTACAACCCAGGAACAGTCATTAGGTGGGAAAAATGTAGTGAAGTCAGAAGACTTGAGGGTAGTTGATGTCCCACTCCCCACAGTAGTTGACCATGAGCCTGATAATTATGAGTCACAGTCTCATGTTTCCACAGATCTGCATGCTAGGCCATCCAAAGAATCAGATGGTGATGAAAAAAGTGTGGATGATCAGAGTGAGGCTGAGGCTGCAATCTCTCCACAGGATAGCATGCAAAGTAAATTTGTGGATGATTACGATGATGATGATGCTAGCAATCCTATATGGGAACCGAACAAAAAGAAAGGTAATGGTGGCTGTATAGCAGGTAAACAGTGTGTTAGTAAATCCCCCCAAACTTCTTCTGATGAAGCTGTGTCTGTGGATGATCCTGAAGTCATACTCATAGATCGTGATGTTCAGTCAAATCAAAGTTTGCATTACACCAAAAATCATGCAGCACACCCCCTATTTCACCTCCCAAACAATTGCAGTCCCATATGCAGCAGCAGCAGCATCATGGGAAATGGGCTGGCAGTATAGCCTAGAGGTTAGAGGAATGAGGTGTTAACGAGCTTGGTACATCCAGCAGACCAGACCTGAATTTGATTCTCACAACCTCCACTTGCATACTGTGTAACTTTGAGCAAGTCATTTAACCACCCCGTGCTCCCAGGTTTCCCCTGAAAACAGGCACTTGTGCCTAGTGGACCTTACCCGGCTACCAAAGACTAAAATAAAAAATTAAAAAATGTAGGGCAGCCAAATTCCTAGTTTGGGATTTTTTCATACAAGATGAAAAAGATGAAACAGTGGCAATCTGCCAGCTTTGCCAGCCACATGGGAGGCGTGAGAAAAAGGGTAGCCACTTTGGCACTGGTGGCCAGAACACTCATCTCAAGAGCAGGCACATGGAACTGTGGATTAGGCACCAGAGGAGAGCTGATGCTGTAGTGGGGCATTCACCCTCATTAACTTTAGTGAGCAAGGTATCCCCTTCCCAAGTCAGTGTAAGTAGCCATGTAGATAAAAGCTGTGAATTAAGACCAGAGCATTACTACAGGCATGAGGAGGAGGATGACTTTGAGTGTTCCAGTAGTGGTCAGAATAGCAGTGGTGGTCCATGTAGTCTTTTATTTTATTTATTTATTTATTGAAATGTTTCACCAGGAGGGCACACTGAACAACAAGTTGCTTGTCTCATGGTGTTAGTCATTCTACTATATCAACCCCTGTGCTTAAAACAGATAAAATAACAGCATTGATTGGCTTGTTACATGTGCGCCCATCACCCCATGTCAATGCCACCCCATCCATGGCAATTCGCAGAGCAGAGATGTTTGGCACACTCTGGGCAAAACACCAAACAATGCAACTCACATTGCACAGCCTTTTTGAGTGGCACAGTGAATACCCACCAAGTCATGTGATTGTGCATGAGCTCAATGCTGCTATAGTGGAAATGCTTGCAATTGACCTGTTGCCATTCTCCTTTGTGGGATTCCAATGCTTTGCGGCATGTGCATGTCCCAAATGGAAGATCCTATCCAGGACATATTTTGCCAACCGTACTGACCCTGAGTTATAGCGAACTGTAACAGAATCTGTAAGACATACCCTTCAGCATACTGCATCACCATACATTCACTTAGGTATGGCTATGTGGACAAGTGGTAAAATAACATGTAGTTCTTATCTGTTTATTACTGCATATTGGGCACAGCTACCTGGGGCTGAACTTGTCTGTGATGGTGGGAAGGGAAAGCACTATAATAAGTCAGACTGTGGTGGTAACAACCTTCATGGCATTAGACAGCATGCCACACTTGCAATGCATAGTGTAGCAGGGTTGCATACAGGCAAAAACATGCTAGACTTGCTATTGACAGAAACAGATGAGTGGTTGCACCCCCTGTCCCTAAAAGCTGGCTTCATTGTAAGTGACAATGTGTCAAATGTTGTTAAATGTATCAGCAATGGTGAGTTTGTGAGGTTTCCCTGCATGGCTCACTGTTTAAATCTTGTGGTACAGGAGTTTCTGCAGTACCCAGAATTCAAACAAATGCTGACTGTTGGCATGCCACATTTGTGCCCACTTTGCACTTTATGGAAAGGTCAGTGACCAACTTAGGCAGCTGCAGATCCAAACTAGCCTCCCTCAGCACCGTCTCAAGGTTGAAGTTGTCATGGGATGGAACTCAACACTTTACATGGCAGAGTGCTTGCATGTGCAGTACAAAGCAATCTCAGAGTACCTTGTGATGCACACTAGCCACAACAGTTCCAGGGCATCAATGTCTCTGACAACTGAGCAATGGCGACTCATGAATTCAGTCATACTAATTTTGAGGCTATTTGAACATGCCACACAGAAAGTGAGAAGTGAGTAGTGACACTGCATCTGTTAGTCAAGCTTTTCTAGTGCTATGGGTGCTGAGGCAGACATTGTTGAATCTGCAGCCTAGCCCTGATGTGGCTGGAGATAGGTCTAGCTGTGTGTTATTCAAACACAAGATTACAATCTTTGACAAAAATAGACACATCACCACCATTCAGCAATCTCCAGAATTTGGGATAGCCCCAGTGCTGGACCCATGCTACAAACATGGCATTGCATCCATACTGAAGGGCGGGGCATGATCAGATTCAAAATCTCACTGGACAGCTGGTCAGATTGATTCGTGGGGCACAGATGTCACATGCAAAGTTCTACAACCCATAGCATAACCAGGCTGAAGGTCACTGAGGCCACAGTGCCTCTGGTATGGTGGCTGCACAACAAGGGTTGGTGTCAGCTGCAAAGTTGCCCATTAACCCACTATGGGGTGCCTTGTCCCAAGTTGGAGTTTGTGACATAGAGGAAGGGGGTGAACAGGTGTATGACTCATCAGGACACATCATCACAGAGCATGGTTGAGGCCTATTTGGCAAAAAAACAGGTATCTGACAATGTTGAATGATCCTCTGGTGTACTGGAGTGGAAAGGTGAATGCATGACCAGCGCTGATATCAATAGCACTTAAGTACCTGACCTGCCCACCCTCTAGTGTAAGTGTGGAGAGGGTATTTAGTTCTGCAAGGACCACTGTGAGTGACAGTCATACTAACCTATCACCTACAAATGTTGGCATGCTGACATTTATCAAAATGAATGAAGGTCACATTCCAAGCTCAGTCGGCTCAAAATTGTGCTCTGCAGCGCTGCCATTCCCTATCGCGCTGACACCGAACAGCGCGATAGTGGTGCACCCATTCCTGATACGTTTTGCCTAGGGGCAAAGGTCGGGCACAGGGTCAAGGGTCTGTGGCGCTAGGACAGGCACTGCACCATTGGAACCCAATGCGTGTAGCGCGATTGGATGCCTGTGTGCTACCTCCAGTAGCGGCCTACCGCGCTGTTGCCCCAGTGCGCCTATGATGGCCCAGTGCCACAGCGCCATATAGGTGAACATCGCTGTAGCGCCACTGGCACAATGGTGGCCGTGCCCTGCATTGCCTCCCGTGCACAGCACATCAGCAGCACAACAGACGCCATGCCAGCTATCCCGGCATGCGCAGTGAGGTGTGACTCGCGATAACACAGAACTACGCCCTTGGCTCAGCATGTTCAATACAATTGCGCAAAGCCAACAGCGTGATATTCGGTCGTCATATGCAAATCAGCTAATTAGCCATTCAATGGCGCAGCACTGCAATTTGCATCCACTTAAAGTTGCACCTCACCTCATTTGCATGGGTTGCACTATAAAAGTGTGACATTGGGCTGCACTGGCCATAGTCAGTTACTGCAGTCTATTGGTGAGTTGCATGCTGTTTGGGAGTGTGGACTGTGGATTCTGGGACATGCATGGGACTGCACAGTCACAGGTAACAACTTTCATTCTCACAGGCTAAATAATGACCGAGCGAGTTGTGGGAAAGGAGGAACACAGTGGTGGAAGGAGGAGGAGGAGGCCTAATTTCACCAAGGCTGAGACTGATGCCCTGTTTGAGGCCTACCTGGATCAGGAGCTGCTTCTCAGTGGATGGCAGAGAACACCACAGGCCCGTGCTGCTGCATGGGAGGAGGTGGCATGTGCAGTGAACCTGCATGGCAGCCACCAGCACTCCGTGCAGGAGTGCAAGAAGAAGATGGACACAGACAGGAGGAGGATAAAGGAGAAATTGGCTGCCATCAGGGCAGCATGAGCTGCGACAGGTGGGGAACAGCTGGAGGTGCTACACCTGACCCCACAGGAGGAGAGAGTTGCTGGAAGCATGCAGCGTTGTGCCATTGAGGGTGTTCCGGGTGGTGGCTTCCAGGCGGGTGGTAGCCCGTCACTGCATGGTAGGTCATGGTCTGTCTATTGGGGGGGCAGGGTAGGTCACATGCAGTAATGCAACTTTGTTTTCTCTTACAGATCCTGAGCATCTGCATGGGTCAGTGGTGGTGGGCCTGTCCATTGAGGACAGTCAGATGGAGATGGAGGAGGGCCCATCCACCTCCATAGGTATACATGGCTCAGTGCGACAGTGGGCCCATCTGGCAATCCAGGCTGATGTTGTTGGAACAGGTGTGGAGGAACTCCTGCCCATGTCCCAGCGTGCCAGCATCCATGGATGCCAGCATGCTGTGACTCGGGCTGGTGCCAGGTCCGTCACCGATGATGATGTCGCTAACGGCATGGGCAGTGACATGTGTGTGTGCCACAGGTTGACCACACAGAAGGTAACATCGTGGCCATGGCTGTGGGTCGTGCCGCCGTGGAGGCCTGCGTGTCATCACAGTCCCAGCCTGTGCCCGTTAGCACCAGTGGGGCAGCACTGCTTTGTGTACAGGACAGTGGGACTGTTGCAGCCACTGCAGTGGCACCAGCGAGCCCTGGTGAGTGGCAGTCGGAGGGGCAGCATCAGCAGTCGGCCAATGGGCTTGGGGGTACAGGGTCAGGGGGTGACATCAGTGCACCACCTGTGGACATGCCTAGACCTGGTCCCAGTGTGCAGCACCCACCCTCAAGGGGTGCTGGGCATCAGGGCCACGCACACCCTGAGGGACAGGATGCCGAGGAGGCAGATGACCTCTTGGATAAGCACACCCGCATACTGCAAGCATCAGTCAACCAGCAGATGAGGCTTGCGATGTCACTGGATGCACTGCATGCAGCTCTGGAGCAGGCAGAGGAGCGTCACAGTAGAGACACCGCTCTGATCCTGGCAGGGATGGACCGGTTGTGGGAGGATGTGACCACTGCCACTGACAGGCAGACACAGGCATTCACTGCTGTCATGGCCACAATGGGCACACAGTCATGTGCCCATGCATCACAGACACCACGCAGTGCACTGTCCACCCCCCGTTCCTGGCGTCGTGTGACACCCTCCTTGTCGACACCGAGTTCAGCAGTGGGCATCCTGAGCACGCCTGGCGCAGGCATGTTTGGTGTGCTGCAGACCCCTGCACGAGCACGGTCGCATTCACACAGTGGAACCCCTTGGGGACCATCGGTGCCACCCCATGAGGCCAGTGGTCAGCATGTCAGTGCTGATGGGTCTCGGCTGGGCCGCCCATGCATCCGTGGTGGCCGGGGCACTGTGGCATGTGACTGACCTGTCTCCCAACATGGCTACTGTCTGGTGCTGCCCTGTGTGCATTGTGTCATTCAGCGGGCATTGCACAGGTGGGTACTCAGGCCTGCACGTGGACACACAGTCCATCTGCACACCCTCCTGGCTGCTGTCCACAGTTGCGTGTGCATGATGATGCTTGCATTGCGCTGTACACCAATGTGCAATGGTGCTCAGCATCTGACACACGCACAAGGACAGGCAGTGGGTGTGGTGGTATGTGGACATGTGTGTGGCTAGAGGTGGTGTTCTGGGTAGGTGTGCCTCCTACCCTTTGTGCATGTCTGGTGCATTTTGTGTGTGTGTGTGTGTGTGCATATGTGTGTGTGTGTGTGTGTCCATCTGTGTGGCATGTTAGACCTCACCCATCCCTGGTTGTGTGTGTGGTTCCATGTCCAGCCACTTCCCTTGACGGAATGCACCCCTGGTGTGTGTCCATGCGTGTTTGTGGGTTGTACCTTAGCCACTGTTGGTTGCACATGGCCCCATGACTTACCTGGGTTGGCTGAAGTGCTCCTCTGTGATGGTGTCCTGGTGCAGCTGTGCCAGCCGGAGCAGTCGGGGGTCCCATCGGCCAAGGGGGGGGCTGCCCATCACCATTGTCACCGGCACCCTCATCGTCCCCATCGCTGTCCCCCTCTTCAACCTGTACGGCTATCCCACATTTGCAGGCCATGTTGTGTAGGATGCAACAGGCCAGGAATAGTCCGCAGACCTTTGAGGGGCTGTACTGTAGGGCACCACTGGAGGTGTCCAGGCAACAGAAATGTGCCTTCAGCATCCCGAACACCAGCTCAATGACATTACATGTGGTGGCATGTGCCTCATTGTAGCATTGCTGCGATGGGGTCGCGGGCCACCAGTAGGGTGTGAGCAGCCAGGGATGGAGTGGGTATCCACTGTCACCTGTGAGTAGAGGGTGGAGGTTAGTTTGGTGATTAGCATCGCCCTGCCCCGGGCCATGTAGGCCACTACCCATGTCACCTCTGACCATGCCCTCCCAGGCCCTATGATTGTCCATGTGGTTTGCATACTCACCCACTAGGTGGCTAGTGGGGATATCCCCACTCTTGAATCTGTGGCACAGTGCCGACTGGTGCCAGATGAAGGCATCATGTGTTCCCCCAGGCTGCGTGGCACAGACATTGATTATGCATCCCCTGGCATCACACACCACCTGGCAGTTGATACTGGCATAGCCCTTGTGATTTATATATGCAGCCCCCTCGGGGCCAGGTGGTGTGCAGATGGCCACATGGGTGCTGTCTATTGCCCCTAGCATGCCAGGCTTACTGCTACCCTGTGGAACTCCTGTATGTTTGCTGTGCGCTCCACCGGTGTGCTGGGGAAATGGATGTACTCTGCAGCATGTGGCAGCAGTGCACTGAGGAATTGGGTGAGGTGGCATGACGTGGCCAACTGGGTTGTGCCTGTGGTGTCCCCAGTTGGTCTCTGGAAGGTACCTGTGGTGAGCAAGCACATGCAAGCTGTCACTTTCATCTCCACTGACAGGGCATGGCTCCGTCGTGTGGCTGCCTACATCACATCACTGCACAGCTCACAGAGCTGCCTCAGAATTGCCCAATTCAGGTGGTACCAGCCCACAATCTCGGTATCACTGTCCAGCTCGAAGCTGGTGTGGGCTCGGTACTGCCTGTTGGGGGTATACCACTGACGGGCCCTTCCACGGCCACGCCCCCCTGCTGCCAATCTTCTCACCCCCCTCATTACGGCCTCTATCTGGATGGTGGCACTGGCCATGTCCCTGGCTTGTGTTCACCCCCCCTGGCAGCTGTTTCTGTATTCCCCCCGCTGTCCTGGCTGCTACTTCCCCTGCACTGGGTACACCTGCCTGTGCTGGCCTCACTGCTGTGTGGTGTACTTCCCCCTTCTACACTGTGGCCCCCCACATCTTCCCCTGTGCCTGTTGCTTCCAGGTGCCCTTTCCTGGCCTGCCCTGTGTGTCCCTGATGCCCAATGTTTCCTGCTGGATTTTGCCCTCATGTGGCTTCCCTGTAGCATTCTTGTGCCTCTCCCTTGCTCCCTTTTATTTTGGCTCATTTCCACTATGGTGCAACTTCTGCTGGCTCCCCTATTGTGCATGGCGCATGTTGTTGAATATCGCACTGCACCATTTATGCATGGTTCCTCCCCCTTCAGTTGAGCATGCATTCATTATCATTGCGCTGTTGCTCAGCGTGATTTGGGGGCGCAATTGCTTCCTGCTGAATATCGCAGAATGGCGCAATTTTGGACTTGTGCAGGCGCAACCCTATTGCACGTGGCTCAACTCTTTTGAATATCTGGGCCCCTGTTTTTGTTTTTTAAGTCACTCCCATTCATCCCTATATTTATTGTAATCTTCTAAATCTAACCTAATTGTTTTAATTTGGAATCAGTCAAAACTCTTCCTTCCTTTTTATTTTATTTAACTTAATTTGATAGGATATTATAGCTCCTCTGATTGTCACTTTAAAAGCATTCTGTGATTTCAGTGCCGGAAGTTGACCATCATAATTAAAAAAACAATATTCATTAATTGTATTTTTTATTAAAGTGCAAAATTCTTCATCCTTCAATAACTCATTGTTGAATCGCCATTGTTTTGTATATTGTCTATTTTTGTCCAAAATTGTTAAAACCAAATGGATCATTGCATGGTCTGACAGATAAATTGAATCAATTACAACATTAGTTACTTTGTCAATTAAAGTTTTAGATGTTAATATGTAATCTATCCTTATAAATATCTTAGTTTTTAAATCATGATGGGCATAGGGTGTTTCATTTCATTTCATTTCATTTCATTAGGGTGTTTAAGTCCCCATGGGTCTTCATGTGATTCCAATAATATAAAATCACTTAATTTTCTGCAGTCATGCAAATTAATCTTATTAGGGTGAATAGAGTTATCCATGTATGGGTTCAGCATACTATTAAATGGGTTCAGCATATTTTTTCCTTTTTTTTTTTTGCAGTTAATCTTTCTATTGGAATATTAAAAGAAAGACAGCATCTTCCATACGTAAGAGACAGCATGAATAAACATGGTTACAAATCACAACTACATATTAGCAATTATGAAATATCTTAAAATAAATGAATTGACAGCTATATAGTCTGTATTCTGTCATAGAGTTACAACATTGTGATTGAATATATCTAAACTGAACACTCAGGGATTAACATAGAAGTTACATTAAAGAGAAGAGAGAGATGGATAATGTAGTTTGATTATACAATTATATTATTATAAAATATTATCCTACAATGTTGTATATCATATATAAAGTGGAAGAGCTGTAAGAATAACATGGCATACAAATAATTCCCGTGAGAGAGAAAGATAAGAGAGGATAACAGAAGGTTCAGCATATTAGTAAAGTCTCTAGCCAGTACTATATTTTCAGATTGACGTTTTTGGAATTCTTCAACAACTTTTGCAAGAAACAATGAATAATGAATAAATGGGGCATATACTGAGCCAACAATTAGATCAGTATTGTTAATTAATAATTTAACCATTATTATTCTTCCTTTGGTATCTTTAAGTTGGTCAATTATCTTGAGATCTATTTTTTTTTATTAGCAATGCTATCCCCCTACTTTTTTTGTTCAGCATATGACTTATCCATTTAGTTTTTAATTTACTTAATTCTTTTTCTTCTAAATGAGTTTCTTGCAAGCAAATTATACTAGTGGATTTTTTATACTGTTTACTAGTCTAAATCATTTAACTGGAGAGTGTACTCCATTAACATTAATGGACATGAACTCTATTCTATTTTCTTTTAACATTATTACTTAGTGTGTTCCAATAGTCAGAAATACATAAAAATGCTTGGATATGTAAAGTCTTATGTTTTATACCTAAAACCTTTACTGGTCTTTTGATGCTCCTCATTTGAAGTTCAATACAGTTTTCATATATGGAATAACTAGTCAGTACCAGATCAAGCTTCTTGTTTTTAATTGCCCTTTTAATATGATTTAATCTATTAGGTTCACTTCCCTGTCTTATACTAACGCATATAACAAACAAATATACAAATACAACTCTTCTAGTTTTAATTATATAGTTGATTGGTAGAGTATCCCACATTTATTGAAGTCCATTGCTGAGTTCCCCCTTCCCCACACAACTTCAGCACAATTATTTAACACGTTCTAGAATCAATTACTTCATTTATTCAAATACATTTGGAATTTTAACTTTCAGATCCTTAACAGCTTCGTTCAATGATTTGTATACATATCTTGTTTCATCAATTATTACTCTCAATTTAGCTGGAAAAATAAATGTTGCTTTAAATCCTTTATTCCATAACTTATTCCTCAGCCAATCATACTTTTTCCTTTGTTGAACTATTTCTGGAGGGTAATCATTGTAAACTGAAATAAAGCCCCCTATCAAGTTAATTCTCTTTTTTTATATGTATACTGCTGCCATTAATAAATCTTTATCATGGGACTTTAAACATTTCATTATAATGGGTCTGGCTGGGTCTGAGTCCCCAGATTTTGATCTCAAGGCTCTATGTATTGTGTCCACTTCCAAATTGATTTTAATGGGTTTTGTGTCCAATAGTTCTGCTGCAATTTGTTTAAATGTGTCTGAAAGGTTCCTCTGATTATCCCATGCTTCTGGAACTCCCAAAATTCAATTTTTTCTTTTCTATTTGCCCTCAGTTCATAGAAACATAGAAACATAGACTTTGACAGCAGATAAGGACCGCTTGGCCCATCTAGTCTGCCCATTTCCCTACCTACAGGATAGGCCGCAGATCCTAGTTAACCAACAGCCTATTTCTTCCTACCCCCCACAAGAATTGCCTTATGTCTGTCCCATGCATTCTTGAATTCTCCCACAGTTTTAGACCCCACAACCTCCTCAGGAAGGCTGTTCCATGCATCCACTACCCTCTCTGTGAAATAATACTTCCTCACATTGCCCCTGAACCGCCTCTCTGTCTTTAAATTGTGTCCCCTTGTTCTTGCACATCTCTTTTTTGAAAGATGCTACCCTCTTGGACTTTGTTGATTCCACTGAGGTACTTAAAAGTTTCTGTCATGTCCCCTCTCCTTCTTTCCTCAAGGGTATACATATTAAGCTCCTTTAGTCTCTCATATAGCTTCTCTTGCAGACCCTGCACCATTTTAGTTGCCCTCCTCTGGACTGCCTCTATCCTGTCTATGTCCTTGCGGAGATGAGGTCTCCAGAACTGGACACAGTACTCCAGATGGGGTCTCACCAACTGTCTGTACAGAGGGATAACAACTTCCTGTTTTCTGCTGCTGATGCCTCTCCCTATGCATCCCAGTATACCCCTATCCCTCCCTACTGCCTTCTCACATTGCTTGCTAACCTTAAGGTCATCTGATATGATTACCCCCAGGTCCCTTTCCTTTTTTGTTGTTGTTACTACCTCCCCCATTGTGTATTCTCCCCTGGGTTCTTGTTTCCCTGGTGCATTATTTTGCACTCTTTACATTGAATCCTAGCTGCCATACTTCTGACCATTCCTCCAACCTTGTCAAGTCCCTTCTCATCCTTTCCATGCCTCCTTGTGTATCAACCCGGTTGCAGAGCTTTGTGTCATCTGAAAAAAGGAATACTTTTCCTTCCAGTCCCTATGCAATGTCACTTATGAAGACATTAAAAAGGACTGG
The DNA here is from genome assembly GCA_016271365.2 of Neoceratodus forsteri. Classification (NCBI taxonomy): domain Eukaryota; kingdom Metazoa; phylum Chordata; order Ceratodontiformes; family Ceratodontidae; genus Neoceratodus; species Neoceratodus forsteri. The sequence continues at coordinate 1,507,052,476 of CM057456.1, forward strand.
ACCCAATACTGAACCCTGCGGTACCCCACTAGTAACCCCTCTTTCTTCAGAGTGGACTCCATTTACAGTTACCTTCTGTGTCCTGTTGTCCAGCCAATGTTTTACCCAGGCTACCACTCTGAAACCCACTCCCAGGCTGGTTAATTTGACTATTAATCTTTTGTGTGGGACTGTGTCAAATGCCTTGCTAAAGTCTAGGTAGGCCATGTCCACAGCCCCTCCCTGGTCTACTACTTTGGTCACCCAGTCAAAGAAATCTATTAGATTAATCTGACATGACCTTCCCGCTGTGAACCCATGCTGCCTTGGGTCCTGTGCCCCACTGGCCTCTAGGTACTCAACTGTTCTTTCCTTCAGAAATGACTCCATCACTTTCCCTACCACAGAGGTCAGATTGACAGGTCTGTAGTTTCCTGCCTCTGTCTTGGTCCCACTTTTGTGAAAAGGAATCACATCTGCCTTCCTCCAGTCCTCGGGTACCACACTATCTTCCCATGATTTATTAAAAAGAGTTGCAAGTGGTTTCACTAGTTCCCCCCTTAATTCTTTTAGAATTCTGGGGTAAATTCCATCAGGCCCCATTGCATTGTCCACCTTCAGTTTTAGGAGTTCTTGCAGAACCCTGTTTTCAGTGAAAGGACTGGGATCGACCCCCCTATCAAGAGTGCTTCTGTTAATTGGATTAGGCACTTCCCCCTCCTCTTTTGAGAATACTGAGCAGAAATATTCATTCAGTATTCCTGCTTTTTCACTGCCCCCCTCTGCCCACCCACCGTTCATTCTATTCAGCCTCACTGTCCCTCCCTTTGTCTTTCTATGCTCGCTGATGTACCTATAAAAGATTTCCCCCCCTTCTTAACTGAGTTGGCTATCTTTTCCTCAGTTTGGGCCTTTGCTATTCTGACTTCCCTCCCTGCTTTCTTCTGCCTTAACCAGTACAGCTCTCTGTCCTGCTCTTTCTGTGTTTCCTTATACTTCCAGAATGCTATCTTTTTCTTCTTGACTTTCACAGCCACCTCTTTTGAGAACCATAGTGGCTTTTTCTTTCATTTTGATTTGTTTATTTGCTTCACACAAATGCTTGTTGCCTCTGTGATGGCAGTTTTGATGATTCCCCATTGTTGCTCCACACATCCTTCTAGTCTGTTTGCTAGTGCTTTTCTGAGGCACTCTCCCATCTTGACAAAGTCAGCCCTCCTGAAGTCCAGTACCCTCACTTTTGTATGGCTTGACTCTGTAGCTGAGTTTAATGTGAACTACTCTGTTTGTTGGTCACTTGTTCCCAAATGGCAGCCCACTTCTAGATCTGAGATCCTCTCACTGCCCCCATTTGAGAGTATGAGGTATAAGATTAGTCCCTCATGAGTGGGTTCCGAAACTAGCTGTCTGAGGCCTGCCACCTGTAGGGTATGAAGAATGGCCCTGCTGTTGGATGTGTGGCTGCAGCAAATGTGCTCCAGTTAACATCTTGCATATTCAGGTCTCCCATCAACAGTATCTCCCCTTTCTCTGCCATTCTAAGAATGCCTTCTATCATATCCTTGTCCATTCTCTCCCCCTGACATGGGGGTCTGTACACAACCCCTGTGCGGATTGTGGTGCCCTTTCCAGTCTCCAAGGTGACCCACAGTGCCTCCTCTCCTCCCTGTTTACTCTTTTGTTCAGTTGCTTTTATCTCTTTCTTTACATAGAGAGCTACTCCTCCCCCCTCTTCTCCCCTGCCTGTCTCTCCTCTAGGTTATGTACCCTGGTATGTTAACATCCCAGTCATGGTTCTCTGTGTACCATGTTTCTGTGACTGCTACAATATCCAGGCATCCCTCTTCCATCAAGGCCACCAGCTCAGGGAGCTTGTTGCCCAGACTACGGGCATTGGTACTCATTACCCTCCATTTCCTGATGGCCTTACTCCTTTTTGCCCCATCCCTGTCTTTCTTACCTTTGTCACTTTCTCCATTTACCCCTGCCTTCTCCCTGTCGACACCTCTATGTTGGTGTTTACCACACTTACTACCATGATTTTTTTGGGGGAGCTAGGATTTCCCTGCTCCTTTCCAGTGCCTCCCCTTGGCTAGTTTAAATGCTTGCCAATGAAGCATTAAACTTATCACCTAGATCCTGGTTCCTCCTGGACAGACGCAACTCATCATGCCAGTATAGGCTGCATCACTCCAGGTGGACCCCAGTCCCCAATGAAGCCAAATCCTGAGCTGCACACCAGTTTTTCAACCACTGATTGAATCCCATGGTGTGAAACACCCTAGCCTCTCCTACACCATAGATGGGCAGCACCTCTGAGAAGGTTACCATGCGTGCTACTTGTCTAAGGCCCCTCCCCAACTCCACAAACCCTTCCTGCACTTCTCTAATCCCTTTCTTAGCCAGGTCATTTGTCTCTAGGTGGACAATGACATCCAGCTCCCTCCCCTGTGTAGCTGCTCCAGCAATCCTGAGGATTCGCTCCCTGTCCTTCCAAGCCATGGCACCAGGCAGGCACCTTACCTCCCTCTCCCTTTCTTCCCCCAGTTCTACCTTCCTAACAATGGAATCCCCCACCAGAGTTGTTTCCTTCGCCTGCAGGGTCCCCTGCCACCCTCCTGTGGGTCTCCTTTGTGGAGGTTCCCAGCATTCTCCTTGGTCTCCACTGTGGGTGCCTCCGTAGAGGAACCACACTTTGCCAGAATGGCATAGGAATTGTGGAGAGGTACAGCTGGAGGGATGCACCTCTGTTCCACCACCCTCACCCTCCCTGAGCCCACTGTGGTCCAATCGCTCCTCTTTCTTGGCAACCTCTGAGGCAACGGCAGTGGCACTGGTGGTCCCTGGATGGAAGAGGAGGTCCCACAAATCCTGGCCAACTCAGCCTGGACATGAGCAACCTCCTCCCTCAGCCCAGAGAGGTGCCTGCAGATGGGACAACACCGCATCCTCCAGAATGTCTCCTGGAAGCTACTCCACAGCTACTGCATTGCACCACTCCCATCATGTCTTATTTCTGGCCCCTTAACTGTTTGCAATCCTTACTCTTTCCTCTGTTTTTTTTCTCTCTCTCCTTACTTTCTGCCTGTGTGCCCTTTAAGCTCCTGATTGTCCTGTTCTGAGACAAGAATGTCTTATATTTCTCAGTAGACCCCTTACTTGCTCAGAGGCAGACCTCCAGCAGCTAGAGGGGGCCAGAGAGCTACTCTTACCCTTCTAGGATGGTGGGTCTTTGGTGACTCTGTGATCACTCACTTCCTGCTCCCAAACAGGAAGTTCCTGTTGTCAGTCAAATTCTGTGCCTATAAAAGTAGAACTAGCTTTGGAGGGGAAGGAAGGAGGGCAATATAGTCCCAGCAGAGAAGTCCAGTCACACAGCAAAGTCTGTAAGCTTGTTTTTACAATCTAAATTTACATGTTCCATCTCTTCTAACAGGCATTGACTCTTCTTGTAGTGTGTTTAATGATTCTTTCATTGAGACAATTTCTTTTTTCAGATTCATATTTTCTTTTACGAGATTCTGTGTCAGGGAAAAGTAGCTGTCTAATTTCTCTTGAATGTTGATCATTTTTCCATTTTATTAGAAATTATGGACAGCTGTGTAAAAAGGCTTTGGACCATATAAGTTGATATTCCGAGTATGTCTCCTCTTTTTCATCTGGGTCATTTGTAAAGTATTCTTGTTCAGAACTATTTTCTTCATCATTATTTACTTAATTTTGATAATTTACATGATTTTGCTCTTCTCTTTTCTCTGCTACTGAGTCTGGTAGCTTTTTTGGTTTAGATAAAGAATGAAATCCCTTAATAATCATTCTAGGTTTTTTACTTTAATACAGTTACATCACTGTTTTGTATGTTGGGTTCTTGAATAGCTTTGGTTCCTGATTCTTCCTCTGTTGTGTTTTGTTCAACTATTTCATTAAATGGCTCCGTAAATGTAATGGCATTTACAGTCTCATTAGTCCCACTGTCAATATTTGAGTTTTCAGCAATATTCATCCTATTAATTTCATTAAAAGAGTCTCTTACCCCCACTGGTAGCTCATTCTTCTCTCCTTGTTCATTTAAATCCTTTTCGTTTTGATCGAGTGTAGCTCCTTGGTTCGGTTCATTCGGTAGAGCATCAGGAATTCTCTCTTCTCTCTTTCTCTCTCTCTTGAACATCTGAAGAAAACTCTTCCTCCATGGTCAGCAAGAGCATCCCAGCACTATGACCAAGTTCAGAGTTTGCAAGCTGGCCCCTGATTGAAGCCATTATATTCACCACCATTTCAGTTAAGGAAGGAGTTCTACGCATTCTCTCTGCTGAGTGGATAAGAGGAAGAGCAGGGGTTGGGGTTCATGTTTCCAGTAAAATTATCATCAATAGGAGGATGGTTTCCTTTTTCACTGGATTTCCCTGTATTTTATGGGTATTCATAGAGTATGTTTTCAGTCGAGCTCCTCGTGGGTTGAGTGGTATCTCATTCATCATCGAAGCAACTCAAGTCTCAGCAGATGCCCGCTACTCAGGCAATTTCCAAATCTGTACTTTATTTAGTTCTCAACCTAGCAGCCGAGGACTCAAGAAAAAAGGCACAGAAAGATGATGGACACCGGACCCGTATTGCATCAGTCTTATGACTGGGGTAAGCTTCTAATTTAACTGGTCAAAATATCCATTTTTATGGCAAGAACCTGTTGTTCTAGCTGGAGCACATGGGGAGTTGGTTCAGCAGTGTCTCAGTTGGCATGTGCACACATACTGCAGCCACTCAGCTTCTCTCTTCCTTCCACGGGCAGAGATCTCCAGATAAGAAAAGCCTCCTGATATTATTAGAGAATGGCTGCAATTAAACTATAAGGAGACTCTAAAAAAGTTATCTGTGATCTCAATGGTGAACCATTTCAATGAGCGAAATGTTTTAAGTACCTTGGAGTAAATATTGATGAGGCTCTGACAGTTGAACAACATATTGAATCAGTGATTAAAAAAATCCATCAGAGATTAGGAGCCCTTTTTAGGATCCAGAACTGTCTGACCCCAGAGACTAGAAAACTGCTAGCAAGTAGTTTCCTATTTTCTATGGTGGACTTTGGACTTATTGTTTACTATGCAGCCAATGAAACTGTCATTTCTAAGCTGCGCGAGTGGCATACAACAGTATTTGCAGGTTCATAACCAATTTACCAAGATGTACTCACCACTGTGATTTATATTTTGCCACTTGTTATTTTTCATTGGATGATAGATTCAAGTCTTATCTGGCTGTACTAATGCAAAACAATTTGGGGAATATACTTCCCTCACCGATTTAATGTTTATTTAAGATCAATGCATACTCATGCAATAGCAGATCAGCCTTTTTCAGGCAATATACAGATCCATGTTTTAAAAAATCATTTAGTCAGAGATCTTTTTTATATAGGGCCCTGCTATAATACAATTCTCTTCCAGCTGAGCTTAGGAATGTCAACACTGTTCCAATTTTTAAAGGTTTACTTAACGACTATCTATGTATAAAAAACCACTAGCCAATGTTTTGATTCTTATTGATTGTATCATCTCTGCCTTGTACCAGCTTTTGTATTTGATTGTGTTTCATTGTTATATGTTACACTTGTTGCTAATGGAAATGGGCATTTATGCCCATTGGCTTACAAGTATAAAAACTAAAAATGAAATTAAATGAAATCCTTAGTAATATGTTCAACCTTTCAAAAACTATGGGCTTATCAATTTTTTTTTTATTTTCTTCCTCATTCAGCTCATGTAACTGCATTCAGTCCAGGAATCTATTTACATTTTTTTCTCCCCATCCTCTTCCCCTTCTCATTCATAAAACATTTTATAATACTCCTTTAAATTATTTGCTATTGTTTGTAGGAAATTACAAACCTCTCTAGAGTTTGAGGGTAAAGACACCTTCTTCATATACTATCTGTTTGTGCTTTCCACAGTCAGAAAGCCAGAAGCTTTCCTGTCCTAGTTCCATGTCCAAAATATGATTGACATGATTTAAATAGTGCAATTTCCTTTCCTTTTTTACCTATAGGAGCCTGTAAGTCACCCTGGCTAGTTTCTTTTCCAGTTGATCCTGTACTGCTATGGTCTGTTTCTTTTTACTTGAAGTGTATGATATACTTTTTCCCTTTAAAACTGCCATAAAGGCATCCTAGCTCCATTTCTGTCTCATGTCTGTCTGAGCATATATTTGTATGTAATTTTCAATTTCTTCTTGTATTATTAATTTGAAATAGGGATAATTAACTACAGATATATTCATCCTCCGGGCAGTCTTTCTTTCCCATGTACCAAGTCTCAGTTCTTACGATACTGGATCATCATGATCCATGTTTATAATCAAATGGACCTTGCAAGTTTTCGTCTTATAAAATTGGGTCCTGTTGACTAAACAATCAATACAGGATTATATTTTATGCATATGAGACTAAAACATGAAGTCCTTGGTTGTGGGGTGGAGTTTCCTCCACAAATCCACCAAGTCTATTTCTGCTAGGTAAGATATCACCTTCTTGCACATCAGCTTATTTGCTGGGCATTCCTTGAGGACATGTCCATATAGGGGTTCAATGCACAATTGAAGTTGCCATGCAGTGATGTCAAACCATCCATAAATCCTGCCACTTTATTAAATACTCATTGAAAGAAGGCAAGTGAGTCCAGATTTGAAACATATAGATTAATTAAACAGATCTGCTCCCCCAATGCTTTCCCTGAAATGATAACTAACCTCCCATCTTCAGCTACTGTACCTCTGCCAGGAAGATGTAAATTTTTTAAGTAGTATAGCTGCCTAGCTGCCATGACTTTTTTACTTGAGGAATGAGATGCAGCCACAACCTTCCCCACCCAAGTTCTCCATAATTTGAGGTGCTCCTGTTCTGACAGGTATGTTTCTTTCAAAAATCCATATCCTGCTTATTTCTTTTTTATTTGGGATAATATATTTGTTCATTTCACCACTGAATTTAAACATTTCATATTAAGTATCCCGATGTGTAACTTATCCATTGCATACCATATAAAAGTAAACTGTATCATCCCACTGAGCCAACATCTGATTTATGTTTCCCACTTCATTGAGAAGCACTATCTGCCTGTGATAAGTCAGACAAAAAATAAAACATAATTTGAACATTGTGTAAACAATAAAACACGACAGGGTGAGCATGGAACAGATTTTACCACATGGCTAGGGACGTAATAAGGCACAAGGCCTTGGCCAAGAGCCTTTAGCCCCTTGTGTGCAGTAAAATCTGTTCCATGCACAACCCTGGAGTGTCTTATTGCACTTATAAAATGGGCTGCCTTTTTAAAAAAAACCTTTTGCAGTTAAAAAATCATTTTTATATGTGGTAAACAGCAGTTAGTTATGCTGATTTAACATAAAATAGTCCTTCTGCCTACCACATGATGATGTCATTATGATGTCATGTCTGTACTAGACAAAGTTAGAGAACTTGTAGAGAAATAAAAAACAGGGGGCACTCCATTTAATTCACTGTAACTTCTTAACTGTATTATGTTGCATTTTGGTCCAGGAAGGCACAATATGCCGATGATCGCAGGTACTACACATGAGCACAGTACGGTTACGTGACATACGGTCACACACGATGCATGTGGCAGTGGGATTCAAACCCAGGTCTGCTGGATCTTTAAGGTCACAGTCCGATGCTCCAACATTTAGGGTAGACTTCAATTTTGTTTGGTGTGAGGATGCATCGTTTGGGTCACTGGGGCCTACCAGTTAACAAGCTCCACTGGCAGCCGGACAAAGAGAGTGCCCGCAGCAGTAGTGCCTGCAGCAGCTCATGTGGGACACAGGCCAGCTGATTTCGTCCCTGGCACACCCTGAGTTGCCCACAACTGATGAAGGGACTTTACCTGAGACAGCAGAGGGTGAGGCAGCTCCACTACCTGGTGCCACTAACCTGAAGCTCTGAAGAGAAACCTCAGAGTTCCGCTGTACCCGCAGAGTTCACTCGCTCACCACTTCCCTCCGCTCTCGCTTTCTTGCCCCTGCATCTGGGTTGGTATGCACGCTCTCTCTCTCTCTCTCTCTCTCAGCATTGCTGTTCATAAAAGCAGCCTGCATGTTTTTTTGCCCCCACACCAGAGTGGGTAAAGAAAAGATGGCTGCCAGTAAAAATGCCAACATTCTATGTCACAAGAATCTTGGCCTTTTTACTGCCAGCTCTTTTTTTACCCATGCATGGAACAGATTTCATGCATGCTGAGGAATGTTTCTGATTGGCTGGAACAGCCTACCCATTTTATATAAAACTGTATATACACGTAAACTATGAACAATTAATCTCTGATAATATTTCCAATAAACCTTCCCTTGAATTCCTTCCCAGATGTTATAAGCTTCTTCATTACCTGTGGGCACCTGAACAAGTTATTTGTTGGGCTTGTGATCATATGCAAGCCTGAAACACTGATGAGTCGTGTCAGAGAAGCCTTCACAGGTCAATAGACCCTGTATGGGAGATACTATGCCTCCATTCTTTCCTATGAGCCATAAAAAGCGGGAACCACCAGAACAGATGGGCCTACAAGCAATATTTTTCAATGCTGTAAAGACCTATTCTACCCAATGTAGGTCAGTCAGCACCAAGCCCTCCCCCCAAAAATTTTGTACAAGGGATACCCTTCCTAAGCTCTTCCCAAATACTCCCAATCAATTCTCAGTGTAAGCAATTCTGAAGGAGGAGAAAAAAGATGGCAAAGAACTCTTCAGGAGTTCCTGCTTGGTCAGCATATTTTACACTGGCAATTTCATTTAAAAGTTGCAGTAGGAAAATTACACTCTGCCAGGTTGTGATCCTTGAGTGCCTGCTGCAACTCCCTGTCCTCCCTTCTGGGGCACCCCAGTCCCAATAGATCACTTTCCTGTGTCCATCTTACCTTTTGCAACTGTTTGGCCACCATTTTCACTGTAATGCCCAAGTAATCAGACTCTTCCTCTGCACATTATCAACCCTAATGCCTAGTTCCAGAGCTGTCCCCACTATCCAGTAAATCATACCTCTGACCCATGGAAGCACCAAGTTTTCCCATCAGCAAAAATGCCAACCTCCCCCACAGCGATGGCACAATACCAACGCAGGTATTGTGCCGCCTCTTGACTCCTTGTTTTCTGTGGAGGGCTGTGCACCCCTCACCCCCATGCAGGGGGGCTCTGCCCCCGCATGCCCCAGACTATAAGATTCCAACTCCAGGTCGGAGTTGGTCTGGGATGGGGCGGAACACTGGGGGAAGGTGGAACAAGGAAAATGGACCATTACCACGAATGTCACCGTAATGTTCCTTTTCCTTGTTTTGCCATCGGGGAGTCAACGATAAGGGGTGATACGCTGACCCATGTGCAGCAGACAATTATCCAAATTGATCATTCCAGTGGAGTTAGAGTACCTTCTCCCAGCCTCCAGAAATAAAAATAGAAGCATAGACAATGATATCTGAAAAGACCATCCATCCATTCACACTGTGTTATGAGGGGCAACAACAGGGAATCTCTCCCACATCATCTTACAGCTAGTGCCTGCTGGTGTTTTAAAGTTTATTTCCCCCTTTGTTTTAAGAAATAACAGTTCACTACATGTTATTACATGAACCCATCAGGGCCTGTGACAGGGTTAAATAAGATCCTGATCCATTTGTTATGCAAAAAGAGTTAAAAGCAAGAATCTATTCTGTTCTCTTCTTTTCTGCCACTTGCCTGTATCTGCTGTCTGATTGCACAATCACATTTTCCTGTGGAACTGGAGGAATTGGCCACTCTGACAGACCCACAATTCCTGCCCCCCAACTATCTCCCTGCCTTTGCTTGCTGTTTCTTATAGTTTCCTATTATTTATTTCTCTCCCTTTCTTCTCTGTAGTTAAAATATATGTGAATCTTTATGTGAAATTGGCATCCCCTGATTTGACATGTGTACAGTTATGTTGTTTGAAATGTATTGCAGAAGACAATGTGGGAATTATTAGAAAAGGTTGAAATCTGTAACACTGGGAGTTGACTTTGAGAAACCTTTTTACCTTCTCAAGTTTGTTTACAAAATCTTTAACAGGAGACCAACTTGGGACATATTATTTTATTTTGCTGCTCTTACAGACTTACCTCACGAAATAAACTGACAAAAGTTCTGATTCAATGTGGGAAAACAGGAGATCAGCCCCAGACAAGGGTCAGGAGTCACGAACGTAAGGGGAAGGTCCTGCACCTGTGGGAAAACTCAGCGCTAGTGGGTTTTCAACTTGAGAAGCCACAGCTCACCCGCAGCTGTGAGTATTCATTAAGGTGGAGCTGGAGTACAACCAGCTCCATGGATTATGGCAGCTTGTGGGTGCTGTTGCAAGGGACAGCACTGCAGCTGCGGGAGGCTGCTATGGACAGTGGGACCCACCGCAGCACCCTCCGCAACTGCTGCGGCTATGGATCGGCTGCTCTGCTGCTGTGGCGATTTTGAAACGCAACCGTGATTGTAGAGTGGGACTTAGTCCCAAATTGCTTCATGAATCCTGCCCAGAATGTTCATGAATTAAATGAGGGCAAGATGTAGAGTTAAAAACTGCCAGTCAAAGAGACCTTGTAAAAAAAGAGAATAAGGTTTTGATTTTTGATTTTTTAGATTTAGGGAGACTTAGATGAAGTACTTTTGTTTGAACTACCTGTGTTAAGAACCATCCTATACATTTTTTAATTTTTATTTTATTATTAGTAATAACAAAACACCACTTGGGAATGTTATGACTTCTCCTGGTTTGCCAATGCTTCCTGACCTTTGCCTCTCCGATAGTTGGTTTTAGAAGTGGGATTTACACGTGCAAACTCTATTCCAAGAGTTTTGTGAGTGGGTACTTGACCTGGTACCAGGGAAGTACAGAAGAAGTGTATGAGTCCTGCAACAGCAAGCCCAGGAGTGATTACCTGAGAATGGCAGCCAAACTAGAAGCAGAAACAAAAGTCCAAACTGAGACTGTACAGCCAGCACAAATGATGGAAGAAGAAGAAGAACAGACAGGAACAGTACCTGAGAGCATGTTTGCCTTCTTCAGATGGTGGGTCATACAACAAAGAGAGCCTGAGAAACAGAAAAAGAGATTCAATGTTTAGAAGCACAGAGAATAGATGCAGCATCTAGAGTCACAGGGAAAAGAAGAGATGCAGCGACAAGAGCAGTAGAGAAAATAAGACATGCAGTGATAAGAGTAGTGATGGCTAGATGCCTTGCAAGCTATCAAAGCTGAATGATCTGGTATAGATCCAGCAGATCAACAAAATACAAAGAAATTAAAATAAATTACAAAGCTGTGTCCCTCGGATGATATTGAAGCTTACCTGACAACTTTTGAAAGGGCCGCAGGAGCCTGCCAGTGGCCAAAACATCAATGAGCAATCAGGCTGGTACCTTACCTGACAGGTAAAGTCCAACCTGCCTGCAACAATATGGACACTGTACAGTCAGAAAACTATGACCTTGTGAAAAGAGGAATTCTATATTAAAGGTGTAGGAAGTTCAGCCCCTGGCCAATACCTAAAGATTTTTATCACATTTATAATGCATCTTAAACTTTTCAATATTTTCAGGGGTGCATCTGGTGTGTGACCAAGCAAGAGCAGGTATAATACCAGTTGCCCCCCCCCCAAAAAAAAGTTGCTTTAAAGCCTGCAATTCATTCAAATCAATTCAATTTTCTTGCTTTTTCTCATCATTTTAACATGTTAGAGAGGTTCTTGGTCTCATCATTCAGCTTAACTATGATCAGCCAGACCACCAAAGACAAGGTGACCCACTCGTCAGTCAGGAAAAAGCTTCATATTTTAAATGTTACCATGCCATATATGAGCTGAGGTCCCCTGCCTTCTCTTTATTTTATGGGGAAACCACTCTCTGGCTTCATTTCTCTACTTTTTTTTTGTGAACTCTATTTATCACCACACACAAACTGCAGGTGATGGCTCCTTCCCCTGATTTGCCCTGTATGCAGGCTCTCAACACACCTGCTGACCAGCCTCCACCTCAGCAACCTGACAGGGAGGACCATGGCTTACTCCCCACGGAGTGGCTCCCCTGGGGTGGGAATGGGGGGAAACCAACATCACCCTGGAGCCTTGACGTATGCCAGGCTTCATTTGGTCAGAGGTACGGTAGCCCATTTGGGGCATCATGTTGCTCATTTGTGTGGGGCTTTTGTGCTTAGTGCCCAAGGAGGAGGACATGCAATGAAGCCTGCACATCAGGCTGCATACTCCCATGTGACCTACATATGCCTCCACCTCCTCCAATCCCTTCTGAAGTGCTCCTAGCTGCATTGGCATTCAGCCACCGCCAGGTGCCAGTAGAGCACCGGGAAGCACAGAAACCCACTCCAGGAGAAGACAGCATGCCAACAGCAGCTCAATCCTACACCCTCCCTCCCCCCCAGCTGACCCCTGGTGACCTGGGCTCATTCTTGAACCTGGGTCATTAGTGCGGCATGAGGTGTGGCGTCCAGCACCTCAACCCTCAGTGCCACTGGCTTGGCTTCATATCTTATATAGTGTGATCTGTGCTCTGGCCAATAAGAAGCTCACTGGTGATCATTGGGGAGCTCCGCAATTAGGAGAAGGCCACAATTCTCCCACTTGCAATTCAATATAAAAGGTTTGGCAAGCTCAACCCTGGCCAATACATAAGTATTTTTTATCGCATTTATGATGTATCTTAAATTCTTTAGTATTTATAGGGGTGCACCTGGTGTGTGACCAAGCCAAAGTAAACAGTTAAAATACCAGTGCTCACCCCTTCCCCTAAAAAGCTGCTTTAAAGCCTGCAATACATTCAAATCAATTTGATTTTCTTACTTGCTTTTTTTCATCATTTTAACATGTTAGATGGGTTCTTGGTCTCCATTTGGCCAAACTGTGATCAGCCCGACCACCAACAACAAAGTGGCCCACTTATTGGTCAGGAAAAAGCTCCATACTTTAAACTTTTCCATGCCATATATGATCTAAGGCCCCCATGCTTTCTCTCTATCTTATGCGGAAACCACTCCCTGGCTTCATTTCTTATATAATGTGCTCTGTGCTCTGGCCAATAAGAGGTTCATAGATGATCATTGGGGAATTCATTAAGTGGGAGAAGGCCACAATTCTCCCACTTGTTGTCCAATATTAAAGGTTTAGCAAGCTCACCCTGGCCAATGAATAGAGGTTTTTATCATATTTATAATGCATCTTAAAATTTTCAATATTTACAGGGGTACACCTGATCTGTGACCAAGAAACAGCAAACAGTTATGATACCAATGCTTCCCCACCAAAAAAAGAGGTGCTTTAAACCTGCAATTCATTCATATCAATCCAATTGTCTTTCTTGCTTTTTTCATCATTTTGACATGTTAGAGGGGTTCTTGGTCTCATCATTCAGCTGAGTTTTGATCAGCCTGACCACCAATAACAAAGTGACACACTAATAGGTCAGGAAAAAGCTTTATATTTCAAATTTTACCATGCCATATACAGTATGAATTGAGGTCCTCCTTGTCTTTGGTGGTCTGGCTGATCATAGTTCAGCTGAATGATGAGACCAAGAACCCCTCTAACATGTTAACATTATGAAAAAAAGAAGTAAGAAAATCAATTTGATTTGAATTAATTGCAAGCTTTAAAGCAGCTTTGGGAGGAGCGTTGGTATTATAAATGTTTGCCTTTGCTTGGTCACACACACCAAGTGCACCCCTGTAAATACTAAAAAGTTTAAGATGCATTATAAATGTGATAAAATCTTTATGTATTGGCCAGGGTTGTGCTTGATAAACATTTAATACTGAATTGCAAGTGGGAGAATTGTGGTGCTGCCTCAGTGGTGTAAAGGGCTGAGGTGCCTATCACCTTACCTATTACCATGCCGGTGACCCAGGGTCGGAAGCAAGCTCAGGTTGCTAGGCATTGGCCAGGGGGAGAAGATTGAGCATCCAGTGGACTTCTGTCCTCTCCTGGGAAGGGTGGGTTGTGGGTCCTCAGCTTCCAGCAACACACAATGGAGGCTGGGTGTGCAACAGCCACAGCCACTTCAGGAAGGGGAGGAGGTGATGGCAGACATCCATGGGCTGGGCACAGGATCCTTCCTGTCTTGCACTGGACATCATTGCACATCTGCACCTCTGGGGAGAAACAAGAAACCAGGAAAAACCCCACTAGTTGAGAAGAAGATATCACTCCAGCCACCGTGTCCATGCCAGATCCTGATCTCCTGAGTCCTGACTACCACCCTCCTTCACCTCCACCTACAGTGGAATTTGATTGTTAGGGATGCCATGGTGCTGAAAGTGGTTCCACCCTGGTGGGTCATTACTGGGGGTTCCCCACAGGTGCATCACGGGTTGGTCGGAGGACAAGGACCACAGGTAAGAGAGAATTTTAGGCTGGACAGGAATGGTAGAGCTGAGTGATGGGCCCCAGCCAAGTAGTGACCAGAAGGGAAAAAGAATCTAAAAAAGTGGGAGAACTGTGGCTCACCAATGTTCACCTGTGAGCTTCTTATTGGCCATAGCACAGAGCACACTATATAAGAAATGAAGCCAGAAAGTGGTTTCCCCATAAGATAGACAGAAAGCAGCATGATCTCAGTTCATATATGGCATGGTAACATTTTAAATATGAAGCTTTTTCCTGACCAGTGAGTGAGTTACCTTGTCATTGGTGGTCAAGCTGATCATAGTTCTGCCAAATGAAACAAGAACCCCTCGAACATGTTAAAAGGATGAAAAAAAGCAAGTAAGAAAATTGAATTGATTTGAATCAATTGCAGGCTTTAAAGCAGCTTTTGTGTGCATGCATGGGGGATGCTGCTTTTATATAAGAGAAATCCTGAAATGATTTGGTACTTCAGGAGAAAACTATACATAAAGATTCTGATCCCTGAAGTACCATTCGGTCGACAATTCTCAAGAAGCCTTCACTTGACTCAGAGGACTCCTCATTAAATGGCTCCAACCAGAGGGCAAAAACAGTACCGCAGATCATAGAAATAATTTTGATGAGGCAACTCCTCAACATCCTGTCTACAGACTGTCTACAGGTGCAGCTTTGAGTAAAAGAAAGTCGACCAGAAAGTCGTGAAAATACCATTTCTTTGGCTGAGAGCTATCAAATGGCCAGACAGACACAGCAGCAGTGAAGCAACAGCGAAGGATGAGTAAGACCCTCTGTTTCCTGATATAACCCCAGATCAGATAAGAACTCTGGTGGGGGTTAAAAATCTACACCCAAACACTTTACTTGCTTTAATTGTAAAAAGCAAGGCTATAGTACAAGAAACTGCCATAAAAATATGGAGGTAATACTGAAGCAGATTTGGCATTAGCAAATTGGGGCAAATATTTTACAGATCTCAAAGTGGGGGATAAGGATAAACCTATGAAGGGGCTTTCAGATTCAGGAAGTGGCACACCATAGTGCATATTGAAGAGATACAAAACACTGTGCAAAAAGGACTAGGTGCTGGTGTCATCTGCATCCATGTGGACACTTGATGCTATCCCACTGCCCAAGTGATTCAACATTAATGAAGTGTCACACCAAATGAAAGTGGGGGTAGTACATACATTACCTGTACCTGTGATTATTGGAAATGACTTTCCAGGATTTCCAAAGTTAATCACAGAGGAAGTAAATCCTGTTGTTAGATATTATAAATATTGCATGTTATGGGTTCTGCACAGACTATGAAAATAAAATCACTGGAGATGCTCGAATACTCTAATCGAGTTTTATTTCACTACCTTTACAAATTACATAAAAGCAGAGGAGCAGTTTAGTATTGAGTACTGAATGAAGGGCAACTCACCATTCCTTGATAGAGATCCTGTGTAGATAGATTATGACTTCTCTGTCTTATTGTTAATTTGGATCTCCAAGGGAAGTTTTGAGAACTCCCTCTTAAACAGTCTGAATTTACCTCACATCCTGAAAGGATATAGGGTATTCACCAAGCAGAGTAGCCAATTGAGTGCAATACTAAATTTGGCCTAAAGCAATAGAAGTCAGTTAGTTTGATTGGTTGACTACACCCGAAATCATCAGTATCCATGAAGGGTGAGTAGCTGAAGGACTGATTTACAGTCATAATCAACTTTGTCAATATATGGCAGAATAAGCACATAATTTCATGGCACTTCATGTCACAAACAGGGATACATATTTTTTCATCAGGCAATTTTTAGATAACATAATATTAATTATTGGTTTCCCTTTAAACAGCATATGAAATACAACTTTGTCTTTACTTGCATTGATATTTTGAATATTTTTGGCACAGATCAAGCCTGCACACATTGATATGTCTTATAGCAAAGCGTAATACAATTTTAAGTAACAATAATTTTCATTTATTACTGTATAAGCATTTTTTAATGCTATCTTTGCACATTGGACAGAGGCATCTCTCAGAGGTGCCTATTCAATCCAGGCCTGCAACTCCCTTCTGAGACCCTTCCTCTAATGGTCCCCCCACTGGGATTTCCCAGCCCCCTGGATCACCCCCCCGGGGAAGGGCCTGCCACTCCTACCTTGGCAGCGTCTTTCAGTAATTAGAGGTATCATCCTGTGGGTGGCACCTGGGGACCATCAGAGTAGGGGTCCAGCATTGGGGACATGTGGCCTGATCCCTGAGACCCTCATTGCCTCCCCAGTCCTCCTGGGATTTTCTTACATTTTTTCCCCACAGGAGCACAGACGTGCAATGACATCATGGCACTACATGCTGATGTCCACCGACATGCTTCCCCTCACTAAAGCATCACATCTCATCTGTGCCCCCGAGTTCCCCCAGGAGCCATGAGAGTGTGACATGGGACCCCCTGATCCCTCCCCAGGGAAGGGAGAGCCAACCTCTGGATGCTCAATTCCTTCCCTTCCCTTCCCTGCTGACCCCTGATGGCCCAAGTCCATTCCCGAATCCAGGTCACAGGTGTGGCACGAGTTGTGGCTTCCAGCACCTCAACCCTCAGCACCACTGAGCCAGCCCCTGTATAAGCATTTTAGCTGCTTGGTTATTTGGTGAATCACAACTTTCATCTGTCACAGCAGCTTTTAACTATTTATCTTCCTTTTGGGTCTGTATTTAGGAAAACACAACTGATCATAGGCTTCCAACTTGCGGAGTACCGGCTTTAGTTTTAAATTCAGATTTCTTTTGAAACATCTTATCTTGATTGTAAAGCTTGTAATATAATATAAGAAACAGAATTTAATTAGCATAATTGTAAAAGTCACTGATAACATTGAGATTCTTCAGTAGAAATCTATACAAAACAACAGGCAATGAACTTTCCTTGACCTAGTAAAGCATGAAATGTACTAAAAGATCTAGCTGACACAAACTTGTTTGAACATAGCAAAGCAAAATAAGTCCCTAACTACACGGGTTCCTCTTTTGGCCTGTGTCTGGGTACTTGGTGTATTGTGATTGGTCAGACAGTAGTCAGACACTGATAATTTTAGCTCTGTGTCTGACCACAAGATGTCCGCAATTCTAAACAGAACTGATTTTGCAGTAAATGACTTATGACTGATTTGTTAACCTGCACACTTAGCAAATCTAACTGACCTTTGGTTGTTTTCTCTAAATAGAGGTTTATTTTCTACTTAGATAGAGTAACCAGGGGTTTAGACTCCATGTTGGTTCTCCTACAAACACCTCAAACAGCTCTTTTCCCAACTATGACCCTGTCAGGCACATAGTCATTCTGCCTAATTTACTAAATAATGCAATATTTGGCATACATTATTCATTAAAATGGTGTCCGGCCCCACCTTGAGGCCTGTGAAGCAAGGTCTCACATTTGTAATTAAAAGAACTTGCAGTCAAAGATTAAAAGGAAATGAGTTTTGGCTTATTTATTATGTGTAATACATTATTATGTATTATTTATTTGGGTTGCTTGTGGACATATGCCCGACAAGTATAAAAGTTTTACCTTGAAAGGGACAACCAACATTTCCACTACAATCGAGCACATATTGCACAAAATGTTGCTGGCACCGGAGCATATTGGACTGCTGCATTGCTATGGTGTATGGGTCTGTTCATGAGAAAGGGTTACAATTGTACAATATAGTTGTATCACTGATTGAAAATCTTACCAAAATAGCTCCTGCTATTCAGATCACAGTCCACAGACTGTGATCTGAAGAGATACCTGACATAGTTTCAAAGTTTTAACTTCAGTCTTTTTTTTTCTTTTTTAGATGGCCATCTATGAAAATGCACATATTTGCAGCAGCAAATTGTGGCATGCAAGATAAGACTATGGTTTGTGTGTGTGTGTGTGTGTGATATTCTGCATATGCCTTGCCTGTTGTTAATAAAAATGATTTAAAAAAACCTGTGTGGTGTGTCTCTTTTTCAAGTTTACATGCTTTCCCCCCAATTTCCACATTAGCGGTTATAAACTTCCCTGTACAAAGTGTCATGGCACAGGCAACACGCAGTGTCCTGTGTAAGGCTAAAGTTAAAATGCTCCACAAATGTTTTTCTCCGAGTTTCTGTCCTAGCAATTTCCCCTGGTGCTATTTAGAGGTTCCTAGGTACGCAGCTGTCAATAATTTCATACAGTCCTGCGCTCTCCCTTTGACTGTGGCAAGATTTAACCCTGAGCCCCTATTTGGTGTCTCCATTCCCCATGTGTGAATGCGCCACAATGCGACCCAACCCACTCACAGCAGTACCATGTCATGAGGTAGGGGGATGTCAGCAGTACGCAGGTTCTGATGAGCCATAAAAGCCTGTGTACTGCTTAGCTGAGTCTCCTTTGCTTGCGATTTCTCTGTGTGTTTGGAGAGTTGTGTCCACCTCCAAGTAACCTGTTGACTGTGCCATGCCATACTTCAGACCACACTGTGTGTTGCATCACTGGCTGTTTGTTGTGCCACGAGTTGTTTGCTGCCCCACTTAAGATAAGCTATTTGCTCTGGCAGCCAACGCTGGGGAGTATAATTTGTAGTAGACTTTTGCTTACATTTGTAATAATAACGAACATTGTGTGACCCGCAGGGGAGCCAACTTACCCCCCCATGTAGCAACAGCATGGGGATATAATGTGCTTACCCAGATTAAGCCCAAAGGAAGGTGCCATGATGAATCAAACTAAGCAAAAGCAAGTGATTTGTTGGGGGGGCACACTAAATCTATTTTTTGTGTATTTTTGGGGAGTTGATGTGATAATTAAGGAAGTTTCTCAGCAGGGCTGCAGCCACTTTCTTTTATTTGATTCTTGTGGTGGTTGGGGTAGGGTGAAAACTCTGCTGATAAATGGATTGAAAGCCACACAAAGTCTTGCCCATTATTACACACATGGCCAAGTATTCTTCTAGCTTGTAGTCGGTGCCCTTTTGGTGCTTTTTTTTAATAATATGCTGCCTCTACCTTATGTTTTGTGGACCATTATCTTTTGGGATGGAAACTTTAAACTGGATAATATGTGAGTTGCTTTGTCACAGTTGCAGCCGATTGTCCAGGTATGTTCTTGTGTTTATTATTTTTAAAAATCAAAATGAGGCAGGCAATGTTTTTTTACAGGTGTGTTTATATTTGTTTTGGGGTTGGTGATCACCAAACTGTTTGCCCTTCTGAAGAATGCTTGCTTTGTTTGGTGGTTGGTGGATAAGCACACCTGTAAATATGCATTATCCTGATTATTACTGTGTAGGATTATATTTGACGACTGTTCTGTTTTATTATTCATGCTTAATTTTGTAATTGTTGCCATTATATCTTAAAATGAGATCTGTGGTTGGGGGTAGGGGGCCAGGTGATATATTTTTCCAGGCCTGCTTAAGGCTTGACCATCTTGAGTGCCATGTGCTTTCTTGGTTTGGGCAGGGGGTGAAGGGTGTAGGCAGAGAAGCATGCCTGGAAAGATGCATCAGCTGGGCCTGTTGTTTTATGTAATGCTTTGCCTTATTCCTGTGGAATTTCATGATCTGCCATGTGTTAAAATGTGGATTTTTTTGTGTGGGTCTTTTAATGAGAGATGCTGATGGGTAGCATGTACAGACAGCATTTGTTTCCAGGTGTTGTTGTCCACAGAGGCTCACTTAGCCATCTTGAGTGCCATGCTTTCTTGTCTCGGTTGGTGATGGATAAGCACACCTAGAAAGATGCTTTGCTGAATTGTGACTGCTGTTTTTTGTTTAATGTCAAGACTTGTGGCGGGGGGGGGTTGACCAGGAGATGCATTTTTCCAGGCCTGCTTAAGGTTTGGCCATCTTGAGTGCCATGTGCTTTCTTGGTTTGGGCGGGGGGTGAAGGGTATAGGCCAAGAAGCATGCCTGGAAAGATGTATCAGCTGGGTCTGGTGTTTTAAGCAATGCTTTGCCTTATTCCTGTGGAAATTTGTGATCTGCCATGTGTTAAAAGGTGGGGGTTTTTTTGTTTGTTTTTTGTGTGGATCTTTTAATGAGAGATGCTGATGGGTTGCATTTATTTTATTTTATTTTATTTTATTTTATTTTATTTAAACAGCAGTTTGGAAAACCTTTGAGCCATAGGCTCATTTACAAAGGTACCTTGTCATGCACAGACAGTGTTTGTTTCCAGGTGTTGTTGTCCACAGAGGCTCACTCAGCCATCTTGAGCACCATGCTTTCTTGGTTTGGGGAGGGTGGGGGATTGGTGGAAAGATGTAGGCAGAGAAGCACACCTGTAAAGATGCATCAGCTGCAGCTGGTGTGTTGCAATGATGTGTTGTCTTTATTTGTGCTGAATTTTGTGATTGCTGCCTGTTTTGCTTAAAGTGAGACCTGTGGTTAGGAGTGGGATCCAGATGATGCATTTTTCCAGGCTTGCTTAAGGCTCAGCCATTTTGAGCACCATGCTTTCTTTGTTTGGAGAGGGAGGGGGGTTGGTGTAAGGGTGTGGGCCAAGAAGCACGACTGGAAAGATGCATCATCTGGACCAGGTGTTTTATGCAATGTTTTGTCGTATTCCTGCTGAATTCTGTGGTTGATGAAATAAGGTACTTTGTAATTATTTTGTGATTACCTTTTTTTTTGTTTAAAGTAAGACTTTCTTGTTTAAAGTGAGACCTTCGCATCCCTAGAGCACCATGCCGGCTTCCCCACCACTAACCACCGACCCACATTTCTGTCCCCGAGTAACCCGATGTGTCTATTCAATGGACACTAACACCATCTTCCCTCCCACTGGCCCTCTGGGACTCTGCATTTTGTTTGCAATGAAAGTGCGAGCAGGCCTCCATTTTGTTTGCAGGCAAGTACAGGTGGGCCTCCATTTTGTTTGCAAGGAAAGTGCAGATGTGCCTCCATTTTGTCTGTAAGGAAAGTGCGGGTGGGCCTCCATTTTGTCTGCAAGGAAAGTGCGGGTGTGCCTCTATTTTGTCTGCAAGGAAAGTGCAGGTGGGCCTCCATTTTGTCTGCAAGGAAAGTGTGGGTGTGCCACCATTTTGCCTGCAAGGAAAATGTGGGCGGGCTTCCATTTTGTTTGCAAAGAAAGTGTGGGAGGGCCTCCATTTTGTTTGCATGGAAAGTGGGGGTGGGCCTCTATTTTGTTTGCAAGGAAAGTGCGGGAGGGCCTCCATTTTGTTTGCTGCTCTACTCTACCTCATGCAGCATCACCATGTGTGCTTTACCCTCGTTCTGCTCTACTCTACCTTTTGCGGTGTCACCATGCATGTTCTGCCATCGTGCTGATCTATTCTACCTCGTGCGATGTCACCATGTGGGCTGCTCTAGTCTACTTCTTGCGGCATCAGCATGTGTGCTCTGTCATCATGCTGCTCCACTCTACCTAATGCAGTGTTACCACGTGTACTCTACCATCATGCTGCTCTACTGTACCTCTTGTGGTGTCACCATGTGGGCTACTCTACCTCATGTGGTGTCAGCATGTGTGCTCTGCCATAGTGCTGCTCCACTCTACCTCATGTGGCATCACCATGTGTACTCTGTCATCGTGCTGCTCTACTGTACCTCTTGTGGTGTCACCATGTGGGCTACTCTACTCTACTTCATGTGGCATCAGCATGTGCACTCTGCTATCATGCTGCTCCACTCTACCTCATGCGGCATCACCATGTGTACTCTGCCATCATGCTGCTCTACTCCACCTCTTGCGGGGTCACCATGTGTGCTGCTCTACTCTACCTCTTGCTGCATCACCATGTGTGCTCTACTCTCATGCTACTCTACTCTACCTTGTGTGGAGCTACTGTTTTGCCTTGTGCCTTCCTCGTTGTTTTCCGTGAGTGAATTTTTCAATATATTCTGTGCAGTTTTTTATTATGACATCATGTTGTTTTTTTTATCTTGAATAGTTTTGGAAAGATGGATCAAAGTGAAAAAAGAAGACATCAAACACCATGTGTGTCTGCTGCTGACTTGCTCCATGGGGCTTTGAAGAATTGTTCTGTACAACTCACAATAAAAGAGAGAAGTCAGCGGTACCAGAATAACTTAAGAAAGGATCCACAACGTATCCAGGAGTATAAAGAAAAAGCAAAAGGATGTGCACAGAAGCACAGAGGGAAAATGACCGAAGAACAACGCATACTTGATAGAGAGGAAAGTCAATTGTGAATGCAGGAAGCCAGGAAAAGGAAGAGGGACATGACACCAGTTACTGTAGACCCATCGGTAAATCCTTCTGTAACTAAAACAACTAAACAAGTAGCAGAACAGAAAAGAGAATATTGGAGAGGGAGAAAAAGAGAACAACACATGATGTTGACCTCCCAGAAATGCAGAAGAATCAATGAAAAACAATGACAAGGTTACCATGAAGTAAAGAAGACATGGACCACCAGTTCCATGACCACAGCCATGAACACCACAAACTGTATGGAAATGCAAGTGAGCACACCATCCAGCACAACAGAAACACAAATGAGAACACCCTGCATTACCAATACAACCATGACATCAGTTGCCTTGGAAGAAAGTGCAACACCAGTGATGGACCCAAGATCAGAAAGCACAATTAGAAAGGTTGTGCAGAGAGCATGTGAAGGACTGCCCAGGTCTCTGACCAGCTTTGAGGAGACAATCTCAAGAGTTATCTCCTTGGTCACTCCCAAAAAACAGGCTGCCCTCTTAAGGCTCGGATGTTGCACCAAACTGGACAATAAATTAGTGGAAGTCCTTCAACAAAAATTACATTCAATTAAACAGTGCAACAGGAAGTCAGACAAAAAACTGAAAAAATAATTCATAAAACAGAGATAGGGTGACCAAGTGGAGGTTGTCATTTGGTGGAATTAAGTGGAAGGAAATGCTGATGGAAGGAAGATGGGATGATTACTTGGAGAATGTGTAAAGTAAGGTGGAAGGTGTGCAGGAAGAGGAGAAAAGGGAAAGGTGTGAAGGAAGTGGAGAATGTCAGGGTGGAAGGGCTCATGGATGAGTGGATTCCTGCCCTCGAGCATTGGCAGAGCATGATTTTGGTCACGTGTGGTGGCACATGCTAAATCTATTATTGTTTTGGCAGGTGTCAGTGGATACAGGCCCTTGGGCACTGACAATCATTGAATGTTGAATGTTATGTGATGTGGGAACTGATTTCAATCTGTGTTTTTGTTTTGGCAGGTGTCGGTTCAAAGAAGAAACTGCTTTGGGTGTGCGGCTGTCCACGAAGATTGAATTCCAGAAAATTCCAGGGAGGCAAAAATTGATTTGTTGAGCAATGGCACTCTGATGAACTATGAACTATTCTATAAAACTAAGAAGAATGACCGCTGGCTTAAGAATACAGCAATGAGAACATTTATGGACACTATTAGTTGAGTCATTGTGGTAAGAAAGGAAGGTATCAGGATTAAAGAGACATTGTTGTGTGGTGTGCGTTTGTATAGCATATGTTTTAGATAGGTTTTTAGATTACATCCAGTGGGTAGTGCACCCACCATGCCCCAACATTGTAAAAGCAGGTGTGGCTCAGTAAGGTCTTGCTGTCCCTGTAGGGGAGATCACCTTTTTGGTCGTGAAGGAATTTTCCCGGTTTACCCATAGGGTTTTTCTGGGTTGTTTGCCTTCTCCAGTGAGATCAGGTTAGGCAGTAGGCAGGACCAGTTAATTTACTTACTGTTATGTCTTGGGAGGCACGGAAGTCTTGGTTGATGCAGAAGAGGGGAAGGTACCAGTATCCTTTATGCCCGTTTTGTGCATCTGGACGTTCATGTTTTTTGCGTGAAAGTTCCCAGAGACTCTCCTTGGCAATGCCCAGGGAGAGTGAGCTGTGCTCCAGCAGCCACATGGCTTGTAAAGAAAGAATCTGTAGGGCTTGATGGCACACTTCATTGGTTTGCTCTAAGGCTGTTTTACAGATGGTGACTGCAAATAAATTATAGCTACTGCTCAACTAACAAGACCATGGTTAGTAGCATGGTGGCTATAATTTGTTTGAACTCACACATTAACATAAGAAATGGCAAATTCAAACATGTCCCCATACAGAACAATGGAGCACACCCCTGTGCTCTACATAATCTTAACATCACAAGCCATTCAGGTGCAGGGCCATGGCTTGCATGTATTTAAATGAGGACCCCCAGAAATTTAATAGGAACTTCAACATTTGGGACATGGCAACCTAACTTTTTTAAAAGAAAGTAGCATACCCCCTAATGAAAAAGTAGTGGACCCCTAATGAAAAAGTAGCACACTTCCTAATGAAAAATCCAACTGAGAGCATGGATGAAGACCAGTTAACTCATGTGGAAGCATAGTTATGAAGTACAATACCAACCAAGACTACCTGGCTGCCCACATCACGCAGACTTGTTAATGTTTTTTTTTTTCATCAAATAAATACATGGCAGCAACCATTTCTCTGCAGTGCTTGGTGTGTGTCTCCATTTGTTTGGGCAGAAAAGGGGGAACAGGGCAATACAGCATAAGACAATGACAAAATAATATTGGAATAAAAGATTTTAGGGGTTGGTGGAATTGCGCCGTAGAACACTTCAAAACGGTCATAAACGTAAATATGCTAGTTATGCAATGTTTTTTATAAAATGGTTTTAGTATTATAATGATTAGATGCTGAGAAGAACACTGTTTTGGTGCCCAATGTTGCACACACCACACTGTTTGGTGTCCCCTGTTGCACGCGCCACAGTGAGTGGCTTTTATCTCAAGCTTTCATTAGGCAGTTATGTCACTACATGGTTACTTTTTCAACTTTAGGTAAGAGTGACAGGAAAGCTTATCAAAATTATTCTACTGCAGGGATGAAAAAATTACCTCTATGTCACACGTTGGTACCCCTTTCTTGTGAACAGACCAGTACGCCATTTTTGGCTGAGGCTTTGCAGATTGAGGCTTTGAAGACCACTTCAGGATGTGGTCTGTTTAACAGGGCTTGTGCTTGATGCCCTGTTTTACTGCTATTTAGCATTCCTGGATTCAATACATTGTAGCAGCTTGTAAAGCTTGGTTGCTATGCCAGCCTGGCTTTGCTTTCAGGTGCTCTCCTGTAGCTGCTGCACTTGGCTTGCATCTTACCTTTGCATCTTAGGAATTCGTTTCACCACCCACCAAATGCACCTTAGGCCCACAGAACACACTACTGTTACATGTGGCTCCTACACCCTAATTGGTACCCTCAGAGGTACACCATAGACAGCTAGCACTTAAGTATATGTTATACTAACACATAGGGCTAAGGGCATCTACCGTATAAGAGTAGATGTCAGGATATGAATGCATATTGCTGTAATACACTTTGCTTGCTAATACATATATTCTCCAATGTATTTTCTGTGTATTTCCTACTTGTAAGATGCCAAGGCATCTGTGTCCTTGGAATAATTATGATATGTAAGTCAGCATTGCCACTATTTGGTGATTTGTACTATTACACTGAGTTATATAAGACTCTGTATAAGAACTCTTTTGTTCATAAACTGATGACTATACAGAATTGTATAATGTTATCTTGGACCGTGGAGCCACCTCTAATTTAGCCAATAGGGCTCATCTCTGTAACTAGAAATGTTTTTATCTTCCAGTAACCATAGTAATTATCATAGGTATATGATGTAATACACTAGTCTTATACCTTGGAGACAGGAGAGACCCCAAGAGACACAGAGAAACCTTGAGGTATAGGGAACGCTTAGCACTGGCTCACGGTTCGTATTGGTAAGAACTGCTTAGGGCAACTGGCAACTGTGATTTATCCTTTTGGTAGTAATAAACCTGTTTATTACTCTTATGTAACGTGTCTGTGATTACTTGCATTCCCAATATCATCAAGAACCTGAAAGTGAGGTTTAGACATCCTAACAAATTGGCGACCGTGTGCAGGCGATGTGTGTTGTTTGTATGTTTTCACTTGTTGCTGAAACTTTTTCCCTTTCCCACAGGGACAGTAGATGTACATTCCTGTATCACCTCTCCCATTTTAAACCTGTTTGTAGTAACTTGCAAAGTCTGGTTGTCATGCTTTTGGGTGTGGTCGATGCCAACTCGACTCACTCTATTACAGCTTTGATTTGTAAGTCTACAACTTTTACAGTAGCCCAGCTGTGTATTAGGTGCTCCTGCTGTGGCTCGATACACAGCATGGCGCCTTTTTCACAGTTTGATTTTTCATTCCCTCCCACAGAATGGCCACCGTACCAAATATCTGCACAGAACTGAGACTCAATGTCTCGACCTTCCTTACCTCCCATGGAGGATGGGCTGACTTCACACAGGACACAAGTCAATCCAAAAACCCTACACTTGGGATTTCAACCCAGTACACGGAGATGAGACAATCAGCCAATAAGTGACAAGCTAAAGGGTTGATGGTCGCGGCTCTCTATGCTGCTCTGGAAGCCTCTGAAGCACGGTTTCAAACCCTTGATCTGTAAATTTCACTTCTTAAGCAACAGATGGGTTTGCAGGAAACAGAATGCATCAGACTGCAGCAGAACTTGGAGTCTGAACTCCAAACTCTGTGGATTGAAAAGGATTCATTTTTGCATCATTCAGCTCAAGCTGGAGAACAGGAACTGTGTATGTTGAAACAGGAATGTGAAAGTTTGAAACAGGATAAGGGACAGGTGTTGCAAATGAATGATTTGCTAAGTGCTGCAAATGCTCAGTTGAGTGAGGAAATGGGTTAGCTGCAGGATGAGATAAACCAGGTACGTAATGATTTAGAAGTGTCTATTAGGGACAATCATGAATTGAACACCATGCATAGAGTGTTGCAAAAGCAAAAACAAGATGAAGTTGATATGGATGTTGCAAGTGTGAGTCTTACTGAATGTAGAACCAAAATGGCGAAACTGCACCATCAGCAGGAGGTTCTGGCTGGACATGTTAAGGCTTTGTGAGGCGTGGCCCTTGCCTCAGAAACGTCATCTGAAGGGGAGTTGTCAGATGACGACATTTCACAATACAACACCCAGTCACACCTCTACTATGGCCCAGAGATGCCACCCAGCCATCCACAACATGGCGGGTCCCCAATACACCCTCACCATGTCATACGTCATCGATCTCGTGACACCCATCATGGGAGATGCCAACATGGCAGCCCCCATGATAGGGGGGAGCAGGCTCAGGCCTGGTCCCAACGGCACTACTGATAACCGTTATTAATGTGGCAGATAGGCATGAGATAGAAACCATGATTGAAACCGCGATAGGCAATGTACCTCTTCCTGAGAAAAGTAAACGGGCCATTAAAACTCAGATTAGACAGCTTCTGCAAGAGACTGGCACCCAGGAAGTTATTGTCTGCACTGCAGCCAAAGCTGCAGCTCGGGCCACCCTGGACAGCACTCAAGACAATCTACCTCTGCCTGATCGACCCAGTGATCCCCTACAAATGGCTTACTCTGTTCAGCAAATAGCTTACAGCATCGGTCGTATGAACCCGTCCGACAATCTCAGCTGTCACTTGGAAAAGGTGCGTTTAAATACGAGATGCTTAGCCTTGCTGCAGAATATCAGGCCCAAATACTGCACCAAACCATTGATCCTAGTTTGTGGGCCAAACTCCCCGATGGCATCCGCCAGGATGGGAGTGCCACCTTTGACGAGGTTGCAGCTGAGCTCATTTCTGCACACAGCCCAGGTGTAGTAGGAGTGATGCTTGCATACCCTGTGAAACAGAATGCAAAGGAAAGTCCAGTGACTTACCACCAGAGGCTTTGGATGGTCTACCGAGCAGGAAAGCACTTGGCACAAGAAGCTGTGGATGTAGATCTTATTGAATATAAGACCCATTTCCTTAGGAACATGATTCCAGCAGTATGAGAAAAGGTAGAGCCAACCACCTACCCCAATATGGATAGGTTTGCCAACATTCTTCAGAAAACCGAGAGAGTTTACCAACTCTATATCCGTGATCTGGGCTCCGGTTCCAAGAAAGTAGCCACCGTGGAGCCTACTTCTGAGGCTGCGTTGCACTACACTGTGGAAGGGCAGGCCCAACATCAGTAAGCCCCTCCAGCTGACAACCAACACCCCCAACAGGCCCATCAACAACAACCGCAACAGCAACAACAGTGGGGTGGGAACCAGAATTGGCATAAGTATAAAAAGCATAAGGGTAAAGGTAAACCACAACAGCAAAAAACAGGCCCTTCATATAGGGAGATAACCAAAGAGAATTGGAAATTCTGAGAACTCCTGGGACAAGTGCACTCTGTAGTGGATGCTGTTCCTGCACAGGCCCTTGCAGCAGTGCAACCAGCAGCCCAGATCCCAAACAGGTCATGGGGACACTGGTGGTGCAGGCCCTCAGGCCCATACAGGCCTGAACCCAGAAGCTGCCCCCTATATAGCATCAGTGCAGCATGGTGAAGTGATTCACAAGAGTCAGGCCCAACTTCTCCATGCTCCCAGTAGTACAGATTGACAATTACAGGCCCCAGTCCAGATTGTAAACAAGCTAGTCTTGGATACAAATGGAAGGCCATGCACTGAGGTGAAGGCCAGGGGGCTGCATACTAGTAGTCTTGTTAGATACAGGTGCAACTGTATCTGTGTTACATGAAGAACATCCAGACACATCCCCTCAGTCCACCGGATGGAGGACCAATGTGTCAGGAGTTGATGGTACTAGGCTACCTGCATACCATTCTCTACCCCTACCGGTAGAGTTAGGCCATCTAAAGGCCTCACACACCTTCCAACTGATGGTATTGCATGATCATCCTAGTATCATAGGGATTGACTTCCTTGTGCAACACGGCTGTGTAGTGGACCTAGCTAACATGCTACTGATACAGATTCAGGGTCAATATCACACCATTTTGATTCCTGATTCACATGTCGTGGTAACGATATCTGCCAATGACAAGGAGTATGACGCCATAGATTTGTTCAAGACTCATGAACTTTTTCCAAAGCTTCTCCCTATTTTGCAATGACATTTGGAAGTGTTTGCAATTAACAAACATGACTGTGGTAGAATGCACACTGTTATCGAAGTGCCAGGCCCAGCACATGAGAGGCAAAGGCAATATCCTTTACCAACTGAGGCCTTGCCTTCCTTTAGAGAGACGATCAAGTCACTTCTCGAGAAAGGAGTAATCAGAACTTGCGTCTCCACTGCCAACTCCCCAGTGTGGCCTGTGAAAAAACTCACAGGTGTCTGGAGACTTACTATTGACTACAGGAAGCTGAATCAGGTTACCCCCAGTTGTTCTCCAACTGTGGCATCAGCACCTGATGTGCTACGACTTTTTACCCCTGGCCTGAAATGGTTCAGTGCCCTGGATATTTCCAATGGTTTTTGGCACTGCCATTGGCCCTCAAGAGTCAATATTATTTTGCCTTCACTTTTGAAGGAAGACAGTACACGTGGACTTGCTTGCCACAAGGATTCCACAACAGTCCATCCCTGTTCCATCTACATATGATGGACACCCTCGAGAGTTTCTTTACTCCCCAATGTCTTTTGCAATATGTGGATGACCTATTGCTGGCAACAGCCACACAGGAACAACATCTGGATCTCTTGGATGAACTACTGACTCTCATCCAGACAGCACGCTTGAAATGCAACCCAGCAAAAGCACAACTATGTCAGAAAGAAGTACTCTTTCTGGGTCTAAAAATAACTGACCAAGGTCAAAGTCCTACCTGGAAAAAGGTACAGGGATTGCAAGACTTGCCATTGCCTACCAGTGTGGCAACTCTTCAAAGGTTTCTAGGTATGGTGAACTATTCAAGAGATTTTATTTGTGATTTTGCTCAGAAAGCTTCTTTTCTGTATGAGTTACTCAAAAAAGACATCCCATGGACTTGGGGCCCTATACACACCCCGGCTGTGACATCACTGAAGCAGGCCTTGGCCTCTGCCCCAGCTCTGGTCAACCCCAATCCAGCACTACTATTCCATCTGGAATGTGCCACCTCTGACATTGCCATGTCAGCAGTGCTGGCCCAGAAGGTGCATGGCACCTTGAGACCAATTGCATATTCCTCACAGCTCTTGCCCCCAGTGGGATAGAAGTACGGCCTTTGCGAAAGGAACCTTCTGGCCACTTACCGGGATGTCAAGCACTTCCTGTATATCATTGGGTACTCACCACTGATCATCAATACCAACCATACCCCAACTACCTTTCTGCTCTCAGACAGAGTGAAGGATGGGTCAGTCCCTAATACCAGACTGACACACTGGTCACTTCTTCTCCAGGATAGAGATATACAGGTACAACCGACAAAAATTCCATCTATGCTGGCTCATGGACTCCTTTTCCAGGGAGAACCCCATGACTGTACACTACAGTCACCTGATCTGCCAGATCCAGGTCCTTTTCTCCGTGCCACACCACAAATACTTGACAACATCTCTTTGTGTCGTGTCTTTACTGATGGTTCAGCATCCTACTATCAGGGAGAACAAATTGCAGGGATGGGTATTTTGGTGATTTACCCTTATGGGAACACTGTCAAAATATCTAAGCGCTGTAGTGTAGCATCATCACAATATGCAGAGATGGCAGCTGTGGCCTGTGCACTCGAGTTCATCCAACATGGGACCGAGGATACGATCATTTTTATAGACTCTAACTGGGTCTGTTGCTTTTTCACAGAATTTCTTCCTTTCTGGCAAAAGAACTCCTTCCTCTCCTCTGATGGCAGCTCAGTGAAGTACAAGGAATTGGTAATACACATACATTCACTGGCACAGAAATTTGCACACAAACTCTATGTACATAAAGTCAAAGCTCATTCTCTCCATGACCCCTACCATGCCTTCAATGACACAGCGGATACCCTAGCTAAGGAAGGGGCCCAAGGGGGGACATCTGGATGATGGACCATCCAGAGGCCAATGCAGCCATACAGATTGCAGCACGCAGGAAGAAACCTGAACCTTTTTCCCCCTTGGACCTCTCAGCAGCCCAGCATCTTGATACTGAACTCAAAGAAGTGTTCAGATTCCTTGACAAGGGTACCGAAGAGAAACTTCCCACACACGACCCCTACCGGAGGCATGAAGGTAAGTTACACTTGTCACCAGATGACAAGCTCATCTGGTTCCAACCAGATGACTCCACCACTAAGTTGTGGGTGGTCCCCAGGCACTTAAGACCCGAATTCCTGCACCAAGTGCATGATACACCCACTGGTGGACACCAGAGAGTGGAAAATACCCTTCAAAGGCTCAAGACCACTGCCTGGTGGTCTGGTGTCACCAAAGATGTTAAACAATACAGAGACAACTGTCTCATTTGTGCGCAAAAAAAACATCCCTACCAAACAAAATGCAAAACTTTTATCACAACGACACTCTGGTCCTTGGCATGCCATACAAATTGATTTTATTGGTCCTCTAACCAACACCAGCAAAAATAACAAGTATGCTGTTGTGGTAACTGACCTCATCTCTAAGTGGGTTGAAGCTTTCCCCACCAAGACATGCACTGCAAAAACTACTGCCAAGATCCTGGTGGAACAGATTTTCTCCAGGTGGCGTCTACTTCTCAAGGTAGACTCTGACAAAGGAACCAGTTTTACAGGTGAGTTGATGAAAGAATCCCTTGAACTCCTTGGAGTTCAACAGAAGTTCCACATATACTACCACCCCCAATCCTCAGGCCAAGTAGAAAGAGCCAACAGACGGAGTAAGCAAATGCTTTCCAAATTCATTGAGGACAATCCCTAAACTTGGGATTCCCTACTGCCATTACTTCTTATGGCAATTAGGGGTACACCCTCAGCCACTACCCAGCTCACACTCTTTGAGGTGATGACTGGCAGATAGACAAGATTACCAGAACACCTGTTGTTTGACCTACACACCCCCACTGCAGACCGTGTGTCTGTAGACCAATATGTGGAAAAACTCAGAAAATACCTCATACACACACACTTGTCTGCTGCCAACTGCATAGGCAAGGCCCAGCAACAATCCAAAATACAGTTTGACAAACACACAGGAAGTGGACTGGCAAGTTGGAGATCAGGTTATGGTACTTCAATTTGCACATCCCACCCACTCCTTCTCCAACAAGTGGGATGACCCATACCCAATTGTCAACAAGCTCAGTCCAGCAGTCTGTCAAGTTAGACTCCTGCATAAAAACAAGTTGACTGATAAATGGTTACATGCAAACCAGCTGAAACTATATAAAGGAGCTTAACTACTTTTCCTTACCCCATTGGGCAGAATTGTACTAACATACTAATCTTTAATCTTCCTTTACAGATACACTGACACGATGGCTATCTTGTTCCATTATCTTCTCATCTCAGGAGTTATCCCCTGCATCCAAGGCATGGTACCGAATCTCCTACAACACCTTGATCCTCCAGCACCTCCTCCAGAGGGAGTATCCATCAATATATAAGATAGTCTAATCACTGTCCAGGAAGGTTCCGATGCATACCTCACTGCCTTGGTTGTTGCTCTTGATAAATCTGCCCTTCAAATTGAGTGGCAAACCACATCACAAGGACAAATCCTCCCTGTGGCCAAACTCTCCAAAGGAACTTTCCAGGGTTGGTCCAATGCTAAATTATCCCCAAATGGTTTTCTGTCCTTATTACAAACTGCATTAAGATATTCTGGTTTGTACAACATAACTGCATTAATTGATCCTTCATACTGTAATTCTCTGTCTAGAGATTCTGCTCAGAAATTTTGTGCTATACACCACATGGCTTCTGTAGCCATGTACCTCTCTGTGTTACCACCCACTGATAAACAGCTTTTGGAATGCCCAAAGCATACCCCTGGTCCTTGTAGTTGTCTAACTGCCACTGCCCTCCCAGGTTTTTTAATTAATAACTTACAGTTTATGCCTATACCTGTTTTGTTTAATCTTACTTACTGGAATATGAAAGAATTTGGTATGTGTCACAATACTAACACATCAGCATTTTATAGTTCATTATTGCTTGATAATTTAGCTGCATTTCAGATTCGTACTCAAGACCCTATTGCCGGGGTCCATTCGACTGAACATAGAGGCAACTTCAGGAGGAAGGCCACTCCTGATGATCACATTCGTAAATGTAAGACACGTGAAGTTGACAGTTCTGATGTTACAGATGCAACAGGTACTGTCACAGGCCTTTTTGATACAGCTATGTCTATTTGGAGTAAAGTAGACATTGATGCTATCAAAGCTCATTCTGCCAAGTTCTCCACTGGTTTAGTTAACGATATAATACCCCCATTATAGCATGGTGTGGATGGCCTTAGTCAGGAAGAAAGATACACTGTGTACAACATGCACGACATTGCTAAGTCATTCACTGATTCACAAGATAAGATCAACGCAGTCATCCAACAGAACAATAAAGAAGCAGATAAACAATACATTGCTAGAGAAATCCTTTGCTCTGCCTATGGCTCATACATTATCACTACCATCAACAATCTCTTCTGTGATCTCGATTCTGGAAGAATCCCTGATATCATACATGACAGATGCATTTCCAAATGGTATTGTCCATGATGTAAAACCCCTAGCTGTATTGCTATGTGTATGCAACAAGCTTTAACCATTCCTCTTTCTACAGCTAGGAACTTGGGGTTTGTGACCAGACACCCTAATACTGGTCCTTGCTTTGCTGCTAAGAAATGTTTCATAACAGATACCATGTTTGTTTCCTTTACTGTCTCTTTGCCACGTTTTGATCCCACTACAGCTTTGTTCAACAAGCTTGCACTGGTGCATTCGATTGGGCATTTGGATGACGACATCTACAGAGAACGCCTGGATCTACCCCCTCTACTGGTTTACCATCCTTTCCTGGACACCTGGGTGGCTCCACACATGGACTGCTGTGCAAAAAAAGCAATACATTTACTTGTGCCAATGTGATGTATTTGATGTTATTCAACCTGTTTGTGGTTATTCTCCAGATAGCATTGATTGGACTTTCACCATGGATGATGACATCACAATGAATGGCACTGACTCCTTGGACTCAACTCTGGCTCTGGAAAAGCTCTACCAATCATATCGTGAAGAGGTTCATTGCCTCTCAACATAGATTTCGAAGACAGCCTACACCTGCCCTGTCCAGCTGCAAATGTGGAGACTCCCTACTGTTCATTCTCAGTATAATTCTGATGGAGAATACTGCGTGGTAACTAACTACAAATCCTATACTTATGGATCTGTTACATGTGTTATTGATTACCCCAATTTCTGTTTTGTTCCACACCAGAAGACTGTCATTGGATATACCGTTATAACCCCCATACCCCTCATGGATGCAGACATCATTGATGGTAACCCCAATTATCTGCTCACACTGTCTGAATACTTACCATATTTTAAAGTACACATAGACCCACTCACACTTACATTAAAATCACTCTTAGACAGGAAAGATACGCACCTCATCCACATCAGCAATAATATGACCAAGGCCAATGAAGCTATTCTCTCATTGATTAATGACGGTGACATGAATGACGCATTGAGTAACACCTGATTAGAGATTACTTTTAAAGGTTTTATTATTATACAATCATTTTTAATCTTCATTTTGATGATTCTGGTCTGCTGCCTATAGTGCACACTGCGCCAACACCGTGAGCAGCTCAAGTTACTTTACAAAGCTCGTGCATGAGGTTTGCAAATGACCATTGCTCCCTGGCCTTTCCCTAGATTTGCCTGTGTTGCCCTTGGATGCGACAAGGGGGGAATGTTACACGAGGCCCCTACACCCTAATTGGTATCCTCAGAGGTACACCATAGACAGCTAGCACTTAAGTATATGTTATACTAACACATAGGGCTAAGGGCATCTACCGTACAAGAGTAGATGTCAGGATATGAATGCATATTGTTGTCATACACTTTGCTTGCTAATACATACATTCTCCTATGTATTTTCTGTGTATTTCTTACTTGTAAGATGCCAAGGCATCTGTGTCCTTGGAATAATTATGATATGTAAGTTGCCATTGCCACCTTTTGGTGATTTGTACTATTGAACTGAGTTACGTAAGACTCTGTATAAGAACTCTTTTGTTCATAAACTGATGACTATACAGAATTGTATAATATTATCTTGGACCGTGGAGCCACCTCTAATTTAGCCAATAGGGCTCATCTCTGTAGCTAGAAATGTTTCTATCTTACAGTAACCAGAGTAATTATCATAGGTATATAATGTAATACACTAGTCTTATACCTCGGAGACAGGAGAGACCCCAACAGACAGAGAAACCTCGAGGTATAGGGAACGCTTAGCACTGGCTCACAGTTCGTATTGGTAAGAACTGCTTAGGGCAACTGTGTTTTAACCTTTTGGTACTATTAAACTTGTTTATTACTCTTATGCAATGTGTCTGTGATTACTTGCATTCCCAATATCGTCAAGAACCTCAAAGTGAGGTTTAGACCTCCTAACACTACCCAATGGACTGCAAAGGGAAAGAGATTTTACCCCATCCTGAAAATAGGACCAGAATGACATAAAAAAAGTAACTGCAATGCACATTCTTCTCAATCAACACACATTGTGATTACCCTGGTTTCTTTTAATGTGGCCTCTATTACCCATTTTATTTACAGTTTGATTAATTGAGCTGTTTATAGGAATCTGATTTGCTTGCAATGATTTGTGAGAGTTCACTTGAGACAGGACATTATTATTATTATAAGAATTACAAGGAGAACTGCCTGAATAACTACAAAAGATCTGAAGGGTAACTCTAGCTTGGTGTCAGACAGAACCAGTCTAAAATCTTCTTGGTGCAGCATTTCATTTAAAACTTGCTCTGGTTTATACATTTTGTTACTGACTTTTTTTGTGCTAGGCCTTTTAATTTCACATATTTGCATTTAGAGGCTTAACATAATGCACATGCCTTTTTATGCTCGCAATGTCAATCCTACTCATGTGGCCAAGCCAGATGTAAATAGGCCTGAGATGGTACCAGCAAGTAGTTTTAGGTTTTAAACATGTTTGTTATGGAAAACTCCATCTTGTTTTTTTATTACATAGCTATGGAATGTTGGAGTCTAGTAGGTTATGGAACTAATATATCTAAAATAGAAGTAGATCTTTTTTATGGATAAACCATCAAGGCTGTGTAGCACAGGTTTTACATGTTTTCCATGGGTTTCAAACTACCCAGTATGTTACCTTATGAACTCTAATTTGACCCTGTTCCAAATTTATATTTCTAATCCAAATACAATTTCATCCAACCCTTCTAGATGTCTAGGATGGAATATATCAAGCCATGGGTAAGTTTCTTGCCCTGCTGCAGGGACTTGAACTCATGTCTGATATAACATTTATACATTTGTTTTCACACAAAGTTCATATGTTATCATATCTCAGTGAAAGCAAATTTACAGATTAAAACAACATGTTTGTGCCCAACTGTACATCCTTTTACAATGTATTTAAACCACTGAAGGCTTTGCACAGTTCCATCTCTGCAAACGTTTTGATGCTGCAGAGGATAGCATAACATTGGAAGCCAAGAGTGACAGTCCAAGGGCCTTCAATACAATATGCATCACGCTTTAGGTTTTAAATTCTGGTTATTTGTGGCTCTATAAGAGTCAGTCTTGTTTTTTTTTTATTACATAGCTATGGAATGTTGGGCTCTAGCAGGATATGGAACTAATATATCTAAAAGAGAAGTAGATCTTTTTTTATGGTTACACTATCAAGACTGTGTAGCACAGACTTTGCATGTTTTCCGTGGGTTTCAAAGTACCCAGTACGTTACCTTATGAACTCTAAATTGATCCTGGTCCAAATTTATATTTCTAACCCAAATACAATTCCAGCCAACCCTTGTAGATGTCTAGAGTGGAATATTCCATGCTGTGGGTAGTTTCTTGCCCTGCTGCAGGGTCTTGAACTCATGTCTGATATAACATTTATACATTTGTTCTCACACAAGGTTCATGTGTTATCATATCTTGAAGTGAAAGCAAATTCACAGGTTGAAACAACATGTTTATGCCCAACTGTACATTCTTTAACAATGTATATAAACCACTGAAAGCTTTGCACAGTTCCGTCTCTGCAAACGTTTTGATGCTGCAGAGGATAGCATAACATTGGAAGCCAAGAGTGACAGTCCAAGGGCCTTCAATACAATACATGTCACTGCTTTAGGTTTTAAATTCTGGTTATTGGCTCTATAACAGTCAATAAAATAGATGCTTGCATCAGGTTGGTGCACTGTATTGATGAGCAGTGATACACAGTCTTGATACAGATGTAGTTGTTCTTTTCATTGTTTGCTTCAAGTTTCCAGTGTTTGCTGCTACTACATCAAGTGTGCTCTGGTAGTTGGAATGTCAGTAGTCCTGAGGCTGCCAGTCACATGACAAATTTGGTCTCTTGAAAGATAAAACAAACAAAAGGGAGAGGTTTTAGCCCCCCCTCACTGAGAGGTTAGTAAACAGTTCAACATGTTTTCTTTTTTTGTTTACATAATGACTAGCCACCCCCAGCTGCCTGTATTTAAAAAAAATATTTTGTCTGCCCTCCATGCTGGCATATCAGGTACTATAGAAATAAGTTTCTTTACCTGCATGCAGCAAACATTTAGTTTTGGTTAACAACTTTAAACAGTTTAACTGCTGCCACAAACCAGTTAGTCTTCTGCCATGTTTCTGTGCTTTTGTGAACCACTAAGGTCCAAGAGCTTGCTGGTTTTACTGTGAGACCTGTTCCAGGTTGTGGCAGTTTATGGAAGGTCCCTTTATGTCTCCACACTTTGACTCAGTGAGGCAACAGGTGGTAGCAGTAACTTGTTGACATTCTGAAATGACAAAGCAGAAACCAGTGAAAGTATTACCCCATCCCATGGAGAAGGATACTGGAGGGGGGTTTTAGCTGGCTATTTTCAACCACAAATTTTCTCACCATTGTTATACTGTTTTTGTTAGGTCCTTCCACCTACTGTAACTTGATGCTGAGGATGGAAGACAATGTAATTTTTTAAATCCCTAACAAATACACTATTGTATGACAGCTCCTCACAAATCTATGCTCAAAGCCAGTCCCCACCTAGATGTAGGTGTTTCACTAACACTCATGCAGTAACCAGGTCTGTTGCATTTTCAATTGGAAAAGCCTCAAACCATTTTGAAAATAAATCAGTTGCTACCGAAAGGTATTTATTACCCTTTGCAGTGCTGGGGAGAGGCCCTACATAGTTTATTGTGTTTTGCATAGTCAGAATAAGGAAGTGATTAAGAAATTTGTAGTTGAATCATGAGCTTCATTTCAGGGTCCTGCTGTTGCAGGGCACGGAGGTCAATTAGACCTTGGAGGGGGGTCACCGCAGCCATGGCAATTTTATACACCTCTTCATCTGGATGACTCCAAATGTATTCATTAAATATCTTGAAATTAAAAGGTGTGTTTTAGAACACAGAATTCATGTTGCTCAATAAACATTTTAAACAGTAAAATTATTTTGCCTTAACCTTGCTTTCGTTTGTTACAGCATGAATAACCACTTTTGAAACCTTGCCCCTTCCCTTGAAGGAGGGTAAAACAAAAGCTTCTCAAGCTTGTTATGCTAAAAACCTACCTATACAAAGTTTGTCTGGTGAGGTTAAAGTATTACCTTTTACACTTTATCAGAGCCAGGAAGAAACGTGCCATTTTAGTCAGTAAAATCATTATGGTATAAAACAGTCTTAATGAGACTTAAGGCTACTTTGTAAATGCAAAACATTTTTCTTTTGACAGACCTCAAGACATTTTCTGTCCCAAGTTGAGCTGAATTTTAACCCTTTTTCTTAAAACTATTTTTCAGCCTGTTGGCTTAAACTTAAAAACCTTAGGGTTAAGTTGTAAATTGGGATTCCTTTGCAAATGTGTGGGGAATGTCAAATGACTTGAAATAAACAATACAATACCATTTAATAACATTATGAAATAACTAATTATGGAATGACTCTAAATTTTAAAATCCTGAACTTAAATGGTTAACTTTAGAATATAAACAGCATAAGCAATGCTTTTGCAGAGAAAAGGGAAGCTTGCACTTCCTTGACATCTGGACTTTAGCCAGCTGCTCTATTGGAGCAGCCTCTGAGAAGTCAGAGTTGTATTAACACAATACGGCTATGTCGTAAGTTGGGATTCTTTTGCAGTTGGAATGGCATGGATGTACTAAACAGTGAATTATAACCAACTTTAAATAAACAAACAAAACCAGTAGAGGTAAAACCTTTTTATTCCTGTCCATCATTTGACATGAGTTCCACCCCCTGCACCAGTGAAAGCCACGGTGGTTACTTGGACCCTGTGCCTCTCAAGGAATGATTTTAGTAGGTGCATAGGTAGGGCTTAATCACATTAGTTGATACCACACTGTACTCTTACCATAAATCCATTCCTATTAGTAAACACCTCTTTATAAATTCACCAAGACACACATGCATACAAGTAAACCTGCATTAATTATGCAAACTGGTTTCATTACGCCATCCTGAATATATTCTGCCCTTTTAAACTTGAACTTTAAATAGTCGCTCACTCATTGTCTTTGATGTACAGAAAACACCTTTTCACTGTGTGTGTGTGGGGGTGGGGTGCATTTAATACCTTGACTGTATTTTTCAGCAACAATGCAGTTTCCTTTAAAAACATCACACTTATGACTCACTGTACATTTGCTTTGCTTTTCTTTTCATTTTAGTCACAAAGAGGGGTACAGCATATATATATGGAAACCCCTTTGTCTTAATCCTTCCCACAAAACAGAGGAAATAATATTTTTCTTTTCTTTCCTCCCTCCCTGTTTTGCTTTTCTTCTTTTATTTTTCTGAATACACAGTAACTGGCTATGCAGCATTATAACCTTAACATTTATGGAGCACCATTGTTTTGCACAGAGAGGAAAAGAAAGAAAAATTAACAGTTATGCCTGTGTAATTTGATGCCATTGGCAATGTATTCTCTCTCTCTCTCTCTTTCAGATCCTGCATAACATCATCGCTTTGCACAGACAGGAAGAGAGAAAAATGACCACTTATGGCTGTTGAACTTAGTACCGTTATGTCAGCCCACAGAAGAACGGCTTTATTTTCTTGCTGCAACACTTTTACTGTTTAATACCTGTATCAGCCAGATAAAAACATTTTATCTGAATTCTGGTTTCTTAGACCTCAGATTACTGGAAATTATGCACCACACAGTCGATCTGCTGAAGAGCAAACACCTTTCTAAATGCAGCTTTTCTGAACGTGTTTAATATAATATTTTTCTTTATTCTCTCACTGCAGGATATGTGTGTGTGTGTGTGTTTGTGTGTGTCCATGTGTCTATGTGTGTGTACATGTAAAAAGACAAAAGTCACACAATCAAGAGACTTCTAAACCATGGGTGATCAAGCCAGGTTTAGATTAAATGTGGCATGACATAGAAACTAAAACAAATACAACAGAAAGAATAGGATTGGACAAATATGGACTGCAGTCCAGAAAAACAAAATTTAAAAGGAGAAACATGTTGCTGTGTTCCTTCCTAGGTATTTAACCTTTGTCATCAAAAGGCTGTTCTCGTAACTTCCTATATCTTTGGTAACTTTGAAAAGACCACTGTTGATCCCCTTTAGTAATGTTTGCACATACATGGTTTCTTTAAAGCCCATACATTGCCTCTCAAAATTAAACTCACACTTCACACATTTTAACTGTACTTGCAAT
This sequence comes from Neoceratodus forsteri, assembly GCA_016271365.2. Taxonomy (NCBI): domain Eukaryota; kingdom Metazoa; phylum Chordata; order Ceratodontiformes; family Ceratodontidae; genus Neoceratodus; species Neoceratodus forsteri. The sequence goes on from CM057456.1 coordinate 1,507,093,592, forward strand.
CTGTCTTTCTTTTGTTCATTTTAGTCAGATTGCTATTCACTTAAGTAAACAATGTTTAATAAACTACATGCAAATTTTGTATAAAACAACACTTCGAGTGTTTGTCCTTGAGTTTCCACAAGCTTTTTTATAATACAAAAATGTATTTACTCTATCTAACCTTCACTAAACTAGGTGTCATAAAAGACTACCTTCCGAATCTGGCTAACAGTAAACTGAGATTGTCCCACTCTCTGTCATTCTTGGATAGGTTACAATCATTGTGTGGCAATATTCCTGCTTTTGGGATCATTTGAGTCTGTCTCCAGTCCCATCTGGGGTGCCAAATCTGCAATCTGTTAGATATTAAAAATATCTCATGTTATGGGTTCTGCACGGACTATGAAAATAAAATGACTGGAGACATTTGAATACTCCCAAAATCCAAGTTTTATTTCACTACTTTTACAAATCACATAAAAGCAGAGGAGCAGTTTAGCATGAAGTACTGAATGGAGGCCAACTTACCATTCCTTGATAGAGATCCCAGTGTAGATAGATTATGACTTTCTGTCTTCTTGTTATTTTGGATCTACAGAGGAAGTTTTGAGAACTTAAATAGTTTGAATTTACCTCACACTCTGAAAGGATGTAGGGTATTAACCAATCAGAGAAGTCAACTGGGTGCATTACCAAATTTGGCCTAAGGCAATAGTAGTCAATTATTTTGATTGGTTGACTACACCTGATACCATCAGTATCCATGAAGGGTGAGATGCAGAAGGACTGGTTTACAGTCATAATCAACTTTATCAATGGATGGGCGCATAAGCACATACATTTATGGCACTTCATGTCACAATCAGAGATATATATTTTTTTCATCAGAACATTTTTAGATAATGTAATATTTATTATTGGTTTTCTTTCAAACAGTATATGAAATATAACTTTGTCCTTACTTGCATTGATATTTTGAAATATTTTGGAGCAAATCAAGCCTATAAATGTTGCTATGTCTTATAGCTGTGTGTAATACAATTTTAAGTAACAATAATTATCATTTATCACTGTAGAAGCACTGTAGCTGTTTAGTTATTTGGTTAACCATGACTTTCACCTGTCACAGCTGCTTTTAACCATTTATCTTCCTTGTGGGGCTGTATTTAGGAAAACATGACTGACCACAGGCTTCCAACTTGCAGAGTACCAGCTTTTGTTTTAAATCCAGATTTCTTTTGAAGCATCTTATCTTGACCGTACAGCTTGTAATACAATCTAAGTAACAGAATTCAATCAGCATGATTGTAAAAGTCTCTTATAACATTCACATTCTTAAGTAGAAATCTGTATAATATAACAGGCAATAAGCGTTGCTTGATTTATTAAAGCATGGAATTTACTGAAAGGTCTAGCTGACACAAACATAGCAAGTAAAAAGTCCTTAACTGCAACAGTTCCTCTTTTGGCAGGTGTCTGGGTACTTGGTGCATTGTGTATGGTCAAACAATAGTCAGACACTGATCATTTTAGTTCTGTGTCTGACCACAAGACATCCACAATTCTAAACAGAAATGGTTTTACAGTAAACGTCTTTTTATGACTGATTTGTAAACCTACACACTTAGAAAATATTGTTGGCCTTTGGCTGTTTTCTCTGAATAGATGTTTATTTTCTACTTATCTAGACTGACCAGGGTTTTAGATTCCATGTTGATTTTCCTACAAACACATCATACAGCTCTTTTCCCAACTATGGCCATGTCAGGCACATAGTCATTCTGCCTAATTTACTAAATAATGTAATATTTGGCATATATTATCCCTTAAAATGGTGGCAGGCCCAAATGCTGACATTTTAGCAGCTGTGCTGACAGAAGCACAGACAAAGAAAATCTCACATGCTGAAGACTTTTTTTGTGTTGGTGACTTTGATTCAAACTTATTTCAGCCCATCTTCAAGATCCAAAAGTCCAGCAAAGAAAGAAGACGCATGACAAAACAGTGGCAAGAAAAGACTTATGGATATAAGGGGATGCTATATAAAAATACTGAAACTAAACTGATAACGGATTGTAATATTTGTTTCTGATCAAACTAATGATGTTTCTCTCCAGTGTTATTTTAAGCAGCTGTGGGTGAAGCAAAAACAAAGTGAACCTATGTTTAAAAAACATAATGGGCTACTGTACAGAGTTTGTGTTAATCATCAGACGCAAGAACAGATAGAACAATTGGCTATACCACAAAAGAATAGAATTGAGTTGCTACAGATAACACCTGATAGTCCTATGGCTGGTCACTTAGGGAGGGACTGTACTCTTGCCAAATTATCATGCAGATTTTACTGCTCTGATATTCATGAAGATGTTGTTACCTATTGCAATTCTTGTGCTGAATGTCAGAAAATATCCCCTGTGACTAAAAATTACACAGTGCCTCTGGAGCCACTACCCTTGATAGACATGCCTTTTGAAAGGACTGGAATGGATGCAGTTGGCCCCATAGACAAAAGTCAGCAGGGCAATCAATTCATTTTGGTAGTATGCGACTATGCCACTCAATACCCAGAAGCAGTTCCAATGCATACCACCACTACCCCAAACATGTCAGCAGAGCTTACCAACATTTTCAGCAGGGTGGGCATATCTAAAGAGATTATTACTGATCAGGGTGGTAATTTTGGTGCCGCATTGCTGAAGAAGCTGTACCGACTACTAGGTATCACTGCCATATGAACCTCCCCTTATCACCCTCAGACAGATGGTATTGTTGAGCATTTAAAAAAAAACCTAAAGTGCATGTTAAAAAAGTGTGTGAAAGGTGAAGGAAAAGACTGGGATCAATACTTACCTTACCTGCTTTTTGCTTATAAAGAAGTGCCACAGGCATCAGCAGGTTTTTCACCCTTTGAAATATTGTACGGTAGACAACCTAGAGGGGCACTGACTGTAGTAAAAGAAACATGGAAAGATAACCCTACTGATTTCAATTTTTCAATTCAAGTTTATTGTTGACAAATAGTTTTGTCATTACAATTAAAAAATACATTTTAACAAGCTGAATAGACAAACAGTATATACAATATCCATGAATATTCACAGCAATAAGATCATAAATTTTAGAAATGTAAATTCATTTAAATAACATAGAAGAAGCATACCTTATCTTATATAGCACAGTAACATACCATATTCTCTCTTGGTAATGTGTCTCTTTGTACATTTCAAATATCTCGCAAATCTTGCAACTTTATCCACTATAACTTTTTCCTCTGAATTCAACAAATAATTAAGCTGATACAGTGGATCCATATCTAATGTGGCAAGAATGTCCCCAAGAATTTGTATCCTCTCTCTGTTATATAGGGAGCAGAATAAAAGTAAATGGACTATGTCATCTTTACTTTTGTGACAAGCACACAAGTCTGAATCTGATTTCCCATAAAGACATCTCAGAGTCTGGATATCAATATAGCCAAATCTAAGTTTGGCAAATACCTTTCTTAAATTGGTATTTTGAATGAAAAACAAATATTTCTTTATCTCATGCACTCTTTTATTATTAGTAGATAACCAGGCACTTAGTTTAAAGTTCTTACCTAAGTCCATATCTCTCTGAGCATGAATGTCTCCAACTCTAATTTTAATTTCCCACTTGATTTCCAAGTTCTGTTTTACCAAACTCTCAGTTATATTTTGCAGGAGTCCATATGGTTTAATAAGCTCCTGGAGTGCATATAAACCAGGACACTTGTATCCTAGATAATCATAATGCAATACCTCCTCCAGACACATTCTAGGTAACCTTTTTCTAGGCATATTATATATTTTCAACCAATATGTACATACTCTTTGTTCAATATATTTCTGATGGTTAGCAGTCCAATTTCAAGTCTTGCCAATACAGATGCTGCACTGTTTGGTAATCCTAGTAATTTTTCATAAAATGTATTCATACCAGAATCTAGTCCATTCGTACTATACTGTCCCCAAATTTCTGATCCATAGAGGACTTCATCATCATCAAAAGTTTATTGGTCTGCTAAAAAGTCATTACACTATTAAACAATTAGTGCTATAATGCTTCACAAAACAATATTCATATCACATTAAAATACAGGTAGATATAAAACAATGAATTTACACTCATAATATCCAATCACTTAAATATCAATGTGGGAAGGCTATTCTATCACCCTTATAGATCATAAAATACTTAATAGCTGTATTATACCTAGTTATGAACAATACTGTAAGCATTTGTTATAATCAATGGAATCTGGTCATAAACTCCACCCATGCTCCTTAAGAAGGAACTATCTCCTTACCATAGTCAGATCTGCCACTTAGCCGGCATATATGAGTCAGTCACAAATAAGACTCTACTCTTAGAGGTACTATGCAAGGGAGTTATCCAGAGGAGCCCACTCTCCAGACCCAAGTTAGGAAAGAAAATGCCAGCAACACCCATCCAATTGGGGTACTATTACAGAACATCCCACTGTACATACAGTCCCATGTTCTAGTTGCACCCCGGTATGACGGAAATTATATACCAGCTAATTCCATGACCAATTCTGGGTTTTAAAAGACTTAGGCTATTCCCTAGACAAAAACCTCACAATTCCTTCCACTTTTGGGTCCAATGATTTGAGGCTAACCCCAACCAATACCAGCCAGTTCAGATCAACTGAAGGTACAGAAGCTCCCCTGAGAAATAAATAAAAAGTCCAGTAGCAGATGTCCCATAACTTATTGTTCCAGTAAAACCATTACAATTTTAATCACAAAGCATTTTGTAATTTAAATGCAGTATTAAAATATAATAATATCAGTTGGTATTTCTTACATATCACATATATATCAGCCTAATGTGTCATATAATGTAAGATAGCCATGATGAACTCTTTTAAGAGTATTCTCTCATCCCCAGTAGAGCCAACTGATGATAGTAGGGCCAAATCAGGATACCTAAAGGTCAGAAGCAGCCATTTTGCTGAGAGGCACCATAGCAGTTCAATCCTTACCAATATAGTTTACCTCCACCATTCACATCCTGTCCCATCAGCAGCTGCCAGGTAGCCAAATAGACTTGCTGCAACATAGAGCAACCATTAAATGTACCATGCAGTGCATACTGCTCTGTACCCTGCAGACCACTTTCTATCCAGTCACTCCTATTGGCCATACCCAAGGCACTAAATGAAACTATGTTTCATGAGGGATCTCATCTGATCACACAATGTCCACTTCTTATTCTACCTAGAAGCCAGTAGGGCCTGCTAGCATTTGGGACATATCCATTTGGGCACCATGCAGTGCATACTGCTCCGTGCCCATGGATCACCTTTCACCTAGCTACACTAGTCGGCTACTGTTGAGAACACAGCAGGACTCTGCATCACGGTCCAGTCCCATCAATCCACTCCTTGTCACAACTGTGCCTCCCTAAAAGCCAATTGGACACACCAGCCTTGAAGCACGTCCACTGGGGCACCATGCAACTCATGCTGCTCCATGCCCCACTGATTGTTCCAGTTCCAGCTACTCCCAATGACCTCCCATGCAGTACAAAATGGGGCTCCATGTCATTTGTGGGGCCACTCATGGTAAATAAAATTGACCTGCTAGATACCAGAGGCTGCAGGACAATTCCATGACCGCAAATAACAAATTCTGATATCTAAATTAGAAATACACATAAGACTTATTACCTTACAAATAGGCACATAGGTAAATATTGCTCCTATATTTTTCCAACTATTCATTCTTTTTAAATCTTAAGTAAAGACAAATGCACAATGTAACACATAACTACTATGCATTGTTATACATTTATCTATCATCCCTTTCTCAAACTCTTTAATTGCATATGTCCCATATTATCATTAAAACATACCTAATTAGCTCAATAGCTCCAAACCATATTAAATATTTAAAATATCTCATGGTTAGTACATAAATCTAAAAAACTCAAGTTGCTTCAGTGGAGCATAAGAATATCCATATGCTTCAAGCAACAAGGGGAAGGAAGGAAGGAAACATATTCAATTCAGTGCTTTAGAGTAACTGGTAATTGCTATTTTTCTTTTAAACTTAGATTGTGGGCTTTTAGTGACACTATACTTTTGTTGTTGTCTTTACTTATAATTGTTTTTGGGCTGTTGAAAATTTAAAACATAGTGGTGGTGTAATTCTGTGCTGTCTTTAATTGCTGCAAATTTTATCTTGGCTTCTCTGACTGCCCTGTAGTTGGGTGAAGGGTGTTAATTGTCTGGCCTCTGACCTCAGCTACATGATAACTGGAGGTGGGGCTTAGTCAGAGTTGAAGTAGCAAATAGAGTTTATTTTCTCAGAAGAAGCCAGAAGGGGAAGGAAGGAAACATATTCAATTCAGTGCTTTAGAGTAACTGGTAATTGCTATTTTCTTTAAACCTAGATTGTGGGCTTTTAGTGACACTATACTTTCGTTGTTGTCTTTACTTATAATTGCTTTTGGGCTGCTGAAAATTTAAAACATAGTGGTGGCGTAATTCTGTGCTGTCATTAATTGCTGCAAATTTTTCCCCCTTCCTCTCCTTCCCCCAGCTCTTAATTATATGCCCTGTTAAATCTGATTGACAGGAGCTAAACACAGGTATAGTAAGGGGTGTGAAGTAGGAGGGGCATAAGGGGGAAGAAGCCCACCCTCAGCACGACAAGTGTTTTGATTCATTTATTTATTTATTGGTTTCTTTTTCTTTAAAAAAAAAATTATCTGAGAATCAGTGGCAGGATTTTTAGGACAGTAAATTAATAAAAAGGGAACTAGGAGAGCTTCAGTAACAAACAAGTAGTGGAATTGCAGTATAATGTGGGGAGTGGTACAATGCAGTGGCTGTGGGGCAGCCATATTCAGGCAGACCTTCTGGACACTGAGGTGCTGCCCTATCTGCATGCATCTCTCTGGACTGCGGGAGGAGGTAGCCAGACTCAGAGCGGAAGTAAACTGGGTCAGGAGTACCATCACCCTATCCAGGGACCACCCAGTCCAATGCCACTGCCTCAAAGGATGCCGAGAACGAGGAGCACTTGGATGACAGTGGGCTCAGGGAGAGTTAGAGCGGTCAGGCAGAAGCACATCCCCCAGATCTTATTCCACTCAAGAACTCATATGCCACACTGGCAAATGAGAACAACCAAATAGAGGTACCCAGAGAAGTGGAAGGAAAGGATGTGGAGGTTAGCCAAGGAGGTGACCTCAGTGGGGAAAGCAGTGGACCCCAGAGGAGGAGGAAGTGAATCCTGGTGGGGGACTCCATCATAAGAGGGTTCCAGCTAGGAACACAGGAGGGGGAGGACAGGGAGGTGAGGTGCCTACCAGGTGCCATGGCATGGCGCGATGGAAGGAAGATCCTGGGGATCACTGGGAAGACAAGACGGAAGGGTGAGCTGGATGTCATTATCCACCTAGGTACTAATGACCTGGCAAATGGGGAGCCAAAGGAAGTTCAGGAAGAGTTTAGGAAACTGGGGAAGGGTCTCAAGCAAGTAGCTACTTCTGTCACTTTCTAGAAGTACTACCTGTGAGAGCAGGAGAGCACAGGAGTGCATGCACTAGGAACTTTAACTCATGGTTGAAGAACTGGTGCTGTGAGGAAGGGTTTGGATTCATTGGTGACTGGGGACCCACCTGGAGGGATGGAGGTTTGTTCAAGCCTGACGGCCTGCATCCATCCTGGAGGGAATCCAAGACCAATGATAAGTTTAAATGCTACATTGACAAGCATTTAAACTAGCAAAGCGGGGTGGCAGGCCAGCAAAGAGGGTACCTACTTGCTCACCCCCCACAGCTAGCAATGGAACCAGTGAACCAGAGGAGTGGCTATCTCTGCAAAGCAGTGTGCAAAAGATGGAGATTAGTGCCCAAGAGGTGGATAAGCAGAAAAGGGGCAAAATTCAGCAGAAGGGCAGACAGCAAGGAGAACCAGGGATAAATGACAACCAAGGAAGGGGCTGGAGTAGAACAGTGAAACAGTCTAGGGAGGTCAAATCATGGAAAGCCATGTGCAAATGCCAGGAGCCTTAGCAACAAGATGGAAGATCTGGAGGCTGTCATGGTGCAGTCAGACCTGGACATTGTGGCCATCACTGAAACCTGGTGTAAACATAACCACGACTGGGAGATGGCCATACCTGGCTACAACATATTCAGAAGAGACAGAGCAGGCAGGAAGGGAGGAGGGGTGGCACTGTATGTGAAAAATGACATAAGGGCCACAGAGATCCAGGAGGAACAAAATGGGGGAGAGATACTGGGGTTAAGCTGGAAAGGAAAATGGGGACAGCCATCCGGACAGGTGTGGTCTATAGACCACCAGCCCAGGAGGAAGAAACAGATAGGGAGTTGATGCTAGCCATCCAAAGGATGGCAGACAAGGGTGAGGTAGTACTGGTTGGAGACTTCAGTATTCCAGACGTGGACTGGAGCATCCCAGCAGCAGCATCAACTAGAGCAGATTTATCCTGGACTCCTTCAGGGTGCCTTCCTCAAGCAACTGGTCATGGAACCAACTCGGCAGAAGGCAATACTGGACCTTGTGCTCACAAACAGGGACAGTGTGATGGGGTAACAGTGGGGGAGCACCTGGGAAACAGTGACCACCAGTCATTGTGGTTTGAAATCACAGAAAGAGCAGAACCAAACCACATAAAAAACATGTATCCTGGATTTTAGGGGGGAAGACTTTGGGAAAATGAGGAGATACTTGAAAGAGGCATTAAGGGGAATGGGACAGGAATCAGGGGTTGAGAAACAGTGGGCAGTATTTAAAATGGGGATTACAAGAACAACAGAATTATGCATTAAGCAGGTTAGCAAGAGGAAAAGGAAGAGGAGTCCATTATGGTTTTCCAAAGAGGTAGCAAAGAAAGTGAAAGCTAAAAAGATTGCATTTAGGCAATACAAAAAGACACAGGCAGAAGGGGATAGGAAGAAGTACCAGGAGAAGCAAAGGGAGGCAGGGAGGTCAGTAAGGGAAGCCAAAGCTCAGACAGAAGAGCACATTGCAAAATCAGTGGGTAGAGGGGACAAAACCTTTTACAGGTACATACAGTGGCGTGAAAAAGTATTTGCCCCCTTCCTGATTTTCTCTATTATTGCATATTTGTCACACTGGATGTTTTCAGGTCTTTAGACAAAATGTAATGTTAGATAAAGGGAACCTGAGTGAACAAATAACACTTTTTTTTTTTTTATTTCACTTATTTAATGAAAAAAGTTAACCAACACCAATTGGCACTGTGTGAAAAAGTAATTGCCCCCTTACACTTAATAACTGGTTACGCCACATTTAGCTGCAATGACTGCAACCAAACACTTCCTATAATTCAATATCAGTCTTTCACATCGCTGTGGAGTAATTTTAACCCACTCTTCCTCGCAGAACTGCTTTAATTCAGTAACATTTGGTAGGTTTCGAGCATGAACTGCCTCGTTTCAGGTCCTGCCACAGCATCTCTATTGGGTTTAAGTCTGGACTTTGACTCAGGCCACCCAAAACTTTAATTTTACTTCTTTTTAGCCATTCTGATGTGGATTTGCTTTTGTGTTTTGGATCATTGTCTTGCTGCATGACCCAACTATGCTTCAGCTTCAGCTGACGAAAGGATGACTGGACATTCTCCTTAAGAATTTTCTGGTACAGAGCAGAATTCATGGTTCCTTTAATTATGGCAAGTCATCCAAGTCCTTAGGCAGCAAAGCATCCCCACACCATCACACTACCACCACCATGTTTGACTGTTGGTATGGTGTTCTTACTGTGGAATGCTGTGTTTGCTTTACGTGAGACATTATGGGATCCATGTTGTCCAAAAAGTTCCACTTTGGACTCATATGTCCATAGAACATTTTCCCAAAAGGCTTGTGGATCATCCAGGTGCTTCTTGGCAAATGAGAGACAAGCATTTATGTTCTTCTTGGTTAGCAGTGGTTTCCGCCTTCTACTCTACATGAAGCCCATTTTGCCCAGTCTCTTTCTGATTGTGGAGTCATGAACACTGACCTTAGCTGAGGCAAGAGAAGCCTGCAGTTCTTTGGATGTTGTTTAGGATCCTTTGAGACTTCTTGGATGATTTTACACTGCGCCCTTGAGTGATTTTGGCAGGCCGCCCACTCCTGGGAAGGTTCACTACTGTTCCAAGTGTTCTCCATTTGGAGATTATGGCTCTCACTGTGGTTCAATGGAGTTCCAGAGCCTTAGAAATAGCTTTGTAACCCTTTCCAGACTGATAGAGGGCAACAAAATGTTTTTCTGATCTTTTCAGGAACTTCCTTTGATCATGGCATAATGTGCTTGTTGAATCTTTGTGCTAGCAATGTGACTCTGATGGTAAGGGCAAAAATAAGTGAGGTTTATATTGAGCAGGGCTGGCTGTAATCAAGCCTAGCTGTGTTCAATCAGCTGACTCTAATTATCCCTTTAATTGGGTTGATTTAACTAGGGGGCAATTACTTTTTCACACAGTGCCAGTTGGTGTTGGTTAACTTTTTTCATTAAATAAATGAAATAAGTAAAAAAAAAACAGTGTTATTTGTCCACTCAGGTTCCCTTTATCTAATATTATATTTTGTCTAAAGACCTGAAAACATCCAGTGTGACAAATATGCAATAATAGAGAAAATCAGGAAGGGGGCAAATACTTTTTCACGCCACTGTAAGTGAAAAAAGAAAGACAAAGGGAGGGATAGTGAGACTGAAGGGGGAGGATGGGGGCCGCATGGAGGATGACAACAGTAAAGCTGACATATTGAACAGGTATTTCTGCTCAGTCTTTACTGAGGCAGAGGAGGGTAATGGGTCTGAAGGGAGTACAAGGGGTGAGAATGGTGCAGAATGGACACAAGTCCCTTTACATGAGAAAAGGTCCTGAAGGAACTGGAAGAATAAGAGTTGATAAAGCAATGAGGCCAGATGGGTGACCCAGGGTCCTTAAAGAACTAAGAGAGGTGGTGGTTGAACCTCTGGCTATCCTGTTTAGCCGATCACTGGAAACAGGGAGGTACCCAAAGACTGGAGGACAGCAGATGTAGTCCCTTATACAAAAGTGGGAACAAAGAGGAAGCAGGGAACTACAGACCAGTCAGCCTCACCTCGGTAGTGGGAAGATCATGGAAGCACTACTGAAGGAGAGATTGGTGGAACATCTGGTTGTCAATGGACTACAGGACCCAAGGCAGCATGGTTTCACCAGGGGAGGTCATGTCAGACCAACCTCGTTGAATTTTTTGACTGGGTGACTAGGAGGTGGATCAGGGAGGGCAGTGGACATGGCCTATCTGGACTTCAGCAAGGCCTTTGACACTGTGTCACATAGAAGACTATTACACAAACTGAGGAATATGGGTGTGGGCAGGACAGTAGTGTGGTGGGTAGGTAACTGGCTGGGTGGCAAGACACAGAGGGTGGTGGTAAATGGCTGTCACTCCACGGAGGGAAGAGTGACCAGTGGGGTACCACAGGGATCAATGCACCAAGCAGGAAAGGGATCTTGGAATTATCATCTCTGATGACCTCAAGGTAGGGAAACAGTGTGACAAGGCAACAGGTAAAGCAAATAGGATGCTGGGATGTATAGGCAGGGGCATCACCAGCAGGAAAAGGGAGGTCATAATTCCGCTATACAAGACACTAGTGAGGTCCCACCTGGAGTACAGTGTACAGTTCTGGTGACCTTACCTACGTAAGGACATAGACAGGGTAGAGAAGGTTCAGAGGAGGGCAACAAAGATGGTGCATGGATTGCATCACATGTCCTATGAAGACAGGTTGAAGGAACTGAACATGTACTCCCTGGAGGAGAGGAGGCAGAGAGGGGATATGATAGATATATACAAGTATCTTACAGAGAGGAACAGGGTGCAGGAAAACACTATTTTTAAGCGAAAAAGATGTTCCAGGACTAGAGGGCATGGGATGAAGCTGGAGGAGGACGATTCAGAGGAAAAATGAGAAAGAATTTCTTCACAGAACGGTGGTAGACAAGGGAACACCCTGCCAGAGGAAGTGGTGGGGCTGAAACAATCACTGGATTTAAGAATGCATGGGATAGACATAAAGGAATTCTGGAGGTCAGGGGTAAGGGGCAACAGACTTCTAGGAAAACAAACTGAACTTACAAGCTCAAATGGGCAGACTGGGTGGGCCATAGGCCCTTATCTGCCGACACTGTCTATGTATCTATATATCTATGTAACAACCCTAAAAGCAAGATTAAAATCTCAACAAATACTTTCAGCGTCTAAATTTCTAAAAATCAGGTACTTGTGACATTCATTACCTCTAAGAACCTTACAAAATATGGTCCCCAAGGGTCCTATTAGGGGTCCCACAAACACCCAGGGACAAATCCAGGTCAATCAAAATTTTAAAGGCACTACTCAAGAGAAACATTTATGAAACTTAAATTATTTGATTTTATGAACAATAGCTCAATTAAACACTACAGTTCAGAAAGATACAAAACATTATTTTCAACTCTGCTGTCACTATTAAAAGTTCAAGAGATCACTCAGCACCACCATCTGCGATCAGGTCATAATGGATATTTGTCTTTTCAGTCAAAAATGACCAAGCTTTTTGACACATATGACTGTATGACATATGGCTCAATGACTGAACACCACACAAGAACCCATACAAAAAGAGACCACTTCTACCTGATAAATGCCATCAAGAAAATGTTTCTAATTCTCCTTTTCTGTTCAGGCAATGTCGAACTAAATCCAGGTCCCCCAATTCAAATCACTTCTCCATCGGAGTTTGCAGCTGCTCCTGGGATGAAACTGATGATGGTCAATATTCTAAGCCTGCTCAAAAAACTTGATCATCTTCAAGTTTGGACAGCCCACACTGACCCAGATCTGATTATAATCACCGAGTCATGGCTAAAAAAGACCAACACTGATCCGCAAATTACTATACCGGTTTCAAGCTCTTCAGGGATGATAGGGATTCGGGAGGGTTGTATATGCCAAATCAAAATTTGATGTTAGCAGCATTTCCTGTAAAACTAAGCCCAAGGAATACGAGATTGTCTCGCTTAAACTTCACCTTCCATCCTCAGGGTGCATTACAATCACTGGTGGCTATAGACCCCCGTCAGGAGGCACAGAAATTCTTAACGTGTTGAAATCCATAACATTGGCTGCTAACATGGAAACAATAATCTTAGGGGACTTCAATATGGATTGGCTCACTGCTAAATCCCACTCCCTAAAAGCCATCTGTGAAGAGCTGGGTCTTACACAGATAGTAACTGAACCCACAAGAATCAATGCTTCTAACTCTGCCAATAGCTCACTCTTAGATGTCATCTTAACTTCGCATCCCCATAAAATCTCACATTCTGCAGTTTTCCATAACGACATGAGTGACCACAGTATCATTGTATGTACAAGATTCCAATCTAAACCCAGCACCCTAAATTCAGAATCAAATTCTCGTTCCATAAATGCAACACAGTAAACTTCCTAACTGATCTAGCTACGATCAGGTGGCAAGACCTATATCTTGCCAAATCTGCTGATGCCGCCGTCTCTGTCCTAAATGACAAACTCACCACCCTAATTAACAAGCATGCTCCTCTTATTAAAATGAGGGTGTGGAAAATCTCACATCCGTGGTTCACCCAAGAGCTCAAATCTGCACTTACCAATAGAGACAAGCTATGGGCTAGGTCCAGGCACACAAAGGACCCGGCAGACTGGCAGGCATTTAGAACTGCCAGAAATGCCTGTGTTAAAAGTGTACGTGCTACTGAAGCAAACTTCTACATCTTCACTCTGGAGCAGGCCAAAGGGAACTTCCAAAAAATCTGGAAGACACTGAGATCCATTGAGGCCATGCTGCTGCTTCCTTCCTTCCCACCAAGATTCTGGCCAAGAACGGGATGGCTGAAAATAAACTGCGAATTCTTGAAGAACCTAACCTTCACTTTGTCACTGCTGGGTTGGCATTCGACTCCTCCTCATACGCTAGCCGAGTGAATAGCAACACTAGCCCAGTTACTACACATGCTAATCCACCTCATCCCTTCCAGTTGTGCCTGTTTAGCTACAAAGAAGTCGAAGACATAATATAATTCTTAGCCTTGACACCAAGAAAAGTGCAGGGGATGATGGCCTTGAATAATTTTTCTCGTGGTTGAGCTATGACCAGCTCACAGCCCCCATCCTTCACATCTTCAACCTCTCAATTACCACAGCCACTGTTCCATCCTGCTGGAAATCTGCCCATATTCTTCCTCTCTTCAAATCAGGAGATCCTTGTGACTTAAACAACTACCATCCTATCTCTATCATGCCCGTTATCTCCAAAGTGCTGGAAAAACTTATATACAACCAACTAAAAAATTACCTCAACGCGCACTCACTCCTAAACCCAGTCCAATCTGGCTTCAGGTTGAAGCACAGTACCATCTCAGCCTTGGCTAAAGTCTCTAATGACTGGTTCCATGCTATGGACACCAAGAAGGTTACCGGTGCAGTCTTTCTAGACCTCAGTAAGGCCTTCGACACTGTAGACCATCACCTTTTAATCACCTGTCTTTCCTACATAGGTGCCACTCCTTTTACCTTACAGTGGTTTAACAGTTATCTCACAGGAAGGCTACAAAAAGTCAAAGCTGATGGCCTACTATCTGCCCCCCTTCCAATTGCCAGAGAAGTCCCTCAAGGCTCCATCCTAGGACCAATCCTTTTTTCCCTGTACATCAACAACCTTGACTCCCACATAAAGAACTCTAGCATACATTTCTTTGCGGATGATACGGTTTTGAACGCATCAGGCTCATCCTTAACTGAAGTCAGGGAAGCACTCCAAGCTGACTTTATCCAGTTAGAAAGCAACCTTATCAATGCCAAGCTTCTCTTAAATGCCAAAAAATCCAAGACAATGATTTTCTCTAGATTTGCCTTGTCTGGTGCCCTACCTACCCCCACCTAAAAACTTCATAGTTACCTCCCTAGGTGTACCCTTGTAAGTCATACCTAAATTTAAATATCTAGGTATGTGGATAGACAACAAGCTCTCCTACAATGACCACATTGAGGATATATCAAAGAGGCTTAAAGCACGCTTGAGTTTCTTCTTTAGAAATAGGACCCTCTTTTCTCTCACGACCCGAAAAAGACTTGTCCAAGCAACATTCCTTCCCTTGCTTGACTATGGAGACATTATCTTTATCTCCTCCCCAACCTTGAGCCTATCTAAACTGGACATACTCTATCACCATGCTCTTTGCTTCATTACTAACTCTGCATACACGACCCCCCCCACTGTGATCTTTATGCAGCAGTTGGGTGGACCTCTCTTGCCACCAGACACCTCCTGCATGCTGGCATTTGGACCCTCAAATTACTGCTCCACAAACTGCCTTTCTATTTAACATCTCTCATACACATCTCACATAGTGCCTATTCCCTAAGGAAATCTGACCTTATCCTACTAGATGTTGCCAGAACACGTATCACAGCTGGCCAAAGAGCTGTCTCATACACCCTTCTAAACATTCGGAACCAACTACAAGCCATGCTGAAGCTAACCAGCATTATGTCAATTAACTCCTACAAAACACTAGCGATCTCTAAATTAAAAGGCATATGTAGGTGCTACTAGGCCCCCAACGCCAAGTTAACTTCCTTGGTACCAACTGGCCCTCTACTTATTAAGCTGAAACGTGTTGCATAATTTAGGACAAGGTTAAAGCTGGAATGTACTGCATATATAGCATAAGGACTTCTATTGTGTATACCTCTTGTATTATATTTTTTTTCTTTGTTGTTCTACATTTTAAATCTCCTGTCTATGTAATTGAGAACTGTATGTGTATGTGCCTCAGGACCTCCTTGTGAATGAGCTTGCTCAACGGAGTCTTTCCTGCAATACACTTGAACTTGAACTTGAACATAGCTTTTACTACACAAAATAGATCTCCAGACCTATTACCCATATTCATGGATTGCTGTAATCTCCCTCACTGGGAGTCCATTTAAATTCGATGGGTCTGAATCAACCTTTGCTGAGAGACACACAGATCTATTCCTTCATTCCTCAAATTTTGCAGGAATTTTATAGGCGTCCGATATAATCACCTAACACATTAGCTCATAGAGACATGGAAACATTTCAGTAAAGTGAAGGATATTACTACCATCCACCCTTCCATTCTCTTTCAGCTCTACAGGCAGGAACGCCATTATTTTCAGTGGTATTTCAACAAATTATAGTTTAGGGCCAAAACTTCAATGATTTTTGCCCCTCGCCCTCCTTTACTTCCCCTCCAAATCACAATTCTAGGAGAAATTTCACAACTGGAAAACACAAAAGAAATTACTCTATGAGCATGGTAAAAGATGGCCAAGTTCAAATTTTGATTCCCAGGTTCCCCCTAGGAAAAGCTAGCATACCTGTAAAAATTCAATAATGAGCATAACAGCACAGTAAGGTGCGGTCAGTTCTGTCTTCTCCACGACACAAAGCCGGAGCTATGTTCCTTGCACACCCATCCTTATACTGTTCAATATAGTGTGCATACCATTTTTAGAAGTCCAGCAATACCCAGCAAAATGCCAGGAACCAGCAGGTGGCCGACCAGACTTGAAAACTTCCTGACGGAGAGCTTTTCTTCTCGGCATCTCTCGCTCCCCAGCTCTGTGTATACTCACCAAATGTCAACATTAACAGCCAATCCTACACATACACCTGGTGCAGAAAGGTCTTTCAACTGCTTCCCAAGGAACAAAAGTACATACTCAATCTCCCAGAAGTTTAAAATAACCCAAGGTTCACTCACTAAACTTATCCAAACCCCTCAAAACTGTATGAGTGAGGAGCAGAAAACAAAGCAGCAGAGAGCGGGGCAACATCACAGCCATTTTGCTGCCCTACCCCCTACCCTGATTCTTGCTGTCAGGCACCTCCTTCATGCACATCCCATAGAGGACTTGTGATTTAATCTTTGCATTAAAAACTTTTAAAGAACCTTTAACAGACTGACCACCATATTTATAAGAAAAAAACTCAATTGACGGGGTCAGTCATTTAATTTTCTGCATCAAAGTAGACATATGTTCTTGCCAACCCAAATTGTATTTAAACACTATGCCCAAATAACAAACTCTTTCAACATATTCAATCTTATTGTTTGCACAAAATAGTTTTGTTGTATTATTCAATCTTAAATGATTTTTATTAAATATCATAAATTACGTTTTTTCATAATTAATTGATGTCAGTTTCAACACATTTTCCATGAAATTTCATCATGCTTCTTTTCATGCCCAGAAAACTAGTTGACATCAGTGCAACATCATCAGCATATGTCAGGTAGGGACACGGCCTGGAGCTCAACTTAGGCATGTGTAGCCCTGGATCATCCAAATCTTCTAATACATTATTCAAAAAGAGATTAAAGAGTATAGGTGACAAAACACAACCCTGAGTCAACCCAATATTTGATGGAAAGCTAGAAGTATTATCACCTTGCTTATTATATCTTATGACTATATGATTATCACTATACCGTAGAGCAATTTGAGAAGGCAAATGATTGAATCATCTAACTCATGCTTTCCCAGAATGTCCCAAAGTTTTTCCCTATTGACTCTGTCAAAGGCTGATTTAAGATCAACAAATAGACAAAAATGTTTTTGGTTTTTGAAATGAATGTATTTATATGCCAAATGAGCCAAAGCACTGATCTATTGTTGAATGATTAGGTTGAAATCCTGCTTGACCTCCATTCAATATTTCCTTTTTCTGTCAACCAGGTCATCATTCTACTATGTATAATTTTAGTGAATAATTTCTGTGTTGTGTCTAATAGACCTATAGACCTGTAATTACTTGGGTTTGATTTTTTCACCTTTCTTAGGGATTGGAACAATAATATTTTCTTGACATGTTAGTGGTATCCTTCCTGTTTCATTTATAAGGTGAAATAATCTCTTAAGAACTGATACCCAGAGACCTGTATCATCTTTTATGATATCAACAGGAACTCCATCAGGTCCTGGTGCTTTATGTCATTTAGCTGAGTTAATTACCAAAATAACTTCTTTCTCTGATATTTTATCTTTCATTGGTCTCCAATTTCCTTCAGATGAAAACTCTTTTATAATTTCTGGAGTATGAAAGTGGCTTTTATAATAACTGTACCACTGCATTGGTTCAATATGATTCTCTGTTGTATAAGGTGTATTGTCCCAACCATAAGCTGCCATATGCCAGTATTTCCTACTATATTTTACCCAGGCTGCCTTCTCAAACTGCTCCCATAATTTTTTTCTATGCAGTTGTTTCTTCTTCACCAATATTTTTTTATTCTGTTTCCACAATCTATTTAGAATATGTTTGTTGATTTTGCTAGGATGTTTGAAGGTATATCTTGCATGATTGTTCACCTTCTTCTTTTGACATTTACATTCCCTATCATACCATTTACTTCCTCTTTTTTCTTTAAGTGTCAAAGTTTTAATAATAATCTTAGAGATTTTTTCCATAACTTTTATATATGTAACTCAAGGAATTGCTCAAAGGACATGCACTGAAGCATGTCCATGATATCTTTCATTATCCCGTTATCTTTCAATAATTCTATTGATTTATAATTCTGGATTAAATACCATTTTATCCCTTTTCTTACCCTTTGGATGCCTTCATTTTGTTTAATAGAGGTACTATTCCCTTGTTTAATCTGAAATTTAATCTCTAGTGAGATATGTGCTATACCTGGTGTAACATAGTAAGGGGGGTTGTGTTGCACTGAGATCTTGTAGGCGGGGATATGAGCACACTTTGCACCATGACACTGGGTATTCAGGGTCACACAGCACTATGACTATATGTTTAGTAGTAAAAATACTGAGAAAGGTACATTCAAAACAATGCAGGATGCAAACAAACAAAAGAAAATAATACCTAGTTCTTTGCTGAGTGCTCCCTACACAGTGAGTTTTCAGTTCCCTGTCTATAGCCTAGATAGCCAAGCTATTTCCTGGGGCAAACAAACAAAATCAGAAAAGAATCTCTTGGTCTTTTGTTTCAAATGAAAGTCATTTACCAGTGTCAGGTTTTCAGCCAGTCCAAAGTCAAGATCCAATTCGTAGTTGTACGCCAAGCAAAAGGTCAAAGCCGGGAAGTCAGTTGATTCAAAATTCTCTTTCTTTCTTTCCTTCTTGCTACAAATGCTCACCAGCCACCCTCCATGCCTGTTTCCTAATCAGGTACTGAGAGAGAGCAATTGTTTGAGCCTTCTCTTTTATGCAGGCAGTCACTCTCCTGCACCTGTTCTTAATCAAGCACTCAGCTAGGTGGAGCTGTGGTGCAATGCTTTCTGGGGCTTGTAGTGTGTGCATCATGTTTTGTAGTCCTAGCAAAGAGAAAATGGAACAGGCGTGCTGGGAGATAACACCCTTCCACAACTCTGCTCAGTACTGTGAGTACTGTGTTACACTGGTTAAACAACTAAATAAAAAAAAATATTCACTCTCCGAACGTTTACCTAAAGATTGGTCAGTAAAGTTTTTTACCAAATCTAAGGTTGTCCAGCAAAAATCAATTATGGAGGTGCCTTTTACCCCAAAATATGTGAATTCACCAGAGCAATCTCCAGTGGATTGTCCATTTACCAAGAGCATATTATTATCTTCCAATTCTGTAACCAATTTTTCCCTCTCTCACAACATTTCTTATCTTTTGTCACCCTTCTCATTCTTAGAGTTGTTGATTGCAGAGCTGCATATGCCTCCCAGATTTCTTTGGTGGGCTCCAGGCTGTTTCCCACCCTAGCATTAAAATCCCCCACAAGTACAATACTAGTTTCCAACTTGTGTAATTTCCATTGTTCTACTACAGAAATAAGCATGTCAACATTGTTCTTTTTTTCATCTTTAGATCCAGATGGAGGGAAATACACATTGACAATAAGAGTTCTCTTATTTTTTCTTGCAATAACAACTGCTAATATATGATTGGAATTCACTAAAAATGTTTCATATTTTATTTGACTTATGATTTTTAACCACAGTATAAGACCTCCTGATGGTCTACCAAATTTACTTGTACTGGTTGCCTGTTTGTTAAACATCTTATAACCATCAATGTGTATTTCCTTATTTGTCCAGGTTTCTTGCAAACAAATAATATTAAATTTCTTTAAATAATTTATAAATGTTGGATCTGCAGACCTTTCCCCCAGACCAGTAACATTCCAAGATAGAATATTAAAGTCTGTATCAATCATGAAATTGACATCATTTTTTTTAGGTGTCAATCATCATCTATATTTTGTAAAATATAAAATCTATTTGCCATCTTAATTACATTTAACCATTGAGTTTTGTCTCTTCTTTCATTATTGTCACCTAGTAACTCACTCTCTCCTTTTATATATATGCCTAACGTATCCAATCTTTCTGAGTTAGATAGGATTGATTTGTAACCTTGTTGATTCTTTACCCAAATTGTTAATTGCAATTGGTTTTCCCATCGTTTTGCTTTAAAAATTATATCATAAAGTTTATTGTCTTTTAACACCTTCTGCAATAAATCTGCAATCTTAAGTCTCAGATTTCATGCAGTTTCATTTGTGAAATTGCCAATCCCAAAAAGTGAGATTGGGTATTCCTTCTTCATCAACACTTTATTCTCTGCAAAGTACTCGGGAAAAATAAACTTCATAGTCACCATACCATCTATTTCAAAGCCTAGGGCTTTCATCTTCTTTTGATTTTCTACTACCTTAAGTACATAATATTGGTCAGATAGAAGAAAAAACAAATCAGTATCTGGTAGGGGTCTGATGACACTCATTTTATTTAATGCCTTCCCATACCTTCCATTCCCTTGTAAACTGCCTCAAGTAATTTCTTCAAATGTATATTAGGTTTGAGCTCAGTTTCATCCGGCATAATTGAGACTTTATAAGTATGTAGTATGAAGTCAGTTCCAGGTGTCCTTTCCAGAAAATTTTTCACTTTAAACTCTATTTCAATAGATTCCCCTATGTTGTTTCCAGCCTTTAAAGTCTGTCTCATGTTTTCTTTATCATCTATATCATCCACTATAGTAAAACCATTTGGCTCTACATCACTGCTTTGGACTTCGTTTTCCTCTTCTTTTTTGTTTTTGTTTTCTATCTCATTCTTGTTTTTTGATTTACTTTTTTTCTTCTTTTCCAAGATTTTAACCCCCAACTTCTGAGTAAACTTGTTACTATTTGATTTATTTATTTTTCTTTCTTAACTTACTTTCTCCCTTCATTTCCTTTATTTTATTACCCATGTTAGTTTCTACAGTTGTGTTACTTTGATCTGTACCTGAATTATTTAGGTGATCCCAATCATGAACTTTCCTCTCTTTTGCTTGTACTATCCCTTTTCCCCATATTTCAAGGTTGCCCGCCTTAATTTCTTCCATTATGCTATCTGGATCTTCATAATCTTCTGGTAGCATAATTAGTTCTGATTCTGATTTCAGATTATCTTTGACTCTATTGGAAGTGGAATATGACATATCACCCATACCTGTGTTTATATTCTCAAAGTGTTGGGATGAGACACAATTTTCCACTAATTGTTCCTTATTAAAGTCATTATCTTGTTTCAACTCATTATCTACTGAAGTCATAGTATCCCATTTAATTTTCTCATACATAAGATCAATCTTTTTTTTATTTTCAATACAAATCCCCCTGATAAATGACAATTCTTGTTTTAACAAGATCAATTGTTGATAAATCATTTCATTTGCTGTCAAAGGGCTTTTTAATGCAATAGCACAATCCCTTGTCAACATCTTCATGTCAGGGGTAGATTCCTCCTCTGGACTCATGTACAGTGTCTCATTCTCCAAATTCTTCTCTATAATTTCTACTCCCAACTGTATGCTGTTATCCATACTGTTGTCCTTACTATTACCCTTACTGACATGTTTAAACTCCATCTCCTCAGTATAATCTAATATAGACTTTTGATTTTTTATTAATTATACCAGGATTATATGATTCATCAAGATTCAAATTAAATTTAAGTTTTTTGAAATCACTTATTTTCCATTCAGTCTTACTATTATTTTTAATTGTTTCTCTTATTTCTTCAACTATTTTACTTACTTCATTGTTTACCAACTCCATCAAATTGGACTTTGATTAATAGAGCTATTAATTCCCAGAGTTTCTGTGCATACAATATCCTTGCTTTGTTCCTCATCGTGTTTCTCATTCTGTTGTTTTGAATTTTGACTTTGTTTCAATAAGTCACTAATTAAGGGTTGCGACATATTTCTTTTTTCAATTACAACTTCATCCAATTTCTCTCTGTCATCTGTCCCATTTTTCACTGTCATATTTACCTTATTTATAAGGTCCATCTTATCCTTAGATTTTTTTTTATTACTTTTGCCCTTACTGGGTATAGTTTTAGTTTCAGTAGGTTTTATTACATTTTCATGTACAGGGAATTTCCTATTTCTTGTTTCCATATGCATTGTTTGATGCATAACCCAGTTCCCTGAGGATCTATAAAGTTAGAACAATTAGGAAACACACCAAAAAAAAACTAGTAACGTATAATCAATTCTACAATACAATGTTCAAAACCTGCAAATAACCCCACTTAATCCCATTTATCTCCACTTAAGTCCACTTGAGTCCACTTCCTGACTCCACTTGACTTCAATTAATGCCACTTAACCCCATTTTACTTCACTTTAGCTCAACAAACTTTACCCTATAATTATCCTCTGCTGTACCATGGATTACTCTATCCTCCTAGTTCTTCTATTTGCTGTGGGTGCTACAGGCCCACGATGCCAAGATGGGCCACTACTACTCCCGCAAGAACCTAATCTTAACAAAAATGGACCTTATGGCACCCCAATGCCAACTGTGCCAAGGGAGCTCCAGCTTTCCACCACCTGCATCCCACCTGCTAGCCCGTGGCCCCTGACACCTGCCACGGTTATCAACATTACCATTTTCATACCCATAAAGATCACCCTGGTGAATGCCCACCTCCCTCATTGCAAGAGCAGGAGGTGTAAGATATGCTCCACCATTTGCATAAACCTCTCAGCCATAAAAATAATATTAATGCTTCTTCTTCTATCAGGTAATGTCCATGCCAATCCTGGCCCACCACCAGTATCAAACGCAGGGGGAAACATGAGTAAAGACCTGAAAGTAGCTGCACTGAACATCTGCAGCCTCACAGCAAAGTTTGACCTACTCCAAGCATGGCTGTCCCACTATGTACCTGACATTCTTTATCTGACAGAGACCTGGCTGTCAAGCAAGATAAAAGACAATGATGTGATGCTCCTGGGATACCAAACATTCAGGAAAGACAGGTGTGGCAAGAGAGGTGGAGGAGTCCTTATCTATGCCAGGGATTACCTATGTTGCTCGGCCCTCCGTGTTACCAGGGTTGAGGATGATCATGAACTACTAGCAATAAAAGCACAGGTCAGACAGCATGGTAAATCTCTAATCTTAGCCTCAGTTTATCTTCCACCCACTAAAGCCAGAATGGCCTCCCAAAAATAATGTATACAATCGCTACCCTTTCTCAGGGCACAGAGCTTCTCATAACAGGTGACTTTAACATCAACTGGGAGGGCAGGGAATCCACGCCTTTCAAGGACATGGTTGCTACTTCCAATCTGACCCAACTTGTAGACAGCCCAACAAGGCGGAACCACAAAACAGGAAAAGACACCCTCCTTGATTGGTTCCTCTTGAGTTACCCTTCTTGGATCTCTGAACTTAAGGTCCTGTCTGACACCTTAAGTGATCACTCCCCAGTCCCTTTCACATAGCCAAACAAATTTAGCAAGCCCCCACCTATCATAATTAATAGTAGGGTCTTGGGGAAGGGCAAGCTTGGGGCCCTCACCTCTGCCCTCTCCCAGTATGACTGGTCCCTCATCGATCATGCGCCTAATATTGACCAGGCCCTAAATTTCTTTATAGAGGGCTTCAACAAGATTTGCAATATCTTTGCACCACTGAGGAAAAGAAAAATGTGGGATCAAGTTAATTGTTGGATCACAGGGGATCTCCTCACCCAGATGAAGGAAATGGACAACCTCTAGGAAAAAGCCAGGTCCTCTCACAGCAAACACAACTTCCAATGCTATAGAGCTGCAAGAAACCATTGCACCAACCTTATCCATCACGCAAAGGCCAACTTCCACAAGGAGCAGCTTAATAAAACTTGGGGCAATGGGAAGAGTTTTTGGGAGAACATCAAAAACCTTCTTGGGAAGGATGCGAAGAAGATCTCTTACTCACTCAACATTAACAGCGTCATGATTACTAACCCTCAGCACATCGCTGATTCTCTCAACACTGCATTTACTGACCTGACTGGAGTGCTACCCCCCAACTACCTGCACTCTGCTGGGGAACAAACCAACTGCATGCCTCAAGGGGGCTCAATCCCTGTCTTATACTTCAAAACAGTGTCAGTGAAGGAGGCTTGCAAACACATAAAAAATATACTAGGCAAGACCAGAATGGGGAGTGATGGAATTGATATGAAACTCCTGTCCCTAACAGTGGATGTCATCATCGTGCCAGTTACAAAACTATTTAACAAATCGCTGGCTCTTGCACAGTTCCCTGGGATCTGGAAATAGGCTCTTGTGATGCACAAGAATGATGATATGGCATGCACCACCAATTATAGGCCAATATCCATCCTCTCTCCCTTATCTAAAGCCCTGGAAAAGATTGTGGCTGCCCAACTCACAGATTACCTCAACAAATATAACCTGTTATGTCCCAACCAACATGGCTTCAGGCAGAATCATAGTACCTCCACAGCTTTGCTGGACTACACTGACTACTTGCACAAGGCACTAGATAAAGGAAAGCTGGTGGGGTCAGTCTTCATAAACCTCACCAAAGCCTTCGACACTGTCAGTCACCCTCTCATCCTGACTCAACTACTGAACCTGGGGGTTTCAACCAATGCTGTCTGCTGGTTCAGGGACTACCTAACACACAGAAGCCAATGTGTAAAAATTGGGCACACAGTATCTAGCTCCAATGAGGTATCTTTAGGGGTCCCACAGGGGTCAATACTGGGGCCCTTACTATTCAGCCTCTTCCTAAATAATCTTCCTGAAGCCTGTGACACTAAACTGATACTTTACACAGATGACACTGTGCTTCTCACCAGCAGTTCATCAATAGTCGTCCTCCACTCTGAGCTGCAGGCATCCTTCTACAAGCTGGAAGACTGGTTCTGTAGCCATAAACTTCTATTAAACTACAAGAAAGCAAGATGATGCTCACAGCCAGCCCACAGCACAAAAAGAAGCTCCCTCCCCTCACCATCTCCAATAAAGTCAGTGAGCCGCTGGAACAAGTTCAGACCTTCAAGTACCATTGATGACTGCCTCACCTTCACCCAACACATCGATACTGTGGTAAAGACAGTGAACACCAAGCTGGGTGTACTATATAGGGCTTAAAAGTATCTCACTCCAGAGACCCTCCATCTCTCAGTCTCCAGCTCCATCCTTATTATCATTGACTATGGATTGGTGGTCTGTGGCACAGCAACATACACTGCACTAAAAGGATTCACATTGCCCTCAACAAGGCATGTAGGCTCACAATGGCTGCAGATCAAAATACCCACACCTGCTCCTTATATGAGAAGACTAATTGGCTGCCACTAAAGAACAAGATTATATTCCAAACATGTCTCCTTGGAAAAAAGGCACTAATGGGTAAAACTGCAGCATGCATTTCTAGCATTCTAACGCCAAGTGCTACCAGCAATACCACCAGAGGCAGGATGGGGGGGCCCTATCAACACCTTTCCATCAAACTGTGCAGGGACAGTGTGCTTTCAGCTATAGGGCTCCCTAATGGCTCAATTAAATCCCAGTGCACATTCTAAACTCCCAATGCATCTCACAATTCAAAAATGGCCTAAGGCAACACCTTCTTACTAGGACAGTTTGTGACTGCCACTAGGACACTAACACCCATAATGCCCACTCATCCACATTCTCCTTCCCTTTCCTTTAACCCCCACTCTTCCCTCTTGCCCTATCCCTATGTCTTCCTCTCCCCCTGTGCCTTTTCTCCCACTGGATCAACCTTAAAACCAACCTACAACCATTACCTCCCAACCTCCTAGACAAAGCCACTTCTTTTGGCCACCCACTCTCCCCTACCCAGTCTCCCCTTCCCTTGACTCCTCCTTGGACTCTCACACTAGGTGTCACATCTCTTTATCTCCTTCACTACCTATAAACACTGTTCTTTACCCTAGTTGAATGCTCTTGACGCTGTACTATCACCATTGGTACTTTGAATGACATTGTAACCTTATTGTATACTAGCTACCTACTATTCGAGTATTGTATGTAAACTGTTTGTTATTGCTGTCATTGTCACTGTTTGATGTGGAACCTTTGTAAAAGAGGTCTGAGCTCAAAGGTATGATCTGAATCCCTAAATAAATAAATAAAAATAAAATCATAGATCTGTAAAAAATCACTTTTCAAATCCAATGCCAAATGTCCAATTACCAGTATTCATGAACTTGTTCTGATCTTTTTCTGGAATGTTCTGAGTTATTTATTGATATAACCATAAGTTTCTGTTGTTGCAGTCTTTGTTATTCTTTGGCAATGTTCTGAAGTATTTATTAATATAACCATAAGTTTTCCCTGTTGTTGCAAACTTTTGGCAGCCTTTAATCTCGTTCTTTTGAATTCACTTTGTACCCATAAATTCCCCTTCCTCCTCCTGCTGGTCCAGCCAATACAGGTAACCTCATGAGTCACTAAAAAGGGGAAGGGGGTAAAGGCAAAAAATACTAACTAGTGAAAAATATAAGAAAAGAATTCACAGCAAAAAAAAGACATAATCATACAGGTATACTAAAGTCCTAACACACTGGTATTTAATACATTAGTTCATACAATTCAATAATATATTGATATTGTTAAACTACTAAATGCTAAGGTACCAGAGTGCTGGTGTGCTAGTAAGAATCCTAAAAGTCACCTAGAAATCACCCTTAAATAACTTAACTCAGATATTATACTTCAAGGGAACCAGTGAGGCAAATATGCACACCATTAGTACAACAAAACAAAGCTTCCTTATTAACTTACTTTTGATGGGTAGATCTATTATACTGTGTTAGGGAGAAAAAGTGCTCATCAGCCACACAACCTCACAGTAATAACAGGGGTCATAGAAAAACTTCAATGGCATTCAGCAATATTCTGCAAATCCTTTTAGTCAAAAGAAAATATTACTGAGGTGTAGCAAATAAAACCAAATAAATTGATGAATCAATATCGGCAGTAAGCACCTAAACACCGTCATATGCTTACCAAAGCCCAGAACCAAAAATGGCTATAACTATGGCTAAAACAGATTTTTACTGCACCTCCTCCTGCTGCACCCATCTTTGAGATACCATGTGAATGAGTGAAGAAGCTGAATTGCAGAGTCTACGTCTACATGTGTATGTACTCCAAATCATGTGATTCTCATAAACCAATGACGTGAGATTTTAATTTAATCTACTTCCTGGTTTAGTTCCCCTTAATATTATCCCTTTGTAATTACTGGTGACCCCCTTTATCAACCTGATTTAAGATACCCTTCAAATGCCGTAATAACCTGAAATCAGGTTAATATAGCGTTTGAGTAGCTCTGAGTCACTGCTCACTTACACTGTCCATGACGATCACTTTCACTTTTCTTCAACACAGCAGCGTTGCTGAGTGGTGTTCCTTTTGGTCAATTACATGCCCCCAAATCCACAAAGAAAGAAGTGCCTTGTATAAAAAATTGTAACCTGCGGGTGCTCAGCTAATTTTTGTCTCAGTTTTGAAAAACTGAAGCCACCGAGTGTAGAATGAGGAGAGCGAGTGACTCGGTGGCTTCAGAAGGCAAGAGTCAAGTGTGAATGAGCGTTGCTATAGCAACAGTTGTTCATGTTTGACTCTCGCCTTCTGAAGCCATCGAGTCACTTGCTCTCCTTAGTCTACACTCGGCGGTTTCTGTTTTTCAAAACTGAGACAAAAATTAGTTGAGCACCCACAGGTTACAATTTTTTTTATACAAGGCACTTCTTTCTTTGTGGTTTTGGGGGCATGTAATTTACCGAAACGAACACCGCACGGCCGTTTTCTCTCTCTCTCTCTCTCTCCTGCTTAAGTACTTCTACACACAAAGTCTATGCACCAGTAATTATATAAAATAAAAGATATGGAAATGTGTGCGTATAAATATTTTTTTTACACCCTTGGTGTGTGAAGGCTACATAAACCTCTTGAGCTTCGCTCTCGAGGTTTATGGGTCATCACACACCTCAGGTGTGAAAAAAATATTCATAACACACACTTCACATCCATTATTCTCTATTTATTATATGTTTTTGGAATTTCCAATTCTACTTTTCACCCTAATGCCTTCACCTTTCACCTTTTCAAGATGTAAAAAGGAAAACCGAGCCACCAAGCTCACCAAACATAACTCCAGTGCCTCTCATAAATCCTATATAAAACAAACAATTAAAACACAGATAAACACAGGCAAACACAAATAAAATGACAAAAGCCTTCTCAAAATATTTAAACTGATCTTAATAAATCTTACAAAGATCTAAAATTAGTGGCGAGTGTCTCTGACTGAATCTCCACTAAACCCCCCCAAAAAATCCTAAAATAGTACCAGTGGCGTTACATGCCCCCCTTTGCTGCTCGCTCTTATTCCTTTTTACTAAATATTGTTTAAGCTCTGCAGTAAAGCATAAAAAAAAACACAATCATAAAGAAAGACTAGAAAGGGAGATTGTTAGTAGAAAATGGAGGATGGAACAGACCCTTAAACCCCAAGGGGTTTTACTGATGCTCACTCTCAGAGTAAAGTGGCTCTACCACCACACTAGATTCTACCACCTCTGTGAGGAGAAAGCCAGAGGCCTGCAGCACCCTCTCTCCTAAAACACTCTGGTGCACTCCAATATGGTTTCTCTTCCCTTCCCTTCAGGAGTGGAAACCAAAGTCGGCCTGGAAAGGTCAGCAAAATCCTTTACTTTAGAGGCAACAGTGGCATCCCTGCCATAAATAAAGATAATTCATTTGCTGACTCCTGCTGCAGACGTTCCTCCTCAGCATTTCAGCATGCTCCATTCCTCCTCCTACTACTACTACTCACCCACTAAGAAAAAATCTGTTACATCTTATACGTATGCACTGAGAAATAAATTAAAAAAATATGTTGAAATTGCCCATAGTGATCAGGAAGTGGTAAAAGATGTATTATGACCATGAGGTTAAAAAAGTTTTTGAGCCCAGTGAAAAGGTCTTGTGTCTGCTACCCACTACAGAAAAACTGTTAATGAAGTGGCATGGACATTATAAAGTGGCTAGATGTACTGTTACAGTTAACTATGAGACTGAGACCCCTGACAGGAAAAATCCTACCAAGATATGCCATACTAGCCTCCTGAAGAAATAGGTTGAAAAAACACCAAAGACTGCTTTGTTAGTATTACCAGAAACTGATAAAGAAAATATTGATATCGCTTATGACAAACTGGAACAGACAGGAATGTCTGATGCTGTAAATGTAAATGTTTCCTTAACCACAGAACAGACCGTAGAAATTTGTAACTTGGTAAATACATTTAACAGTACTTTTACCATAGTACCAGGCAGAGCAAAAGGATCTGAGCATGCAATAGTGACAGGAAATGTTCGCCCTGTCAGACAAAAGACATACAGATTACCAGAGTGGTTAAGAACTGACATGGCTATGAAAATACAGAAAATGAAAGGGCTGGATATCATTGAAGAACTGAGAAGTGCTCGGTTATCACCAATGGTGACTGTAAATAAAAAAGAAGGGGGTGTAAGGATCTACCTTGATTTTAGGAAAGTTAATCAAGCGTCTGAATTTGACAGCTAGCCTATGCCCAGATGACTTGGTGGACAGATTGGGAAGAGCCAAGTATATCAGTACCCTTTATCTCACCAAGGGTTTCTGGCAAATTCCCTTAGCTGAAGAATTCAGAGACAAAACTGCATTTGCAACTCCTATTGGATTCTATCAGTCCACCACCATGCCATTTGGTTTACATGGTGCACCCACTACATTCCAGCAGTACATGGATGTAATTCTAGCCTCTCACACTGGTTATTGTGGTGCTTACCTGGATGATGTAATGGTCTACAGTCCAAACTTGAAGAGCCACCTGGAACACCTGTGAACAGTAATCCAGTCTATCACAAAATGCAGGTCTGACCATCAATCCTACCAAGGATGCATTGGGCATGAAGGAAACCAGATATCTGGGATATATTTTGAGAAATGGAAAAATAAAATCAGAGAGTTCCAAGATAGAAGCTGCAACTAACAGTCCTGTTACTAAATCAAAGAAACATGTCAGGTCATTTTTAGGGGCTAGCTAGTTACTACCGAAGAATCATTCCCAGTATTGCCCAGTTACATACTACTCTCACTAAACTCAGAAAGAAATGGTGCCTGAATAATGTAAAATGGACCCCAGAGTGTGATGAGGCTTTTCATGCCATCAAGACTGCATTATGTTAATCCTCTGTTTTAAGAAGTCCATACTTTGAGAAACAATTTCTGTTACAGACAGATGCATCAGAGGTAGGTCTAGGTGCAGTCCTTAGTCAACATATAGATGAAAAGGAACATACCATTCTATTTATCAGTAGGATATTGCATGATGGAGAGAAAAGATACTTCACCATTGAAAAAGAATGCCTTGCTGCAAAATGGGATTAAGAAATCTCTTAAGTTTTATTTGCAAGGAACTTACTTTTTACTTATAACAGATCACGGTTCTCTCTGCTGGCTTAGTCAAATGAAGGATACAAATTCCAGAATCACAAGGTGGTACCTGGCACTGCAGCCATTTAAATGCAAAGTGATGCACAAATCTGGCAAAGAGAATGTCAATGTGGACTTTCTGTCAAGATACGGTTCAGGAATTAAGAAGAAGTGAAAAAATGTGTATGCTTAAACTGAATTGTTTGCTGTATAATGTGGTATGGAAAATGGGATACTGCATATGCAGAGAACTGTAAATGTTATAAGGTAATGTTAAAAGCAGATTCAAAAGAAGGTTTTGGAAACCAGTTTTTTTAAATAAGGTTCCCTCTTAAAGAGGGTGGTATGTGACAGGGTTGAATAAGACCCTGTCCCATTTGTTATGCAGAGAGTTAAAATCCAGTGCACCCCTTTTCATCAACACCCCGACTGCAAAACAGGAAAAAAGACCATTATGGCAACATTCACGGTAATGGTCCTTTTTCCGTGTTTCACCTTCCCCCAGTGTTCCACCCCATCACCAGACCAACTCTAACCTGGGTTGGAATCCTAAAGTCTGGGAGGTGTGGGGGGGTGCAGTGCCCCACAGAAAACACCCTTTCAACAGGCAGCACAATACCTGCGTCAGTACTGTGCCAACACTGTGGGGCAGGTTGGCATTGTCACTGTTGACAAAACTTGATGCTTCCGTTAAAATCAAGGATCTATTCTGTTTTTTCCTTTTCTGCCACTTGTCTGTCTCTGCTGTCTAATTGCCCAATCAGATTTTCCTGTAGAACTGGAACAACTGGCCACTCAGACAGATCCACAGTTCCCCCACCCTCCCTGTCTCCCTGCCTTCACTTGTTTCTTACTGCTTCTGTTCTTTCTTTCCTTGCTTCTCTGTGGTTAAAATAAATGTGAATCTGTATGTGAAACTGGCATCCCTGGATTTGCAAATATATATATAGTTACGTTGTTTGAAATGTATTGCAGAAGGGTATGTGGGGATTATTAGAAAAGTTAGAAATCTGTAACACAGGGAACTGACCTTGAGAAACCTTCTCAAGCAAGTTTGCAAAATATGTAACAGGAGATCAACTTGGGACAGATTATTCTATTTTGCTGCTGTTACAGACTTGAGTCAGGAAAGAAAATTTCAAATGTTCTGATACATTGTGTAAAAACAGGAGATCAGCCTCATATAGAATGTTTGATAGCTTAATGAGGACAAGATGCAGAGTTAAAAACTGTTAGGCAAAGAGACCTTATAAAAAAGGAGAGTAATGTTTCGGTTTTCTAGTTTTTAGATTTTGGGAGACTTAGGTGAATGGCTTTTGTTTGAACTGCCTGTATTAAGAACCATCTTGTACAATTTTATATATGTTTTATTTTATTGTTATTGGTAATAATAAAACACTACTTGATAATTTTATGACTTCTCCTTGTTTTCCTGTGCTTCTTGACCTTTGCCTCTACAACAGGGCCACAATATTTTTGCTCCTTTAATTAATATATTCTCAAATAAACTGATTAAAAAAGTATCTCAATATGGAGTCTTGGTCTGCGAGGATATCACTGATACAAATATTTCAACCTACTCTCATCACAATCTTCTGATATTCCTAAGTAATTATGATTTTAAAGGGAAACCCATGCCTCCCTCCTGCTGTGTTTAGTATAGACCTCTCCCTCACCCTCTGAACAATCACAGTTTTTTATGGAGCAGGCTTACTAATAAAATAACTGTGAAAACATTAAGGTTTAGCAGTCAATTCCAAGTCACTAAAGTGTCTCAACTATGAATGCTATCAGTGCATTAAAAGTTGTTGTGTGCCTATTCTCTGTAGTCCAAGTGCTCTGCTCTGTCTCTTCCCACCCTGGTCCTCTGGAGGTCCATCTTTAAGTGCGTGGGCAAAATGGGTCCTGAATTCAAAATCATCTTGGGTCTTCCTGATTTGAGTGCCACCAATTGCAACAGTTCATATTCCAGACCTTCCATTTCTAGTTTGGGGCTGTCCAAACCCATTTTAGAGAGAGCATATGTAGCTTTTTGAATAGTGTCTGACACCTGTACATGCTTAGCACTGTCTGTATTATGTGCTGAACAAAATTTGCTACTGAAGGGAAGACAGTCTCCATGCCCTCCAGTACCCCTTGAATTCTAAAGTCATTCCTGCTTGATCAGTGTTTCTGATTATCCAATGTAGCAATTATGGCTATTCACATCACATGAGGTACAGCAGAGAACAGTCAGGTGCTTCAACTGATGCCAGCAGATAATTCACTGCTCCTTCTCCATCACTGCAGTTCACTTTTCCATTGCACAGAGATCCATTTAAATGTCTGCCAATGAAGACTCAGTCTGATTGATTACTTTCATCATGCTATCCATCTTGCTGAGGACCATGCCTTGCTCAGTGGACAGATCAAAGTCCTCTTCCTCCTCATATAATCCGGTTGGGAACTCAGCCTGCTGCTAGATGCTGAACTGTGGCCATCATCTGCATCCATCAGTGCCTTCACTTTAGCTGCCTGTGTTAGTTTTGTGTGTGCTTAGGCTGCAGACATCTTTCCTCATTTTTGTAGGTATATGTTATAATTATTTATTTATTATTTATTTAGTTTTTGTTGACTGGGTAAGTGCACTAGACAAATCCTGCCTATTTTCAGGCACAACCCGGTGGAGGGGGATACAGATGAATGCCAACTGTCCTTGAACCAGATTAAGCTGTTGGTGGTATTTTTAGTGAACGAGGGAAATTAGGCCAGGACACCGGAGAAATTCCCCAACTCTTTTTTTCAATAAGTGCCATGGGATCTTTAACATCCACCTGAACTACCATCAATCCAGGCGGATGGGACCTTGGTTCAACGTCTCATCTGAAAGATGGCACCTCAGAGTACAGCACCACTCTCATGCTCCACTACAGTGTCAGTACTGGATATTAACCCAAGTGCCAGATGTGGGAACTGAACCCACAACCCTCTTTCTGATTATGCTGGGTTTAAACCTTAAGTTTCCTTGTGGTTTAGGGAGCTCTTTCCTTATGCAGCTATTTCCCCTGTGACATCACCAGAAGTCTAAATAAGTGTTTTAAAGGCATTTCAGTTTAGATACAAGATGAAGGTGTGGATGAAAACAATCAAGTAGAAAGCTCAACAGCAAACAAATTCTTAAAAGCAACACTGAGATTAGGCTTAATACAAAAAGATAAGGAACCATCACAGGCACAGAATATATTTGATATAATATGCACAAATTACCTAAATAGGGTGGAGCCTGCCAGAGAGATGATAGCAGGGTAATTTTGCTATAGCTCACAACAGGGTTAATTATCCAATATCCGCTAATCGACACTGTACCGAGATCTCCCAGCAACAGTACGACATCCAGCACTACTCTACAAAATGATACCTTTTCAGCTTGATTGGTGGAAGTTACAGGATTTAATTTGCAGTGATAAGATCCATAGCATCACAAGGACTCTGCCCAGATAGCCCAGCAGTTCTCATATTTGATACCCGGCACGGAGCTCCAGAAACGACACTTTGATTGCCTGCCTTAAACAAAGACGGACGAGAGGGCAGTGCGTACTATAAAGACATGAAATGGAAAACAGAGGTGGATCTAGGGATCATGAGGGCCAAACTGGATAAGATTTTGCTGGAAACAGCAGATTTAAAGTAAGTTGCTTATAAAACCAGCCAAGACTTGGCAGCCATTGCATTGAGTGTGGCTCACACTGAACAATCAGTACAACAGCATGATTGTACACTACAAATGCACTCAGGAACCTTGCAGAACCATCATAATAAAATCCACTACCTTCTCAAAAAGGTGGATGATATAAAAAACAGGGTAAGGAGGAAAAATCTGCACATTGTGAGGGTACCAGAGGGTGCAGAAGGTAGGGACATGTATACCTTTCTGCGAGTGATTCTGCCTGAATTTATCCACAATAACAAATGAAGTGCTCCAGAAATAGAGAGGGCTCACAGCTCCCTAGCCCCCTGCCCCCAACAAGGTAAAAGAACCAGGCCCATTATCTGAAAGTTTTTAAGATACCCCAAGAAAGAGTTCTACCTGTGCAGGGTGAGAGAGCAGGGTTCATTTGAGTGGCATGGCATGCACATTCAACTGTATCAGAACTTTTCCCAGGACCTCTCGAGCAGAAGGAGAGCCTATGGAGGGGTCAAACAGCAATTTTATAAGCTAGAAATTCCAACTTCCCTAAGGGATACAGCCCTGCTGTGGATACAGTATCAAGGGGAATTCATTACATTTGACAGCCCTGCAGCAGTGAAGAAATTCTTGCAAGATTTTCAGCATGACAAAAACTCCATACACACGCCCAGTCCTTGGCCACGAGGTGGATTGTCTTCTAAGATGAAGGTGAGCGCCAAGGCCCCAAAACAGGATATCTCAACCAGATCGCAACTCCCAAGTGACAACCCACCTTGGCAGTTAGCATCCAGAGCTCTCCCCAAGAAAAAATTTACAGGTAAACCACTTGCAAGAAGGGAACGTTCAAGAAGCCAACAGCAGAGGTTTATGCAATCGGATACCAGCAACTGTTCACTGGGTGACACGCTGGTTAAACTTACAAATAGAAATGAGCCCCTGTGAGACCTCCTACCCTCACTTCTGGACCTCTCTCCTATCCCCCCAAGACCACCCATTGCTTCTGAAAAGCCTGAATCTGACCATGGAGAATGGTCACCACTTCCTGATAACTGTGCAGACTGTGATCAAAATCAGGGTGAAGAAGATGAGGAGAACTCTCCTGAGCATCTGAAGGCCCTGTTAAATGCCTCAGAGGACATTACCACCAGTGCTGAAAACCCGCAGGAATAGAGCACCTGCTACATCTCCAAATGGAATATGATGGGGCTCGGGGTAAACCGTGGTACTGTATGCATGTATAAGTTTGTGCCACCAGTTCAAATGGGGGCTAGTTGATTTACTGTATGTTACCATGGACAGGAAGAGGTACCAGCTGATCCAGCTGGAAGATAAAGGGTTGGTCTATAGAGCTGGACCCCCAACCCCTTTCGTTTATATGCTATGGCCTGCTCTAGGCCATTAACATTTTTTATACAGTGGTAAAGGCTAATTACTCATCAAGGCACCATGGGGAGCACCCCTTTCCATATCTTACAGCCTGTAAGCTTTCAGTCACTCCCACACTAAAAGAAGGCTGCTGTCTTGCTGTGATAAGTGGCTCAAACTTGAGTTGGAATGTTTGTAGGTCATGGTAGTTAGACCAATTTTTTTTTAATATTTTACAATGCAGTTCAGTTCTTTGCATGAAGGGTTATCTGTTCTGTTTTCTGTGCCTAGCTTAAAGTGCCATTTTTCATGTTTGTTCTCTGAGGGCACTCAATATGTTTTTCATATTGTTTAACCAAGGTGAATGGGTACCTACCTGTATGACTAAGGTTGGGCCATCCCCATTGCTGATAAGTCCCCTGAGTGCACTTCGCTGTTGCATTGGGCCCCCTTCCACACCACTTTTTAGGGTATGTCTGCAGGTAGGGACATAATCTCCTTCCTTTTCCTTTTTGTCTTTTTCAGGTTATGCAGCTCTTAGGGGAATGTATCCTCCCCCCAATTGTGAGTGCATAAAGTTAGATCACAAGAGGCTACTCACCAATAGAATGACCAGCGGTGCCGGTGGCTGATTTTGGTTATTGCCCTCAGAAGGGAGTTCTGGGAACATGGGGCCGATGGTTCTGCCCGGTTCCAATACAAGAACTCCACCTCTATTACGGTTTGGATCACCACTCCATGCTCCTAAGAAGTGTATCAATGAAACTCGACAGGCACAGAATAGGGGATGGCAGGAAGACACAAACTATGGCAGTGTCCTTCCTCTAGAAAATGAGGAAACATATACATTACATTGATGTGAGTTAATTTTTCTTTAGACTTTTCCTTTCTAGGTGAACTCCCCTCCACTGTGGTAAGTCTTATTGCCATTTCATTTTGACTATCCTCAATAGCCTTCAATCTTCCATTAAAGTCTTATATTTCTTTATTTAATTTAGTATTTTCAATGCATTTAAAGCATGATCTATTTTTTGTACATATTATACATCATACACTCAATCAATCTACAACCCTCACAAGTAATACTACATGCCATTTTTGTATAGTCCTTCTACCACTTCAATATCTCTACTAGACGTAAGTATTTTTTATTTTGTATTACAATTTCAGAATGTAAACAGCTTACTGCCTTAACCGTCCACATGTCCCGCTATCAAAACCAGTGCAGGAGTGGCTGACAATCAATGCTAGCCATCAGGCCTGGAAAACTCTAGGTAGAGCCATGCATGTATGCCTGAACACTGGCCTCCACTCCCCACTATGGAACAACCCGAATTTGAGAATAGACCATAAACCTTTTCAGTGGTCAGTATGGAGTACCTGTAAGATCAACACTTTCCAGGACTTGGTTCAGGAGGATAACAAAACTTTTGTGTCCTTTCAATATCTCAAGGACCAGCATCAGTTACCCAAGGAATACTTCTGGCAGTACTTGCAGCGCTGGAGCCTATATCTCAAATGGTCCAGATCCAGTTGCAAGTGTGTGGGTTGTACTGCAAAATCCAGGCCCCCCCCAGAGACAAATTCTCACTGACATTTTGGATCCAACAAGAAAAGGAATGGTAGGCAGTATTCAGCGATGGACCAGAGACTCTGAGCCAGACCTTCTTTGTCAGCCAAAAGCAATTGGAAAAAATGCTGGGAACCCCGATTATCACTCAAGAATGGAGCAACTGCTGTAAACTAGCTCATAAAGCATGTGCAGGCCAGTGAAACCTTCTCATCAAAAATAAAGTCCTACACCTATGGTATAGAGCCCCCTTCCAGCTTCACAAAATGGGTCTGCTTAGCCATAACAAATGTTGGCGATGGCACCCTCGGATGCAGACCTACTCCATATACTATGGAAATGCGACCCCCTCCAAACAGTGTGGAGCAAGGTGATACAATTCTGTTCCAGCACCCTGGTGCACACTCTACCCCACTCCCCCAGTTTCTGGTTACAAGGAATAGTCCCAGAAAATAGCCAGATCAGTAGCACGCAGATGCTCTGGTTCACCCAAGCCTCAGTGGAATTCCTTAGAGTTACCTTAATGAAATGAAGAACTCCAGATGTCCCGGTATTCCAGGCCTGGTTTATAACCATGGAATCCTTACTCTTTCACACCCGACTAGCTCACTTTGCCAAAAACACTACCACTACTTTCTTAGACATTTGGGCCCCCTACCTCCACAGTATTACTCAGCCCTTTCCTGTCATGCTGGTGCCAGACACTAAAGATCTATTAAAACCCCTGAATCTATGTGTAGAACTGTTTGGAATTCTGTACTGCCTTGACTGATTTGCTGCCGATATGTTGCCTGAACATATCCTCTAACATCAAAGCGCATTCCCTATTGCTTACCTGTATCCACACGGAGTGCTTACTATGTGCGTATGCTTAATTGTTGTGCTCATTGCCCACTATTGTATGGCTAAATCTTCCTCAATAAAAACATTAACTGCAAAAAAAAGACCAAAATAGAATTACTGTGACAATGAGGGAGGAATTGGGAACAAGTGACCACAAAATGATACAGTTCAGACTCAAAACGAAATCTAAGAAATTTGTAGAGCACATGACTGTACAAGGGAGATTACAATGGCATTAGATCTGAGCTAAGGAAATGATAGGCATGCAAACACATTGATAACAATACAAAAACAAAGTGGTGAAGTATTAAAAATAAACGATTATAATTAGAAGAAAAGTACATACCTGAAACAAAACTATATAATGGGAAAGAAAATGTGATTGACTAAATAAATAATTGGAGCAATTAGAAGAAAACAATGGAAATAAAAAGGAAATAAAACAAATGGCACACATTGTGCAGGTATACAAAAACTCTCAAAAATGTTAAGAAATTAATTAAAGAAGGAAGAAACAAATTTGAAATAAGACATGCCCATACTAAAGTTAACCTTAAAACATTTTACAGGTATACAAATGCAGCAAAATTAGTAGACAGATTGGTGGGACCACTATAATAATGGTTCAATGGTTATTGAACCAAAATAAATGGCTGCCCACATTGTAACTCTTTTTTTCTGCTCAGTTTATAATAGAACAGGAGTTAAACAAAGGGAATTACATAACAGTGAGCAAAATCAAAGGGAAGAAGCAATACAATTTAACACTGCACTTATAAGAGAAAAATTAAAGAAATAAAAGCAGCAGCACAACAAACCGGGGGAAAAATATTTACCTTACCGTTTTTACTATAAAAAGATTTGAGGCATCTTCTAGTTCTATTTGGTTGCTACATTTTCCAGTTTCACCAAAATTTGAGTATTTTATATATAGAATACTGGATGGGCAACTATGTAGAACCAGTGTGTTCTGCCGCAGAGGGATTCTGATTCCCTCTGACCTCGAGAGTGACACTCGAGAGGTCCATGGGAATCAGAACCCTGAGGTGGCAAAACACACTGGTCGTGCATAGAGTTGCTCATCCTGTATTTTTTATAGTGTATAGTACTGAGTGAAAAATGTGTTTTGTGAGTTATTTTGCTTTCAAAATGAAACTCTCATGCAGTCTCTAGAGGTTCTAGAATGCTGTTCTACCACAGTAGGGTAGGACAGCATTCCATGACCTTGGAACTGTGGTAGAACAGCATTTTGAAATGGATGGAATACTATACAGAACAGCATTCCACTATGCACTATAAATGTTTTCATTCAGTGTTTTCTGAAGAAAAACAAGATGGCCACCATATTTGGCCTAGTAATACTTTTGCAGACATGGTAAGAGAGTTAGGATCAAGAAAATAATACAAAAAAACTCATGGTGTGCATCATAGATGTTACCTAGAAAAACAGATTGAACAGATTTGCTAATATTTGTATTCATTGTAGCTGAAACTACTTTTAGGAATAGTATTTTTATTGTACTTGTACTTTAAAGATATATAAATCACCAGGCCCAGATAAAATTACACCTGAGGATGAACTAGGAGGTCATTAGTAAGTTAGTGGTACCATTATTACACTTATTTAAAAATTCGCTGAAAACCAGAGTGGTACGCCAAGATTGGCATATAGCCATAGTGGTGCCACTATTCCAAAAAGGAGACAAATTAAAGGCACAAAATTACTGACTGATTATTCTGACTTCGATAATGGAAACAATTATGGAGGGCTTAATTCTAGACACATGAGACACAGAAATAGATGACATAGGACTAAAGAAAGAAAACAGACTTGGGTTCTGGAAAAAAAGGATCATGTCAAACAAACTTACCAACATTCAATGAACAGGTTAGCAAAAATGTAGATGACAACAAATTGGTAGATATAATTTTCCTCAACTATCAAACAGCCTTTCATAAGACACACATGGACCTGCTGATTAAGAAACTAAGGGTGAAAATTGTAATAATTTTCTAATTACTTAGATGAATTATTATTTATTAAATAGAGCACAATGGGCTTGATCCTCAAAGATGGACACAAGCTGCACAAACTACAGCTTGCACTGATCCTCTGTGCACCTGGAACCCTGCTCCAATTTTCATACATGATGGGTCCCAGCAGAAAACAACAGCAGGTTACAGCAGCTGCTCCAATGAACCACACATTTGACACACAGGAGGAGTTTGGCAGGGATGTGGCATGGTGGCGCTGACCACCAACCCTGCCACACAGCACAGGGACAAGCAAAGATCCCACAGAGCTGATGCAGGTCACAGTGCCAGGGGAACAGGTGGCAGATGGGGGACAGGGCTGGGCCAAGGACCTGCATACTGCTGCCAACAGGCATGCCTGCTGCAGGTCCAATAGGCAGACTTCAGGCATGCATTGGGGGTCTGGATGGCAATGCTCCTGGTGTGGTCTGCACCCAGCTGCACAGCGTGGTCCTCTGCTGTGGTTATTGGTCAGCTGCCCACTTGTCTAGGGTACCAGACTAGCCCCAGGCCCCACCCACATTGTCTGTGGGAATGGCTTTGGGGCTGTTAGATCACCTGTTACATGGTCTAAGTTCTGGTGGTCCCACTGATTGTCGGAATCCCATTTAAGGGTTTGTTGCAGTCAGCATATGTTGCAAGTCCCCTAGGGCCTTGGAGCACCCCCGACCATGGAACAGGCCTGGCACATAGCCAGTCTGGCACAAGGGGTCCCCATTGTGAAGCAGCTGGCCTTCTTTTTTTTTTAATTGTTTAACCAGGAGTGGCACACTAAGCTGAAAGCTTGTTTACAGATATGACCTGGGAGCACAGGGAAGTTAAGGACTTGCTTAGGGTCACACAGTATGCAAGTGGGGGCTGTGGCCTTCTAGGGTCACAAACTCAACAATTTGTGATGCAAGGGGCTTCGCATCACAACTAGAGTTTTGAAAATGGAGCCAAATATGTTAGAATAAATGGGATATTGTCTGAAAGGAGGGATGTTACCAGCTGCAGTGTTCCATTTTAGGCACTGCACTGTATTTTTTTCTTTGTATCAGATATAGATAACCAAGAAAAAAAGATGGGCCAATGTATTTGCCGATGACATCAAGTTGGGATGGGTGATACAGTCACTTGCAGATAAACAACAAGTAAATTATTTAAAAACTATAGAAATCTGGTCAGCTAATAATAATATAGTTTTCAATACAAGTAAATGTGCTGTGGTACCTCTGGGAGTTGACAACCCAAACCAAAAATACAGTCTAAATGTAACAGCACAAAGGGAGGCGTCAAAAGACAGATAACTGGAGATAATGATAAACAACAAATACAAATCAACTGACCATTGAAATACAACAACAGGAAGAGCAAATAGACTATTAACACAATTAGGAGAAAGTTTTAAATAGATCAGGTAATGAAATAATACCCCTGTATGGATCTTACGTACCTGCCCACATAGCTTTTGCCCTTCCTCCTTCTGGAAACCATACCAGAAAAGAGATATAAAATTATTAGAGAAAGTACAAAGAACAACAAAAATTATCAGACGTATGGAAAATTTGACTTACAGAAACATAATAAATTAGGAATGAACATAAGAGATAAAACGGCTGAGAGGGGATATGTTACAACTGTACAGAACTAAAGATGGTGCCCTTATGATGTTGTTGGGAATAACTTTCAAACAAATGCCAATAGTTTGGGGAGACAATCTTACAATTCATAATTAAGTCGCAAAGAAACAGTAGAGTTTTTTTTTCAGATAGATGGTGTTCAGTATATGGAATGGCCTGCTAGAGCAGGTGGTGAAAGCAAGTACACTAGACACTTTTAAACAGAACGTGTACAAACATATGACAGACAAGGATATTGAAGAATACAGCCACTAAGCAGTGGGAGATGGTTTCAAAATGGCCATCTACATTCTACATTTCTAAAATCAAGTACAGTACAGTACAGTACAGTATAGCATAGTATAGTATAGTACAGTATAGTTAAGTAATAGTACCCAACAGGGTGGGTGTTATTTAAGCAATAAGGCACGACAAGGTGTGTGTTATTGTGTAATAACATCACTCCTGGGGTGGGTTGAAGCATGAGGCAAAGCCGAGTGCTTCCACCACCCCAGGAGTGACGTTATTAC
Source organism: Neoceratodus forsteri (assembly GCA_016271365.2). Classification (NCBI taxonomy): domain Eukaryota; kingdom Metazoa; phylum Chordata; order Ceratodontiformes; family Ceratodontidae; genus Neoceratodus; species Neoceratodus forsteri. Next base: position 1,507,136,068 of record CM057456.1, read on the forward strand.
ACAAGATAACACACACCTTGGAGTGCCTTATTGCAATTATACAATGGCTCGATGTCATACAAAACAAAAATAAAAATAAAAATGTTTTTAGTAGATTTTAGTGAGGCAGTATATCTTTGTTTCTGAAAAAAATGAGCCATAAGAGCCATATGCACATCCAAAAAATCAGCACAGTGATGTTATTGTGTAATATCATCACTGTCTCAGCACACACTGACCAATCAGAGTCCAGAAAATTTTCTTGCCATTGATAATTAGCAATAATGCACGACAGGGTGTGGATAGTCGGGATATCATCACCGGGTGGTTGGGCACGAGGCCGCAGGCCGAGTGCGTCCAACGACCCGAGAAGTGACGATATCCCATGATATACCACACCCTGGAGTGCATTATTGCTATTATGAACAGGAATACAAGTTTTAGCAGTAAAAAAAAAATTAAAATCTTTTAAATCGTTCTGAAAATGTGTTTTGTGAGGTGTTGGAGGAGTACCTTTTAATAAAATAGTTCCTGGATAGGTCTGAACAGCAGGTGGCACTGTTGTAAGTTGAGTTATGGAGGAGGAGTGTACTATAGGTCTCTCTCAAAACCTAATCTGTGGCAAGAAGGAAGTAGCAGTGTAAATGAGAAGAATGCATATCTTCCAGAAAGTCATCTGAAATGTGAAACTGTCACTTGACGGTTGTACTGTTTTAAAAAAAAAAAGAAGTCGTGGGTCAGTTTTTGGATCCTTTACTGTTTTTTTTAAAGATGCTCGCTCAAGGCATGACTCGCGCCATTCTGCCCTGTAGATACGATTGGACATGCTGTGCGACTGCCGCCTAACGCTATGTTTCTGTGGGGAATGGACCTGCAGGATGTGGAGGATGTTTTGGGCAGCTTGGTCGTTGTCCTTCCCAACTCCCAGTGGCAGTTCATTGTTTTTGTATTTTTTCAAACAGCGGTGACTACTCGGAGTGTGGGAGACGAGGAACACTGCGCGGTAAGTGAGGAGGCTGGTGACCGGAGGTTTTCTGAAGCCGTGATGATGCAGCCCGATATCATCACGGCTTCGACAACCTCTTGGCCAATCGGCTTCCTCCATTTACGATCACCGGTTCATAATGGGATATAACAAACTGCCCAGGGACGTAATGAGGCTTGATGCCACAGGCTGAGGGCCTTATAGCCCCTGGAAGGTCCATTATATCCGATAACACCTACCCTAGAGGGTATTATTACACTTAGAAAATGGACTATAAGTGACTTTAAAAAAAATATATACAAAAATTAAAAAATATATATTTAAAAAATAAATAAACTATTATAAGTAACTGCTGTAGTAAAGTAGTGCCTGTTTTTGTGAAATCACCACTGGAGGGCGCTGCTGATTTTTTGTTTTCTTTTTAGAGTTTTTTTACATGAGCATGCTGTCCAGGTGAAATCTAATTGCTGCTTTGTCTCCTGATGCCCCCACTACCACCAACCACCACACACACAGACACGACAGAGGAGAGCACTTTATTTTGATTTCTGTAATGATCATCACTAGTAACAGGGAAATACTAGCCTGGTGATCCGGAGACTAACTGTGAAGAGAGATACATGTTTTTGTTCCGTTTTGATGGCCTTTCAGATGTGGTGAGATTTTCCAGCGTAGCATGATAGCATGCTGTGAGCTGACACAGACGCATTAATGGGAGTGGTGAGTATGGTAAAGGACTGATTATATTAAAAAAGAATGATTTTGTGTTGCAGTTGTTGCCTCTGAATTTCTTTTTTTTGTTTCTAGGAAAACAGTGTGGCTGGATGAGGGATAGCGCTAGTGTAACATTATTCAGCGAGGAACCACCATTTTTTTTATGAAGAAAAAAGGACTCAGGCTGAATTTGGGGGATGGGCGTACATTTTCTTTAGTATAAAAATGGCTTTTCTCTTTGTTTTTAGTGGGGCAGTTTGGCTCCTGTTATTCTGTCTAGAGAGGTAAATCTCAGTAAACAAGTGGGTAAAAGATGGCGGCTTCCGAGTTTTGGGTGGTCCCAGAATTTACTTAGTAATGCAGCATGCTAAAGTGGCACTCGTTATTTTGCGGGCATTGTTGAGAAATAACAGCCTGGGTGCTAGGCTGTTTCGGCCAATCAGAATACAAGTTTCACTTTATCCATTTTCTAGTATAGTGTAGTGTAGTATAGTATAGTATAAACTGTAGCATGGCCTCAAACCACATTAGCTGAGATTTCGCATATTTGGATTTCCAGAAGAAGTGCTACCCTGACCAGGAAAAAGTCCAAACGGGAGAATGTGCCATATACAGCCAATCAAAAGAAAAAATCCCTGCAGCCTGGACATAGTATTTTCAAGGGCTCTGCTGGCTTCAAGGTGTTTTGAAGCTCCTTAAGAGCTCTTGACCTGGGGTTTGGCACCTTCTCTTGCAGGCCAACCTGTCTAATGTATCTTCTAGCAATATATTCCAATCTCCACCCGTTATTAAGTGTAGCTCCTTTATATTTTCTTGATTATTCTAAGGCTTTTGATAAGGTCCTACATCAAGCAATTATTCATAAACTAAATAGATTAGGGATCATCCCATGATAGTGGCATGGATAAAACATTGGCATAATAAAAGAAAAAAGAGTATAAATATGTGGCCACTTATTAAGAGATGGTCCAATGAATGCTAAGTGGTATTCCCAGAGATCTGTCATGTGTTCAAATTTGTTAATATCTTTATTATGGATACAGGTAAAGGACTTCTGTACCAATACAACAAATTTACAGATGACACCAAATGTGGTATGTGATTAACACAGAATCAGATTATACAGAACTCCCATCTGATCTTGAAAATACTGTTACATGGACAGATACCTGGGATATGGAATTAAATGCCATTAAATGCAAAGTTGTGGATTTGGGGAAAATAATGCTAGACACAACTACTGCATTAAAAAATATTAAAATTAACATGGTCACTAATGAAAAGATGTTGGCATTACAATTACTTGTAATCATAAATTATCAGCTCATTCACTGGCCTATGCAGCCAGTATAGTGCTATGCTTGTGCAACTGCGTGGGGTTGAAGGCAAGGAACCCGTGAGGGTTCCACCCTAGAGGTGCAACGGGACAGTTCTCGTGGCTGAAGGTACCTTAGGAGTCCCCTAAGGAAAGAGTGCTGCCACTAGAGGAGGAGGGAGGATGGTGGGCAAAGAAAAATGCTTCACAGTGAGGCTTAGAGGAACTGCTTATATAGCTCAGGAAGTGGGAGTGATCATTGCTTGGCCACTGAACTACAGGCAAGTTTTTCATTCTCACTGGCCTATGCAGCCAGTATAGTGTTATGTTTGTGCAACTGTTTTAGTTTGGTTTTGGCCGCTCACACTTCTAATCCACAGGAATTACCACCTTGTAGGGTATCGAAGGCAAGGAACCCTTGAGAGGGTTCCACTCCTAGAGGTACAACGGGACGGTTCCCGTGGCTAAAGGTGCCTTAGGAATCCCCAAAAGAAATGTAGTATCATCCCCAAAAAGGAGGCAACATGAAGCATATCAGCAAGCAGTAACTGTGACATAGGAGTAGTAACTATAATATTGTAGTAGAGAAGTATAGGTGGTTTGATAATGCAAAGAGATGCTCAGTAGTCAGAATGACTGCCCAGGTCTGTGTAGCATGATACTGATGGTTTGCTTTGATAGTAGGGGATCCCCTAAGTAGAGAGGGAATGGCAGGACATCCTCCACCTCCATCCAACAACAGAACCTACCTAAAGAACCTAGGGGAAACAACTCAGCTAACTAAGTGTTATGACCTGAGGCAACGAAGGAGAGAAAAAAAAACCCTATGAGGAAATCTCTGGGGGTCTAAGGCCTAGGTTGCCTTCCCTCCAGGCTTGGGATAGTTTATTTAGTGATGGCTCTGCAGCTGCATTTTGGAAAACCCAATTAAAGGGAGGTGGAAAATATTCCAATTTGGAGGAAGGCTCACTCAAACCCTCTAGCAGAAAGGTGGAAGGTTGCAAGAAAACTCTGCAACAATATAGCATCCAAGGCACAGGAGGAGAGCAACAATCACTGAGGCACTCACCTGGCCTACCAACCCTAAATCAAACCAGATGAACCAGAGGCAGTCGTAGGGAGGATGCAGTGAAGGTGCCTCATTAGGGAAACACTATGTAGTGGAACACTAGAGCCAAAGGAGATCATCGTAACCACCCTTCACTGCTAGTCTTAAATTCTACACCAGGAGCTGCTGTCACGTAGCAAGCAGCTAAAAACAAAGCCCAGAGTGAGGACATTCCCAGCTATGGGATAGGTGAGAAGGATCCTGCCCCAATTTGGACACGCTCGAGATGCGGACTAAAGCAGAGCAAGACCGTCGACTGCAGGAACCCTGCGCCAGAATAAAATGGCTGGCATGCCCCAGAAAGTGATTGACAGCTGAAAAGCTGGTGAGCTGAATGAGCACAGCATGCTGAGATCGTAATGGGCATTGAGTGCTGAGACCTTGCAAGGTCGAATGCAGATTGAGTGCAGCAGAATCCCAGGCTGAAGCCGAGGGAATGGCAGTAGGCATGAAGCAATGGTTTGTGTAAGCAAGGAGCAATGGTTGCATAAGTAAGTGTGGACCTGATAGGTCAGTAAGCAGTAGTAGTGATAGGTGGACCTGTATAGCATACTGTAGAGCAATTCAACAGCACTGAAGTGGGGGCAAGCCAGCCAGACATGAATAGCCAAATCAAGCTGACAAACACTCTGAGGATTTTCGGCAGCGAGGCAAGATTTAATAACAAAGCTATTTTAACAGCCTCAGCAGGAGCTTAGTTGGCTGACCTCAGAGTTGTAATTGCAATGAAACATGGAGACAAATGCTTTGAAAGCAGGTGTAGCCAGGCAGTGCAATGAAGCTCAAGTAGAATGAGAGCAAATGAGCAGCATGCTAGGAATAGAGTAAATTCGTTCAGAAAGAACTAAGTATGCAATATGGAGCAGCTATGGTTGAGCAGAAACACACAGATAATAATAGCAGTTGCATTGCAGTAGTTTGAGCATGGTGAGCATAGTATAAAACACAAGGATTGGGTACAATAGTAAGTAAAGTAAATAGCAGAGACTACAACTGTAGGTAACTGAAAGCAGTAGCAGAGCTCTGATTAGGTTTGCAGTCAGTGCAAGTAATTTGAGAGTTGTAATTGAAAGCAAGGAATATGAGCTCAGAAGTAGCAATATGCTAGGAACTGAAAAACCCCCCCACCAAAAAAGAAAAAGAAAGGAAGCACACAGCCGAAGGCAAAATACAAACCAGAAGGAGGAAATAAACACAGAAGCCCAGCAGAGACAAGTGGGAGCAGTGGGGAGAGGGGCAGGCCCCAGCCAGCCAGGGATGCCCAACCAGCTCAGAGAACAAAGTGACAGACCCTTCGGCTGCAAAGAAATAATGCTTCACAGTGAGGCTTAGAGGAACTGCTTATATAGCTCAGGAAGTGGGAGTGGCTGGCTGCTTGGCCATCGAACTACAGGCAAGCGTTTCATTTGTAAGATCATGGCAGCTAAAACCAACAGAATTATTGACTGCATTAAATGCCATTCCCTGTGAAAGTGAAAGACAATTTTTCCATTATATCTTAATTTACCTACGAACATATGAAACTGCCAGCAGAAAAGCTCAATTGGTCTATCGAGTCTGCTCGATTTTGTAGCTAGCACATCTACTCTGCAGCTGCCCTCCCACCCTACCCCTCCCATGACCCTCCTTTGCCCTATTCCGCCTCTCTTGAAACATCCCACTGTTTTACAGGCCACCACCTCTGCCGTAGTGCTCCATTCTGCTACCACCCTTTCCATAAAGAAATGCCTCCTCACCTCCCTCCTAAACCTTCCACCCTCCAATCTCATGTCATAACCCTGAGTGTCTCTCCCCACCCTCCCCTTAAACAGTCCCTCCATGCCTGTCCTGTTTATTTCTCTCATGTACTTGAAGGTCTCAATCATATCCCCCCTGTCCATCCTCTCCTCCAGAGAGTACATGTTCAACTCCCTCAGTATAACCTCATATGGTAACTCCCCCAGACCCATGATCATCTTTGTTGCTCTGAATTGCATTCCTTCCAGAAATCTAATGTCCCTCTTTAGGTAAAGGTGCCAAAACTGAATGCAGTACTCTAGGTGGGGTCTGACCAGTGATCTGTATAATGGCAGAATCACATCCCTCCTCCTAGAGGTTATACTCCTTGCAATACAACCCAGCATCTTGTTGGCCACTGCTGCTGCTTTCCTACACTGTGCTAAGTTCTTCATTGCTCCTGTAATGAGCACCCCCAGATCTTTCTCCTCCTCAGTCACAGCTAGCTGCACCCCCCCAATGGTAGCTCCTCTTTGGATTCTTTCTCCTGAAATGCAGAACGTTGCATTTTTTGGCATTGAAACCAAGTTGCCAGGTGTCAGACCATGTCTCCAGCCTTGTTAGATCTTCCTGCAATACCTGTCTCCACCTCCTTGGTCATCCACCACTGCTCCCATCTTGGTGTCATCCACAAATAGACTGATCTTGCTATTTACACCTACGAAGATGTCTGCAATAAATACCTCAAATAACACCGTCCCCAGCACTGATACAGCCCCACCTAGATTATAGTTCACCCATCTGGAATCCTCATCTTAATAAAGACAAATTAATGCTAGAAAAATACAAAAAGAACAACTAAATTAATGTGCTGCATTAAGGACCTACCACATGAATAACGACTCAGACGACTGGGATGTATGTCACTCAAAATTGGAAAAAATGTGGCTTTTAATTATGTTTCATATAATGAATGATGTCATTCATAGAAATAGTTTTGGACTCAAACTCAAGTAGGATAACTGGACCATGATAAAATATAACAAACAGATTACAATTAATGAAAATACAAAACTCAGACAAGAAAATATTTTTTTCACAAAATGAATCATAAACTTGTTGAATAACTTTCCTCAGGTAATTACAGATTGCAAAAATAATATTTTTTCAGGCTAGCATTGACAGACTGTATGGTACAAAATTAAATTACAATATTTAGTTCAGGCAGTTTCGTTGGACCACTATTGGTCTCCTTCTGCCTGTACACCCATAACAGATCACCAAGTAGTGCCATTATAGAGGTGAAAGATGATGTCATCCTTGTTTGGGCCACATATACAGACCAACCTAATTTCTGTAAGACCTATCATGAACCTTTGTATAGTGTACCTGTCCTTCAGACCTAATTTTACCGAGATCTTTTTAAAAGTTATCGTCTGGAGATTACAATTACCACTATAGCTGTCTTGTTACTGTTACCTGCTGCAAAGGCTTGCCCTACCCATTCCCTCCTCCATAGGTGCCCCTGCTCAGTCTCCATGTGGGTTTACTGCAAAAAAGCTAAGTGGGTGCCCAGGGACTTTGGTTTGGGCCACCCTTCTGTTCCATGCAGATATTTTGAGGAAGTTAAGTGCCATGGTTGCATAGGTTGTGTTATCAGGGACCCCTTGCAAAACAGTAAAATGCCTCGTACAGACACAGACTAGATAATTATGTGGGAAATAATGGGAAAGCATTTGAGCAACTGCACTGTATTTTTATGTACTAATAGACCAGTGTTTCAAGTATGTTGAGCCAGACAAACAGGAAACCAGACCAACTAATAAATGAGAACTTTAAACATTGAAAACAAAATAATCAACTCTATAGCAAAACAAAAAGAATGCTCTGTGGGAGAACTATCTGAAGCTGCGGTAACAATCCTAAGCAAGAAAAAAACAAACTGCACAGATGACTGAAATGTGATTTATAAACCACTTTGCAGTAATCAGCGAAAGGACAAAGTGTAGACAGTGACAAACACCTTGGGCCAGATTTTCAAACGGTGGCATAGGACTTGCATCAAGCCCTGCTCTACAACACTTTGAATCTGGCAGTGCACAAACCCTTGCCACAACTGCACCTGATTTTAGTACATCGGGTGCAGTTACAACACTTTCCCACTTTATGGCAGATTGCACCAACTATTTGGGGCAAGTCCTATGAAAACGGGTACCCAGGATTGACGTAAGTTAGACCAGCAAAAAGCTGGTCTAACTTGTGGCAATCACCACCAAGGATAGAAAATCCCAATTGCCAGCTGGGTAAATGCAGTGCACCCCGGGCTTGCAGCATTTGCAAGCATTAGAAAATCTGGACCCTTGTTTCACACTAATGTGCTTCTTCAAAGAAATCAACTCTGTGTCACCCATAAGGAGGAGACAGACAGTGCTTTCTAATAATACGTGTTTGCAATTGACACTGGTATGGGTGTATTGGTCCATGATGGTTCTTTTCAAGGCTGTACTCTCTCCTCATCCAGCAACCCTCCTAAATGTTATGCTTGATAAAACAGTAAAATCCAAACATAAACTCATGCTCCATCTGTGTGTTTGTTTGTCCTATTTGGAAGCACACCTTTGAGCACAAGTGCTCATTTACAAAGGTTCCTCATCATCATTAGACCATAGCACAATTGTAAATGATAAAGGAGATTACATGACAGCAGAGGCAAATTACAAGGCAGCATACATATGGCGTTGTCAAAAGTACAAGTCAGTCATAGCAAAGAGTAATAAAAGAACAGGGTTAATAGCTCCAAGAGGTCAGTTGCTGGGAAGGTAGAGCAAACATGGTTTGCTGGAGATCAATAGCAGTCACAATTGGCACAGGGGGTAAGAACCTTTCTTAATTCCCTCTTAAAATGGGAAATTCAGGGGGCCCAACAGGGATTCTAGCAATTCATTCAGCCACTGCACAGCCACGACAGTAAAGGAGCGCATGGCCAGGCTTGTCCTGTGAAAAGGTACAGTGAAAACATTCCTGGACATATTCTTGGTGGAGCATTGGTTATGGACAGGATGCAGAAGGTTTTGCATTACAGGAGGTATGAGGCCCAGCAGAGTTTATTTTGTTAAGCAGGAAGGTATGGAGTTTAATTCTATCCTGCAGTATAAGCAAGTTCATCTGAAAGTAGAGGAAACACATGTGGGTGAGCTTATTAGCACCCAGAACAAAGTAACAGGCCTTATTCAGGACAGGTTTGACCCTACTGAGTACAGTATCAGAGGCCACACCATATACTGTGATACCATAGTCAATAATGGGGAGGACAGAACTGACCACAGCAACACACTTGACTTCAGGGGTGAGGATATGCCTTTGTCTGAACAGGGCATCTAGTTTTTATGTTGGCTCATGCATACGCAGCCAACATATTATGGTAGTAGCAGATTTGAGGCGCCGTCACTATTGGATCTAATGCAGGGCATGCATCAGTAGGTGCATCCCTCATTCTCCAAAAAGCCTGCATGCCAGTGCCACACCATGCATACATAATGTGGTGAGTACATCTAAGGAAAGGTCTGCTGCAATGCGAGCAAAGCTCATCATACACAGTGGACCTCCCAATGTCTTTCCCTGGTGAAAAAAAACATTTAACATGGCGGCACACTGCCTGCCATTATGCCGACTTTGGGGTGCCCAATCCCTCTGTCAGCATGCCCTGCCCCATTGTATGTGCCGATGGGAAGCCCACCACTGTCCGCGATAATGTACCCCCATTTGTTATGTGCCCAGGGGGTGCTTAATCCCCTCAGCTCTTGCCCCCGCTTCTCATTGTGTGCCGACAGGGGTGCCCAATCCCCCGTCAGTTACAGCATCCCACCTGAAAACACTTAGGTGGCACACTGGGAGCCCACCCCAGCATGCCAAATCCCCTGAAAAATAAAAACTGTCAGCTGTTTATTTTTCTTTTTCTTTTAACCCTGTGAAAAAAGAAAATGGTCCCTCACCGTCTCCCTGCCCCCTCCTGTAACCTGCACCATCCCTCTGCTCACCCTGCCTCCCACACCCCCCCCACTCCATACTTACCTCTGGAGCATGGCATGACGATCTTCAGTGGACCAGTAACACGTCTGCATGCTTCAAAGCAGACCATGAACTGAAGAAATGCTAGTAAGCTGTAAAATGGCATAAATACAGTTTTTTCAACTTTGGTGCATATCTCGGGTATTTTTGGAATTATTACACCAATTTTCAACATGGGGTTATTGGGACCCTCCTCATGAATTCAGTCACTGTCATGGCATTATTCATTCTCGAAAGGTGATTTCTCAGTCACTGCGTGGAATCACCTTTCCGGACCGAGTAATGAAATGACAGTGCCACTGTTCATGAGCCGGGCTCTCAAAAAGCCTATGTTGCAAATTTGGTAAAAAAAAAAATCAGCCTCATAACTTCGCAAATTTGTAAAATCATTTCCATGCCAGATTTTCAACACTTGCATTTTTTCACATCTCCTTATGAACAGTACAGCTGTTATTTTTCACATCCTGCCCAAAATGTGTTTCCGCACCTGTGGCACACAATGGTACGGTCGCTGTGGGAAATCAACTTTTGGGACAGATTCACAAAATCACAGTGCCACTGTTCATGAGAGGAGGTCCCAAAATGCCTATATTAAAAATGCGGTTAACAAACTCCCAAAAATAATTGGGTTATGCTCGTATGTTGCGCAGTTTCTATGCATGCTCATGACTTAACCAATTTTCATATTTTCACTCCAGATTTTCAACGTTGCTATTTTTTATGCCTCCTCATGAACAATACAGTTGTCATTTTCCACATCCTGCCCAAACTGTGTTTTCTTCCCTGTATCACCAAATGGCATAGCCGCTGTGCAAAACCACCTTTCGCTATCAAACTGTTCAGCTGCTTTTCATGAGGTGAGCTCACAAAAAGCCCATGTTGAAAATTTGGAGTGAAAATACCAACACACGCCTATGGTGCTAGGGTTTCCAACTGTATCACCCCATCCTGTAGAGACTGACAGGCATCAAGGGTGTGACTTGGTATCATCGGCTGTAATGCTCGTGCCATTCCACCCCTACCCCCACCCTGCACCCAGTGACAGGCATCGTGGTGTGCCTTGCACTGTTTAGCCACAAAGTTCACCCCATTCTCCTATACTGCACCCACTTCAGCATATTTCATTATTAAATGGGGTAAGCATAACGCCCAAAGATCCCAAAGCACACCACACTTGTCAGTGTCTACAGGGTAGGGTGAGGTACAATGCCATGAGCGTTATAGCTGACAACCCAAAGACACACCCCAATGCCTGTCGGTCTCTACAGGGTGGGGTGGGGCTGGCTTCACTTCAGTACTTCACTGCCATTACTATTATGCATCTCTAACTCCAGCACTACCAATGCCAATGCCAATGAGATAACATTCGGCATTGACAAATGCTTGTTTATTGACAGAGCTGACAATATTGTCAACATGGGGCCCAAAGGAAAAAGTGTCATGAATGATGACACATAGGTATTTATAGGTGCTGACCTGATACAGAGTGGTCCCATTCTCTTTAAAGATATTGAGAGGACGGACTTATGCCTCAGCTGTGGCCCAGCAAATAGCACTGTTTTAGTCTTTTTGTAGTTCAAGACTAATTTATTTCATTTAAGCCAGTCCTCAAGTGTCCAAAACTACATTGCAGGTCACTGGTGAAAGTTTCCTGGCGTGAGAAAGTAGAATAGATGACATCCACATAGAGCAAGATGCTTAAGGCAGAGCAGGCTATTCGGAGGTTATTAATAAAAAAGCTGAAGAGGAGGGGACCCCGTATAGAGGCCTTTGGCACTCCAATTGAGACACTTCTGGTGTCAGATAGCACACCATTGCTTTTAACTTGTGTTCTGCCTGTAAGATAGCTGCTGAACCAGGACACAGTGTCCATGGAGATGCCAAGAGAGTGGAGTTTTGCAAGCAGAAGGGAGTGGTTGTCCAGATCAAAGGCCTTAGCTAGATCAATGTAAATGGAGACCACAAGGTGGCCATTATCAAGGACTTCATGAAGGAAATTTGTGTATTGGATTAGGGCAGTGCTGGTACTATGAAGCTTCTGAAACCTGTGCTGCTGTTGGCATTGGATGTTATCTTTACATAGGTAGCAGACTAGTTGATCTGAGACTATTCCTGCCAGTGTATTAGACAGAGGGAAAGAATTACATGGGCCTAAAGTTAATGACAATGGAACGGTCTCCACTTTTTGTGTACATTCGTGACATGAGCTTTTTTCCAAATGCTTGGGAATTGAGAGTACTGCAGAGAGAAGTTGAAGAGTTTGGTCAGGGGAGGAGCAATCTCGTCTAGGGACACAGCAATTAATTTCAGACCCAGGGCATCGCTTACCATTCTGGTTTTACTTAAAACCTCATTGACATGCCTAATAGTGTCAGCCGCTGATATGGCTTTAAAATAGAACTTGAGGTAGTTAATGCTGCTGGTGTGATCGAGGGTCCGATCAAGGTTCAGCTGGATAGTGGAGTTAGGCTCTATGTCAGGGGGAAGTACCGCACTAAGATCAGTGAAAACATTGTTAAACATGTTTGTGATCTCTTCCAGGACAAGGATAACTGTGCCATTAACATTGAGAATAGCAGGAAGTGCTTTGTCATTCCTCCCTAGGAGTTCCTGTAAGGAATGCCAGAACTTTGTCCCATTGCCCCAATTGATAGCCTGCTGCTCCTTGTAGTAGGAGACCTTAGCCTGTCTAATGTCTCTAGTGCACTTAGTGTGGGCAGCCTTATATTTTTCAAGGTCAACAGGAGATTCTGAGGCCCTGTCCCAAAGCCATGAATTATTCCTGGACTACATCTGGCATGGAGTAATGGTGTAACCCACTCAGCAGTCTTTCCTCTCAACATCCATTTTGTATGGGGTAAAATTGTCAAAGACAGTGTTAAATTGGGTGATGAAGAAATTAAGAGCTGAGTCGATATCTGGGATGGAGTCTAGGTAACTCCAGTCCAGCATGGCCAGGTACTCTTTGAAAGCACCAACTAGCCCTCTGCAGAATACCCTGCTGTTGGCAAATTTAGGGAGGACCTGGTACATTTAGCAGACCAGGCACACAGTACAGGAATGGTCACTTATAGCATCAGGCAACACTGTAACCTCAGTTAGCCTTTCTGGATGGGTGGCCAATACCCAATCAATCAGGGTGCTGGTTCCAGTTTTATAATTGGTTCTGGTGCAGTCCTTTACTGCTTGAGTGAGGTAGAGGCTAGCCACCAGGTCACTATGTGCTGTACTTGATTTGGCAACACAGTTAATATTAAAATCACCTGTAAATATTGTTTGCCAGGTCTGGCTAGCTTTTTTCAAGTAACTGGCAAATGAATCCTGATTGTTGCTTGCCAGGGGGTATGTAGACTGTCATGATGATCACATTTTTTGCCCCTTCCATAAAAGAAGTTTCCCATCCAGGCATTTGCAGTGATCCAGAGGGTCCAAGGTAATCTTATGGTCCTGAAGGTTGGCCCATAGGTACAAAAGGCAATCCCCACCCCCATTTGGTTGGCCTATCCTGCCTGATGAGGTTATATCCATTCAGGGAGATAGAAGCATCTGGGATTTTAGGAAGAGCAAGGTTTCCATAAGTCAGATTAAGTCAGGCTGGATTTGCAACACCCAGGCTTCGAAAAGAGTGAATTTTGGAAGGAGGCTACCAATGTTGAGTGAGGGGATCTTTAGGCTGCACAATGGGGCTTTGCTGGCTATGTCCCTGAGGGAAGATCCAGGGTTTGGGTGGATATTAATAGACATAAGTAGGAGGATTAGAGCAGCTTTTTTATGACCTTCCAGATGGGGTACTGTCATAATGATTTGTGCACTTGGATGCGCATACAGTTATTAACGTGGGCTTTGGGGCCCAAGGAGACATCAGGTGAGGCAAGGCCCATACCATTCAGGGTTCTGTTGGTGGGGAAAGTGGAGAGAAGGACCAAGAGAGGACCTGTGCAGGGGCATGGGTAGTACCACCTGCTTCCCAATGACACACTTTCAGATACTGGTAGTTAACAGGAGTTGTGGGCTAGTGAGTATAAGCTCCCATTGGGGCATCTAATATTAGCATCAGTAGTATACCTAAAAACAACAAAGAATGAGGTCAGCATATTTCCTCCTGAGGCTCTGGGAAGGGTACCAGGGCTAGTTAAAAGAAGACTGCAACTGCAATGCATATGTGTCTGTCACTGTAGAGGAGACTGGGTCTAGCAGAGGGGGTGAGGAAGCAACCTGGGTCTAGCAGAGGGAGCAGGGAAGCAACCTGTCAGCTCTGTACAAAGATGAAAGATTTTACAGCAATAAAAAACAATAGAATAGTAATGTAAACTGCAACTACTGTACTCTGTACAAAGCACTGACACGATTAGTAACTGGGTGGCAATCATAACTGACTAGAAAGATAAAAGCAGACAGTGGCTATGACATTAACATTATATAGAATAAAACAATTAGTAGTCCCTCTCTGAATAACAAAATTGCGAGGAGTGGATATAAACAGGCAGCGGCTATAGCATTAACTTTATTCAAAATAGATGATGTAATAACTTAAAAGCACAGCAGTGCATACTATAAGTCAGGAGACCAAGCTATGGAGGCACTAGAAGATGTTGCAATATTTAAAGCCAGACAGCAATTGGGCAGAAAATATACCGACTTGCTGTTCAAGCTTAGATAGCAATGGGTGAGCAATTCAGACAGAACACTTACATATGTGGAGAGCAAACAGGTCCAGCTTCAGCCACCACAGGTTTCAGTGTCTGAAAGCATCAGACTGTAGCAGACTATGAGCTTATTAGGAGTACCGAGCTGGTGGACTGCGAAGACAGAGGCAAGGAAGGCATGGGGTCATAATGGCAGACATTATGCAGCAACCCGTGCTGCTAATACAGCACAATATATTGAGGCAGCATATGTCTTGTTTTCTGGAGGTTATGCTCCCACCCCCACCCCAGTTTTGGGGGTTGTGCTCCTAATCCCCCTATTATTTTACCTAACTCCGCAAGGGAGGGGGTACTCACTTCAAATCGAACAATGTGCAAAAAGGGTAAAATTTATTGTGTCTGGGACCAGGAATCCATATCCAGCCCCAAACACACTGCTGGCATCCCTTGCTGCTTGTGGCTTATCTCATTGAGCCACAGCAGCATATTGCCAGCCACCTCTCCCAGCAATGCTCTTATCCTCTGCATGGGAACAGAGAGAGGATGCACTACCGCGCATACTTCTTTAGCGGTATTGCATCCTCTTGCCGCTCATCAAGTTGCACTGCTGTGCACGGGTATGTCGTGACGCTATGAAGTGTCAGACATATTGACCCGGTAGGGTATGGAAACCCTTACAGGTAAGGCAAGCTGGAAGTTGGAAGAATATTTAAGAGCATACAGGCTATGGGAAGGAGGGCATGGAGCAAGTGGGAGGGCAATTCTTACCATGCCATGGCACCAGCTGTGGCACAACCTGGGTGTTTGCCCTCTTGACCCACCTTGCTGCTGCAGTGAACTGGGCTGCTGTGTCTTGAGATGGAGGTAGAGAGAACAATAACAAAATGTAAAGTGAGAGAATGCAAACAGAGAACTAATCAACTGTATCCTCTAGAGGAGCAGATCAACTATCCAGCCGAATGGTAAATGAATTACTGCTTGCTACACTAAGAATTAATGCTGATTACACTAAATCAGAATAGTGGAAAAATCAATTGATTCCTGACTAAAATTATTTACCTGAAAGGGCAAGGTGCTCGTGGAGGGGTTCCACTCCTGATATGATTAACTTATGGACTAAGGTAAGAGGCTTCCATGGAAGGGAGGTAAGGTAGTGGCATGTACTAAGATTCATCCCTCCCACTGGACACTTTGGTTTTCTGTTCAGTTAATTGAGTGTACTTTGTAGAATCCAGGGTTCTGGGTTCACCAGGAGCTGGTTGGTGATTCAAGAGAGAAGTAACCAATCTGACTGCTAAGAGAGTTCACCCCTTCTACACAAGAGAGTTAAGCATAGAAGCTTGAAATTCAGTTTCAGACTATTAAATACAACTGTATAAAATCTCAAAAATTTAAAACATTCACAATTATATGACACATAAAACTACAGAATACATTGAGCTTTAGAAAGAACTAGGATTTTCTGCAGTGTAATATCGTTCGATACCGGCTGGAGGGATTGCTGTGGGCTTTCTAGGAGTATTATGAGTGAGGGGGGTCTGATTTATTGATCAGCGCCCCTCTTTTCCAGTAACATTACTCTCCTACTGGCTCCTGAGTTTCAAGTCCAGAAGCAGGGCCACAACAGTGGTCTGGTTGTGGGTGGCTTTGCCCCCCCCCATGCCTGGGTGATCTTGGGTGCCACTTGGGACTGAGCAGGAGCTACCTCTTCTTCCTAGGGAGTTAGGGGACTAGTGGGAGGCCCCTAAGTCATCTCAGGGTCGGTCCTAGTGGTGTGGCCTTGGATGTCTGTAGCTGCATGTCCCGGTGGTATAATAAATACCTGATTAGGCAGTTTGGGGTGGGAGGGGAACCCCACCTCAGTCGCTGACCAATTATTTTCTGGTTCCCTTGGAGACTCTGTGATTTTTCTTCTGATCTATATTGAGACCATGTGCTGCTATTTTCAGGAAGCCCTAATCTGGAACTGATAACTTTTCTGTTACTGAACTTTTATTTTGGATTTTTGCCTATGTTGGATTATTTCAAATTTTCGGTTGTATTTGGATTTATATTATTTTGAATCTCTCCTACAGCTGCTCCTACTGACTTGTGACTTTTTCCCAGACTTTTTAATTTGTTTGGTTCCCTGGTGGTAAGAGGACCAGGGAGCCTATATTTTATTTTTTATATTATTTGATGTTTATGTTTATTTTAGTGGTTGTCTGATTTTTTCCTTTCTTTCTCGGCTGTGAGAGGGCTGTAGAAGGGGGGGATTTATCTCTGTAAATATTTCTTTTTAAATCCTGTGAGAGGGGATTGTGTTATTGTATGTTTTTATTGTTGTCTTTTTTCTTACTTGGCTGTGGGATGGCTGTGGAAGAGGGAGATTCTATATTTGTGTTTGTTTTATATCCTGTGAGAGGGGATTGTATTATTGTTATTCTATTCTGGGCGTTGACTTTTAGGAGTACGATATTTTGTTTTTAAATTGCTTAGTTTTGAGTGCTGAGAGGTTATGGATTTACGAGATGCGTTTGCCTGTTACCCCCCCCCCAGTTGTGCGCTACTCAGCCTCTGTTCTCCACTCCCTCCACCTTTCCATACCCCCTGTTTTTTTCTTATCTACCAACATTGTCAGGCCCTGGGTATTGCCTGCAGGAGGGGGGAAGGTGGGGTGAACAGTGGAGGCGAGTTGAGCGGGCGCCTCATTAGGGTGATTAAGCCCAGGAGACGCCTGGGGTGAAGTGGAGCTTGGAGCGCAGGCCACCTTGTTTGGTCCCCATACCCAAGGGCACCATCATTAGTGATGGGCAGGTAGTCAGGGCAGCCCAGGAGTTTTGTCCAACCCGGCGATGTTGGGTAATGCCAGATCTGTCCAGAACAAGACTGCTGTGATTTCAGATCTTGTTGGCTCGACAGATCTGGCTTGCATCACTGAGATCTGGCTGGATGATAATGCGTGTTCAATACTGGAGGCCGCAATTCCAGCAGGGTATAGTGACATCACCCAAGGTTGGACTGCGGGTGGGGGTTGCGGTCTGTTTTAAGACCGAATTGGCACTCACTAGTGTTCCAGTTGAGGAGACCATCTCTTTGAATGTGCTGTTGTAGCAGATGGGTTATCAAATTGCTCTCATCTACTGTCCACCTGGAGATGAGAAGCAATTCCTAAGGAAGTAGCGGACTTTGTTGTTGACATGGTTTTTGAGTCTCCCAGGCTGATGGTCCTGGGTGACTTTAATGCATGGATCGACGATGAACTCTCGCACTTTGGACAACACTTCCTCCAGTTAATTTATTCACTTGGCCTAACACAGGTGGTTACCACTGCTACACAAAGGTGGCCATTCTCTTGATTTGGTCTTCCTCCTGGGGATCGAGGCTTCTGATGTGGGGGTGGAACCAGTCCGTTGGTCCGATCACTACACTGTGAGATTCAATTATGGTGCCCCACCTTGTAGGCCGACCCCTGTGGAAATGGTCAAGTACCACCCTTTGCAGAATATTTCTTCCAATGGCCTTGCTGCAGTCCTTGACCTATCACAATTTCCTGTGCATTACAGTGATCCAGAGGCACTGGTGGTGGCCTATAATAATACCATCACCTCTGCCCTGGATTCTATTGCTCCAGTTCATGTGCGTCTTCTCTCTTTTGACCTCTGGCTCCATGGTTTGATGGGGCTTTGAGGGAGTTGCGGTGACTTGGACGCAGATTAGAACATTGTTGGTGGAAATCTGGCCTGGATGCCGACCACCTTAGACTGTTAGAACATTATCAATTCTATCAGTCATGAATCTCTCGGAAGAAGGCAGAGTTCCTGTCCGGGGAAATTTCTGCCGCTCAGAACCTACCAGCTCAGCTGTTCAGAACTATGGACAGATTGTGCAACCCAACCTGTCTACAGCTCCGTAGAGCATTTTCACAATTACAGTGTGATGAGCTAGCTCGGTTCTTTGCTGATAAGGTGACTAACATTAGGTCAGAGATCCGTTTGACACATTCTATGTGGGTTGCTATTGGTCAGGACCTGGTCACCACCCCTCATTTTCCTGGAGCACCTTTGACCACCTGGAAATCATGGATGTTATACGGATTGTCCAAGGGTTGCGCCCTACCTGCTGTAGTTTAGATCCAGGCCCTACTTCCCTAATTTTGAGGTGTGGAGAGTCCATTTTCCTGGTTCTAGCACAGATAGTCTGGTGTTCCCTTGACTCGGGTGAATATTCCTGTTCCTTGAAAGAGGCAGTGGTGACACCCTTGTTGAAGAAAGCATCAACAAGGGTGCCACCACTGTTGAAGACTGTTGGACCCAGACTGTCTTGCCAACTACAGGCCTATCTTGAACCTCCCCTTTGTGGGGAAGGTGATCGAGAAAGTAGTGGCGGCCCAGTTGGAGAACCATTTGACCATCCATAGCATCTATGAACCTCTCCAATCAGGTTTTCAAAAGAGGCACAGTACCGAGACTACGCTAGTTCAGGTGCTCAATGATCTCCTGAAGGTGAGAGACCAAAGAAAATGGTCCATTTTGGTACTATTAGATCTGTCATCAGCATTTGATACCATTGACCATGGGGTCCTACTTGAGTGCCTGAGATGTATTTGTGGGTTTTCTGGGATTGTTCTCAGATCGTTCACTTCATACCTCACTGGAAGAACCTAGAGAGTGGTGTCAGGATTTTTTCCTCTGATCCCATCTCTCTATTTTGTGGGGTTCCTCAGGGCTCTATATTGTCCCCTGTATTGTTTGCGGTGTACATGCTTCCCCTCAGAGACATTGTGGGATGGTATGGGCTGAGGTTTCATTGTTATGCGGATGATACCCAGCTATACCTGTCCTTTGCACCCAACCAGGAAGGAGCTATCTTGGTATTTAACAGCTGCCTAAATGAAATCCAAGATTGGATGAGGTCCAGCTGACTGAAGTTGAACTCTGGAAAGACGGAGGTGTTGGTATTGATCTGGATCGTTGGATAGGGGACCTGGGGCCAGCCCCATCTGGATTGTTTTTGGGGTTGTCTAGCTACAGGTCTCTGAATGGGTGCTCGACCTGGCGGTGATATTAGATGTGGGCTGACTTTTCGGTCCCAGGTGTCAGCGGTGGTTAAGTCATCCTTCTACCATCTAAGAAACATCGCTATGATCAAGCACCTTGTTCCATCTGTTGATCTGCCAACTTTATCCATGCCTTTGTGACCTCACGCCTAGACTACTGCAACTCGCTTTACTTTGGGCTTCGGGGTTGATATCCGCCACTTGCTGCTGGTGCAGAATTCTGCAGCTCGGGTGTTGATGGGTACCCTAGATCTTCCCATACACCGGTGTTGTGGAACTGCACTGGCTGCCAGTTCAGTGGCGGATCACCTTCAAAGTCAGATTACTGACTTTTAAAGCCCTGCACTATCTGGGCCCTGATTACCTGAAAGAATTCCTGATTCCTTATCAACGTGTGAGATCGCTCTGCTCAGCCGACGAGGGGTTGCTAGAGATTCCAAGGCTGATATTAAAATCTGCTGGGGCCCCTGCTTTTATGTTTTCAGCCCCTTCCCTTTGGAACTCTCTACCCTGTCGGACCAGGGAGTGCACAACTGTGGGGAGTTTTAAACAGGCTTTGAAATCCTTCCTGTGAGAAAAGGCACATGGTTTTACTGTTCATTGATTTGTTTTTGTCTGTTTTTATAATATTGATTTCTGTATTTTTATCTCATTTATCTGATTGGAATGTGCCTTGATATTTGAAAGGCGCAAAATAAATAAAAGTATTATTATTATTATTATTTACAGTAGCAGTCGGAAGATGCAGCCATGGATACTTAGTAACAATCATTTTTTAAAATATTTTCTTAACTCTATTTATTCTTCTAGAGAAATCTGGGGATATACCCCATATCTGCCAATGTGCCACTTTCAGGTTCGCCTCTGTGCTGTGCTGGCTCCAAGGATCTATTGGGGAAATCCAGCCTACCAAGATCTACCCCTCACAGTGAGGCTCCCGTGATCCCAAGGTGGAGGACTGCGATGTTAATCTAGTCCCCCAGACATCCCCCGGAGCGGGCTAGAGGTGGTGCTCATGATGGCCCTCACATCACTGTGCAGCTGCTTCAGGGGTTTTCTGCTCTAAGTTTCCCCAGAAGACATGGACGTACAACGACGTCACCACAGGGCACATGCACTTCCACACATGCCCTACAGACTTCTGCTGATATCTCCTCCCAACTGCATGGTCCCAGGTTGGTGCTGTGCTCCCAGCTTCCACTGACAGTCACACTTACGCTGGGAACTATGGACCATCCCACTGGAGGAGAAGAACAGTCCTGCGGATGTTCATCCTACCTTCCCCCAGCCACCCTCTGATGTTCTTGGTTTGTTCCTGAACCCGGGTCACCAACACTGTGAGCACTAGTGCTACCCCTCCTCCAGTGGTCTGGCAACATAATGATTTTTTATTGCAGGGAACCTATTAATAAATGAATTACATCAATTGAAAACTTTGACAGTTTAACTTCAGTCCAAATATATCTTTCCTAGCAAAGCATCCAACTGCAAAAATCACATGTTTAATATCTAATGATAATAAATATATACCGTACCATTATCTAATGAAAACATTTTTACCTTTCAATACAGGGCTAATCCATGTCTTTCTCCCTTCTTCATCCTGGGTTCCATCCTTTCCTCCATTTTCCTGAATGACTTCCCCTCTGCAAACTCACATATCCACACTTATACAAATGACACAGTCATCTTTACCTCTGATCCCTTCACCACAGCTGTGGCAAACCTACCCCAGCAGGATTTTAACAACATTCTGCTCTGATTCCAATCCAACTATCTTAGAGCCAGCTCTAAAAAAAGCAATGTCCATGACCTTTGATACTAGTCAGAAACTGACCAAACTGCCCCCTCCATTTTCACCACACTGGATGACACACCTCTTGAAAAAGTTCAGTCCTTCAAGTACCTTGGTGTGTGGCAAGATAGTAAGCTTGACTTCTCAGCCCACATCAATGCCATCCATGCAAAACTCTGTCCCAAGATTGGTGTCTTGTACCACAATAAAGACTGCTTACTTCTGCATGTCTTCAGGGAGCTGGTTACCAAAGTGGGGCTCCCTGTCTTTGTGTGAATGTGGTCTATGGCACTGCCCCTTACACTTCTCATGCCAGATTGGACACCCTGAGCAACTCCTTCTGCCACTTCACTAGAAACTCCCCAATCGCACCCACCCTTATTCATTGTATTCAACTCTATCTATCTATCCTCCCTCTGCCCTCATGTTGCCAGGTTCACTGTACCTGCTTCATATCCAAATACTAGCTTGGCTCCTTTCCCTCTTACCTCTCCTCTTCCAAGGCCTCCTGCTTCCTATTCCCTCCATTCCAGTGACCCCTGCACGTTTGCCATGCCTCATCCCCACTCTTCTGCTGGGCAGTCTGTCTTCTCCCAACTTTCTTCCGTCTAGAACCAACTCCCCCCCTTCCTCCATTTCTCCCCATCCCTTGGCTCTCTCAGGCACTATTTGAAACTCCAACCCCTCTCAGCCTGTTCCTGTTACTCATCCTCCTGACACCTCCTTGGGCAAACCTTAATCATTCTGGTAAGCAACCAGCTGGCCCCCATTCTTTCCTTGGTTTCACTCCACACAGCTTCAGTTTTTCCCCCCATTACAAGATCAGGCAATCATTCAACCTACAGGTCAAGTGCCTGCTTGTCTACACTGTTCTTGTTCACAGTGAACTGCTACCATTTCTGAATATGCATTTGTAAGGTTTTCTACCTGAGCTGTACTGTACGTAATTCTATGCACACACATTTTTGAAAGGTTGTAGCCTGCAGTTCAAGGGGCTAAAGCAATAGCCACCCCGCCCACCTGACTTATTTAAACTCTTCCTCCTTGCTTTATTCAGAAGCTTTTTCTTTGCTGGCTGGAGACTCTGCCAGTCTGTCTTCTCCTGAGCTTGCTGGGCCTGCCTCTGCCTATGTTTTTGAGTTGGGCTCTGCTGGTTCATGCTGGACTCTATTTGTTGTGCTTCTCCTGCTTTGGTTGGTATTTCCTGCCTCCGGCTGCTCCTGTCTTCCTTGTGTTGCTTGTTTTTTTCTGTTTGTACTTTCATTTTGTGTTTTCTTTCTGGGGGCTTTTTAGTTTCCTAGCATCCTGTTGGTCTTTGAGCGTATTGTGCTAATTCTGTGCCTATGTTCTCATGCCCCTTTTTACTTACCAGTTGTTGCAAACCATCAGTTCACTGTAATGTTATATCTATGCTTCCATTCCAGCTTCTAATCCTCAATTTCCCTCCACTTGTCATTGTATGCTGCAGTTCCCACTGCTGTATTTCCACTGTCTCCAGTGCTTCTACCTGAATTGTTTGCACCTGGTCCAAACTCATGCAGCTCAGCAGCTGCCACTCCATGTTATACTGTGTTTGTTCTACAGCTCTGCTTTCACTCACTCAGTGCTAGCTCTCTGCTCCCATGCTGTTCCTTGCTAACTTGCTACCTAATATACTGCCTTAAAATTTACCAAACCATACTTTTACTAAAACCTCAGCAGTCCATTTCTGTTTTCTGCTTCACTAAAAATGTAACCATTTATTTAGCTCTATTTGGGGTTCACCCTACCAACATTACAGTTGCTATTTGGTCTCCTGGTGCTCAGCTCATGACCTCCCTGTTATTCCCACGGCAGATGACTGTGATGCCACAGTGGATCATCTTGGCTTCAATTAGTAAGAGTATACTTTTATGTAAGCTATATGATTTTGCACTGCTCCTTCTGGCTCTCTGCCTTTTACCTGTCCATGAATAATTATGTTTACCTCGTAGCCTATATTGCTTTCAAAAATTAATGCATTTTATTAATACGTTCCAAATACTCCCTAACTTCCAATAACCTAACTCTGCCTTCATGGTTGATGATGTATTCATAACAATCATTTCATTCACTATCCATGTTGAATCCATAGCCCATCTGTATTGATTCAATTTAACCATAATTTCAATTCTCTTTTTGCGCTGCAACCATAGCAATCACTGCTAAACCTCATCGATTTCATTTACCAAAGCTTATTGAATCAATTTCTGGCTTCACAGCTTGTCACTGCTTAATGGATTCACAGCCTCTCCCTACTCAATCACTCACCTTCATGTCTTTATTAATTTGGCTTCCTTAGTGAAATTGGTTGGTTTGCTTTTGCTGGCTTTGCTCATATCACTCAATCAAATTAGGCATTCCTTCTATCTATCTCAACAATCAATTGTATCAGTCCATTGTATCAGTCAATCATCTCAGACAATCATACTGTATACCAATACCTAACCGACGGTTGCTGGCTTTGCCTAGGCACCTCATACAGAGCGCATCACAGTTATTTGTATGCCCTCCTTTATAAATTGGAGGCTTGCCAACCATGACCATTACTTCTAGGGCTCATAGACCCCTGCAGCCTACGGTCTCACTCTGCACCGAAGTTCGTATATTGAGCATGTGAAACTCAGGGTGGGGTCCTTTCATCTGGCCCATAGTGGGAATCTCCTCAATCTGGGTGGAGCTTAGCCACTTACGCCATCAATGGCATCTCTTGATGTAGAATTTAAGACTTTAGCTATGAGGGATAGGGTCCTTACACCCAAGAGCACTCCTTTAACTGGTCAAATCGGATGCAGGGGTGCCCTCTACGCTGTTCTCCCCATGAGTGTCTATGGTTCACCCAGTCTGTTTCAGTCAGTAGGCTGGCTGAGTGCCTCAGCAGTTGTTTCTCTCCTCCTCCGACCTTGGGGGTCCTGCTTAACCTTCAGAGCTCCTGCTGTTGCAGAGGACTCTCCCAACCCTTCATGGGGTCCCCTTTAGAAGGATCCTGAGAGCTTTCCATCAAATTGGAACATTATCCTCCCCTTGGACTGGGTTTCTAAATGCAGCAGCAGAGCTGTTACTAAATAAAACACCCCTAGCCTGGAAAGTAGGCAACCTAGGCCTCAGATCCCCAGAGGTTTCCTCATCAGACGGATTTTTTCCTCTTTTCAGTGCCAAAGGTCATAATTTTAGTTACCCCCTAAAATACTTACGAAGTTTCCACAATCATTTAGGTAGGTTTCTGTTGTTGGATGGAGATGGGTGATGGCCCTCCTTTGCTGTTCCCTCTCTCCTTGGGAAATCATGCCCTCTCATCATAATTCATGCATCCTATGTTCAAACTGTTACTCATTTCAGTTATCTCCGACCACTACCCTCATCTCCAATGACCATGTGTATATTCCAATCTCAATACCAACTCCTTACCTCTGCAATGCTTTCCAATCTGCTTCTTATTGGGCTTTTCCTAAGCTAACCACAGGTTGGCAGTGTGTCCCACACGGTGTCTAGAAAAATAAGAATAATAATCACGGTGAAGGATCTGTCTCCAAATAACCTCAAATTGCGCAACCAGATTTGTAAAAATTAGACCCACTCACCTGTTTTTGTTTTAGTAAATAGAATACTAATGCTTGTCAGTGTCAATGTAAAAAAGTTTATCATCAACGTTTCACAGATAAACACACTGCTTCTTCAGGAATTTATGGTTAATAAATAAATATTTTGTAAATATTAATCGGTTATTTAGGCTACTCACGTTTGGTACACATCAACAATTAATTTTAGCTGGCCCGTTGGTACAGAGGACTGAGGCACTGGTGCCTTACCTCGGCCCACACCGGTGAACCGGGTTCTGGAATGAACTCAGGCACCGTGGGCCAGGAGGGGAAAGGAGATGATTGAGCATCTGGAGGACTGCTCTCTTCTCCTGGGGAGGGGTGGGGGGATAGCTCCACTCTGTAGTGGCTGCCGGTGGAGAATGGGGGTAACGCAAGTAGCGGAAGCAGGCAGGACTAAAAATAGAGAAAGCCAGAAATTGGTTTCGGTGCTGCCGAATGACGGCCCCCACTCTCCTTGTTCCCCAGAGCCTCCAGGAGCATCCTCTGCTACAGCAGCATCCCGGACCATAAGTAAAAATAGTGTGCTGGGGTTCCCTGCCACCTGATGCCTTCCCCCTTGAAGGAGGAGGAGGGGGACCTGCCTGGCAATGGGATACTCCAGGACAACTCGGGATTGGCTCAAGGGTGCCGGAAGATGGTAAAAGCTGAGGGGGCTGAGAATCAAAAGGGTACTTATAATGGAACAAAGGGCACTTTTTCTACTAGTTTTTGCCATATAGAAATAAAAAGTGGAGGGGCTACCGCCCCTTCCGCCCCCCCGGTTCCGGCACCTATGGATTGGCTGCTATCTGTGGGGAGGTGCTCCAGAAGAGGACTGCTGGGGGGAAAAAGAGTGCTAGGAGGCCCAAAGGAGTTGCAGGCATCGGGGTGTAGGAGGAGATAAAAAGAATAAATAAACAAAAAAAAAATTAATTTTAACCAAACTTTAAATCATAATGTTAAAAAAAAAATATTTATTAAATAATATAACTTAATAACTGTTTGTCCTTTTGCTATTATTTGAAATTCACACTGAAAGGAAGGAGAACACCATTTTAAACTTTTCTACAGTATCAGATATTAAAATAAACTTATTCTCACCTGGTTAGTGAGTATGTTTCAATCTTTTAGAACTTTTTCATTCACAATATTTTCATATGCTGCTTGTTCACCTGTTATAGATATCAATATATTTTTTCAGCTTTTATATTTAAAAATGAAATGTTAAAAAAAAATCTCTAAATAAAGGTAAAATTACTTCATTCAGTATAAGAAACATCTCATAATTATATTTTTTGTAGTACTATCATGAAGCTATTTGTTTCTAACAATCTGTAAATAATTTCAAAACCAAAACACTTTAAATCATATTACTCACTTTTGTTAAGTGATTCTATCACTTTAAGAACTTTACCTTTTCCTAGGCTACCTTTAGCCTAAGGAACCCTTCCAGTGGCACCTCTAGGGATGGAACCCCCTCTGGTTTCCTGCCTTCGATATCCCTACAGGAAGGTATTTCCGAGGCACAGAGAGGTGCACAGACACAACAAAATTCATTCAGCAGCTACTACAAAGTTTATTCAGCAAGTTGCATAAGCACAACACCATAAAAACAGCAACAACGCCAGTATGTACTTCACACAAATGATCTCTGAGCATGCAAGAAAGAACTACAAATCGGGCAAGGGCACTCTACTAAACTTGATCCTGTCAAGTTGCCTACTAGAAATAAGAACGTTGAGGTGCTCTCCAACTGTCTCAGTGATCATTCTAGGATTATATGTACTTGGCTGAATCAGAAGGAAAAAGTTCCCCACTTACTATCCAGAACAGGGTATTAAAGAGGGGGAAATTAGGTGTGTTTAAAGAAGCTTTGTCTTTAGTTGATTGGTCTCCCAATGACGAAGCTAAGGATATAGACAGCACCCTTAATTACTTCTCAACTAGGTTCATTACAATCTGTGACATCTATGCACCACTGTGGAAAAAAAAGGTCAGGGGAACATCAAATGACTGGATCACTAGGGATCTTCTAGATGAAATGAGGGCCAGGAATAACCTGTGGAGTAGGGCAAAAAGTTCTGGTAGACTTTCAGAAGTACAGGGCAGTGTGCATGAATCAAGCAAGACTCACTAAAGCTAAATATTATGAAGAACAAATGGACAGGAACTGAGGTAATGGAAAAAGATTTTGGGA
This sequence comes from Neoceratodus forsteri, assembly GCA_016271365.2. Classification (NCBI taxonomy): domain Eukaryota; kingdom Metazoa; phylum Chordata; order Ceratodontiformes; family Ceratodontidae; genus Neoceratodus; species Neoceratodus forsteri. The sequence goes on from CM057456.1 coordinate 1,507,163,228, forward strand.
GAATATAAAGGACCTTCTTGGTAAAGATGATAGGAGGCACCCTACAATGCTCAACTTGAATGGTGCACTAACTTTGGATCCTCTCACCATACCTGAAGCTTTCAATATTGCATTCACTGATCTGAGCTCTGTACTCCCACCTCACTATCTTAATTCTACTGAACACACCCCATTAACATCATATGGCAAATCTCACCATCCTAACTTCTGCTTCAAACATGTTACCTCCAATGAGGTCAGAAAATATGCTCAGAAGGTACTGGGCAAAACCAGGCTTGGTAGTGACAATATCGACATGAAGCTGGTGGCTATGGCTCTTAACGAAGTAATAACTCCTACAACCAAAATCTTCAATAAATCACTTGCATTGGCTGAATTACCATCTGTATGGCAACAGGCCCTAGTGACCCCCCCAGTTCATAGAAGTGGGGATCGCTCATGCACTACAAACTACAGGCCTATTTCTATTCTCTCCCCTCTCTCAAAAGCATTGGAGACAATAACTGCTGATCAGCTTACCGGGTACCTCCAGAAGTATGATCTGCAATGTACCCAGCAGCATGGCTTTCAGAAGTGCCACAGCACAGCCACTGCTTTAGTAGAATTCTCTGACTATGTGCACAAGGCTATGGATGGTGGCAGGTTAGTGGATCTATTTCATCAGATCTCACAAAAGCTTTTGACACTGTCAGCCATCCTATCCTGCTTCAGAAACTGCTGTCCTTGGGGGTGGCCCCAGAAGCAGTCATGTGGTTCAAGAACTACCTGTTGTGCAGGACCCAGAGTGTTAAAATTGGCTCCACCATCTCAACCACAAGAAATGTCTCTCTTGGGGTCCCTCAAGGCTTCATATTGGGGCCTCTACTATTTAGCTTATTTCTAAATAACCTTCCAGATGCCTGCAGGAGTAAAATAATTTTATACACTAATGATATGTTTTCATCCTTTCCCCCCTTCCCCAGGGCACGTCTGGAATCAAGCAGTACTCTGCTCAGTATGCTTTCCTGGTAAAACTCTTAAATAAATAAATAAATGCAGTCATCCTTGGTAGTAACAACCAGCCCAATCAACTCCACAGGCAACTACAGTCTACCTTTTACCATCTAGAGGAGTAGTTCAGCACTCAGAAATTGCTCTTTAATTATAAGAATAAAGCTATTCTGATCTACTGTCACCAGCTCAAGAAAAATCACCCTGCTCTGACCATCCTCAGTAACAAGGCTGACCCTTTGGAACAGGTACACTCTTTCAAATACCTAGGGGTAACTGTTGATGGCACCCTCTGCTTAACTCAACTATCAACCAGGTTGTAAAAACTGACAACATTAAGCTGGGCACTCTTCATAGACATAAAGAATTCCTTACATTGTCTGTCCTCCACCTGGCAGTATCTAGCTCTATTCTGACACTCATCGATTACAGCTTGGTAGTTTATGGTGCAGCTACTGACACTGCTCTTAAATATGTAGAGACTGCCCTAAACAAAGCATGCAGACTCACCCTAGGTGTGGATAACCTAGCACACAGCTGCTTGTTCTATGAGCAGACAAATTGGCTGAACCTCAGGAATAGGACAAAATATTGGACATGCCTTCTTGGTAAGAATGCTTTGCTTGGCAAAGCTCCCCCTTGCATAGGGACTTACTGCAGGTTAACCTCTCTAGTTATCAGACCAGGGGCATGGCTCATAGTCCCCTCTCTGTTCCCTTCATGAAAACCTCATTGGGACAATGGTCCTTTGTGAACAGGGCCCCATTTTGGTTAAATGATGTCCCCACATCTTTACTAAACATAGATAGTCTTCACTCTTTCAAAACTGACCTCAAACACTTCCTTGCTGAAACTGGATCTTATGAGTGCAGGATTTTACCTGTCAATTCTGGCCATTCTAGGCCTCCACTTTCCCCCTCCTTCCCCTAGCCTTAATCTTATACCCAGTATGAGCTGACTCCACTGACCTGGTGCTTAGCCCTTCTCAGTGTCTTGATGCACTTAATAAATTTCTCCTCTCCTCTACACCCTGAGCTCTTGCTACTACCAGTCTTCCCACTCTTACCCTTTTCACATCTGCCTTTCCTCCTTCCAGTTCTTCCCTTCCTCCCTTTTAATGCAAAGCCCCCCACTTACATTACTGTTCGATCCTCCTCCCCACCCCCCCACTCCCTCTTGCCTAAATTTGATCTCTCCCACTAGTCTCCTGCTCCTCCTCCTCCTTGTCTAAGCCCTCTACCTCCTGGACTGAGCCTACCCAATAGGCTGACACCCCTGCGATGGAGCCTACCCACCAAGCTGCCTTGCACTTGTTTTGAAACTGAATAATGTGTTTTACTGTACCAGTTGAACAATAAAGTGAACATCTGTTAACTTTACTCATTGTGTCAGGGCTACTCTGAACTTGGGCATCTGCTATAAGTCAACTAATTCACTGCCTGAACATTGCCATGGCTGAATTATCCCTTACTTACTATATGTCAAGTTATTAGTGACAGTACATGGCATTGCCTGAATTATTCCCTTACCTGTATAAAATGTACTCCCTTCTAATTTTTTTTGTGAACTGAAGTTCTTATAATGTATGTATTTATGTATGTATGTATATATAAATGTGTGAATTGTATTGTATTGTTCAATACTGACGTGAAACCTTTGAAAGTGAGCAGCTTGCTCAAAGGTTATTTCTAAACCATGAAGTAAAGTAAAATAAAGTAAAAGTTGCATAAGCACATTGAATTGAAGGGCTGTAGCTTGCAGTTCACAGGGCTGAAGCAAAAGCCCCCCCCCCCGCCTAACCTTTTTTAAACTCTTCCTTCCTGCATAGCTTTTTTCCTTGCCCCACCACCCTCCCCTCATCCTCCAGCAGCTAACCTCTCACCTCGGGGGCTTTTCCTAAGCTATCTTTAGTCTAAGGGAATCCTTTGCATGGCACTTCTAGGGGTGGAACCCTCCTTGGGTTCCTGGCTTTGGCATCCCTGCAGGGTGGTATTCACAAGGCACAGAGAGGTGAATGGCCACAACAAAGTTCATTCAGTAGCTACAACAAAGTTTATTCAGCAAGTTTCATAAGCACACCACCACTTAAGTTGCATAAGCACTGAACTGTATTTATTCTAATTTTGTACTAAATTGTTACCAAATGTTGTTCAACTCTTCTGCTATTATGTACTGTACACCTGTTCTTCCACAGTTCACCTGCCCACACGTTGCACCAGGAAATGAGCCTCAGTTCAGTGTGCCTCTTATGGTTACAAATTTTCAAATGAATAAATAAATAATATAAGATCAAATGCTGAATGGATATTAAAATTTCATTTTTACATACTCGCTGTGTTACATAATGTTAATTAAATCTAAAGCAATGTTTAGCAAACATACCAAGGTATCAAAGTCTAAAGTTACATAAAGCAAGTCTCTGCCACCTGTCTTCACAAAATGTTATATATTTTTCTGTACTAAAGGATATTTTAATCCTGCTATAAAGTTTATTACTATCTATCATGTGTATTTTGTCAAGGTCATTCTGCATTGCTACAGCTCAGCCTCTGGATTTTTTCTGCTGTAGAAGTTCCACGGTTATCCAAAACCTCTGGTGCTCAGATCTTTATAAGTTCATTTCTACAAGCACATTATTTCACTTACAAAACAGTTATCAGCACCTTTCTGTTTTAAGGCTTCCTGTTAACATAATTTAGGCAATCTATCCTCATTCATTAAAATATTGTTTCCAGTATCTGACTGTACATACTGTTATTTTCCAAAGATAGGATACCGATTTCAAGTTTTAAAAAACACTGAGGCCCAGATATTCAAAAGGGTCCTAAAATGTACCGTAGTGCGATATTCAGCAGGAGGCAGCTGTGCCCCCCCCAAATTGCAATGTGCAAGAGCGTAATGGTAATGAATGCATGTGCAATTGAAGGAGGAGGAGGAACTATGAATAAATGGTGCAGTGTGATATTCAACAGCATGCACCATGCACAATAGGGGAGCAAACGGAAGTTGTAAGATAGCGGAAATGATCCAAAATAAAAAGGAACAAGAGAGAGGCACAAGAACGCTACAGGAAAGCCACATGTGGGAGAACTGCAAGCAGGCACAGTAGCTGTGAGCAGGAGAGGGCATCCATTTCCGCAACACTGGCGGAGTGCACAGCAAACATACAAGAGTTCCACAGGGTAGCATGTATGCCTGGCATGCTCGGGGCCATTGACTGCATCCATGTGGCCATCCACACACCACCAGGACCTGAAGGGGCCGCATATATAAATTGGAAGGGGTATGCAATCATCAAATGACAGCTGTGATTGTCTGTGTCAGCTGGTCAATGGCGGTGGTCACATCCTCCCGCACATGGTCCATCCCTGCCAGGATCAGACCAGTGTCCCTGCTGCAACGCTCCTCTGCCTGGCACAGGGCCGCACTGAGTACATCCACCACCGTCACAAGCTGCAACTGCTGATCGACTGAATCTTGGAGTATGCGGGTGTGCTCATCTAAGAGGTCATCCACCTGATAGGCATGCTGTCCCTCACAGTGTTCATGGCCCTGATGGGCAGTTCCTCTTGAGGGTGGATGCTGCACACCAGGCCCATGCCTGGGCATGTCCACAGGCAGTGCAATGACGCTGCCCCCCAACACTGTCACCCCATGGCCATTGGCCGACTGCTGACACTGCCCCTCCAGCTGCCACTCTCCAGGGCTCAACAGTGCCACCACAGTGGCCACAACAGCCCCACTGTCCTGGACAGGCACAGGCTGGGACTGTGATGTCATGCAGGCCTCCACGGTGGCACCACCCACAGCTATGCCCGTGCTGTAACCTGCTATGTGGCCATCCTGCAGCCCACACGTATCACTGTCCATGATGTGAGCTCCATCATCATCAGTGCCAGATCCAGCACCAGTCCGAGTCTCAGCATACTGGCATCCATTGACGCTGGCACTCTGAACATGGGCAGGGCCTCCTCCACACCTGCTCCACCAACATCAGTCTGGACAGCCAGGTGGGCCCACTGTCACCCTGACCCTCAGACACCTATGGAGGTGGACAGGCCCTCCTCTGTGTCCATGGTATCACCATCAGTGGACAAGCCCACCACTGCTGACCCATGTAGATGCTCAGGAGCTGTAAGGGAACACAGTAGCATTAATGTATCTGCCCTATCCTGTGTCATCCCCCCAGTGACAGACCAGGACCTACCATGCAGTGACGGGCTACCATCTGTCTGGAATCCACCACCTGGAACACCCTCGATGGCACAACGCCGCATGCTGCCAGCAACCTGCTCTTCTTGTGAGGTCAGGCGTTGCACAGCTGGCTGTCCCCCACTGGTCACAGCCCTTGATGCCCTGATGGCAGCCACCTGTCCATGCCCACCTTCTTCTTGCACTCCTGCATAGACCACTGGTGGCTGCCATGCTGGTTGACAGCATGCGACACCTCTCCCATGCAGCAGCAGCATGGGCCTGTGATGTTCCCCACTGTCTGCTGAGCAGTGGCTCCTTTTCAAGATAGGCCTCAAACAGGGCATCTGTTTCTGCCTTGGTGAAGTTTGGCTCCTCTTCCTCCCGCATCTCTGTTCCTCTTCCTCCACCTCACAATCGCCATCATTGATCCTGTGGGAATGACAGGTGTTACCTCTGACTGTGCAGTCCCATGCATCTCCCACACACCACAGTCCACACTCCCAAACAGCATGCAACTCACCACAATAGACTGCAATACCAGACTATGGCCTTTGCAGCCCAATGTCGCATTTATATAGTGCAACGCATTCAAATGAGGTGAGGCGCAATTTTAAGTGGATGCTAATGCAGTATCTGCACCATTGAATAGCTGATTAGCTGATTTGCATATGCCATCTGAATATCGCGCTGTTGCACCTTGTGCAATTGTGTTGCACATGCTCAGGCAAGGGCACATTTCTGTGACGTGGGCAGTGAACAGCGAACGGCGCATGCCCGGGGTGCTGACACTGACGCCTGCTGTGCTGCTGACATGCTGTGCACGGGAGGCAGTGCAGGGCATGGCCACCATTGTGCCAGTGGCACTACTGCGCTGTTCACATGTATGGCACTCTGGCACTGGGGTGCCATAGGTGCCGTGGAGCCACTCGCGTAGTAGGCCACTACAGGCAGTGCCACACAGTTGCCCTACTGTGCTACACATGGTGAGTACCAATTGCACTGTGGCAGTCCATGCCAAGAGCACTCTGACCCTGTGCTGACCTTTACCCCTAGGTGCCATGCGTCCGTATGGTTACACCTCTATCAGGCTGTTCGGTGACAGCACGATGGGGAATGGCAGCGCAGTACCGTGCAGCATCTGCACGTGGCAGACATGCACTACAGAGCACCATTTTGACACTGAATGCTTGGAGGATGGCACAGAGATGGGCACCAATCTGGAGCCAGGTTGAACTGGCCAACCTTGTGTCCCTGGTGGAGCCCCATGCTGCTGCTGCTCTATTTGGGGAGGCACCCCTGGACAGGGCCAGGAGTGCCATGTGGGAGGAGGTGGTGGTGGCCCTGGAGGAGGCCATGGGTGTACAGCGCATGGCAGAGCAGTGCAGGCACTACTACGGGGACCTGAAGTGTAGGGAATTGGACAGGCTTGCCCACCTGCGGTCATGCACCAGGAGGGTCATGGTTCCATGGCCAGGTAGGTGCCCCATCCATACACTGCTTACGTCCATACGGGTATCGTGGTGGCATGTGTCCAGCATATGGGGGGCCGTCCAGTGTTGGCCATGGTGGTGGTGGTGGTGGTATAGGGTGGGGGGGAAGATGGGTATGGCTGTGTGGGATTGCACACACCCAGGGGCGGGGGGACTTTACTACTGGATTGAAGCCAGAAGGTGAAGGAAAGAAACATATTCAATTCAGTGCTTCAGAGTAACTGATAACTGGTATTTTTCTTTTAAACTTAGATTGTAGGCTTGTAGTGACACTATACTTTCTTTCTGTGTTGTCTTTACTTATAATTGTTTTTGGGCTGTTGAAAATTTAAAAAATAGTGGTGGTGTAATTCTGTGCTGTCTTTAATTGCTGCAAATTTTATCTTGGCTTGTCTGACTGTCCTGTAGCTGGGTGAAGGGTGTTAATTGTCTGGCCTCTGACCTCAGCTACGTGATAACTGGAGGTGGGGCTTAGTCACAGTTAAAGCAGCAAACAGAAGTTCATCTTCTCAGAAGAAGCCAGAAGGTGAAGGAAAGAAACATATTCAATTCAGTGCTTCAGAGTAACTGGTAACTGGTATTTTTCTTTTAAACTTAGATTGTAGGCTTGTAGTGACACTATACTTTCTTTCTGTGTTGTCTTTACTTATAATTGTTTTTGGGCTGTTGAAAATTTAAAAATAGTGGTGGTGTAATTCTGTGCTGTCTTTAATTGCTGCAATTTTCTCCCTCCCACCCCTTCCCCAACTCTAATTATATGCCCTGATAAATCTGATTGACAGGAGCTAAACACAGGGTATAGTAAGAGGTGTGAAGTAGGAGGGGCATAAGGGGAAGAAGACCACCCTCAGCACGACAAGTGTTTTGATTCATTTATTTATTTATTGGTTTCTTTTCCTTAAAAAATATATATCTGAGGATCAGTTACAGGATTTTAGTACTGTAAATAAATAAAAAGAGAACTAAGAGAGCTTCAGTAGCAGATAAGTAGTGGAATTACAGTATAATGTGGGGAGTGGTGCAATGCAGTGGCTGTGGGGCAGCCATATTCAGGCAGACCTTCTGGACACTGAGGTGCTGCCCTATCTGCATGCATCTCCGGGACTGCGGGATGAGGTAGCCAGACTCAGAGCGGAAGTAAACTGGGTCAGGAGTACCATCACCCTGTCCAGGAACCACCCAGTCCAATGCAGCTGCCTCAAAGGATGCCGAGAACGAGGAGCACTTGGATGACAGTGGGCTCAGGGAGGGTTAGAGCAGTCAGGCAGAGGCACATCCCAGATCCTATTCCACTCAAGAATTCATATGCCACACTGGCAAATGAGGGCAACCAAATAGAGGTACCCAAGGAAGTGGAAGGAAAGGATGTGGAGGTTAGGCAAGGAGGTGACCTCAGTGGGGAAAGCAGTGGACCCCAGAGGAGGAGGAAGCGAATCCTGGTGGGGGACTCCATCATAAGAGGGATCCAGCTAGGAACACAGGAGGGGGAGGACAGGGAGGTGAGGTGCCTACCAGGTGCCACGGCATGGAGGGATGGAAGGAAGATACTGGGGATCACTGGGAAGGTAAGACAGGAGGGTGAGCTGGATGTCATTATCCACCTAGGTACTAATGACTTGGCAAATGGGGAGCCAAGGAAGTTCAGGAAGAGTTTAGGAAACTGGGAGGGTCTCAAGCAAGTAGCTACTTCTGTCACTTTCAGAAGTACTACCTGTGAGAGGCAAGGGAGAGCATAGGAGTGCATGCACCAGGAACTTTAACTCATGGTTGAAGAACTGGTGCTGTGAGGAAGGGTTTGGATTCATTGGTGACTGGGGACCCATCTGGAGGGATGGAGGTTTGTTCAAGCCTGGCGTGCATCCATCCTGGAGGAATCCAAACATCAATGATAAGTTTAAATGCTACATTGACAAGCATTTAAACTAGCAAAGGGGTGGCAGGCCAGCAAGGATGGTACCTACTTGCTCGCCTCCCCCACAGCTAGTAATGGAACCAGTGAACCAGAGGAGGGCTATCTCTGCAAAGCAGTGTGCAAAGTTGGAGATTAGTGTCCAAAAGGTGGATAAGCAGAAAAGGGCAAAATTCAGCAGAAGGGCAGGCAGCAAGGAGAACCAGGGATAAATGACAACCAAGGAAGGGGCTGGGAGAACAGTGAAGCAGTCTAGGAGGTCAAATCATGGAAAGTCATGTGTGCAAATGCCAGGAGCCTTAGCAACAAGATGGAAGATCTGGAGGCTGTCATGGTACAGTCAGACCTGGACATTGTGGCCATCACTGAAACCTGGTGTAATGATAACCATGACTGGGAGATGGCCATACCTGGCTACAACATATTCAGAAGAGACAGAGCAGGCAGGAAGGAGGAGGAGTGGCACTGTATGTGAAAATGACATAAGGGCCACACAGATCCAGGAGGAACAAATGGGGAGAGATACTGTGGGTTAGCTTGGAAAGGAAAATGGGGCCAGCCATTCCAGACAGGTGTGGTCTATAGACCACCAGCCCAGGAGGAAGAAACAGATAGGGAGTTGATGCTAGCCATCCAAAGGATGGCAGACAAGGTGAGGTAGTACTGGTTGGAGACTCTAATATACCAGACGTGGACTGGAGCATCCCAGCAGCAGCATCAACTAGGAGCAGATTTATCCTGGACTCCCTTCAGGGTGCTTCCTCAAGCAACTGGTCATGGAACCAACTCGGCAGAAGGCAATACTGGACTTGTGCTCACAAACAGAGACAGTGTGATGGGGGTAACAGTGGGGGAGCACCTGGGTAACAGTGACCACCAGTCATTGTGGTTTGAAATCACAGAAAGAGCAGAACCAAACCACACAAAAACACATATCCTGGATTTTAGGGGCAGACTTTGGGAAAATGGGGAGATGCTTGAAAGAGGCATTAAGGGGAATGGGACAGGAATCAGGGATTGAGGAACAGTGGGAGTATTTAAAATGGGATTATAAGAACAACAGAATTATGCATTAAGCAGGTTAGCAAGAGGAAAAGAAAGAGAGACCATTATGGTTTTCCAAAGAGGTAGCAAAGAAAGTGAAAGCCAAAAGATTGCATTCAGGCAATACAAAAGACACAGGCAGAAGGGGATAGGAGAAGTACCAGGAGAAACAAAGGGAGGCAGGGAAGTCAGTAAGGGAAGCCAAAGCTCAGACAGAAGAACACATTGCAAAATCAGTGGTTAAAGGGGACAAAACCTTTACAGGTACATAAGTGAAAAAGAAGGACAAAGGAGGATAGTGAGACTGAAGGGGAGGATGGGAGCCCGTGGAGGATGACAACAGTAAAGCTGACATATTGAACAGGTATTTCTGCTCAGTCTTTACTAAGGAAGAGGGGGTAATGGGTCTGAAGGAGTACAAGGGTGAGAATGGTGCAGAAATGGACACAAGTCCCTTTACACGAGAAAGGGTCCTGAAGGAACTGGAAGTAATAAGAGCTGATAAAGCAATGGGGCCAGATGGGGTGCACCCAGGGTCCTTAAAGAACTAAGAGAGTGGTGGCTGAACCTCTGGCTATCCTGTTCAGCCAATCACTGGAAACAGGGAGGTACCCAAAGACTGGAGGACAGCAGATGTAGTCCCCTTATACAAAAGTGGGAACAAAGAGGAAGCAGGGAACTACAGACCAGTCAGCCTCACCTCGGTAGTGGGAAAGACCATGGAAGCACTACTGAAGGAGAGATTGGTGGAACATCTGGTTGTCAATGGACTACAGGACCCAAGGCAGCATGGTTTCACCAGGGGGAGGTCATGTCAGACCAACCTCATTGAATTTTTTGACTGGGTGACTAGGAGGTGGATCAGGGGAGGGCAGTGGACATGGCCTATCTGGACTTCAGCAAGGCCTTTGACACTGTGCCACATAGAAGACTATTACACAAACTGGGGAATATGGGTGTGGGCAGGACAGTAGTGTGGTGGGTAGGTAACTGGCTGGGTGGCAGGACACAGAGGGTGTGGTAAATGGCTGTCACTCCACAGAGGGAAGAGTGACCAGTGGTACCACAGGGATCAGTGCTGGGACCGGTCCTATTCAACATCTTCATCAGTGACATTGCACAGGATATAGAAGGCAGAATTTCACTGTTCGCTGATGACACAAAGCTCTGTAACAGAGTAGACACACCAGAGGGTGTAGACAGAATGAGAAGGGACCTGCAGAAACTTGAAGAATGGTCAAGGGTTTGGCAGTTGAAATTCAATGCAAAGAAGTGCAAGATAATGCATATGGGGCACAAAAACCCTGGCACAATATATCAGTTGGGGGGTGAGGATATAGCATGCACCAAGCAGGAAAGGGATCTTGGGGTTGTCATCTCTGATGACCTTAAGGTAGGGAAACAGTATGACAAGGCATCAGGTAAAGCAAATAGGATGCTGGGATGTATAGGCAGGGCATCACCAGCAGGAAAAGGGAGGTCATAATTCCACTATACAAGACACTAGTGAGGCCCCACCTGGAGTACAGTGTACAGTTCTGGAGACCATACCTACGTAAGGACATAGACAGGGTAGAGAAGGTTCAGAGGAGGGAAACAAAGATGGTGCATGGGTTGCATCACAAGTCCTATGAAGACAGGTTGAAGGAACTGAACATGTACTCCCTGGAGGAGAGGAGGAGAGGGATATGATAGAGACATACAAGTATCTTTACAGGGAGGAACAGGGTGCAGGAAAACACTATTTTAAGCGAAAAAGATGTTTCAGGACTAGAGGACATGGGATGAAGTTGGAGGAGGATGATTCAGAGGAAACATGAGAAAGAATTTCTTCACAGAACGGGTGGTGGACAAGTGGAACACCCTGCCAGAGGAAGTGGTGGGGGCTGAAACAATCACGGGATTTAAGAATGCATGGGATAGACATAAAGGAATTCTAGAGGTCAGGGGTAAGGGGAAATAGACTTCTAGGAAAACAAACTGAACTTACAAGCTCAAATGGGCAGACTAGGTGGGCCATAGGCCCTTATCTGCCGACACTGTCTATGTATCTATGTATGTATCTATGATGTTCCTCTCTCCATGTTTGCACCCTAGGCCCTGAGGTGTGCCGGCATGCAAGGGAGGGAGGCTGCGTTTGAGGCACATCATGCTGCAAGGGCGGCCATACAAGACCAGCGGCAGGACCAGCCTGATGATGGCGAGTGCTTTACATCCACATTTTTTGTGCATGCTGTAACAGGGCAGGCAGCAGGGCATGGCCACCATCCATTGACATCACTGCCATGCACACAACATGGTACAGTCAGCACTGTCCAGCGGCACTGCATGTCTGGGAATGTGTCAATGGTGGTCCATGTATGCACCAGGTACATGGCTGTGCCACTGCTTCACACTGCATAGCCATGTCACTGTACAGCCACAGTGGTGCTGTGCAGGACTTGGGCAGTGGGTGTGCAGTGGTCCACATGGCTGTGTGCACCTGGGTGGGCAGGTCTTGTGGACACGATCACAGTGGGTGGTCGCACACCATCACAGAGACATGTCCCATGGCCATATGCCATGCACAGTGGGTGGGCTGCAGGGGACTCTGCTCCCTTGTCCTAGGTGGACGGTGGTTGCAGACCATCAAACGGATGCTACAGGAGATGCTGCAGGTGGCAGGGCCTCCCTTGAGATATTCCAACAGATAGACCATCTGGGAGTCCGAAGGATGCATGGCGGGAGGTGCAGTCAGTGCAGGGAGTGGGCTCCCTCAACATGTTTCACCCCATGATTTCCCTAACCCTGGACCCACCCTCACCCCCTCCTTCCTCTACCATTTGTTCACCCTGCCCCTTACCCACCCCACCTGGTTTGTGGCCCTCCCCCAACCTTTTGTATATAGCTGTAAATAGTTGTTTTTGATCTTTTAAAATACATTTGCTTTGTTATGCCTACTGTGGTGGTCTCTGATTTGCAGCGGGCTAAAGGTGCTCAGCTGCAGTGGTGTGCATGGTGTCAGGGGTGGTGTAGTCATGGGTGTGTGTGTGTGTGTGTCCATAGGGGAAGTGACTAAGGTTTGGGATTAGCTATCAGTCACTGTCTGTGGTTTGTGTGTTGTTCCCTGCACACTGGATGACTGTGTGCAGTGGTCCATGGTGCATGAACTGTGTCCAAGACGCACCTGTTAGACCATCCATGACCTGTGCAGCTGACACCCTTGCATAACTGTGACCTGCACAGTCCACTGGCACTAGTCAAGGGGGGAGGCACTGATAAGCAGCAGAAAAATCCCAGCCTCTCCCTACAAAACAGGGTACTAATGAGAAAAAGACCGAAGTGGAAAGGTCAGTGGGGGATGCTGCAACAGAAGGTAAAGCCATTCAAAAATGGAGAGCAATGAGTACCAATGCCCATAGCCTGAGTAACAAGCTTCCTGAATTAGTGGCCTTGATGGAAGAGGAACACCTTGATATCGTGGCAGTCATAGAAACATGGTACACACAAAACCATGACTGGGATGTAAACATACCAGGATACACTATCTACAGGAGGGACAGGGAGGGTAAAAGAGAAGGAGGAGTAGCTCTTTACATAAGGGAAGGAATCAAAGTAACAGAACAAAAGGGTAAACAGGGAGGAGAAGAAGCACTGTGGGTAAATTTGGAGACCGGCAATGGCACCACAATCTGCACTGGGGGTGTATACAGACCCCCTTCTCAGAGGGAGGAAATGGACAAGGAAATGATAGAAAGTATACTTAGAATGGCAGAAAAAGGGGAGATATTGCTGATGGGTGATCTGAATATGCCAGATGTTAACTGGAGTGCAGTTGCAGCAGCCACTTCGAAGAGTGGGGTTATTCTAGATGCCCTAAAGGGGGCATGCCTTAGACAACTAGTATTGGAGCCCACTCAAGAGGGAACAATCTTAGACCTGGTTCTCTCAAATGGAGATGAAGAGGGATCACAGATGTAAAGTGGGTAGCATCTGGGAACTAGCGACCATCAAACAGTATGGTTCTAATAAACACAGCAATAGAGTCAAGCCATACAAAGGTAAAAGTACTGGACTTTAGGGGGCTGACTTTGCCAAAATGGGTGAGTTCTAAGGAATGCACTAGCAAATGGGCAGGAAGGAGGGTGGAAGAACAATGGGGAATAATAAAACTGCCATCACAGAGGTAACAAGCCTTTGTGTGAAGCAAATAAACAAAACGAAATGATGTAGAAACCACTATGGTTCTCAAAGGAAGTGGCAGTGAAGGTTCAAGAGAAAAGAAAGTATCAGGAAGTAAAAGGAATCACAGAAGGAGCAGGACAGAGAACTGTATCAGTTAAAGCAAAGGAAGCTGGGAAGGCAGTCAGAACAGCAAAGGCCCAAACCGAGGAAAAGATAGCCAACTCAGTTAAGAAGGGGATAAAACCTTTATAGGTACATCAGGGAGTGAAGGAAGACCAAGGGAGGGATAGTGAGGCTTAATAAAGGGAGGAAGGGTGGGCAGAGGTGACTGTGAAAAGGCAGAGATACTAAAAAATGTTTTGCTCGGTATTTACAAAGGAAGAGGGGAGGTACCTAAAACAAACAGTAGAAACACTCTGGATATGGAAGTTGATACCAGCCCATTTACAGAAGAAAGGGTTCTGAAAGAACTTTTAAAACTAAAGGTGAACAAAGCAATGGGGCCTGATGGGATTCATCCCAGAATTCTAAAAGAACTAAGGGTAGAACTAGTGACACCACTGACTACCCTTTTTAACAAATCATGGGAGGATGGGGTGGTACCCGAGGACTGGAGGAGGGCAGATGTGATTCCCCTTCACAAAAGTGGGAGCAAGGCAGAAGCAGGAAACTACAGACCTGTTAGTTTAACCTCAGTGGTAGGGAAAATGATGGAATCACTTCTGAAGGAAAGAACTGTCAGTATCTAGAGGTCAGAGGGCACAGAACCCAAGGCAGCATGGATTCACAGTGGGAAGGTCATGCCAGACAAATCTGATAGATTTCTTTGACTGGGTGACCAAAGTAGTAGCTCAGAGAGGGCTATGGACATGGCCTACCTAGACTTTAGCAAGGCATTTGACACAGTCCCACACAAAAGATTAATATACAAGTTAGCCAGCCTGGGGTGGGTCCCAAGATGACAGCCTGGGTAAAGAATTGGCTGGAGAATAGGACACAGAGGTAATATTAAATGGAGTCCACTCTGAAGAAGGGGTTACTAGTGGGTACCACATGGTTCAGTATTAGGACTGTCCTCTTCAATGTCTTTATAAGCTACATTGCAGAGGGACTGGAAGGAAAGTATGTCTCTTTGCAGATGACATAAAGATCTGCAACAGAGTGGATGCACAAGGTGGGGTGGAAAGGATGAGAAGGACTTGGCAAGGTTAGAGGAATGGTCAAATGTATGGCAGCTTAGATTCAATGCTAAGAAGTGCAAGGTAATGCACCTGGGAAAGAAAACCCTGGGGAAGAGTACACAATGGGGTGAGATACTAACAGCAACAAAAATAGAAAGGGACCTGGGGTAGTCATATCAGATGACCTAAAGGTGGGCAAGCAATGAGAGGGCAGCAAGGAGGGCTGGGGATACTGGGATGCATAGGAGAGGTATCACTAGTAGAAAACAAGAAGTTATTATCCTCTGTACAGACAGCTGGTGAGACCCCATCTGGAGTACTGCGTGCAGTTCTGGAGACCCAATCTCTGCAAAGACATAGACAGGATGGAAGCTGTCCAGAGGAGGGCAACTAAAATGGTACAGGGTCTGCACTGGAAGACATATGAAGAGAGACTTAAGGAGATTAATATGTATAGCCTCGAGGAAAGGAGGGAGAGGGGGGACATGATAGAAACTTTCAAGTACCTCAAGGGAATCAACAAAGTCTAAGAGGGTAGCATCTTTCAAAAAAAGAGGTGTGCAAGAACAAGGGGCACAATTTGAAGATGGGGTGGCTCAGAGGTAATTTAAAGAAGTATTTTTTCACAGAGAGGGTTGTGGATGCATGGAATGGCCTTCCGGAGAAGGTTGTGGAGTCAAAAACAGTGGTAGAATTCAAGCATGCATGGGACAGTCATAAGGCAATTCTAGGGGGTTGGGGTAGGAAGAAGTAGGCTGCTGGTTAACTAGGATCTGCAGCTTATCCATTAGGTAGGGAAATGGGCAGACTGGGTGGGCCAAGCAGTGCTTATCTGACATCAAATTCTATGTTTCTATGTTTCTACGTCAGTGGTGGCTGTCCATACTGGACAGCTACTGTACCCAGCACAATGCCAGGTTTCCTCCAGTCACTGGTGTGGTGCATGTCTGCCTTGGGTGGCACTGTGGTCCCCGCTGTTGTTGTCCCACCTCCATGCTGTCGCTTGTGTGTGTCACAGGGGATGTGCACCACTGTCTGTCACTTGTGCTCCAGGCGCATGCTGGTGGCATACAGCTCCATGGTGCATGCGCAGAGTGGCTGACACTCCTGTGCCATGGAGGGGTGCTGACCATGTGTATATGGTTTCCATGCCAACACACTGGGGGCTTGGTTACCTGCTACTGTGTACCTGTGTTGGTGTGCCCTTGGGTATGGGTGGGTGTTTGTCCATGCACTGTGTTGCATCCTGTGGCACATGTTTCCATGCACCACTGTTGGTGTCTGCACTGGCTGTTGTGGCCAGTGCTGGGTCGGGGTGTGTCTTTGGGAAGGTGTGCAGGGTGCTGTACCTTTGGTGGTGGGGTCTGGGACATGCCCTGTCACGTGTGGGGTACCTCGTGTGCCGATGCATGGTCGGTCTCTCAGCTGTACCTCGGGGAGGACATGCATGGTGGCACTGTGTATGCAGTTGTTGCCACGCTGTCTGCTGCCACTTGCTGATGGGTGCTCGTGGTGGGGCTGCCTTGCATGGTTCTGGGGTGCACAGGGTTGCATTGTCACAGTGGGGGTGGTGGCATACATGGGGTGTCCTGCACTGGTGGACACTGCTCCTGGGCAGGGTGTTTGGGGATCATGATCCATGGTGTGCTCTGCATTGGTGGGATGGTGTGGCATGGGGTGGTCGGACCTCCTTGTGTGCTGGTCACAGCTTGCCAGGGGGTGTGCTCGGGCACCATGCGCTGGCTGTGGGTTTGTTGCTGGTATCCATGGGCCAGTAGTTATTCCAGCTCTCCCCCAGTTGTGCAGTGCATGGGGGTGGGGGTGATGTCTGTTCTGCTGTGTGCTCCTGTTCCCATCTGTGGCATGGGTGGTGGGCCCCTGCATCCTGTCCCTGCATCCTTGGTTGTGCTGTTGCACTGCTGCCCTGCTCCACTGAGCATCCCTGGTTGTGCTGTGGCACATCTGAACTGCGCCACGGCACATCCCTGGTTGCACAATGGCACAGGTGGTGTGATATTCAATCGTGCTGGCAGGCACATCTTGACCTGCAAAGTTTTTGAATATCGCGCTTCTAGCACATGGGCACAGTGGACTTGCACTTGCTCCTGCTGTTGCGCACTTTTTTGGGGCAGTTTGAATATCTGGGCCTAAGCATACCTTTTGCAGGTCCAGAATTGTCATAATTAAAACATTTTGAATTATTTATGCATCAGTTTTCTTCTTGTTAGACCCCACACCTCACTACCATATAAAGATTGGTTAAATGTTTTAGCTTTAAAACTTTTTTATAGTACAGTACAATAGTTATTTGCAAAATGTGTACAAAGTATTTAATTCCAGGAGAAATTTTACGTGCATGATCTATAACATACAACACTTCTCCTTTCTTTCTCATTTGTCTGCCTAGCCTTGTCAAAGATTTTTTCAACTGTCTGCATTCCAGGTCAAACCATGGGCAAGATTCACTGGTTAAATTCTCACTTCTTTTCCTATTATCTTACTCGGTTTTACTCAGTTTTATTAAAGTGGAAGAAGGCACTAGGCCCATCGAGACCACTTTCCCCACAATTGTGGGGGGAAATGTCTTCTCTTTCTCTTTTTATTATTTTTTTAACTGCCCAGAAATAATCTATCGAGTTGGACCTTAAATTTATCCCGAGATGTTTCATCAACTATATACTGTGGCAGAGAGTTCTACAAAACTGCAGTTCTAACAGTAAATAAATATTTCCTTTTGTTAGTGAATGCCTTTTGTATTTGAATTTGTCTGTTATTACATCTTAAACCATAAACCTTATCCATATATGTTAGTCCACTTAACTTCATCAGATGTTTATCATTTAAAATGTTAAAGAATAACAAAAGATCACCCAATCTCGTCTCTCTTGTAGGTCATACAAACCCAGAGATTTCACTCTATCTTTATATGGAAGATGTTTTATATCAGGGATGAGTTTTGTCATTCTTCTTTGTAGACTCTCAATCAATTTCCTATCCTTTTTCAAATATGGTGTCCAAAATGAAGATGCAAAATCAGTATGATGTCTAATATAAGCTTTATATAATTTTGTTATACAGTCTTTATTACGCGTTATAAATTATTTTTTTATACCATTGATAATACGATTTCCTGTTTGAGTTACTGTAATGCATTGACTGCTCCAATTAAATTTATTGTTAACTATAACTCCTAAATCGTTTTCTTGGGTTCCATTCGGGATTTGTTTCTCACATAATACATAATTGGTACATGGATTCCTTTTACCCAAGTGCATAACTATGCACTTGTCAGTATTAAACAACATATCATTATCATTTGCCCATTTTTCAATATTGTTAAATCCATTTTAGTCGATTGATGTTTAATTCTGAATCCACCTCAGCTGAGATTTTAGTATCATTGGCGAATTTACTGATCTGGTTTCTACCCCCATTTGAAGATCTCAATAAAACTCCAAACAAGGTAGGACCCAATACCGAACCCTGGGGTATACCACTAGTAACAGAAAATCTGGAGGAGACTGCATTCCTAATTCTAACAATCTGGCTTCTATTCTTCAGACACTCCTCGACCCATTTAATAACATATCTATTGAATCGCAATTTAATTAATTTCAAAACCAACAGGTTGTGCGAGACCTTATCAAATGCCCTACTAAAATCCAAATACACAACATCAACCGGGATTCCTCGGTCCAGACTACTACTTATGCTTTTGTAGAAAGTTATAAGATTAGTAGTGCATGATCTTCCCTTACAAAATCCATGTTGAGAATTATCTACTAGACCCTTAATTAGTATTTCTTGATCCAACCTTGCCTTCAATATTCTTTCCATAATTTTACATACCACCAAAGTGAGACTAATGATTCTATAGTTATCCACCCTACCTTATTACCCTTTTTATGTATAGGTATCACAGTAGCTAACCTCCAATCCTGAGGAACCACTCCATACATATATGATTTATTAAAGATCAAGTATAAAGGAAATAAAAGTGCGTCAGAAATTTGTTTAATAAAATATGGATTTAAATTATCTGGACCCAAGGCTGATGTTTCCTTTAAACTATTAATAGCCTCCTTTATTTCTAACAAAGTAATTTCTTCATAAAGACTAGAATAATCATATACTTGATCTTTTGAGGAATCATTAACTGTAAATACTGTCCTGAAATAATTATTAAATACATTGGTAACAGCTAATTTGCTTTCTATAATTTTCCCTTCATAGATGATGGTAGCTATTGAGGGATTAGAATTTTTAATTTTATTGATATATGCAAAAAATGATTTTGGATTGAATTCCAATGTTGATAACTTAAGTTCAATACATTTTCTTTCTTTAATAATGAGGGATTTAGTCAATTTAAGTTCTTCTTTTATAATTACATCTATTTACCTCACTCAGATAAGCCTTAAGTTTCCTAAATGCTTTCTTCTTTTTATTTATCTGTTTTTGTATTTTTGGTGTTAACCAAGTAGGAATTTTACCTTTATGGTTATTTATTTTGATTGTGGGAAAAAAGGTTTTTTCAAGGTCATATATCGTATCCTTAAGAATAGACCAAGATTCTTCTGCATTCTTATCTTTAAACAAGGTAGACCAATCAGTATTTAGCAGTATACCCTCTATATTATTATAATTTCCCTTATAATAATTACAACGTTTACTTTCCCTACTACAATTTTTGTCACCTATTAGCGAGAAGGTGACAACCTTGTGGTCACTAGAGCCTAAAGGTTCAATTATTTCTATTTTATCCAATTTATCTGGAATGTTAGTCAGGATAAGATCAAGGATATTTTTTCCCCAAGTCAGTTCCATCACCATTTGTTCAAGACCTAAACTAGTAATTAACTCTAGATATTTATGTTCAATATTTGTAGTTGCTGTACGATTTAACCAGTCACTACCTGGGAGATTCAAATCCCCATAATGATAAGACTAGATGATTCGGAATATTCTTCCAGGTATTGTATAATCGCTTGGTCATATGAAAAATCAGCATTTGGAAGGCGATATATATTTATTAGTATAGTTTTTTGTTTTTGATATTGGAATTGAACACAACACCCCTCAATCTGTATCCCGTTTACCAAGTGTATAGCGACTCTATGACTGAAATTGTATCCTTTATATACAAACAGACCCCTCCACCTATTCTATTACCCCTATTTTTATAATACAAATTATATCCTGGAATAGCATTAAACCAATGGGACTCATCATTCCACCACGTTTCAGTAATAGCTATGAAGTCTATTTCGTACTTTTTCATTTTTCCTTCTAACTCCGCTAACTTAATAATGTTTAAACTTCTAGCATTACACAGAAAAAATATAAACTCATCAGATGTTAGAACTAATTCCGATGCAATGCTCCCCCTTTTTCCCCCTGTTTTTAGTTTAAACACTGGTTAATTATGGATAAAAATTGTTTACCAAGGAGATGACTTCCTTTTATACTCAAATATAGACCGTCCCAACTGTAAAGACTGTAATCCTTTTCAAATGTTTCCCAATGTAATACAGGTGATGCTATTATTTAAAGTCCATTTATGTAGCCATTCATTCACTTTTTATTTTATAATGAATTTTCTTAGATGCTAAAGGTATAGGTAATATTTCAGAGAGACAGATTTCGAATTCAAGGATTTTAAAGTGCTGACCAGAGACACATAGCTATTTTTAATGTCATTGACAGTAAATTTATTTATGCCATTTGTTCATACGTGAACTACAACCAAAGGATTAGTACCCCCATTTTTAAGGACATTAGGAACCATTCTCTCAATATCCCTTATCCAAGCGCCCCTGAAACTGGAACACATTCTGTTTTGTTTATAATTATTACAAATATGTCCATCCATGTATTTAATTATTGAATCACCAAGAACTATGACCTGTCTTGGTTCCTCACTATCCATTTTTTTCTGAATGCACAATAGGGCTTCCAGATAACTCTATGGGTTCTGTTGTGGTATCATGCATTGGAAGAAGCATTACTAATTTTGGGAATTGTATTATGTGTTTGAGCATTAGTTTCAACATCATCCCTTTCTTCTTGAGTAGGAAGTAATCTGTCGATGGAACTTTCAACATTGGTGCATATAATTTCATCACTTTTTTCATTAAATACAGCTTTTTCTCCCAGGATTTGAAAACAGTTTTTCAATGGAATTTTAAATTCCATAGCTCTCCTTCCCTTTTTTGCTTTATTCTTCCTAAACACAGGACTCCATTCATCACTGCTTTCACCATAATCCTCTCTTGCTCTCTTAAGTGAATCCTCTTTAATCATATTTTGATTTTTGAATGTGGTAATACTAGTTTTTTTTAAACTCATCTAATTCAAACTGTAGTATCTCATTTTGTTTACCTAATTTCACAACTTGTTGTTCTAACCCTTCAATCTTAGCCTTTAGCTCCAAGTTAAGTATACATTGGAAACATTTTAGGCCTTTGAACCCCACACTTGTTTCCAAACAAAAATTATTGCAAAGTATACAAGTCATGGCAATTTCCCCTGTAGATAGGGTAACTATCCCCTCATTAATATTCATTTCCTTACCCTAGTACAAATGTTTGCAGAAATGATGATCCAAAGTAGGTTAACGCTACTCTGATTACAAGTGGCAAAGTAATGATTATTGGAATATATGCCCAGGTGAAAAAAATTTACTGTATTTTCTTTAGAGTACTAGTTATTCCGCCTAGCAAGCCTAGCATGCCTGACACGTGCATCTATGTATGCGTCTTTGCGTTTGACGCATCGCTCAGCCGCTGGCCCCTGCTCGCCACGGAGTGTGTTAAAATAGTGTTCCCAACCCAGAAGTGCTGTCTGAGGTCACTAGACCTCACCAGAGCAAACTTCACAAAGATAAAGTAAATTAAATAAAGAAACCCTGTTACAAGGCTACAGGCCTTGTTTTATTTAAATATGCCCCAAAATGCAAGAACAGAGTAATTTTAAATATGATTCTGAGTTCTGTAGTCCTCAGGGCACCAGCATGAACTACAGGACTCCTCTTCCTGATGTTAACAGGGCTCCAAGTAATTAACACAAAACGTTTGTAGCCAGCAATAAAGTGCTCCAATATATTTAGATCACAGCTCAAGTCTGCAGAACAAAGTGTTACACACAATAGTTCTTATTTAAAAAAGAACTCTTAATCTTCTGTAAGATTTTTTGTTAATATTGACATAGTATTTACAAATTTCAAAAAATATATTTTACTTTAATTCTAGAGTCATTCAACAGCATTGATTTGTTTGATTTTAAATTCTTGAATTTCAGCAGTGTCCAAAAGTTCTGACATTCTTTGCTTGAATATTTCAAAAAATAGAAAAAGGGCTGCACTTGGGAGCGAGCAGTGCCCGGTTACAGAGATAGCTCTGATACATATATATATGTATATATATAGAAACGTAAACCGGCACTTGCTTCAGAATACTAGAATACAGCTTTTTTTTAAATAAGAAGTCGAGTGTGCTTATATTCTCCAATGAACGTTTGTGCATGGACTTTTGTGGTGCTTTATAAAACTGTGAGGAAAATTTCAGGATTTCTGGATCATATGCTATGAGCGTTTCCACATGTTTTGGTGTTCTGTGCCACTTTTTAAGTGAGTTTTTTACTAATTAAAAGTTCATTGGAGAATATAAGCACACTCGACTTCTTATTTAAAAATACGAGCTGTATTCAAGTGAAGTGCTTTTGAGCAGGTGCCGGTTTATGTTTGAATATTTCAACCATATAATTATCTTATAGTTAGCAATACTTGTGTGCTTATTAGCATCTTTTGATAACTTAAAGAGCTAGTGTACTGCCTAAAATTAATATTAGTTTTTTAAAAGCAGTCAATTACCTTTTAGATCTGAGGAACTCTTTCTTTTCCTTTGGCTAATTGGAAGATTTTGTTACCTGATGTTTGCAGGTGTGATGTGTGAAACAGCACTCTGCTTGGCAGCTGACATGTCTAGCTTTGCCCCCCCAGCACCACTACATCATCAGCACTGTGACCTCAATAATTAAAACATCACTGCTGCTTAGGAACAGCCACTCAGTAGCTGCCAGGTTAGTCACCTATGACGTCACAATCAGAGAGATCACAATGCTGATGATGTAGTGGGGAGGGGGAATAGAGATAGATATGCCAGCTGCCAGGCTGAGAGCTGTTCCACACATTCAGCACAATATTATCAGATAGAAGACATTATAATGAGCAAAAGGGGAAAGTAAAATACGTCAGAAAAAAAATTGCAACTGAGTACTTCTTAAAATGTGTATTTTCCTGTCTGCTTGTTTTGACACTACTGGCTCTTTAAAGAGCAGTTGATGCCTTTGGGAGAACTTTACCAAAGCATCAATTTTTAGACATAGTTTGGCTTGTAGTTCACATTAGTTCTGTCTTCCACCCCCCCTTATTTATTACTGATGTAATTTGCATGAAAACAGGATGTTTTCTCCTGAAGAGTTCATCTACTCCTGTTGCTTTCTCCCTACCTGAAGTCATAAAGCACTGCATGTGACATCACAGTTACTCCCATGGCAACATATTGTGATGTCACAACAGAGGAGTATGACTTGAAGTAGGAAGTAAATTATAAAGGCAGATGAACCCCGAGGGATAAGGATTATATATTCTTGCAAATGTTCTTAGTAATAAATATTGGGCAGGCGGAATCTTTAGAACATATATGGAATGGAAGCTGAATTGTACCTAATTATTATGTTTTTAAAAGTTTTTTTAAGGTGCCAGCAGCTCTTTAATATCTGGTTTATTCTAATTGAGACCTCTATCATTAGGTGTCACAGCTGAACAGGTATCCTTTCAAATGGAGAGAAAACAAAAGAAGCAGCAACAGTCCCCAAGGCAGAAAGTTAAATATCTAAATAAAACTATTTTTCAGTTAGGACTGTAGCTCTGATGACATGCTTTATACAAATACAGTAAGGCAGAAAAGTCAAAAGTTGGTGAGCTGCTTCTCAGCATCTCAACACTAGGCAGCTGTCTTCAGTTCAGCTGTCCACTATAAGTTTAAAAGCTTAAGGTCCCCCCCACCACCATAAAAATACTCTTCCAACTTATCTGTTTTGCCCATATGTGGTCATTGCTAATGACAACCATAACTGTTGCTTGAGGCAGTTCCTGTCTGGGGGCGGGGGCAGAGATAATTAACCACCACTGCATCTATGCATCTATAGTCTGCCTTGTAAGCAACCCATTTTTTGATAGAAGGCTGGAATTAATGTCCTGTTTCTTTAAAAAAAAGACCATGCAGTCATTGATGTCATTTGCCTCATTAGCAGAGAAGTAGTGACTCAAAAGATCCACATGGTGGTGTAGAGCACCTCAGAGTGGCTTTTAACCTCTGTAACAGGAAGAGGGTAACTTACTGTGTTTTCCACTGCAAAGGAAATCCATTCGGCTACACTGTGCTTCCTTAACTGTTATGTTTCCATGATTAAAAGCAGACATCCATAAATAGTTTTGATTGATATCCATTAATTAGAGTACTTAGCAATTGATGTAGTGTATAGTGTGTGCACCTTTTCAAGACCATCCTGCCTCTGTGGGACAAAATATCTGTGGGAAATTGTTTTGTTTCAACAAAATAATTTCCCACAGATATGTTGTCTCCCAGAGACAGAACGGTCTTGGTAAGGTGCATCTCCTTCAAAGAAAAGCATAGACATTATTTATTCATTCATTAGGGAAGTAGAGTTAGTATAACGTCTCATTCTCTGTTTGGATTCCATTAACCTGAGAGCCCTTAGAAGTAATTTGTATTAATCTCTAACTCCCCTCATAATCAGCTGCATCTGTTATGCACAAGTGGAGATTCCAGGTCTTAGAACAATTTCGGCAAGGCCTTCATCTCATTATATTTCCTTTTATTATAAAGAGCTCCATGCTTAGTAAAGAGAAATAGATGATACTCCCCATTATGTATGGGATAGGATTTTTCCCTCATCGACTACAATCCCCCATGATTGGATGCAAATATGGAACAGACTGTACAAGGATGTTAGGTGGGACTGATATAGTTTACTTCAATTTTATGTGTTACAAGATTTATATTATACGCCAGTAAAACTTAAAAAAATTGGGAAACTCCAGTCAGATATGTGTACCAGATGTGGGTGTCAACAGGGTACATTGCTCCACATTCTTTGGGAATGTAATAAAGTATCCCCCTGCTGGGAAAGTATTCATTCTTGACTTGATCCCCTGTTGGGACTCCAAAATGCCTTTAAACCAGAAATTTGCATTATCGGAGACTCAAGAGATATTCTACTTGGGAACCAATGAAAACATATGACTTTGATATCCCTTTGTGCTACAAAAATTATATTATGCTGTTGGTTAGATTAACAAATTCCTACATATATAGAATGGCTTCAGGAAATGATTTTTGCTTTACAAGCAGAAGACCTCTTGGCAAACATTTCCAAATGTAGTAAGAAATACCAACAATTTGGGCCCCCTTACATACCCTATTGTCCATTTAATGGTCCCTCAAAGACAGTTGTATTGATTGCATTATTGCATTAATTAGAGCTCTATAGAGGTTATGATAAATACCTATAATATTAACAAGGTTAAGTATAATGTAAGAAATGTTTTTTCAGGCTTTCAATTTATTACTAACTCATAGTGGTGAAGTGGGTGGGAAGGGTGGATTGGTGAGGGGGGGATTGATTTTTTTTTTATTAAATATGGATGTTACAATTGATCATGTTTAAATATTATCTGATATTTATGTTAAACTACAGGTATAATTACTGTTATAGGGAAACATATGTATGTTGTATCATAATACTTCATTCTTGAATTTCATGGAAGTATGAGAATTTACAGGAGTTAGTATGTGTATTTCTGGCTTTTAATTCTATTTCTTTTTTTTTCCTTTTCTTTTGTATAAATTGTTTTGTGTACAACATCTAAAATTTTTTAAGCTTATTAAATTTAAAAAAAAAAGTGGAGAGTCCAGGGATTAAGGTCAATTTTGACTGCTTGTTTCAGGTAAAGTGTGACATCTCTGGAGGGTGTATTTTACGGCATGCAGCAACAAGTGAATATAAGAAAAGATGAACGTTGCTTTTTTTTCACCAATGTAAATACCAGTGTTGCTGTGTTAGAATGGTGGTTTCTGTGTTCTATATGTCTGCATCATTATGCTTCATGTTAGGAGGTAGGGCAGGAGGTGTTGTCCGTAAGTGACAGTCAGTTATGGGGGGCGGATTTTTGGAAAGGGAGATAAGATAGTTCTCAGTAAAGATAGTTATCACCCCAGCTGTCAAATCTGAGGTGAAGGCTTCATTTTTGAATATGGGCCTTTAAGTGCAAAGCTCATTTGGAAGAGTTGATTCTATCACCTTTCCCCATTCTCTTACAAGAATCACACAAGAAAATTACAAGGAGAGCAGAAATTTCTCAAAGTAAAAGTTCTGGTCTGAAACAGCATATCAGTTACCCTGTGCCAACCACTGGTTTGTGGTCATTTTGCTGAGTTGCCTGATGGTTTTGTGAGCTGTGTGCTGGAAATTGGGGTGGACAGTTTCCATTGAGCTTTACTGGCAGATACAAATTCCACCACATCTTTATTGGTAGTAACTAATAATCTGGTGGGGAACCACATCCTGAAATTCATCGGTGCTGCATATCTCTTATACGGTAGCTGAAGGTCTCACTCCAGAAGGGTAAAGACACAGAAAATTGGGAATTTTGTGCCTTCCCTAAATCAGTCCTTTATCTCCTTGCTTTTCTGTTGAATATAAATCTTGTCCTGAAACTCTAGACCCTTCAAAATTATCGCTCTGAGCCACTTCCATTGGCAGGCATACAGCTAAAGGATCAGTGATCTTGCTCTATGAAGTAATGAGTGGCAGAGGGGTCCACTCCCTTGGTGACTAATAGTTTTTGATGACAGACATCATATCCATGCCCTCTGATTTTTCTGGTATGCCTACAGGCACTAAATTATTCCTTTGGCTCCTCCTCTTGATCCTCAATCCTGTATGCTAATTTCTTCACTTTCTTTTATAAAGCCTTTAACTCTGCATCCTCACTTGATTGCTGGTCTTTATGGAGCTGATGTGAATTTGTGTCACCTAGCCTCCTGTGCAATGATTCTAATGTGGGATTAAATAGTTTAAAGTCATGGGTTCACTTCCAACAGGGTCACTTTTCTAACTGCAAGCTCAGAAAGAAATGTATCCATGCACACTGAGTCATTGTTCTACATCAGGGATGTCTCCACCTGCAAGTTTTGTTTATGGTGCTTTAGTGCCTGTGATCATGGGGGCACTATAGGGTATTTAATATTTCTCCATCTGCGTAACTTCTGTATTATCTATCATCCTGGTTTTTAGGTAGCTGCTTCTGTTGCGTCTCAAAAATACATTCAGACAGATAGTAGAGAAAAAAATGGCTTTTTACTGTTTAGAGCCATGCTTAGCATACCGGGTTGCCGAAACTGAGAAGAAGTTAACCGGTCAAGCCAAGCACATCACATGATTCATCACAAAATATTTTTAACAAATGGATATAATGCTTAACAACTATTGAGGACTGTGGAGATGTATACTGATTACCTGTTTAATATACCTGATACACCCATGCAGCATTTTTATGAAAATCAGGAGTGATTTAATGCTATGTTCTTTCCCTTACAGGAGAGATGCATATGTAGACATTTGTGCTTCGTATATTGCTGTCAGCTATGCTCTTACTGGTTGCTTATATGGACATTCTCTATTCATATTATCTTATCTTATTACTTTTTATGTTAAATGAGATGTTTTGAGACATTTGAATAAGTGTTAGAGTGATGTAATACTATATGAAACAGTACTTTTGTTATACTTACATAATAATATATTGTACATTTAATAATACTATTTAGTAGGAACACTTGTGTCCCGATTTTGGTGTAAACATTAAGTTTATATGTAGTGTACTTGATGTAGTATTGTTACTGAGCTACTAATTTCATGTTCTTCTCTGATTGGAAGCATAATGTTTTTAATTACAATTACATTTGCACTTTAAGGGGGTACTAGGTTTGGGATTTTTTAGAAAAAGTGTTGTTTTGTCACATGTTCACTATGGAGGTACTCACACACCTCACTGCTTTGTCTTTTAAATTGCTTTCTGTTTTAATTGTTCACGCTACATAACCCAGATAGATCATCTTAGGGTTGCTAGTTCATTCCACTGGGGTGTCAAACAGATGAGGCATATTGATGAGTCCTGGTAGGATGAAACATGTGTCTATGTCTTCTGTTGGTACCTTTGCAAACTGTGTGAGAGGCCTTCGGCACCATGCATTTCTGCTTAAAGTTGATCCAACATAATATTCTGTGGTGATTTGCATATGCAGCCCATGATGTTTTCATTGTGGGGGTATGTGTGATTTTGTATGTCTTCACCTCACTACGATTGATTCTTTAGCCTCTGATGAAGCTTTAGGTAATTTACTGCAAAACATTACATCAGCTGGCACTATGACACCTGCCTGTCTTTGAAACTTGACTTCTCGGCCAATTGCCTTTGGGGTAACCATTGCCTCAGTGCTTGAGCACAGTGGTGCATTTTATTTTAAATTGTTTTTTGTTTTAATTGGGTTCACCCCAACATAACCCAGATAGACCATCTGAGGGTAGCTGGTTCATTCCACTGGGGTGCCAAACAGATGAGGCATACTGATGAGTCCTGGTAGGACTAAACACGTGTCTATGTCTTCTGTTGGCACTCTTTGCAAACTGTGTGAGAGGCCTTTCGGCACCATGCATTTCAGCTTAAAGTTGAACCAGCATAATATTCTGTGGTGATTTGCATATGCTGCCCATGGTGCTTCTGTGGGGGCATGTGTGATTTTTTATTTCTTTGAAACTTGGCTTCCTGGCCAATTTCCCTTTGGGGTAACCATTGCCTCAGTGCTTGCACACAGAGGTGCTTTGTCTTTTAAACTGAGGCATACTAATGAGTCCTGGTAGGATGAAACACATGTTCATGTCTTCTGTTGGCACCCTTGCTAACTGTGAGGCCTTTCAGCACCATGCATTTCTGCTTAAAGTTGATCCAACATAATATTCTGTGGTGATTTGCATATGCAGCCCATGATGTTTTTCATTGTGGGGTATGTGTGATTTTGTATGTCTTCACTCACTATGATTGATTCCTTAGCCTCTGATGAAGCTTTAGGTAATTTACTGCAAACATTACATCAGCTGGCACTATGACACCTGCCTGTTTCATGTACTTATTCCTGAAACATTTATATGCCATTCTTTGCACCGTGTGTGAATTTAACATGGAGGAAAAACAAATACTGAATTATGAGTGCTTCTGTGATACTACATGAGGAGGTGAGTGCTGTTCTCATTTTGTCTGCTGTGGACTGTGCTATGGAACTAGGCACCACCATACCCTTGAGTAAACCATTTCTTCCTCTTAAATGTGTGGTAAGTTGAGCTACAGAAAGGTTAAAAATGTAATATTGTGAGAATCTAGCCTTCAATGATATGGTGAGGCAATATACCCAGGTGTGTTGAAAAAGCTTTCCAAAGCAATCAATTCTGTAGAGCATCCAAGAAAGTACAAAGCCTCCTTAGCCAGTGTAGGTAGAATAACTTCACTGTCTTGCCAGAATTTGATTGGATCACTGTTTTTGCTTGTCAGTGGTTCTGCTAGACAAGCCTGCATCATATCCTCTGGTAACAGGTCTGAGCCTCTTCAAAAATTGTCTGAACATCACCTGCATTCAATATCAAAAAGCTCCTAAAAGTTCTTGGTCATCTCAAGGTCCTCACTATCCAAGTCTTCCTGAAGACAGGGTTCTGTTTCACAAGTCTCTCCACCATATAAAAGATGAGTTCAATCTTGTGGAAATGCCTATAATTAAGCAATCCTTTTTTTTTGCTTTATAGATTTTCATTGGTTTTCAGCAAAACAGCAAGCAGAAAACATCTATAACATACATAGGATTAACATATGAACCAATGCAGGGTTTATATATTACCTGTTCCTAAAACTAATACAGTGGAACAGTTCAGTGAATGTTATTTACAGCCTTAAACAGATTTGGGTGTTAATAGTTATACATTGTGGGCCAGATATTCAAAAGGGTTGCGCCATGCACAACAGGGTTGCGCATGCTCAAGTCCTACATTGCGCCATTCTGCGATATTCAGCGGGAGGCAGTTGCGCCACTGAAAACAGGCTGAGCAACAGCGCAATGCAAATGAATGCATGCTCAACAGGAGGGCGAGGAACCATGACTAAACTGCACAGCCGATATTCAGCCGGGCTGTGCAGGATGTGGCGGCCAACCCCACACCTGAGCCTGCAGGACCTTGAGCCAAAAAAGGCTTAGAGGGCCACTCACAGGTGAGCTGCTGTATTGCAGGGTGCAACACAGCAGCTGCCACCTGTGGCTGGCCCCCAACTCAGTCCCTGTGCCCCTCAGCCCGATTGCGGGCATAGTGTACTCCCCCCACCAGCCCGATCGCGGCAGAATGTAAAATGACACCCCCTGAACATGTTCCTAGTGCCAGATCGCAGGCAGAATGTAAATTGACACCCCCCTGAACATGTTCTTGAGTGCCCGATCGTGGGCAGTAAGTAAAATGACCCCAGAACAGCTCACTGGTGGTCAGTGGACTGTAATGCCTGATCGCGGGCAGAATGTAAATGACACCCCGAACATGTTCCTAGTGCCCGATCGCTCATTACTGCCAGCGTCGTCATCACGATCCACTGGACCACCAGGGAGATGTCGCGGGAGGAGGTGCCAGAATTACATTGCTGCCTCGTCGGGCTGCAGGGTACATCGGTCCCCGATGGCTGCTGCCTGGCAGGGCGGCCAGGTGCAAGTCCTCGGGGATCGGCACACCTACATGCTAATGGCATGCAAATGGGGCCATAATCAGATGCAAATGGCCCCCCCTGCGCCTTGCATGAATTATGGCCCCATTTGCATGTCACCTTTTGAATATCATGATTTTGCGCATGGCGCAATGGTACTTGGCCACCGCAAGTTGAATGCTCCACTCTGACAACTTGCGGTGGCGCAAGTTTCACTGCACCACGCACAGTGGCTGTGCCTGGGGGGTGATATTCAAAGGAGTTGCTCAATAGCGCAACTCCTTTGAATATCGCCTGGGCCACACCCCTGAGCAAATACTTTGCGCAGCGCAAGGGCTTGCGCCTCAGAACGGTGCAGTTTGAATATCCAGCCCTAAATGTTTGTGTTTTTTCATTGGCTGTTAGTTTCTGTACAGTATTGCTCTACCTCTTTAACCTTTGTAAAACTACAATGAAACATAAATCACTTCTTAATGTTCTGGTCTCATGCATGACAGAAGGAAAGCATTTATTCACATTTCAAGGTATAAACAATCCTAAGGGACATTGTACTTCTGCTGGGAATGGCTGAAGAGCTCTGCATGTTTGGGCAAATGTATGTATTTATTTATTTTAACTTTTGTTAACCAGGTAAATGTAATGAGCCAAGGCCTAATTTCATACAAGTCCCGGGACTTGTTTAAATAGCCAAAAGATGTTACAATAAATATCAGATCATACAAATAAGACAAACATCAATACAAATTATACAAAATATGCACAATTAGGCTAAGCACAATAATATGTCATAAGTTGTTGTTTAAAAGTGTTATGACTAACACACTCATGCAAATGATTAGGCAAGGAATTTCAATTTCTGGCAGCACATACTGATATAGCACATTCTTTGTCCCATACAGTGTCAGGTGTTTCTTTTAACTGTGCATGTCTGTCAAGCATTTGACTCGCCAACAGATTTAGTGTATGGGCAGAAAAAGATTTATGGGTGAAATCCCCATTATTAATCACCTGTAGCATGTTACTGCCACTGTCCATCGGAAAGATTCCCACCCTCAGTTCATGAGGGTATACCCAGATTCTAGCGGTAATTGGATAAACAACTATGTTTCTCCCACTGCTTCCTCTCCACGATTGACACATTAAGAAAGGCATATCCTCTGTTGGTGTGCCTCTATAGGCGCTTTTACACACAGGTTCTGTAATAGAATGACTGTTCCAAAAACAGTATTCAGTTACCTCCCCTGTGTGTAAACTGCATCCGTTCCGTGCCCTTGGTGAATATTCACCCAAACTGCATTCTCTGCTTTTCATGGTTCGTCCCGATGTGTTCTTTTTCATCCAGCTGTATAAACCAGCCATTCCGACAGCAGTGTAGAAACATTCATAGAGCAGCAAACTCTGTGGAGGAGCCAAAACACAAATGTTGGAAATGGAGGCCGGGGTTGCTGGAATACTCGTGGAGTGTAAAGGGAACCAAGAACAGAACAGAGTACATTGGTGCCACACAAGTAATGTTCATTCCAATATTAAAACCTGTGTGTAACAGCGCCTTATGAGGCTGTCTGTTTCAATATAACTCCTGAAGGGTCTGGTGGTGGTGGAGGCAAGACAGGAATGGTGGTGCTTAATATGAACAAACTTCAGTGGGTAGTGAAACTTAGGAATCTTTTATTTTCACTAACCTTTTAGAAAAAAAAGTAAGGTTTATGACTGATCATGCAGGATTCATAAGAAAAACACAAAAAAAAGTACTTAGTGTAAAAGTACTGTAAGCTCTTTGCATGACTGTGTAAGAATTCCGTCAGATACACCAACTGTCACTTTTCTTGAATGAATAAAAGCAAGTTTATTGCAAGTACACACAAGGTTTGCTAGATCATAATATAATTGTTACCACTACTCAAGAAATCTTAAAGTTTAAAATGTAGTGTGGTACAAATAATTATACTTATTTATGTATTATTTTTATTTGAAAATTGGTAACTGGGAGAGGCTTACTGAGCAAAGGCTCAGTTCCAGGTGTGACCCAGGAGAGGGGAGCAGCTGAAAAACAACAGTTCAGTACATAGTAGCAAACATTGGAACAACATTTGGTAAAAACAATTAGCACAAATTTACAATAAATACAAAAATTATGTATCGCTGAGAATAAAGTGCATTACAGCTCAATAAGAATGCCTAGCATGTGCATATACAGCAGTGGCAGCAATATTTGGTGAACAGGAACAATACTGACAACAGGTGATTTACCTGAGGATGAGTTATTGCCCGACCTTGTAATGGAAGGAGAAAATTGTACTGGTGTGGAAGTTAACTCATGGCAGGGGTCAACCTTAACCTTGTTTTGCACTAGACAGCAGGGCAAGTTGATTCAAAATTACACTAGCCTGCAGAAGATTGCACTAGCCCTTAATTATAATGGTAACTTTTGATCACTTATACAGGAAATAATGCAAGCCAAGAAATACTCTGATTATTGCACATTTATTCTGCTCCCACACTGCTTCCAGCTCCCCAGCAGAAAAAAAAAGACTGCAGTGCCATTACACACAGTGAGCCCCCCTCTCACTGTTTTGTACCATGGTTGCCTCTCTTCCTCTTTCAGACCCTCCCCACCACCGCCACCACCACCACCAAACCAGAGGACATCAAAACAGCAAATGTTCAATCAAGCAGTCCTAGCTGTGTGCACACAATAGCTGACATCATCATGCACCTCAACACACTGTCACCACCTCCACAGGGCACTGCACAGAGTCAGGCAGAGAAAGACACTTTCAGTCCTCACCCTACAGTCAACTGGAGACCTGCACATCTGAAGGTTTTTGTAAGTCTCAAGTGAGCCAGGAGCACATCTAAGATTTCTTTGTGGGTGAGGGCTACACAAACCTAAGGGGCTTGGGAAACAGAGAATGATGACATTTTTAATTTTAAAAGCATTGCTTTTAATATGCTCTGCCCCAATAATAACATATTTTTCTTTAACTTTGTCCTTTTATCAGCTCAGGGGAAATAGTACAAAGTCATAATGCTATACTATCTCTATTTCAACATAGGATGATCTATGTACCCCAGAAATGCCTATTTAAGCTTTCAAATTATGTATTTTATTAAAAGGACATGTGGGTGGGATAAGGGTGGGTGGGTTTGTATGGATGGTGCTTGCTGGCATGGTCTATTTAGAAGAGCTGGGGACCCACTACACTTGTCAGTAATGGCAGCTATGGATCTGTGGATGTTCATTTCAGAGTCTGGTCTGCAGTGGTGTCTAGGGAAAGAACAGAGTTAAGAGATTTGGAGGGGAGAGGGAAGTTATGGTGAGACTAGGATAAAAAAAAACCCACCTGCAGAGCCAACCCTTTATACCTCCTTGTATTTTGTCACTGAAATGTTGGATCCAGACACTCAAAATGAAGGGAAATTAGGGTTACTGGTCTTAGTAATATGGGACAAATTGTTAAACAGAGACACATTCAGAAAACTGGAAGCTAGTGACTTAACAACACTCTACCCTTGATCACACCCTGGACACTAGCTGCAAGTCCTAACAGTGGAGTGATAATGACTCACATTGAGTCTTTTGTAGGATCCCCCTCTTGAACTGCCAGATAATTGCAGCTGTTAATGAGCTGTTAATCACACCTGGCCATCTGAAACATTAGGCACTTTTACAGACAGGTTTATGTAACAAAATAACTGTTACAGAAACAGTATTCCGTTACATCCCTTGTGTGTAAAGTGCATCTGTTTCATTCCGTAGACGAACGTTCATCCAAACTGCAATCACTGCTTTTCGAAGTTTGCACTGTTGTGTTCCATTTCATTGGGCTGTGTAAAACAGCCATTCTGGTAGAAAGGCAGAAAACATCATTATAGAGCAGCAAACTCTGGGGGAGTCAAAACAAATGGAGGCGGGGGTTGCCAGAATACTTGCAGGGTGTAGAAAGGAACCAGAACACAACAGAGTACAATGGTGCCACACAGGTAACACAGATTCCATTTTAAAAACCTGTGTGTAAAAGCACCTATTGAGAGAGATTAGCACGAGGACTAGAGCCTGCTAAAGTAGAGACTTTTTTAATGTAATTAACAGCCATGAAAATCTGCAGTAGTCAAGATGGACAAGTAGAGAGTTAGCTGCACTAGCCCTGGTCAATTTGCACTAGGGTTTGGGCTAGTGAAACAATGTTAAGATCGACCCCTGACTCAAGGCAGGAGTGGAGACACAGCTGGCTGCTTACTGGCATGGTTAAGGCTTGATCATGGAGACATCAGGAGGAAGGGTAACAGGAACATGTGGGGAAAGGTTGAAGTTTCAACTGGTGCCTGAAGGATACAGGGGATGGGGAAAGGTGGGGGGGGGAGGGAAGTTGGTTCCAGAGTCAGGAAAGTCAATAGGAGAAGGCAGATTGCTGAGCAGAGGAGTGGGGGTGAGGAGTGGTAAAAGTGTGATGGTCCCTGAAACAGAGGCAACAGGAAGCAGGGGGGAGTTGGGAGAGGAGAGAGGAGAGGAGAAGAGAGGTAAGAGGGAAGGGAACCAAACCAGTATCTAGATATGAAGGAGGCAGAGTGAGCCTGGTGACAAAAGGACAAAGAGAGGATTGATAGGGATGAATACAGTGAGAAATGGTGGGTGTGAGGGGGGAGTTTGTAACAAAGCAGCAGAAGGAGTTGCAGAGGGTGTCCAGTCTGGCTGAGGAAATGGAAGGGGTAGTGCCATAGACCAGATACACATAGTCTTAGGCAGGGAACACCATTTTTGGTAACAAGCTCCCTGCGGACATGCAGAGATAAGCAGTCTTTGCTGCGATAAAAGGCATCGAGCTTGGGACAGAGTTTTGCATGGATGGCACTGATGTGGGCTGAGAAGTCAAGCTTACTGTCTAGCCACACACCAAGGTACTTAAAGGATTGAACTGCTTCAAGAGGTGTGCGATCCAGAGTGGTGATAATGGGGGGGGGGGGCGATGAGCCTGGTCAGTTTCTGACTGGGACCAATGGTCATGGACACCATTTTGTTAGTGTTGACTCTGAGTTGATTGGATTGGAACCAGTGCAGAACGTCATCGAAATTCCACTGGACTAAGGCTTCCACAGCTGTGATGGTGGAACCAGAGGTGATGACGACTTGTCATCTGCATACATGTGGATATGGGAGTTAGCACAGAAAGAGGGGAGGTCATTCAAAAGATAGAGAAAAGGATGGGACCCAGGATGGAGCCATGTTGGATCCCAGCCTGGATTTGAAGGGGTGTTGACCGGTCACCTCCAACTTATACCGACTTTTGTCAGCCTGTTAGGTAGGAATGGAACCAAGCAATGGCAGGAGCTGAGAGGCCAGTAGAATTCATATTGTCCAGGAGGAGTGGATTATATTTATTTATTTCAAAAGTTTCACCAGGAAAGACATACTGAGATGGAAACAGCTCTTTTCCAGATGCATCCGGGGGGGGGGGGTAGTGGATGGTAATGAATAACAATTAGAACAGCATTTATAGATCAGGTAAAAACATAACTAGCATCATATCACAAGCAACAACACAAAGGTATTAAGCAAAAATATGTACACTGACAGGGATGTAACAGGGTGCATCTCGAGAACAACTAGAGGATGCAAATTAAAGTGCAAACTGCAGATAATACAGGCCTGAGGTAGCGAAGCTAACCAGTAGGTATTCAAGAAAAGTCTATTTGAAGAGGTGGGGGAAATGGGGGTTAGCAGTAGGAGGTAGGGTGATGAGTTAGAGTTAGACACCTATGGTGTCAGTCGGCGAGGCAACAGGGGTGGCAGGTGAGTGGGGTGCTGCCACCCGCCGCTGACCGGAGGCGGGGCGGTGGGGCTCAGTGGGCGGGTGGGGAGGGGGGTACTGCTGGACCACCAGGGATATTGGACTTCATTTGTTTTAATATAAATGCCCACGATCAGGCTGACAGCAGTCCACTGGACCACCAGGGAGATAAGACGTTATTTTATTTTTACTAATACCCGCGATTGGACTGACAGTGGTCCACTGGACCACCAGGGATATTGGACTTTATCTTACTATTACAAGTGCCCATGATCAGACTGCAAGTGGTCCACTGGACCAGCAAGGAAATAGGATGTTATTTTATTATTACTAATGCCCGTGATCAGGCTGACAGCGGTCCACTGGACCACCAGGGATATTGAACTTTATCTTATTATCACAAATGCCCGCAACTGGTTTGTGAGTGGTCCACTGGACCACCAGGGAAATAGGACGTTATTTTATTATTACTAATGCCCATGATTGGGCTGACAGTGGTCCACTGGACCACCAGGGAGATAGGACGTTATTTTATTTTTACTAATGTCCGCAATCAGGCTGACAGCAGTCCACTGGACCACCAGAAAGACAGGATGTTATTTTATTTTTACTAATGCCCGCTATGGGGCTGACAGCAGTCCACTGGACCACCAGGGAGCTAGGACATTATTATTTTGAATAGATGCCCACGATCGGGCATGGGGGGCGCTGCCACGGAAGTGCAGCCGGAACTCGGGTGGACACTCACAGGTGGCAGATGCTGTGTTGCACCTTGCAATGCGGCAGCTCACCTGTGGGTGGCCAGCCATTGTTCCTTTTTTTTGGCTCACCTGTGTGTGTGGCACAAGTAGGGGTTGTGCATGCATAGACTCAGCACATCCCAGGCTGAATATCGGGATGTGCGGAGTATGCATGGGCACACTCCCCTACCTGCGCTGCATACATTGCTGATGCACTCCAGTGCATCGGGATTTGTGCCAGGCACAATCCCCATTTGAATATCGTGCCAGGGTGCATCAGTGGGTTGCGCATGGTGCAACACTGTTGTGCCATGAGCAACCCTTTTGAATATCTGGGTCCATGTATACAAATTCAAAATCCTAGATTGAAAGAAAGTGGGGTTATGGGTGGTCAAAGATTTAATTGAAATGCAATTTTCAATTTTCATCTAATATTAATATTTCTTATCCAAATGTCTCCATTGTTTCAGGAGTTAGAGAAACTTGCATGGGTATGTGTACCATGTTTTAAGTTTTGGGCTTTAAAGGGGACTGTGCTATCTGTATCCAAATATTTTGCCAACATTTAGAATTTAGATTGGTAAAATTTTGAAAGCATTCATTGAAATGTTATAACATTTTGCAGGTATATGGACTGTTACTACATTTATATATGTACCCAGTTTCAGATTTATTGCTTCAAAGGTGTCTGAGTTATATGCAGATAAAACTTTTCATGCAATTTCCTACAAAAATAAAATGACAGATTTTGAGCACCCATCATTTTGAGAGGATGCATCCTAATGGCATGATATTTTTCAAACCATTAGAACTCTTATCAACAAGTAATCATGCTAAATTCTCTAGCTTGATATACGGCCGAGTTATGACCAAATTAATACATTTTAAAAATTCCACTGAATTTCATCAAATTTGAAATTTCTGTTATTTTGGTCTAGTTTTCAAAGTATATATCCACATGATACCAAATTTAGCAGACATAGAGGTATTAATAGTTTTCATAAGTATACCAAATTTCAGAGTCCTAGACTAAAAGGGTTGAGTTGTGGGTGACCAAACATTTAATCAAAATGTAATTTTCAGTTATTTCCATCTAACTTTAAAAAATCTTATCCAGATTTCTCCACAGTGTAAGAATTTAGAGAAACCTGCAACATGGGTATGTGCACCAAGTTTTAAGTATCACACTTTAAAGGGGTCTGTGCTATAGGTAGCCAAACATTTTGCCAAAATTTTGATTTTATTTCAGAGTAGTATAATTTTGAAAGCATTCATCAAAATGTTATACAATTTTGCAAGTATAAGGGTTATTAATACATGTATACATTTATGTATGTCCCTAGTTTCAGATTCCTAGCTCCACAGGTGTCTCAGTTATATGCAGAAAAATGTTTTCATGAAATTTCCCACAAAAACTAAAATGACAGATATTGAGCACCTATAATTTTGAAAAAATGTATCTTAATGCCATGATATTTGGCACACCATTAGAGAACATAGAACATATCTACCAGTAATATTGCTAAATTGCAGATCTCTAGCTTAATTGACAGATGAGTTATGACCACATTAATACATTTAAAATATTCTGCAACATTCTGATGAAATTCCATGCAGTTTCACAGAATTTCACAGAATTCCATCAAAATTCCACAAATTCAGAATGTTATCATTCTGCTCCGCTCTAATCATAATTAGTCATAGCAATGACTGCAATGGGACACATAGAATACAGTTGTATGGCCTGAGGCCTATGTTAATACTAAAGTGGAGACCACTTAAAGAGTGGTCTTCTGCATTCAGATCCATCATTTTGGGAGCACAATGAAGATAGTTCCTTTGAAAATGCAAGGAAAAGGGTCACCATCTGCATACATAGTGCTTTGTAAATACTGGGGGGAGATGTGTCTGGAAAATGTAATGCATGATAGAAATAAGCAGTAATCCATGCAAGGGTGTGGGTTGTGGTGGGATTTACCCACACCTGGTACAGTTCACTCATGAGGTCACAGGCCAAGTGATTTAAACACATGAGAAGAGGGTAAATCCCACCATAACCCACATTCTAGAGTGGAATTTTGCGATTATCCAATTTATAGTAGGTAAAGGTTTAAAAAAACTGTTAAAAAGGTTCTTAAAAAAACATTTTTTGTAGTGTAATATCCTACTGCAGAATCTGCAGTCGGGAGTGGCAGTTGTTTCAGAGGGTGCAGCAGCTGCTTGAGTGACAGAGTGGGAGTAGTGACTTACTTTTACTTTCCTTTTATAAAGTGGCTGACTGGCACCTTTTGTGGTGGTTATACTAGTATTTACCATGGTTCAAAAGTGTCAGTCAGCCAATCAGAGTGCCCCAAGATATAATGTTGTATTTAGGCTTTACTTCATGCACCAGTGTTTGAAAGTCAGTCTCTTCTATGATGGAAAAACCAGCCATCATCTCCCTAATGAACTGTGTCATTCAGTTAGAACTTGGGATACTAGGTGGCAGATCAATGTGGTCATGTAATGACTTGGGCAGTGTAGTTTGTTTTGTTGCAACAAATTCAATTGAAGTACTGGTGGGGCATACACTGGGCTTGGCTCTGGCTGGTGGTGGCTGGAGTGGTACTGGTACTGTGAAGCAGCACCAGTACCTGGGAATGCATCAGTTGGCTGCTGTGGCTGCCATTGTGGCTCCATTACTTGAACACACCGTCTAATCTCACCACTTCTCATAGAAACATAGAAGTTATAGGCAAAAAAGGACTCCTTGGTCCATCTAGTCTGCCCTAAAAATTTACTACCCAATGCACCCTACTTGACCTGTGGCCTTACCCCCCCCAGCCCTGTTACTATGGTCCCCCTATGTGTATCCCATGAGTGCTTAAATCCTGATACCATTTTGATACCTACCACCTCTGCTGGTAATCTGTTCCAGGCGTCTACCACCCTTTATGTGAAGAGGTACTTCCTCACATTCCTTCTGAGCCTCCCCTCTTCCAGCTTTATATCATGCCTCCTTGTTCTTGAGCATGTCTTTTGATGCAAAATGCTTCCCTCTGGCACCTTATTGATACCCCTGAGGTATCTGAATGTTTCTATTATGTCTCCCCTTTCCTTTCTATCCTCTAGAGAATACATATGTAATTCCTTGAGTCTTTCCTCATAGTGCTTCTATTTGCAGGCCATGCACCATTTTGGTTGCCCTTCTCTGTATCGCCTCTACCCAATCCATGTCCTTCCCATACCCATACCCGACTGTCCATGTTGCTGAGTCTAGAGTGATGATTGGGAATGGATGTGGCTATTAGAGGGATGCAGTGTTCACATTTTTAATGTTTAGTAAGAATACTGGTTCCCAATGTTCAAGTAGACTGACCTCAACTGATCTTTCTACCACACAGATTGCAACTTGTTCTCCGTGGATTTATGGTGTCATCTGTAAATACTCCCACACTGCAGAAGATCTCTTTGTGTGTGTTTTTTTTTTTGGCTACATGAGTGGACTGCTGAGAGTATGTTTGTGTGTGTGTGGGGGGGGCTTCAACAGGAACTGGCCAGTTACTTTGTGATAATTTCTTTTTTCACCACTGTGGTACGATGTTCCTGGGGATGATCATGAAGGGCAGCAACAGCAGCAGCAGGTGGTACAGTATTATGGGGCTGATCATACTTGGTGGGCTGGGGGTTGGGTTAGTCTTTAGATTTCCCTGCCTAAGAAACAGGCTTTCTTGCTTTTCTCCTTTTCATTCTCTTTTTTTTCCCATATACACTTTCTCTTCTCAGTGTACCAGAGCAGGCTATCTTCAGTCCCCTCCTTCCAGAGGACTTGTTCAGCCCTGCCTGTGTCGGGGACTTCATGTGCCTGCCCCGGCAATCCTTTTTTCCATTTTTTCCCTGTGATTTCCTCTTAACTCTCGAAGCCCCCAGTGCAAGGATGTAACGTGTGTGTGGAGGCATGCACATCATCTTGGCCTGGATAGCCCCATTCCCAACACCCCTGGCCTAATGCCTAGTTCCCCTCTGACACCTGCACTACCACCATACCTCCATACGGTGGCAGCCAAAGGGTATCCCATGATATGAGGGACTCAAACTGAGTGACTCAATAAGACTCAGTCTGAGTGACTGTAAAAACAGCGATAGTAAGAAAACAGTCTGTGTGGAAAAGTAGCAACAGTCACCAAACAGCTTGTGTGAACTCTACTACATGGGTACTGTGTGGAACACTGGAGAAAACTGCGTGGTCTCGGAGTATGTTATATATATATATATATATATATATACTGTATATATTAAGGGGGGGCTGCCGATGCTGCGTGAAGTGGCTTTCTTTAAATTCAGGAACTCGCTGTTTTCACACTCACTGTGTTTGCTCTGGGCTGTATTTGTGTGTGCCCTTTTGTTTTTGCACTTGTGCTCCTCGCCATTTTACTTTTGCCTAAATCACATAAAATCCAGCCTAAAGCTGGGAAAGCTAACCTCCCCAATCAAGGGGAGGAGAGGAGAGCTGCCAGCAGCTCAATCCTCACCCAGCCCTCCCCTTCAGGCCGACTCCCAGCAGCCTGTTTTCATCACTGAACACAGGTCACCGGCATGGTAGGATGTAAGGCAAAGATGCCTCAGCGTCCATATCACTGGGCAGGCTTTTTTCATTATCTTTTTGTTTAATTTTTCTTTCTCCTCCTGTGATGACTTCCACTCTTCAGCGTCACACTCATCATCACCATCACTAGCTGGTGGCATAACTGACATCAGACTTTCAAATTCCTCTCGTTCTTCATCCTCCTCTTTGGCATCTGCTTCCTCATGTCCTTTCTTCTCTTTTGCTTCTTCTCCCTGCCTCTCCTCCTCTTGCAGTTCTTCTTCTTCCTCCATCTCCTTCTCCTTGCATGAATCATGAGCTTTCCCCTGTCCTTTCTCTTCCGCTTCCTCATGTGCATCCCCTTCCCTACATCCTCACTCTCAGGCCCTTGCTGAAATAGCTTAACTTTCATATCATCCCCTCTGGCACGTTCCATGAGCTACTTTGGTGACAGTGTTACTGGCTTGCTTTTGTAGAACCACAGGGTAGGTATGCCGTGTTCTACCTCAGCCCTGCTCCCATATTCCCATGAAATAATATTGCTTTACTCTGGTGACATGATAACCATAGTATCCATGCCAGAACCAGACCCACTGTCTACTTCCTTGCACAAAGGCTGAGCTTCAGTACTGGGTTTGGTGGTACTGCTGCTAATGCATGATTTGGGGGCCATCGTATACAGTAGTGTTTCAAGGTAGACTGGCAGCTATCCATACCTATGCACATGCCAGGTGAATATTGTGGCAGCTCTTTTTGTTTTGTTCATATGAAACAGAAAGGGGACAAGCTTACCTTTACAAATCTGGGTGTATCTCTTCTAGCCCAGGTAGGGGAACTCGAAGCACTGGAAGTATGAAGCGTGGGAGACCCCAGTGGTGACTGATTGTGCAAAGTGGTTTCATCACTAGACTGGATGACAAGCTGGGAAAGCTGCTTGCAGTGGGAGTAGAACCACTGGATTTCAGGGAACTAATGAACCATGTAAGTATTAAGCCACGACACAGCATGGTTCTACTGTGGAATTAATCCATTCCTGGGGGTTGGTGCATAAGGCCAAGTGCCTCCAACCACGCAGGCATGGATTAGTTCCACATTAGAACCATGCTGTGGAATGGCTTAATGTGCTTGTAACATGGCAAGCACTTAAAAAGTTAACATTAGTCACTATTGATTAATATAAAAGAAAGGGATACACACTCCTTTAAATTTCAATGTTAAATATTGCATTCCAATGCTAGACATAATGCTGATTAGCAGATTTTCACACACACAAGTGATATTACATGGGTGCAAGCAGGTACTATTGAACAACAGTGACTTCGAACAGTAGAAACATAGAAACTTAGACTCTGATGGCAAATAAGGACCACTTGGCCCACCTACAGTAGTGGCTACAGACACTGCCAGATATTTCCCCAAATTTCTGTGATATTTCCAGAAATATCTCCTGTTTTCTGCATTTCCACAGT
Source organism: Neoceratodus forsteri (assembly GCA_016271365.2). Taxonomy (NCBI): domain Eukaryota; kingdom Metazoa; phylum Chordata; order Ceratodontiformes; family Ceratodontidae; genus Neoceratodus; species Neoceratodus forsteri. Next base: position 1,507,206,639 of record CM057456.1, read on the forward strand.
AGGGGCAGCAGAGAGAAACTCTTCAGCAATTTCACGAAATATCTGGAAATAGCTGGCAATGTCTCTGGCTACTGCTGTAGTCTGCCCATTTGCCTACCTACAGGATAAGCTGCAGATCTAAGTTAACCAACAGCCTATTTCTTCCTACCCCCCACAAAAATTGCCTTATGTCTGTCCCATGCATTCTTGAATTCTCCCACAGTTTGAGACCCCACAACCTCCTCTGGAAGGCTGTTCCATGCGCCCACCATCCTCTCTGCGGAAAAATACTTCCTCACATTACCCCTGAACCACCACCCCCATCTTCAGATTGTGTCCCCTTGTTCTTGTGCATCTCTTTTTCTGAAAGATGCTACCCTCTTGGACTTTGTTGATTCCACTGAGGTACTTAAAAGTTTCTAACATGTCCACCCTCTCCCTCTTTCCCTCAAGGGTATAGATACAGTATTAAGCTCCTTTAGTCTCTCCTCATATGGCTTCTCTTGCAGACCCTGCACCATTTTAGTTGCCCTCTTCTGGACTGCCTCTATCTTGTCTATGTCCTTGAGGAGATGGGTCTCCAGAACTGGATGTAGTACATCAGATGGGGTCTCACCAACTGTCTGTACAGAAGGATAACAACTTCCTGTTTTCTGCTGGTGATGCCTCTCCCTATACATCCCAGGATCATCCAGCCCTCCCTACTGCCTTCTCACATTGCTTGCTAACCGTAAGGTCATCTGATATGATTACCCCCAGGTTCCTTTCCATTTGTGTTGTTGTTACTACCCCTCCCCCCACAATGTGTAATCTTCCCCTGGGTTTTTGTTTCCCAGGTGCATTATTTTGCACTTCTTTGCATTGAATCCAAGCTTCCAAACTTCTGACCATTCCTCCAACCTTGCCAAGTCCCTTCTCACCCTTTCCACACCTCCTTGTGTATCGACCCTGTTGCAGATCTTTGTGTTATCTGCAAAGAGGCATACTTTTCCTTCCAGTCCCTCTGCAATGTCACTTATAAATACATTAAAAAGGACTGGACCCAATACTGAACCCTGCAGTACCCCACTAGTAACCCCTCTTTCTTCAGAGTGGACTCCATTCACAATTACCTTCTGTGTCCTGTTGTCCAGCCAATGTTTCCCAGGCTACCACCTGGGACCCACTCCCAGGCTGGTTAATTTGTCTATTAATCTTTTGTGTGGGATTGTGTCAAATGCCTTGCTAAAGTCTAGGTAGGCCATGTCCACAGCCCTTCCCTGGTCTACTACTTTGGTCACCCAGTCAAAGATATCAATTATATTCATCTGACATGACCTTCCCGCTGTGAACCCATGCTGCCTTGGGTCCTGTGCCTCACTGGCCTCTAGGTACTCAACAATTCTTTCCTTCACAAGTGATTCCATCACTTTCCCTACCACAGAGGTCAAACTGACAGGCCTGTAGTTTCCTGCCTCTGTCTTGGTCCCACTTTTGTGAAGGTGATTCACATCTGCCTTCCTCCAGTCCTCAGGTACCACACCATCCTCCCATGATTTGTTAAAAAGGGAAAGGGTAGTCAGTGGTTTCACTAGTTCTCCCCTTAATTCTTTTAGAATTCTGAGGTGAATTCCATCAGGCCCCTTTGCTTTGTCCACCTTCAGTTTTAGGAGTTCTTGCAGAACCCTTTCTTCTGTGAAAGGATCGGGATCGACTCCCCTATCCAGAGTGCTTCTGTTAGTTGGATTAGGCACCTCCTCCCCCGCCTCCTCTTTTGTGAATACTGAGCAGAAATATTCATTCAGTATCCCTGCTTTTTCACTGTCCCTCTTTGCCCACCCACTGTCCATTCTATTCAGCCTCACTATCACTCTCTTTGTCTTTCTACGCTCCTTGATGTACCTATAAAAGGTTTTAACCCCCTTCTTAACTGAGTTGGCTATCTTTTCCTCAGTTTGGGCCTTTGCTATTCTGACTTCCCTCCCTGCTTCCTTCTACCTTAACTGGTACAGCTGTCTGTCCTGCTTCTTCTGTGTTTCCTTATACTTCCTGAATGCTATCCTTTTCTCCCTGACCTTCCCTGCCACCTCTTTTGAGAACTGTAGTGGCTTTTTCTTTCATTTTGATTTGTTTATTTGCTTCACACAAAGGCTTGTTGCCTCTGTGATGGCAGTTTCGATGTTTCCCCATTGTTGCTCCACCCCTCCTTCTAGCCTGTTTGCAAGTGCTTTTCTAAGGCACTCTCTCATCTTGCCAAAGTCAGCCCTCCTGAAGTCCAGTAACATAGAAACATAGAAGTTGACGGCAGATAAGGACCGCAAGGCCCATCCAGTCTGCCCATTTCTTTTTCTACCTTATAAATGTGCCATTGGCCTTTGCTCTGTCAGTGACCTATCTATTCATAGTCATTTTTATTGCTCCCTTATGCCTATCCCATGCCTGTTTGAAGCCCTGCACTGTATTCATAGCCACCACTTCTTGTGGTAAGCCATTCCATGCATCTACCACCCTTTCTGTGAAAATAATTTCCTCACATTTCCCCTTAATGACCTCCTCTAATCTCATGCTGTGTCCTCTTGTCCTGCTATTTTTCTTATATTTAAACATGTTAGACTCTTTCACCTTGTTTATGCCCTTAAGGTGTTTGAATGCCTCGATCATATCACCTCTCTCCCTCCTTTGCTCAGGGTATACATATTGAGCTCCATTAATCTGCCCTCATATGTCTTCAGTGCAGTCCCTGCACCATTGGTTTCCCTTCTCTGGACTGCCTCAATTTGGTTAATGTCCTTTTGAAGGTGTGGCCTCCAATACTGTCGCAGTACTCCAGATGGGGCCTAACCAATGTCTTGTACAGAGGATTATTACCTCCCTCTTACGATTTGTGATACCCTGCTAATACACCCCAACACCCCCTAGCCTTACCTACTGCTTTAGAGGTCTGCTTGGATGATTTCAGGTCATCAGTGATGATGATGCCCAAGTCTCTTTCTTCCTTTGTGACTGCTAGCAACTCCCTCCCAGCCTATAAGTGGCTTCAGGGTTTCTCTTCCCTATGTGCATGATTTTGCACTTCTTGCATTAAATCCCAGTTGCCACTGTTCTGACCATTCTGCTAGTTTATCCAGATCTCTTCTCATTCTGCCCACCCATCTGGATCATCTACTCTGTTGCAGATCTTGGTGTCATCTGCAAACAGACAAGCCTTACCCTCTAGTCCATCTGTGAGGTCACTAATGAAGATGTTGAATAGGACTGGCCCCAGGACTGATCCCTGAGGTACCCACTTGTGACTTGCATCTCTTCTGCTGTATACCATTTACCACCACTCTCTGTTTTCTGCCAGTCAACCAATTTGCCCCAGTTGACCAACTTCTATCCCACCCGAGCCTACCTAGTTTATTTATCAATCTTCTGTGGGAACAGTGTCAAAAGCTTTGCTGAGAAGTCAAGGTAAGCGACATCAACTGCTCCCCTTGGTCCACCACTCTGGTTACCCAGTCAAAGAAATCTATGAGATTAGTTTGACAGGACCTTCCTTTAGTAAACCCATGCTGTCTTGGATCCTGTGCCCCTATGGTTCCAGGTGTTACTATCCTTTCCTTAAGGTGCCTCCATAATCTTGCCCACTACTGAGGTAAGACTGCCGGTCTGTAGTTCCCCGCCTCCTCCTGCTACCACTCTTGTGGAGCGGGATCACATGAAACCCTTCTCCAGTCTTCTGGGACCTCTCCTGTGCTCAGAGACTCACTAAACAATTCTGCTAATGGCTCTGCTAGTTCCTCCTTTAGCTCCTTAAGTACCCTGGGATGTATGCCATCAGGTCCCATTGCCTTATCCACCCTGAGCTAGCTAGCTCTTGTAGGACCCTTTCTTTGTGAAGGGAGTAGTGCTCACCTCCCTCCCCTGTGTCCATGATGCTGAGCTGTGGGCCCTGCCTACCTTCTCTTCAGTAAATGCTGAGCAAAAGTATCTATTTAGGATAGATGCCTTTACAGGGTCCTCCTCCTCACTTGCTCCCTTTTCTCCATTAAGCTTAGCAATACCCTTGGACTTTCTCCTTTCACTAATGTATCTATAGAAAGTCTTGTCACCTTCTTTACTGTTCGTGCTAGTGTTTCCTCAGTTTGGGACTTTGCCTGCCTTACTGCTTACCTGCTTCCCTTAGGGCAGTTTGGTATGCCTCCCTATCTTCATCCGCTGTGTTCCTTTATATTTCCTGAAGGCCAGCCTTTTGGCTCTGACCTTTTCTGCTACTGTATTTGAGAACCAAAGTGGTTTCCTTCTTCTTTTGCACTTCCTTTTCTGTCTAACACAATGGGATATTGCTTCAAGTATTGCATCCTTAATGCTTGCCCACTTTGCCTGTACCCCCTCACCTGTGTTTCTTTTTTGCCAGGGCTAGCTTAACTCTGTTGGCCATCTTATCAAAGTCAGCTCCTCTGAAGTCCCATATTTTGCCTTGGAATGGGATGATTTAGATGTAGTAGCCAAATTGAACCATACCATGTGATGGTCACTGGCTCCAGGTGACCTTCTACCTGGAGATCTGTGATCCCTTCTTTGTTAGTCAGTACTAGATCTAGGATAGCCCTGTCTCTTGTGGGTTGCTGCTGTACCAGTTGTTTGAGGCCCTCCCCTGCAGGGAATCCACTATGAGTCTAGTTCTGCAGATGTTCCTGCTGGTATTGACCAATCTGTATCTGGCATGTTAAAGTCTCCATTATCAGAACCTCCCTTTAGCTGTCATGTTTTGTATATCTTCTAACAGTAATGTGTCTATGTCCTCCCCTGGTCTGGGGGCCTGTAGACAACCCCAGTTCTTATGGCTGTCCCATTTCCTGTTTCAGGGTGACCCACAGTTCTTCTGGCTCCTTATGTGTATTCTGAATTTCTGTAGCTTTGATATTTTCATTAACATACAGGGCCCTCCCCCCCTTTTGCACCTCGGTCTCTTCTGAACAATACATAGCCAGGTACTGAAGTCTCCCAAGTGTGGTTACTGGTAAACCATGTCTCACTAATTGCTACTATGTCCAGTTTAGCCTCTGACATTTTGCCTGCAGGTCTGGGATCTTATTTCCCAGGCTGTGAGCATTGGGTACATGATTTTCCATTGGCCAGATTTTGGTGTGTTAGTTGTTGGGTGAAGTTTGGCATTTCCCCTGTGCATCATATGGGGAGACAAACCTTTTTTCTTACCTGGTGATGCAAATGAACGGCAAACACGCTGAATTCCTGTTTGACCACTAGCTGAGGGGGGAGGGGTGTTCTTCCCATTTGATGTATGGGGTGCTGCACCCCTCTCCCCATTTGCTAGTTTAAATATTCTGCAAAGTACCCTCACTTTTGTGTGGCTTGACTCTGTAGCTGAGTTTGTTGTGAACCACAATGTTTGGTGGTCACTTGTTCCCAGATGGCTACCCATTTCTAGATCTGAGATCCTCTCACTGTCCCCATTTGAGAGTATGAGGTCTAAGATTGCTCCCTCATGAGTGGGTTCCAAAACTAGCTGTCTGAGGCATGCCACCTGTAGAGCATCGAGAATGGTCCTGCTCTTGGACGTGGCTGCAGCAAATGTGCTCCAGTTAACATCTGGCATATTCAGATCTCCCATCAACAGTAGTGGAACACCCTGCCAGAGGAAGTGGTGGGGGCTGAAACAATCACGGGATTTAAGAATGCATGGGATAGACATAAAGGAATTCTAGAGGTCAGGGGTAAGGGGCAACAGACTTCTAGGAAAACAAACTGAACTTACAAGCTCAAATGGGCAGACTGGGTGGGCCATAGGCCCTTATCTGCCGACACTGTCTATGTATCTATGTAACAGTATCTCCCCTTTCTCTGCCATCCTCAGAATGCCTTCTATCATATCCTTGTCCATTCCCTCCCCCTGACATGGGCGTCTGTATACAACCCCTGTGCAGATTGTGCTGCCATTTCCAGTCTCTAAGGTGACCCATAGTGCCTCCTCTCCTTCCTGTTTACTCTTTTGTTCAGTTGCTTTTATCCCTTCCCTTACATAGAAAGCTACTCCTCCCCCTCTTCTCCCCTCCCTGTCTCTCCTGTAGGTTGTGTACCTTGTTATGTTAACATCCCAGTCATGGTTCTCTGTGTACCATGCTTCTGTGACTGCTATGATATCCAGGCATCCCTCTTCCATCAAGGCCACCAGTTCAGGGAGCTTTTTGTTCAGACTATGGGCATTGGTACTCATTAGCCTCCATTTCCTGATGGCTTTACCCCTTTTTGCCTCATCCCTGTCCTTATTGCCTTTGTCACTTTCTCCATTTACCCCTGCCCTTTTCCCTATTGACCTCTCTAACTTGGTGTTTACCTCACTTACTAACCTGACTTTTTGGGGGGGGGGCTTGTATTTCCCTGTTCCTTTCCAGTGCCTCCCCATTAGGCTAGTTTCAATGCTTGCCAATGAAGCATTTAAACCTATCACCTAGGATCCTGGTTCCCCTCCTGGACAGATGCAGACCTTCACACCAGTATAGGCCTGCATCACTCCAGGTGGACCCTCAGTTCCCAATGAAGCCCCCAGTATCATTTTATCATTGCTGGAAGTAATTGACATTTTTTTACCTCACTTGCAGGGACTTTGTTACGCTTCTCAGTGCATCGTGCTACACAATACTGGCAACTGTCATGCTGCATGCTGGGAGGAAAACACCAATGCATTTGCATACATACTGCACTACACCAGGTAGAGAAAACCTTTATCTTTAAATACATTTTCAAACTATGCTGTGTAACAATTTTTTAAAAATTTTAAAGTACGACATGTAACATTGTTAGTAACATTTTTAACTTAACACATCGGAGCACTCTGGCACCACTGTCTCTCTGTAGGTATGTGACAGCAACAGCTGGGTGGTTGGAGGCACTTGGCCTGTGGCCTCGGTCCCAATCCCCCAGGCATGGATTAATTCCACTGTAGAACCATGCTGTGCCATGGCTTAATGCTTACATAGTAACTGGTCAGAGCTGGGAGGTCACAGATGGGTCTGGAGTGAGTCATTAACTTTCCAAAGTGAACAAAAAAAGGTGTTTCCCAAACTACTGAAATGCCTCTTGTAAAAAAGAATGCTGAAAATGTGAGCTATGGGTTCAGAAACTATTTTGGCAGCTAATTTGAGGAATTAGTGTTCCAGCCCATCAGGACATGGTGGTTCTTCTGGCGGTTGCTAACATTCAAATATTTCAGGGATGCACATACTGTATTTTTCTAATGGAAAAAGTACGAAAGGCCCTCTGTGAACAATGATTAATAGAATTGTACTGAATTCACAGACTGAGTGGTGCCCGATGGACTCTTTGTCTAGGTGTGCTGTTTTTTGTTGTTTGTGTTTTTTTTTACTTAGCACTGAATCTGCCTTACAAAACTGTTATCAAATAATTATCATTATCCATCAATCCTGCTCCTGATAATGTTTCTAAATAACAGCAGCCTGTTTAACATAATGTTCTAAAACTTTATAATTAAAGCACCTGGTCTTAATTAGTATCTGCCAGTAAGGCATTTCATGTTCCGTCTATGCTCGTTTTGTCTACCAACATGAAGAGCTTAATTATGCCATTTACAGTACATCTGCTGTGCTTCCATTGCCATCACATTAGGTGTTCAATCAACTGGGTCCACTAGCACACCCCTTGTTCAGTGCAATGAAGGAAAATAACATGTTGGAATTGAGTATTAAGCAGCACTACTGTAGGACAGCCACACAGGTAGTTTAGCACCATAGAGATCCTATATATGTAAAGGTATAAGGGCATCTCTTGGTATTTCTGGGGCACTAGGTCACCATATGCAAGTTACTCCCCCAGCTTTAACATTAGATAAGGGAGAGGTAGGAAACAATAAAGTCACATGCTGTCCCCTCTAGTATTTATAGATGTATTTATTCAATCTCTATAATAAGCACCACTCACTTGCTCCCTCCTATATGGGATCAGTCAGCAGTTCTCAGTCAAACAGGAGTTTTATAAGGGGTCATCCTACATTCTTCATGAGACAGACAGGAATTCAGGTATTTGTTGTGCAAGTTGATAAATTCCATGGGTCCGAACTTGGAAATTATTCCAGTTTTCTGTGAGTTTTTTGTGTAGCCTCTGCCTGGGACCCTCAGGGTCCTCCTCTCCCAACTCTTCAAGGGAGCTGGCATGGGTTGCCGAAGTTTTGCTATACTCAGTACTTGGGTCTAAAAGTGACATGGTACTTTCTTCTACGGTAGCAATAAGAGGGTGACTGGCTACTGACACTCCCTGGAAATAATATATTGCTATCCTGGCCCACACAGCCCCTCTCCAAAACAAATGACACTGTAACACAAATTATACCCCCAACAAGCAGAAAGAGTGCAAAAATAATTAATTTAAAAAGGAAGGAAAAAAGGACAAGGGGACAGTAAGAATTAGGTCATTATTCCTTGTGAAATAAAAATTCACTTGAATTGAATTTTCACATGGGCAGCCATTAAGCAATGGATGGTTCAGACTTCATACAGAACTATTGGAATTAATGAATTAAAGTGCCAATGGTGCTGGGTGGTTCCAAGGTTTGTATAACAGTGCGTCCATAAACACACGCACTCACACAGACACACACACACACACACACACAGACACACACACATGTACATTACAGTTTCCAGTGGTAGTGCTTTTGCACCAGAGAGACTTTACTGACATTGCAACATGCAGTGATGGCTTCTGGCCTTAGAGGGCCTTTATCAATGTTCCAACAGCAGTGGAGATTCCCCAGTCTGGCAGTTACCTGAGCAGACCCCTCCCAAAAAAATATTTGGCTGGTTCCAGCCATCAGTAGATTTTTCTGGCTGCATAACACCCACCACCCCCACAAAAAGTTACACTGGCAGCAGGAGCAATGGTGAAATAGGGTTTGAGAAACATGATAGGTGACTGAAAGTGAGATGAAGATGTTTGTGTCAGGGAATCACAGGTGTGTATTAGACATGCTAGTGCCCTGCTGTGCAACCATATAGGAAAACATGTCAATCAGTACTACAGTCCTCTGACTGTGCAACTACACAGACCACACAACAGATGCACTGCCAACTCACATAAAACACAACATTAAACGTGACAAAATTAATGTAACGCACCAAAGGTGCTGACAGATCCTAAAAGCAGTAATCTGTGTTCAGTGGTCATATAGAATTTATAGACTCACTGGCTTTACAGAGCCCCCAGTTAGACTGAAATGTATCATCTCTTTATTGGTGAATTGAACCCAGGGAGTTTATTTAATGCAGAACTGCCCTATGTTTTAGTGTGACCTGGTGGGACACCTGACTCCCACTATGAAGCCAGCCTTGAGCCTACAGCACTACTTTCAGTTGGGGGGACACCAGAGTTCTCTCAGGAGGGTGCAGGGATACTGTGGTCGTACACAACTTAAGTGAGGAGCTATTCTTGTGCACCACTGTTGATAGTCTGAAGGTATCTGCATGTATTTGTTGTTTGACTTTTACACATGGATACATTGGTTATTCTCACTCTCTGTTCCATGAGGGACTACCACCCTGTTGGAGTACCATGAAGGCAAAGGAACCCTCTTGAAGAGGATTCCAACCCCTAGAGGTGCTGCAGGAATATAATTCCTTTATGCTAAAGTACCTTAGGAAGGAGCCCTAAGGAGAGAGGCGCACCACTGGAGGAGGAGGGGATGATGGCAGGGAATAGAAACAATGCTTCCAAATGAGGCTAGAGGAAGCAGACTTAAGTACTGTAGCTCAGAAAAGGGGGTGTGGCTGGTAACTCTCATCCTTTGAACTGCAGGTATAGCCTTTAATTCAGTGGGCATAAGCAACTTAAGTGAGGAGTTATGCTTGTGTAACATTGACAGTCTGCTGGTAATTAAATGAATGTGTTGTCTGACTGTTATACATGGATACTTTGTCATTCACACTCATCCTGCGAGGGACTGCCACCTTGTTGGGGTACTGTGAAGGCAAAGGAATCCTTTTGAGGAGGGTTCCACCCCTGGAGGTGCTCCGGGAACATAATTCCTTTAGGCTAAAGGTTTCTTAGGAAAGAGCCCAAAAGTACTCAAAAGCAGGTGGTGAGCAAAGACAATGGGTGGAGTACTGACTGACAGAAGCTGATGATGACTGATAACAGACAGAAGCTGATGAGGAATCATGACTGAGAGCAACTGGTGACTGACAGCAGACAGAGGCATGACTTCCATAAGGTGGGAGGGAATAGCAGGATTGAAGGATAAGAGAGCCACCATCCAACCCCAGTTCACAGTGGAAAACCTACTACTAGGGTAAATGCTATACTTAAATATATATACTACATCATGGCATTTGACACTCAGGAGAAAAATAAACCCTGTGGAGGAAATCTTTGGCTATCCATAGCCTCAACAGCCATCTTTTCTGGCATGGGAACTTATCATTGTGACAGCTCAACATGTTAATATGGAGTTCTGAATTCAGGGGAAGATTTTGGAGGGATAACTCTCTCTCTCTCTCTCTCTCTCTCTCTCTCTCTCTCTCTCTCTGTGTCTATCCCATTAATGGGATAATGCTGTGGGGTACCATGAACTGATCTTTGCAGATAAAGGAAGTTTCCCACAAAGAAGATCTACCCCTCAAAGCATGGAATGAGGAGAATAGCAACTGCTGTAAAGCCAGTCAGCCTCGAGACCATGAGGAAGCCTAACCTTGAATGGAAACTAAAGGAAGGAGATACAGAATGAGACTAGGTAGACTTTAGGCAAAGACAGGGAAAATAGGTTTCAGAGGTGCTGCTAACATGGTCTGCACAGCTAAAGGAACCCCTGTAAGCTTAGGTCTCCACTGTCTGGCAGCTGAAGTCTTATATGCTGCACCTCTAGGTGCTGCAAATTGAAGGTCTGCACAGCTATATCTCCCCCCAAAAGCATTGAACTTTACCACTCAGTGGGACTGCTGGGAGGCCTTGCAGGAGACAAGTGACCTACAGAGAAGGATCCCCACATGAGATGAGGGAATCACCCTCAAGATGTGGACTTAAGGGAAGCAAGAGATGTCAATCCACAGGGCAAACCCTAAGGGCACAATTTTAACTGAATAATGATTGCTGAATGAAATGACTGCTATTGATGGAAAATACAATTGAAATGTGCTGAAGTTTTAATGTACATCAAAGGCCAAAATGAGAGGTAAAGCCCAGCCTCAGCAGGAAGGGCTGAAAGCTGTATACACACTACAACTAGGGTGATAAATGCTGAAGAAGACTGACTGACTGAGTAAAACTAACTAAAATGACAGAGCAGGAGTGAAGCAGCTGCCTTGCCAGGAAGCCAGGTGAAAGCAAATGAGGAGAAATGCAGTGGAAGTGAGAGAAGATTTGTATGTGGCCTGGTATGAACAGCAAAATGGAAAAGACTGAGAAGCACAAGCCAAAACAGCAGAATAACATAGGTAAGACATACTATAGAAACTATTAAGCACACCAAGAACCAAACCAGAAAGAAACGCAGGAGTTACATAAGAACAGGAGTGCAGTAGGAGTAGCTGAGAGTAAGCAAGAAGCACAAGCTGAAGCCAGGAAAGATAGAAAAACAAAATTCTGACCTAGAATGCCACTGAAGGCACAAACTGAGGTAGTGGAAGCAAAGTCTGTGACATCATTCAAACTGGGGTGGGACAGAGCTAAAGTGAGATCAAAAGCAACAGGAGGAGTAGATGGCATTAGGCAGAAGGGGGTTAGGTCCTGGGATCTGAGTAGGTCCAAGGAACACACTGGCAGACTAGATGGACCCTTGGTCTCCTTCTGCCATCTCATTTTCTATGTTTCTATGAACAAAAAGCCCAAAAGCAAAAAGGGAAAGTGTAGACAAGCACAGGGAGAAAAGGTAGGGGCTAGAGCCCCAGCAGAACCTAAATTAGCAGCAAAGAAACAGTCCTTATGAATGAGACTGGAGGAAGCAGGCTTAAATAGTTCAGGAAAGGGGGAATGGCTGGTAACTTCCATCCCCTAAACTGCACGTATAGCCTTTTAATTATATAAATAAAATATTTCTGAACTGCTTGATAATATAAGTATATGGTGCTCAGGAGATATAATCTCTTGACTAATCGAAAGTGTTGCTTCTCATGACTTCTTAAGGGTTCAAGAACATGGAAGCAAAGCTAAATGGTTCTGGAACCCTAAGGAGTTACAGTGGGATGCTTTAAGTTAACCAATAGACATCTCTGGGACCCCATTTACTTATAATAAATATTTCCGAACTCAGATTTGATTCCAAAGGTCATAGTGATAGCTTTGGAGTAAACAGTGAAGAAATAATTCAGTTAGATAATTGATATACCTGGAGTGTGAACTCATTTGCACTAACCACTTTGGTGACTGGATTTAATATTTGTGTCAGTGCTTTAGCCATGTTTAAGTTCACTTTCATTTGATTTTGAAAAACACAACATTTTAAATTTCCAGTCACATTAGCTGAACACCCAACCTTGCAGGAAACTCATGCTAGAAGTTGAGGCGCCCCTCTTTGAGCACTGCCATTTGAGCCATGCAAAATAGTGAACAGTCATCAAGGAGGCATGTGCATAAGCCAGTGAGTATGAATATTGGGCTCTGGTACCACTGCACAAAGTGCATAAGCATGATGCATCACATCCCCCTGCATGCAAAAGGCACCAAAGAACAAAGGGTAATAGCCCACCCAAACTAAGCAGTGCCATTAATCCTGGGTGCCTTATTTAGAGGCCTTCCTGCTAATGACCACACAAAGCATGAGAGGTGCTAATAGGCCATGTCCATGCCATTATGTGGTCATTATGTGGTGTGTATATAGATCAAGACTGTTCCTTCAAAGGTCATGTTGACTAACTAACCAATATGCTTAACCAGATACTTTGTCTCCTGTATCTTCTAAGCCCCTTCCTCTCTCCAACATCTAAGCTAAGGGTAGCCACTGGCATGCTCTTGCCAACATTGTTCTATGGGGCCCTGGTGCTACACTCACTGAGAAGCACAGAGATGCATAAACTGAGAATGTTATATCATAGGGTTGGGCATTTTGCCCTAGGTGCACCACCCCAAAAACACCACTGCAAAGTATTGTACTTACTGACCTGGCCTTCTCTTGAAGGCAGATTAATGTACCCTTCTCGTTGTCTGGCCTTCAGCAACCTAATGCCCCCCCTAGTCTGATTGGTACTGTTATGCCTAAGCAGGCTGGAAGAACGTTAAGGTCCTCTGAGCGGCAGCTCCTCCATGTCCTCAGCATCCAGACATTTCAAGGGCTGCAGTCATTCACAGCTTACATACCATTCCTCTGGAACAGCCTCCCTAATAACCTCCAAGAGTGCTGCTCCCTTGGAGGCTTTAAGAAAGGCCTCAAGATCCACCAGTTGGGGATAAGTCTCGGCTCAAAAGACTACCTCATCAGTCTTCATCGGCATCCTGGTTGGCCCTTACTCCATATTATGACCCTTACCATTCTGAAAAGTTATGTGTAACTGTTTTATTCATGTGAAACTGTTTTATTCCTCATCCTGACCTTTAATTATACCTAACTTGCCTATGTATCATTTATTATGTCTTCCTTGTAATGCACTACCCCATTTGCTCTCAGATGTAATTGTTGTTTATTTTATATGTAATTAACCCCAGGTTGCCCCTGAAAAAGGGACTGTAATGGTCCCAGGGGGCCTACCCGGTTACCAAAATTTAAATAAATTAGTAGCTCTGCACAATGCCTCCATGCATAAGTATGCATCAAGGCACTGGACAGAGCTTCAACTATTGCCCCCACCCTCACCCAATCCCTGTCCACTATGTACAAAACCTTGGCAATCTAGTGGTACCCCCAACTTTCCCAATCCTTGTCATGAAATTAAATTACCCTGATATTCCATGGTGCCCCCTCACACCCAGATCCCCAATGTGAAAAGAAAGCCCCCTGGTATTTGGTGGTATCCCCTCCTGTCCCAGTCCTGTTGTAAAATAAAAGATCCTTCCCCAGCCCAGTCCACCCACGCAGCACTCTCCAACCTATCCAGTACCTGAATCACTCTGAAACGCCTGTGGACATGGTGGGCACAACAGTGCATGATGACCAGCACAGGCCATCCTCTCACTACCTTAGGCAGCCTCCGTCTGAAGGGCAGAGACCGAGTATATGCATACTGGATTTCTACTGAAAAGAATCACTTTGGATTTGAAGCAATGGGGTTGTCTCTGATGTAGTTTTTAAAGCTTCACTTGTCACAATAAATGCCTATTATTTGCTATCCAGCTTGGTCTCTATTTTTATGCTCACCACACTTTTGTGTATTTGCTGCCCCATGATACACTGTTGCTGAAAGTTCACTTTTGTATATTTTTTGTATTTGCTAATTTTCAATTCTAAGAAAAAAGACTTGCTTACTGATACTACATGTGCAATACTTAGAAGACTTTTATAAGAAGGTTCTTATTTTAGACAGGAGAAGAGAGTATGGCAGATATCTGTGCTGGCAGGGGACTGGCCTAAAGCAAAAGTCCTTTCTGTCTGATGGTGGAAAATGGGGACAACTGGTACTGAGGTTTGGAACCCTAGGGGCAAGGGACAACCCCAGTTGGGATGGTAAGCCAGTGTTTGCTGTGACCACATTAAAGCAGCCAAGTCTGGCCCTCATAAAGGCACTTGGCTCAGGACACACTGAAATAGTCTTTACCTCATGTCCTGTGCAATTGTGTATTCAGAAAAGTGTATCCCTTCTTTAGCCCCTTTGCCAGGCAGCAATGGTACATCTTTGTCATGTCGGACTGGGCACAGTTTAACCCCCTGGTGTTGCTTGTGGCAGTGAGTGGGGCTCCATAATAAACCTGCTGGTATCCCTGTAATGTCACCGAAGCGTAAATGGGGGAAAGCATAACATAAAGTAATGGGTTGGAAACAATGGGAATTGAACTGCAAATATGTTTAAAGTACTTGAGCTGCTTATAAAACTAGAACCCATAGCTGACTGGCTGTCAGGACCTGTACAGTGACTGTGATTACGCTGACTTGAAGTGGGCCCAAACCCAGGAGCTGCAGCAGTGGCTTCCCCGCCTCAATCTTTGTGCACCTGCTTTGTAAATAAATGTTTGGTTATTTTTGCAAGCAACTTGTTGCTAAAGAGTCCTGCCCTCTGTCCAAGTGTTTCCTGCTAAGGGATACACTATTAATGCAAAGACCATCACTAATACAACCAAGATAAAGTTGTGGGCATAGAGTTACAATGTGTTATGGCCTATCACGAGTTGCCACGCGGAGAGAGTATGCACAGTGTGCAGTGCAAGAAAAATCAGTTTTTTGCAAGAAGAGGATCAAACTGACAAAGCCACAGAGAGCTCATAACCATGGAGGAAAAGGACTGCAGGTTTCCCCTCTGGACTCACATCTACTGCAACAATGCAAGGCGTACACGGTGGACACAAAGGCATTTAGGAGTTGCTGAAATCCTTCACAAAAGTTGTGTCATCGTGATGCCTCCTACTTAGAAGGTACTGTATTCAACATGCCTGTTCCATCCCAGGGCAGAACGCACTATCGATAGCTGTGTACTAACTCCCTGGGCCTTTTCATATAGAATTGAAGTAGAGCTATTTAGTAGCGGTTTTCTTACAGAAAACTGTAAATGTAACCATTTGTGCTCACCGGATAAGAAATGTTACACAGCTCTGTTGTCGTGAACTGATTCTAAAGTAGTTCTTGCTGCTGAATCTATGATCGCCACTACATCACTGTCACATGAGACAGGATGCATTGTAGGTACAAGAAAAGCAATAACCCTGGCTAAGATGGAGATCCCCAGGGGTCGTAAAACTACCATAAAGCTAGCAGGCTAATTTAGTAAAAACTCCTAATAGCAAACAGAGGGAAGGACACACTAGGACTTCACACACAAATGAAAACACTCTGCATAACTTATGTTTTTGCAAATTCTGGATATACTACTCCTTTAATGAATACTGTATGTACGTTGCTGCTGCCTATTTTTACAAGACGCCTGTCAGTGATTTTGCTCCTACCCCACTGTTACTTAATGAATATATACGTTGCTGCTGCTTATTTTTACAAGGCACCTGTCAGTGATTTCACTCCTACCCCACTGTTATTTAATGAATATGTACACTGCTGCTGCCTGTTTTTACATGGCTACTGTCAGCAATTTTGCTTGTACACCTTTGACTACTGAAATAAGGTACCTGATGCTTGCTGTTTGGTTATTACCTCCCCTGTATATTACACTCTCTCCCTTGGTCCTAGTGACCGTACCTTCTTGATAGGCAGGGGGAGGGTGTTTTAACAATGTGTTTACACACTGTCCTTTGTACTATCTTGGGCCTGCAATGCCTGTCCCAGAGTACTGATGATCCTCGGTACCCCTTGGTGCTGACTACCCCTTTCCTTTCAGATGGGTTGCACCCATCCCCAGGAGTCCTGCTCCCCACTTGGGGATTGCATATACTCCTGCTTCAGGAGAGCCCTGTCTCCATCTTCCTGATCCCATGTCATGATAGAGAGCCTCTGGAATGACTCTCCTACCTTGTAAGTCAATTTCTCACCCACCTGGGCTGAGAACCAGCAGTTCTTAATATTTCTTGTTCCTATCTGTTATACTGGTTGTACTGGTTCATGGTTTTGTCATTATTGTTGTTTTGTACTGTTGTTTGCTGCACACTCCCTATCACTGGGTAAGAAACTGAATCTGGTTTTGGAATTTCTCAATACTGCTGTTTTGGGGGTCTTTAAGATTCGCCCCGCTCACCCAGGGTGCAGGAATGGCAGATATGAGGGACCACACACTGAGTTTTGTACAGTCTCTCTACCCCAGCTGCATTGGGACACCCAGCTAGGTGGTCTGCCTCTTTCCTAGATGTAGATAATGGCAAGTATTAAACTTACTACAGTATACTTGCATAACGTTAATGGGTTAAACAACCCAGTAAAGAGATATAAGGTACATTTGTGCAGTATGGAGATTACACACCTCCTTTATATTCCTTTGGGAAACCCACTTATCTAGCAGTGAGCACCAGAAATTGGAAAAGTGAAGCCTCTATATATCAAAAGGGAAAGCGCAGAGGTACGGTGGTGCTAGTTCACAAGTCATTGCTGTTCAGGCCACTGGTTCTTAGTAAGTAGTAAGTAAGTAAAATTTATTTCTATAAGGTACCCTTCCCAAGCTCAGGGCGCCTTTACAAAATGACATAAGCAGCATAAAAACCACAATAATAAATAACATTTTATTTATAACAGCTTCAATATAATTTACATTAATGAAATGCTTCATTAAAAAGGAAGGTTTTTAAGGCTTTTTTAAAGCCCTCCACAGTCAGACTATTTTGTATCTGGCAAGGTAGAGAATTCCATAGGGTAGGAGCCATAAAGGCAAACGTTCTTCCACCAGATGTTTTTAAGGTTACCCACTGAATCTTTAGCAATCCCTCACTAGAGGATCGGAGGGAGCGGGAGGGGCAGTAAGAAGTCAGGAGTTCTTCCAGGTAGTGGGGTCCTAACCCATGTAGGGCTTTATAGGTCATCAACTCGACCTTGAAAGTAATCCGCCACTGTACTGGCAGCCAGTGCAACTCGCGAAGCACAGGTGTTATATGGTTGGACCTTGGGCTTCCAGTCAACAACCTAGCCACCGCATTTTGCACCAGCTGCAAGTGGCAAATATCCACTCCCAGCAGCCCTAGATAAAGGGCGTTGCAGTAATCAAGACGACTGGCAACAAAGGCGTGGGCCAGAGTAGGAAGACCCTCTGATGGAACCAGGTGTTTCACCCGTGCTATATTCCTTAGATGGAAAAAGGATGATTTGACTACGGATGACAACTGCGCCCTCAGAGTCAGGCCCTTGTCAAATATAACACCAAGGTTACATACCTGGCCAGATGCCATAAGCGGGGTCTCCTCCAGAAATAAACCTGAGGGTTTTCCCACCCATGAACCTGACATCCTCACCCCTGGTTCCAACACCAATACCTCTGTTTTTCCCGGATTCTTACTCTGATCGCCTGGCCCACTTGCGGTATTAACTGGCCAATATTAGGGTAAAGGTGTTACCCTCAGATAGAACAAAACACCATACTTGTGGGAAAAAATAATATAACAAGCAAGTGCTTATAGCAAGACAGGCACTTTATTAAGAGTATGCCAAGAGGACACTTAACTCCTAACTGTCATCTTGGCATCCTGTTAATAAAAGTGTGGTGTTTTATTCTATTCGTCTGCAGTTGGGCTGGCCACCTGAACTGCACTGTCCCTGTCCCTTGAGTATTGTTATTAGTTGCCTCCCAATGATGTTACCTCATAAATCTGTACACTCCCCCAGGATCACATTCCTGATATTAATACTTTATTTTACTTGGGGGAAACCATAATATGATTCCGACTAACACCGACATGACCAGTACTAACCCTCCCAGGGAAATAGGGGAGCAGAAATGTAGTAAAATACTCTTTAAAACTTGTGGATTTAATCACTCATGCCTAGGTGGACATGTGGTAGTTCCCTGCAGTGTATGCCTACAGTACAAGTCACATTAATCTGTTCCTTAAGCTAACTGCTCTGGCCTTGTTTTTGTGTGCTGCAAATGAAGTGGCAATTCTAAATGCTTTAAACACAAACACTTTTTCAATTAGTCATCAACTCACATGCAATGTACTTCCAGCCATTACAGAATTCACTTCAGCTCCCACTCCAATGGTCATGCAATGCATTTTCCCAAATGCATTTACAGTGCAGTATTGTGCTGTACATAATTCCAGCACTACAGTATCCGCCATCTTGCCTCTTGCTTAGCTCTGAATTTGCCACCATCCCACATCTCACTCACTCACTGATTATTGTACAGAATTTTATGCAGTCAGTACAATACTGTACTGTACTGTATGTTAAATTTATGTTTTATTTACTTACTGACTGTACAGTACTGTACAGCAAGTCACCTCTGAGAGAACGGCAAACTGTAAGTGCCTATATAGTACAGTAGTACCTGTACAGTACTGTACTGTAAGCAGACAACCCCATCCCCCCAGTCGGTCCCATCCCAATCACCCTAAAAGTACTATAAAATACATATTTTTCCCTGGTGGTCTAGTGGTACAGTTACTGTACAGTACAGTATTATCCCCCAATCTCCGAACGCCGTTCTTTATATTGTACTTTTTACTTAACTTCTTGGTGGTCTAGTGGTCCCTCCTGCAACCCCTCCCCATCCAGACAGGTGATATCCCACACCGCTCTCCCCATCCACAAAAGGGGTGGTCCACTGGCACAACCCTCCTCTCTTCTCTGGCCAGCAGCCTGCTGTGAAGTTAATGAATGAGCGTGTGCACAGCCAGCATGCACTCATTCATTAACTTCTCAGCGGGCTGCCCGGCTGCGGAGGAGAGGAGGTTGAGCTGGTGGCTGGCTCAGCAGGGGATGGGAAGGCACATGGATATTACCTGTCAGATAAGGAAGGATTCACGAAAAAATAAGTAAAAGGGAGCAGTATTAAAGAATGGTTCAGCGATTGGGTACTGCAGCACATACTGTACTGTGCAGTAGTGTGTTACTGGGACATGGGTGGGCGAGTGATTTTTACTCTTTACTTCTGGCTGGCAGCTGATGGGGAAGGGGGGTACCACTAGCCATCAGGGAGTTTTTTGGGGAAATTAGGCAAGGATTGTATGCCTGTGACAGCTGTTAAAACAGTATGAAGGGCAGGCAGAATTTCTTTTTTTACACACGGCTAGAGAACTGGAGCCCGATTTTACTGCAGGGTGACACTACAGTGAAATCGGGCTCCAATTCTACTATACAGTACAGTACAGCATTTTTATGAGTTGCTTAATGTGTGCACTCATTAGTGCACTGCATTGAATAAAGAGTTTTCAGTGAGCTGCAACCGACTGGCAGCTAACAGACAAACCATCAGGAAACTCTTTATAATTCATTGCAGCCAGAAGTGAACACATTAAGCAACTCACTGAAAAATGTTAAACCAGTGAGTTAGGGAAACAGTTTAATGTGACTTGTACTGTTCACCTACTACACCGCCCACACCAAAGTTACACTAGAAACAGTTTGATTAATATTTTGAAAGACCAGACATTGTTCTTTTAAGGGATTGCTCACTACTCATGGTTTGCTGACCAGATCATGCACCAGTTCTGTTAACCTAACACTGGGGTCCAACTAAGGACAAAACCTTACTGTGCTTTAATAATTCCCTACTTAACTCTACAGCCTTTCAGAAACTAGCACAGGACAAAATTAAACATATCATATATGACAATCTGCTCCCTGATGCATCCCTGGGAATATTGTGGGGCGCTATTAAGGTAGTGCTTCAGGGTGAGTTAATCGGTTACGCTGCTAACCTGAAAAAACAAAGAGAGGAACAACAGGTCAGCTTACAAACCCAATTGGCAGATGCTCAAAACTTACATATGCAGGGTGATACCTTAGTTAAACCCACTCTGGCGATGTTACAACTAGAAATTCAGGAAATGTTAACATCAGAACTGAATTGGCATAGCAATACTTGCATCAGAAGTATTACAGGTGTGGGGCTTGGCTGCAAAACTCCTGGCCTTCTAGCTCTGCCATCAAATTCAACAGCAGGCCAACTCAAATTAAGGCCATGTCAGCAGTTTTTACTGACCAGAATAAGCTACTGGAGGCTTTT
This sequence comes from Neoceratodus forsteri, assembly GCA_016271365.2. NCBI lineage: Eukaryota > Metazoa > Chordata > Ceratodontiformes > Ceratodontidae > Neoceratodus > Neoceratodus forsteri. The sequence goes on from CM057456.1 coordinate 1,507,227,284, forward strand.
CTGGCTTACTATGCAAGTTATATAGCTCTGAGCACCCCTTTGCTCCTCAGATGGTGTATGTATTTCTGGCCACTATAGCTCTACCATTGCTCTTACAAGCTTATTCCAAGCAGCTCTTGCCCTAATACAGGCTTCTGAATTAGAGTGGGTGATGCATGACATAAAAAGTGGTAAGAGTCCTGGCCCAGATGGGTATATGTGTGAGTTTTATAAATGTTTTAAGGATACAATCATTGGCCCTTTGTTAGTGGTCTACATACAAGGTGGCGCAAGTATCCTCAGCACCACTCACAAGCCATGATTTGGGGTATGTTAAAAGAAAACAAGGATAAGAATCTTTCCTCCTCCTATTTACCAGTACCAGTCCTTAATATTCATTATAAGGTGTTCACAACAGTATTAACTCGTAGGTTTAATACTATTCTGCCTGTTCTTATTGATGAGGACCAGACAGGGTTTGTAAGATCCCAGCAGACAATGGGTAACATCAAGCATAAGCTGCACATCATACACCACGCCACCTGGTCAAAGGGCACCCGTGAACAAGGTGACTACAATTAGGCGCCTACAAAAATGGTGACTCAGTTATGACATCTGTGTTCAGGGCTACCTGGCAGGGGGTGACTGGATACTAGGGTGGGTGACATACGATGACTGGAAGTACGCGTATATATGCACACACATGCAGTGGGGGGGAGGCAGAGGAAGGATGGTATATGGGAGGGGGTGTGGCAGGCAGCTGCCGAGCTGGTCTGCTAGCGTGGTGGGGAGGGTGGTAAGTTGGGAGGTGCAGGGTTCGGGCCCTGTGCACCACGTTTTTTCTTTTGCCAGCAGACAGCATTCAATTTTTTTAAGTTTTTCACCCCCCCCCCAACATGCAACCCCTGGAGTTGAGAATCCATAAGTAGGGGATGCAGGGTGCAGCCCACATTAAGAAAAAAAAAGTAGGTCTCAGGCACCGTCCTTCTCTTCACCGCGAGTGTGCATCACCAAAATTCATTTTCAGTGATGTACCCTCACCATAACGGTGATTGTTATTCTGTGATCAGCCGTTATGACATAGAACCCTGGTCAAAGGTTCTATTTCTGCTATCAAGCTTGGATACAGAGGAAGCTTTTGGCTGGATTGCATGACTCTTCTTGTTTACTAGCTTATAAAAAATGCATTTCCCACCCACCTTTATAGAAGCTTACAGACATTGTATAGAAACATAGAAATATAGAATTTGACAGCAGATAAGAACCAAGAGGCCCATCCAGTCTGACCTTTTTTCCTACCTAGTAAAAAGCCGCAGATCCTACTTTATCTGAGGTGTCACTTCTTTTTATGAGGTGCTGTGGTTCCCCTATGTCTATCTCAAGCAGTTATGAATTCTCCCACCATCTTTGCCCCCACCACCTCTGCTGGGAGGCTGTTCCATGTCTCCACTACCATTTCCGTGAAGTACTTTCTGACATTGCACCTTAGTCTACCACCTTCTGGTCTGATGTCATGCCTTCTAGTTCTAGAGCATCTTTTCCTCTGAAAGATGCTGCCCTCCTGTGCCTTATTTATTCCCTTTAGATATTTGAAGGTCTCTATCATGCCCCCCCCACCCCAGTGTATACATACTGAGTTTCTTCAATTTCTCCTTATATGACATTTTTGCAGTCCCTGAACCATTTTTTTTCCCTTCTCTGGACTGCCTCTAACTTGTCTATGTCCTTTTGGAGATGTGGCCTCCAGAACAGGATGCAGTACTCCAACTGAGGTTTCACCAGAGACCTGTATAGTGGCATAACCACCTCTCTTTTCTGCTGGTGATGCTTCTCCTCCCCCTATGCACCACAACATCCCATTGGCTCTCGCCACTGCCTTGGCACATTGTTTGGTCGCCATTAGCTCATCAGATATGATGGTTCACCCCTATTGGTGCGACAATCATTTTGTTGACATCGATATGGGCATAGGCAATATGCTGCCTGGCTCTGCAGTGCCAAGCATTGCAGCTCCCTGGACCAGAGCTCCAAAGCTCCACCCAGGAAAACTTTCCGGTTTTGCAGGGGACTTCACACACCGCACCCCCCAATGTGGGGTGCTCCACCCCTACAACTAAATATAACAAACTCTGGGGCTGGCATGCCCTGAAATGGATGAAAATTGTTAGGGTGCCAAAAATGATGTGAGTGTGGGGTGATCAAAAATCTAGGTCACCCCTGTCACTCTCACCCTTGTTGTAGCACCCTAATTGCGGCACCAACATTCAGTTGCCATGTTAACGGGCTACCTTATATGACACCCCTTCTGCCTATGTAAAGACTAATAGCTTGCATTCTCTGGCCTTCCAGCTTGTGAAAGGAACATACCAGGATGGTTCCCTTTCAATTCTGCTGTTCACCCTCTATCTGGAACCCTTAGGCCAAGCCATATGGCAAAATCAAGATATTAGAGGCCTGGACACTGGAGGAAGGGTACAGAAATTAGCACTGTATGTGTATGATTTATTAATCTATATGACACACCCAGATACCTCCCTGATCCCCTTTTGGGATCTTTTAAATCAGTTTGGGACATTTTTATTTATTTATTTAAAAAACTTGTAACCGTAAAAGGCACACTGAGGTGAGGCTCATTTCCAGGTGCGACCCGGGTCAAAGACAAGTACAGGGAAACAACACAATTGAATATGATACAAATAAAACTATTTTGTACAAACAGAAAATTTCAGAAATAGCAAATACATGAATATACACAATGACAAAGGATTTATACAATAATGTGCATCACAGTGCAGGATAGTAAAACATGAATATGACAAATAGCAGAGGATAAAATACAATAATGTACAACATAGTACAGGAATGGGAGTAAAAAAGCTCTAACTCATTCATTTGTAGTCAATCAGTCTAGAAATTACATTGTTATAAAATAGAGACCATGGCAAAGAGAGTTTCCAATGATTCTGTTTACGTAGCCCTTCCCCTCTGTGGGCTGCATAAACACACACCCCTTCCCTGTGCACTACTTTTCTTTTTCACAATTGCAGAAGTGACAGCCACAGTTAGCAACATGGTGGTGCTGACTTAAACTGTGCATGCACAAGTATTGCGCATATGTAGTCATGTCAGCGCTGCCATGTTACACACAGCTGACTCTGGGGAAAACCGCATATGCATGAGTATCACACACGCACAGTACTGTAATCACGGCAGTATTAGTTATGTCTGACTCTGGTGCGGTGAGAGCACCGCATATTCTTTTCAACACTCTTGCCACTCCAAAAAGCTCTCCACAGCCATATCAGCTTTGTCCAGAATTTGTTTATTTACTGTGCTGACAACATGGTCTATATGCCTGGTAAATGTTAGAATGCTGTTGAGGTATATGCCAAGATATTTAAAAGATGTTACCTGTTCTAAAACCTTGCCATTCTGATTAATGATGGAAAGGGGTAGGAGTTTGTTCTTCCTCTGATGACTTGTGAGAGTCATTGTTTTTCATTTTTTTTGTAGTTTAGAAGCAGCTTATTCAGTAGGAACCAGTGCTCCAAGGTGTGGAATTTGTGCTGTAAGGTGAGACTGACAGTTGTTTTCATAGTGTTGCTGGTATAGACGACTGCATCATCCTTGTAGAGCAGGATGCAGGCACCATTGCAGGCATTAGGCAAGTCATTTATAAACAGGCTAAATAGTAATGGTCCCAGTATTGAGCACTGGGGTACACCTACTGTCACAGCCTTAGAGTCAGAGAGGTCTCCACTGATCTTCATGTTTTGGCTGTGGTCAGTTAGGTAGTTCTTAAACCACCCTACTACATCCCAAGATAGGCCAATCCCTGCCAGTTTATCCAATAGAAATATGAGGTTCACAAGGCTGAATGCCATTGTCAGGTCAATAAAGATCGACCCAACCAATTCACCCTTGCCACGGGACTCATGTAGGGAGTTAGTGAATTCTAACAGGGCTGAAATGGTGTTGTGTTGTCATCTAAAGCTGTACTGCTGGGGACATAGTAGGTTGTAGCTACTGATGTAGTCCACCAACTGGTGTGGGACTACTCATTCTAGGGCCTTGGATGGCGGGAGAGTATGGAGATTGGTCTGTAGTTTTTGATACATGTTTTGACTTCTCCTTTGTGTTCTGGAGTAACAATCATGGATATCCATAGGGCAGCAAATTTGGAATAGGGGAAGGAGAAGTTGTACAGTTTAGTGATTGGGTGTTTTAGGATATTAAGTGCTGAGGCAAGGAGCTTCATGTCAACTGTATCACTACCTACCCTGGTTCTGTTTAGTACCCTTTTAACATATTTTGTAGTTTCTGATTCAGTTAGTGTTCTAAAGTAAAACTTAGGGTGGTTGACATGTGCTGTCTTGTTGGTCAGGGTGTTTGGAATGGCATGTGGTAGGACTCTAAGGGAAGTATGATGTTGGGTGGGAGAGTCAATGGTGTTGAGGTAGGAGCTATGATCTGTGAAGGCATTGTTAAGGATGTCCACAATTTCTTTGGGCTTGGAAATGTTTGAATCACCTTGAATGATCAGCTATGGGGTGCCCTTTTCAGAGTTCCCAAGGAGTTCCTTTAGGGACCCACAGAATTTGTTGCCATCCCCTAGAGTTTGTCTTGCTTCTCTCTAATGTCCCCAGGAAGCTGATTCCAGAGGTACGGGAGACAATAAGAGAATGTGGCCTGACTTGAACATGTGTGAGGATGGGGAAGGGAGAATGTACAAGCATCCATAGATCGAAGGGAGTATGTGGATGAGCTGGATGGAGATAGGCTGTAATTGAGGTGGGGGGGGGATCCCAAACCAGAATTTGGCAATGAAAGGGAGGCTATGGACCTGACCTCTTGCAGGGAGAGGCATTAGGGATAGGGAAGAGTAGAGGATTCAGTGGTGAGTGGGGGGGGAGAGGTGGCAAAATGACAGAAAGAGTTTAGTAGAGTATCAAGTCTTGAAAAAGCAGTTGCAGGTGCAGAACCATAGACAATGTCAGCATAGTCAATTATGGGTAGTATAGTTTTGGTGACTAGATCTCGGCAGGTTGCCATAGGAAGGCAGTCCTTGTGGTGATAGAAGGCACCACGTTTAGGACAAAGTTTGGTGCATGTGGAGTCTATGTAGGCAGAGAAGTCGAGGCTGCTGTCCAGCCAGACCCCGAGATACTTGAATAACTTGACTGAGTCTAAGGGTGAGCCATCCAGTGTGACAAAAGTTGGATTGTTTTGGGATTTGGACAGTCTCTGCCTGGATCCAAAGAACATGGATACAGTTTTTTTGGAATTTAGGTTTAGCTGTTTTTGCCAGAACCAGTGCTGCACTTTATCAAAGTTGCATTGCAGGGGGACAGTCACATCAGTGGTGGTGGAACCAGAGAGGTAAATCACAATGTCATCTGCATACATATGGATTAGGGAGGGAGAGCAGATGGATGGGAGGTCATTTATGAACAAAGAAAATAAAATGGGGCCTAGTATTGTACCTTGGGGGACGCAGGTTTGGATTTGGAAGATGGGGGAGATAGTGCTTCAACTAGTACAGATTGCTTTCTGTTTTGAAGGTAAGATTGGAACCAGTTCATGGTAGACAGAGCCAGACCTGATGAATGAAGCTTTTTGATAAGAAGGTGGTGGGAGACTGAATCAAAGGCCTTTGCCAGGTCCATGAAAATGGCAGCAATGACTTGGCCTTTGTCTATAGTTGGTTGGATATGGTCAGTGACTCAAAGCAGGAAGGAGACTGTGGAATGCTGCTTCCTGAATTCTGAATGGAATGGAATAGAATGGAGAAAGACTATCTGAGGCACTAAGATGTTCCAGAAGCCTTGAGTAAATGACAGACTCCTGGAGTTTGACGAGGGTGGGAAGGAGAGATACTAAGGTTCATACTAAGGTGAATAGTGAGCAACAAAGCTACATAGCTCATGACGGCTCACATACTAACCAAATTAATAATAAGCTACCTGGTTTATGGTTAACAGATAACTATCAAGTCTAGATTTAAATGCCTCTTTATTCTTACTTATTATAATATTTAAGGGTACTTTGTTCCAGGGTTTTATTACCCTTAATGTGAAAAAGTACTGCCTTTTAAGGCAGTTGAATGATTTATGTACCAACTGTAATGGGAGTCCTCTAATATCATAAGCTGAGTCCTTGAATTTCAGCCCTAAATCTACCATTAGCTCTTGATCCTGAATTATATCATAAAGATACAGTAAATCTCCAAGCAACCTTTGAATTTCCAAGGAAAACAAATTTAAGCTACTCAACCTAGATTTATAAGACAGATGTCTCATGCCTTTCAGATTTTTTGTAAATCTACGTAGGACTTTCTCCACTTGTTGAATGTTAGATTTCTTATAGAGGCACCAAAGTTGCAATACATATTCCAGATGTGGCCTAGCATAAGCATTGAACAATGGCATAACTACCTTTGGTTCCCTAGATGATATATTACGCTTAATAGACCAAATTACCTTATTTGCTTTGTTGACAGTGGTGTTCAAATGATGAGAAAATTCCATATTATCTGACACCATAATTCCCAAGTCTTTCTCATCAGTAGTTTTGTTAAGAGGTATTTGCCCTAAACTATACATTCTTAAGGGGTTGGAGTTTCCCAAATGCATGACCTTACACTTGGAAATATTAAGCTTCATACCCCATTTAACCACCCAATCAGAAATCCTATCAAGATCATTTTGTATAATGCCATATTCTAAATCACTGGCACAAGAACCACCAATTTTGATGTCATCCACATATTTGATACTTAGTGAAAAACAATTTGAGGTAAGATCAGCGACAAATGCTTGGAATAAGCAAGGTCCACGTACTGAGTCTTGTGGCACGCCACTGGTAACACTACCAACCTCGGATAAGCGACCACTTATACAGACCTTTTGGGTACATTTCGATAACCAGTTTTTTATCCATGTTATAATATATGGGTTAATTTTACATTTTTTCAATTTTGCAATTAGGGCCCAATGAGGCATGACATCAAAGGCTTTGCTAAAATCCAGGAAGATAACGTCACATGAAGTACGAGCATCTACCATTCAACTAATGCTCTCATAAAAGCATAATAAGTTTGAAAGACATCCTGTGCCCTTTGAAAAACCATGTTGTTTAGAGTCTGCAGAGTTTAGAATAGAAGTTAATATATCTCTGATTAGACTCTCAAAGATTTTACAAATAGGAGATGTAAGGCTTATTGGTCTATAATTGGAACAGTCAGATGTTAAACCAGTTTTGTATATGAGAATGACATGAGCAATCTTCCACTGAATGGGAACAAAATCTTCCTTCAAACAGGACTCAAAAAGTTATGTTAATGGAATCAATAAACATCCAGGTAGGAGATATAATAAATGACCAGAAATATTGTCTGGTCCAACACTTCTTTACTTTTTTGTAATTTTCTTTTCTTTTCAATATCACTTAATTTAATCTGTATGATCTTGTGACCCCCATTGTCAATCAAAGGAATTATTTTATCCTGGATAGTAAATTGTTTACAAAATACTTTATTAAAGGTATTAGCCATATCCTTTGGATTTTGTATACTGACGATATCCACCATTAGAGGCTCCACTTTACAAGTAGGTTTTTTCAAAGAATTAATATATGAGAAAAATAATTTATTTGATTTCTTTGCATTAACTGACAAACAATGTTCCCATTTACTTTTGGACCTTCTAATAGCAGATTTACAAAGCTTTTGTGCTTTTTGATATATAATCCAATTATGACTTGATTTAACTTTCTGATGTTTTTTGCATTTCTTATCCTTATTTTTAATAATTCTCTTGATGGATTTAGTCATCCATTTAGGCTGAATCTTACCCTTAATAAATTTGGTTTTCAGTGGTATAAATTCATCCCTAACAAACGTTAAGGTACTATAAAGTAGTTCCCAAAAATCCTGGGTAGTAAGATGACCATGTTCTTGCTCCCTGTCAATCTGATTTATAACATGTTCAATCCCAGAGATATTTGCTCCCTCATACATATATACTGATTTGGATTTAGACTGTATAATTATGGGGCATTTCAGCTTAAAGGATATAACACTATGATCAAGATATAATAGATATGGGCCTATAACTGCCAGGCAAGGTGGGACCACCGCCTTTGTAGAGGGGGAGCACCTTGGCCTGTTTCCAGGCATGAGGGACAGAACTGGTAGTGAGGAAGAGGTTGAAGAGATGAGCGAGGGGGGCTGCAATAGTGGGTGCTGATATGCGCAGAATTTGGGGGTGAAGCTGTCTGTGCTGGTTATGGTGGGGTTGAGTGTTATTAGTGTCTGTTAGACCTCTTGGGAGGAGATAGAGGGGAAGATGAACCCGGTGCCAGAAGGAGTGGGAGGGGGTTCTGCTGGAGTTGGAATGGAGTGGTTGGGGAAAGGACAGGTTGTAAAAAAGGTGTTAAAGGTGTCAGCAACTGAGGCAGGATCAGATATTGTTGAGCCTTTGAAGTTTAGGACTAGTGGGGGCTTGAGAGACTGGTGGGTCTACGAGGGAATGGATAACTTTCCAGAAATGTGTTGGGGAGTTGGAACTTGCCTGTAGCTGGTACTTGAAGAAATTTGATTTGACATTTCTGATGGTCTTGGTGCAGGTATTTGTATGGGACTTGTGTAGCTGAAGGTGAGTGGGTAAGAGGGAAGCCTTGAAATTTTCCCATAGTTTGTCCCGGGTTCTACACAAGGTGAGGAGGTCAGGCATTATCCAGGGGTGGTGATGATGTTTTACTTGTGCCTTTCTAAGGGGTATGTGGAAATCACAGATACAAGTTAAGGTATCAGAGAAGAGCATGAGTGATGTTTCTACATCAGGAGCTGAAAATATGGGAGACCAATCTGCTTGGTATAGGTTCTGGAGAAGGGAATAGGAGTCCAGGCTGTGGAGAGGGTGAAACCATATATATTTGGGGACAGATTGGGGGATTGAAGTTTTTCTTACACATAAAGTGATACAATGATCACTGAGGGCATCAGGGAGTATACCAGTGGCAGTGACAAAGTGGGGGTGGGAGGTAAGCACCCAGTCGAATAGAAAGTGGTTTGAAGATTTGGGGTTAAGGCATGTAGGCTCAGAGATCATCTGGGTGAGGATGAGTGATTCGATTTTGAGGGTTGTGGATTTGGAGGAGGGGGAGAGACAATCCAGGTTGAAATCACTGAGAAGGATGAGCTCATCCTTATCTGTGAGGGACGAGATGGTGGAGATGCACTCTACAATGGTGTTGTGAGCCACTTCAGGTGGGCTGTATAGATCTCCAATATAGATTGGGTGGGTGGAGGGAAGGGAAAGGAGGACAAGTGAAGCTCATGGGATGAGGGGGTGGATTTTGCAGTGAGAGATGGTGCACAAGAGGGATTGCTTAGTGTAGATTGCCATGCTGCCTCCACATTTTCCCCAGCCCTGGTGGAGTAAGTTAAAATTTGAGATGGAAAGGGATGAGTCTGGGATCCTAGCAGAAACCAAGATTCAGTCATGCAGAGAACAGTGAGGGAGTGTTGAGTTACCCAGACTTTCAGGGCATCCATTTTGGGTAGCAGACTCCTTGCATTTAGAAGGAATATATGTAGGCCTTTTAGCAATGCAGAGAGAGTGGTACTTGGTGTTGGACTCAGTTTAATTTCGACATCCCCAGAGAGGAGTAACAGGAGTAGGCAAAGTGAACATTTGGGAGGGTACTTAGACCTTTTGGAGATGGGAGAGTGAGGAGGGGGTGAAGAGAGGTGGACAAAGTGGAGGAGGGCCTCGAGATTTAGGGAGGAAGATGAAAGTAAGCTAGAGTGCGTGGGCAGGGGGAGGAAAGAAGGGAGGAGTAAGCAGCTTGGATGTGCAGTGAGAGAAGGGGAAAAAGGAAGACAGGGGGCTTTGGCAAGTGGTGGTACATTTGTCAGACTGGGGAAAGAGGAAGAAGAGGGGAGAGGGTAAGTAGAAAGAGAGGGGAAAGGGGAAGGGAAGGGGTGAGGCAGGGAGAGGCAGACAGACTTGGGGTTTGGGGAAAAGGGAGGTGGGTTTGGAGGGGGAGAAAGGGGGGGAAGTGCAGAGGAAAAGGCAGAGTGAGATTAAGCAGAGTGGGTACATAGTGGCATGAGTGAAGAGGAGGGAGGAGGTATAAATTAGGGTTTGAGGCTAGCAGGATAGAGACAGGAGAAAAACCTTTAGCAAGAACAAGGAAGTAGACCTTTCTGGAAAAGGGGCCTGTAGAAGTATTGGGGGAACTATCTGTGCCAGGAGGTAGCTAAGGCCTGCAAGCAGACAGTGTCAGGAGGAGGCACTAGAAATTAAGATATGCAGTTGAATTGTTGGTGAGGGCTTTACATAAATAAAATACCATGAAAACTGAGGTCCTGCAAGCAAATTATAATTCCATGGAGGCAATGAGGCAACAGTTCAGTTTCTGATGGGATCTACCATCTCTGAAATGTCTTGGAGTCTTCATTTCTGTAGGCTCCTCCCAACTTCTGCCACTCAACTATAATCCCCTGACGCAAAACTTTCTGGTGGATCTGAGGGTATGGCAATCCATCCCTCTTACATTAATGCAGGCAGTGAATTGTATTCGTGTGACTCTCCTGCCCTGTCTCTTATACCTAGCTCAAACTCTCCCTGTATCACCCCCCAAAAGTACAATTTTGCCAATGGGACAGAATAATCTCCCAGTTTGTTTGGGCAGGTACCAATTCAGGGGTTCAATACTCTGCTCTACAACTACCAAAATGCAAAGGTGGCCTTGCAGTCCCTAATCTGAAGAGTTACTATCTGGCAGAGCAGATTCTCACAGTCCTATATTGGCTGTCCCCCACTTTACTCTCCCACTGGAAAGATATCGAAATGCAGGAGAAGAACTTACTTACCCCTATCACTGCAGTATTTCAGCTCTTGGGAGTGACCTATAGACCCACCTCTGAAAACTGCTATACAAAACAAACATTTTGAAGTGCTAGTACACTTCAGCCTATGCCCATATAGACTTCTGCTGCTACCATTTTCCACTGATCCCAATTTCATGCCAGTTGGATTGGATCACACTTATAAATTATGGGAAAGACAGGGACTTTATTTGCCAGGTCATATTATGGGGGAGAGACTTTATAGATTTTGCAGAATTGCACACTAAATATGACCTGCATGCTACTGATTCCTTAAGACACGTGCAACTCAAAGGTCATATTCAGGCATAGCAATGAGCTTGCCCATAAGACAGCCCCCCCTTCCCCATATCATTACTCTTACAAACACTGAGTGGTGGTCCACTAGATTCTTTGATATCCAGGTTATATCTCACCCTTTTGACATTTTGTCACTCTACAAATTATGTTGGACTTAAAAGAATGTCTCAGACAACAGGATTTGTCCTTTACAGACAACACTGAAGATGTAGATGAAGATCTTGACTATTTCATAACCATTTTTAATGCTGACTGTGACATCTATGCCCCACATAGAAAACGGAATGTCAAGGGGATGAGTAACTCATGGATCTCGCCTACCCTAATTGAACTTATGAATTCAAGAGATAATCTTTGTCACAGAGCTAGAAGCACAGGTAAGCAAGTCGACATTCAAAACTATAAAAAGGCTTGGAATAAATGTACATGGGCTATCCACTCCGTAAAAAGCCAATACTTCTGAGATTAACTTTCCAACTCCTGGTGTAATGGCCATACATTTGGGGAAAATATGAAGGCCCTGGGACACCTTGCAAATCTTCAGCAACTATGCTAAACATAGATGGGACAATTACCCAGGACCCAAACATCATTGCTGAACTTTTAATACTGCCTTTACTGACCTAAGTGGTGTGCTCCCCCCCGAAATTATTTGAGCTCACGGGCAGCAGTAACAATGAGACAAGTGCAAGTCCACCCCAAGCCCTTGCCCCACCATTCTACCTTACAATCATCTCAAAAACTGAGGCCAAAAAGTACTTACAAAAGGTTCTAGGTAAATCTAGAGCCAGTGGTGATACACTTGATCTAAAATTTGTAGCACTCACCCTCGATGAGATAATATCGCCACTAACAAGTATTCTGAATCTTTCCCTAAGAACCGCCAAATTCCCACAGTTATGGAAAGCTGCTGTAGTTACCCTAGTACATAAAAGCGGTGATAGGGCCACCCATTCTATCTACCACCCCATATCCATTCCCTCCCAAGGCATTGGAACGTATTGTATCTGATCAATTGGTTGATTACCTATACAAGTACCAGATACAATGCCCCCAACAACATGGATTCAGAAAATAACATAGCACCATGACTGCACTATTTGAGTTTATAGGATACATCCATGAAGCAGTAGACCGGAGACATTTGGAGGGGGTCACCTACATCGACCTCACCAAAGCGTTTGATATTGTCAATCATGCGCTTCTACTAGAATAGTTATCAACTTCTGGGCTCTCCCCTGACTCGGTGGGGTGGTTCAGAAGATACCTCACCAACAGAGCACAACAGGTAAATATAAACGGAATACTCTCTGAAAGTCAGAAAGTTTGCACGGGGGTACCACAAGGATCCATCCATGGCCCCCTGCTCTTTAGCCTATTCCTAAATCACCTTCCCCTAACCTGCCAGGACAGAGTTCTTCTTTATGCAGATGATGCAGTTCTCTTCACAAGTAACCTAGACCCTACACTGCTAGAAAAGCAACTGCACCGTACGTTTACTGACATACTGTAGAATCCTGGTTTCTGCAGTCTAAACTACTCCTAAACTATAAAAAAAAATAAAACCAAGTTGTTTGCATCTGCTCAAAACAAACACAGGTCTAGCCAACTTAATATCCAAAATAACCAAAACACTGCTCTTGAAATGGTCCAAGTTTTTAAATACCTAGGGGTTATGTTCGACAGCACCCTTTCATTCGCATGTCATATAGCTCAAGTACCCAAGGCTGCCAATTCAAAAATAGGCCTACTCTATAGGCACAAGCATTGTCTGACAAATGATGCACTAAGGCTTGAGGTAAACAGCTCAGTACTTTCAGTAATTGACTATGACCTAATTGTCTACATGGCAGCATCAAACTCTGCCCTTAAATGGGTCTCTATTGCCCTGAATAAAGCCTATAGGCTTGTCACAAGAGTTCATAGACTCACCCACACCTGTGATCTATACGCTCAAGCTCGGTGGCTCAATCTGAAAGGCAGGCTGCAATATCAGGCTTGCTTGCTTGCAAAAAAGACAACCATGGGACTAACACCCACAGGTATCCAGAATCTACTGTGACCTATGAATAACTCCCGACAAACAAGGGGTTCAAACAACAAACCTTTTAAGGTCCCCTTCTGTCAAACCTCACAAGGACAGAGGTCCTTCGTATACTGTGCCCCCTCCTGGTTCAATTCCTCCATAACGACATATGGTCTGAAACAAAACTTGCTCCCTTCAAAAGAAAATTATGGTCCCATCTTGCCACACTCGGTGAATGTGACTGTGCTACCTAAGTAAGTCCTGTACATTTTTGGTACAACCTGAGCACTTGCATCTTGAATGATAGTCCTGGAAACTCCCCCTCCACTCCTACCTCTCTCTCTCTTTTTCCAACCCTCCTCCCCCCCCCCAGCAATATCTACAACCCTGTTCTGGACAAAGCCTTCTTGGCGGATAAGCTCTAACAAATTATATCTCCCCTCCTCTACTCTCTGTCCCTCACCTGAGCCCTACTCTACTCAATGCATGTCAGACCCCCTTTTTCTCTTCTTCAAAATGTTTACTGTCTCTATCAACAATTACCTTGCATAATTGATGCTAGCCAGTCCAAGTGACGTGGAATTTGTTATTCATATGCATTGTTGCCTCGCTCTTCTTAAATCCCTATTTTTGTCTATTATGCAGTGTTATTGTATCAATTGATGTGGAATCTGTTTTCCCTATGCATTGTTGCCTTATTATGAAATAACTATGTGTCTATTATGTTAAGTTATTGTACCCTAACGACGTGGAAACTCTGTAAACAAGCTTCTATCTCAAAGGTATTTTTAAGCTGAAAAACAAATAAATAAATAAATAAATGGCAAGTAGACTTCAATATCATCGTTTCCATACAACAGTGGGAAAGATACTATACTCATGGCCACCAGTGGAATGAATTTTCATGGAAATCTATTATAAGGTACATGGAAACCTACAGTTTGATGACAGATAAAGACCGCTTGGCTAAACTAGTATGCCCAGTTTCCCTACCTACTGTATTACCACAGATCCTACTTGAGCTCTGGCTCTACACCCCCTTGCCTTACCACTAAGGGTCCCGTATGCCTATACCATGCATTCTTGGACTCTGCTAGTTTTTGCCTCTACCATCTCTACTGGGAGGCTGTTCCAGGCATCCACCACTCTTTTTGTGAAGAAGTACTTCCTCACATCTCCCCTGAGTCTACCCACCTCCAGCTTCATAGCATGACGCCTTGTTCTCAAGCATCTTTTTTTCTGAAAAATGCTTAACTCTTGTACCTTATTTATACCTGTGAGGTATTTGAAAGTCTTTATTATATCCTCCCCCTCACTCCTTTCTTCCAGGGTGTTTGTATTGAGGTCCTTCAGTCTCTCATAGGGCTTTTTATGAAGACTCTACACCATTTTAGCTGCCCTCCTCTGGACCGCCTCCACTCTGTCTATGTCCTTCCGGAGATAAGGTCTCCAGAACTGGACACAGTACTCTAGGTGAGGTCTCACCAGTGATCTATACAGAGGTAACACCATCTCCCTCTTTCTGCTGGTGATACCCCTTCCTATGTACCTCAGCATCCAATGAGCTCTCCCAATTGCCTTGTCACACTGCTATTTTTGCATCCCAACTCAACAAGTTAAATATGACCTGCAACTTAGGGCACACTGCTGGTGACAGCATGGGGAACATGTAGTAACTCGTGCCCATATCTTTTGGCTTTGTCCAATACTACAGGGACATTGGGAACAATTTCAGCTGGAGTTCCAAGAAATGGTGGATACATCCTTTATACTTCTATTTCTGGATCTTCCCAGGGGGGTACCTGAATATTAACACACACAAACTGCTGGTAATTTGCATTTTAATAGCTAGAAAAACAATTACAAAGAACTGGCTCTCAGCTACCCTTCCTTCCATCCCATTATGGCAGGAACTCATGAGAGCTGTATATTATATGCAGAAATGTACAGCCAAAAGTAATCAAGCTATTTCTCATTTTCAAATAATATGGTGCAGATGGGTCATGTACAGTATATAATAACTAAAAGTCAGGACTTTGTCCCGTAGATTCATAAGGGGACTAAAATTTGTAACTTTTGTATACCCATTGTGAATTTATCATTGTGCATTGGTGAGTAGCTAAACTTTAGCTGTCTTTATTTCATGTATCGTCATAATTCAGCTTTTGTGTTTCATTGGAAAAATTAAATAAAATTCTAAATAAAATCTATTTTTGACCACCATAGATGGCTCTGAAATGCCTTCCACATCCTAAAGGGATTTGCTAATGATGACACAGATGAAAAGGAAGAATATGGAGAAAGGAGAGCGGGGTGCATCTGTTCATCGCAGTTGAGGGGTGACTGCTGAATGAAGAAGGTAAGCGGTTTGAAAACCAAAAGCGTATAGTTACTCAGGATTGCTGACCAAGGCTGTGGTGGTTCAACAGGACTTTATAGTCACGCCACTCTGGCCACACCTCATGGGTGCAGTCTAAGAGCTGGCCCGGGCAAAGTGTCAGAGGGCACAGGGGGTGGCTACTAATGAGATGTTCCATCTTATACCCCTAAACATGGGAGTCATCCCCAAGGTCATCGCCTGTGCTCCCTCCTCACTGCAGGGACTTGTTGGTGGCAGAGGAGGAAGAGTCCAGCTAAATGTGGGAGTGATCATCCAGGATTTGGCAGTGTGGTTGGCTGTTTAGACTACATGTGCCTGCAAGTCAAAGGCTTGCTGCGACCTGCAAAACTTGGCACCAGGGCTGTGCAAGGACTATGTATGGACTATCTGGACATTGCTGTTCACATGGCATCACCTCAGGACTCTACTTTGTCATCTGAACTGCATTTGTCCACAGCCAGCATTTGCATCCCTCCGCAACCAGGACCGGTTTGGTTGTAAGGAAAGTACATTGAAATTTTAGTTTTAGAGAACTCTGTTGGTATGTCTAACTCATCCCATCTGGATTCCGTTTGTGCTGGGATCCTGCCAAGCATTATTGCAGGACCTTTGAACTGGTATTCAAGCCAAAATGGACTCTTAAAACTGGATTCACCCTGTGTACCTCTCTGGGGTTATCTCTGTGACTGCAGTAATGCAGTCTTAGAGGACCAAGGACCCATGAAAAATGAAGGCATAAACCACAAAAAAAAACACACTTGCTGACAGTCATACACAACAACATACACTATATCACACACACAACCACACACACTCACCATGCACACAGAAAAAAACACCAACACACACTAATTTATATTTTCACAGTCGATACCTGCTACTGAGATGAGAAATTTGACTGTAATTTAGGATTGTCACCTGTCCAGTTTTAGGTCCTTATTCGGTCATTGAAACATAGAAACATAGACTTTGATGGTGGATAAGGACCGCTTGGCCCACCTAGTCTGCTCATTTCCCTACCTAGAGGATAAGCTGCAGATTCTATTTAACCAACAGTTTATTTCTTCCTACCCACCACAAAAATTGCCTTATGTCTGTCCCATGGATTCTTGAATTCTCCCACAGTTTTAGACCCCACGACCTCCTCAGGAAGGCTGTTCCATGAATCCACCACCCTTTCTGTGAAAAAATACTTCCTCACATTGCCCATGAGCCATCTCCCCTCTATCTTCAAATTGTGTCCCCTTGTTCTTGCACATCTCTTTTTCTGAAAGATGATACCCTCTTGGACTTTGTTGATTCCACTGAGGTACTTAAACATTTCTATCATGTCCCCCCTCTCCCTCCTTTCCTCAAGGGTATACATATTAAGCTCCTTTAGTCTCCTCTTGTATAGCTTCTCTTGCAGACCCTGGACCATTTTGGTTGCCTCCTCTGAACTGCCTCCATCCTGTCTATGTCCTTGTGGAGATGGGGTCTCCAGAACTGGGCGAGTACTCAGATGGGGGTCTCACCAACTGTCTGTACTGGGGATAACAACTTCCTGTTTTCGCTGTTGATGCCCTTCCTATACATCCCAGTATCCCCCAGCCCTCCCTACCACCTTCTCACATTGCTTGCCAACCTTAAGTTCATCTGATCACGATTACCCCAGGTCCCTTTCCATTTTGTTGTTGTTATTACCTCCCCCACTGTGTAATCTTCCTTGGGTTTTGTTTCCCAGGTGCATTATTTTGCACTTCTTTACATTGAATCAAGCTGCCATACATCTGACCATTCCTCCAACCTTGCCAAGTCCCTTCTCATCCTTTCCACGCCTCCTTGTGTATCAACCCTGTTGCAGATCTTTGTGTCATCTGCAAAGAGGCATACTTTTCCTTCCAGTCCCTCTGCAATGTCACTTATAAAGACATTAAAAAGGACTGGACCCAGTATTGAACCCTGCGGTAGCCCACTAGTAACCACTAGTTATGCATCAAAGTAGTCTGGTTTTGGGGCCATTTTGAGTGCTCACATACAACTATTAAAACAGACTGAGTCAAGTAATTTACTGTTTTGTCTGCATGTTCAGGTTGCAAAGCAATTCTGATGTCACATGCTTTTTTGTAAAGCCAGTCTGTCTGAGAGGTGCAAAGTATGGCCATTAACTGCTGAAGAAAAAGGCTGCTACAGTTTGCTGTACTGCAAGGAATAAAGCATACTCATATTTGGGAACTAACTGAGAGCCTGGAAAAGGGGATACTATTGCTTGGGACCTGTGAGGAAGGTTGAAAATATATAGAATAGTGGATGGGTGACCATCCACTAAAAGGCTGTGTTTCCATCGAGGGAGCTGATGATATCATAGAGACCTCGAGAGCGAAGCTCAAGAGGTCTCTGGCATCATCAAGTCCCAAGATGGAAACACAGACTTCGTTGTGGACGGGTGACCATCCACTGTTTTTTATACTATATGGTTCCCCAAAATAGATAAAAGGTTCATACCTTGTTCACACTTCTGCACTCCTCCTCGCTCGAGTCCCTTTCCCTAAGAAAACGGCCCTCCTCCTCACTGCAGTTACAGGCTCATGATCCGGTCATGTCCGCACTCCTCTCCATAGTCCCACTCAGCTTTCACCAAAACTGTGCCATTTTGTTAAAAAAAAAAAAAAAAACAAACAGCAAATTGATATTTTTGACAGACCTACCCGATTATGGTAGTCTGTGTCCACACTGTCTGCTCCCCAGACCCGCTCGCTAAATGAGTCCGCCATTTTTGTATGTATTTTTTGAATCTCTGCCTGTTTCCACCAATCAGGAGGAGCTCAAGGGGGAAAAGTTGTTGTACTATCGATGTGACATCAGAGTGATAGTACAACCTTTTTGACCTTTGAACTGTCCTACAACAAGATTTGGAAACATAGAAACATAGAAACATAGAATTTGACGGCAGATAAGGACCGCTTGGCCCACCTAGTCTGCCCAGTTCCCTACCTGATGGATAAGCTGCAGATTCTAGTTAATCAACAGCTTACTTCCTTCTACCCCCCACTAGAATTGCCTTATGCCTGTCCCATGCATTCTTGAATTCTCCTACTGTTCCTGACTCCACAACCTTCTCAGAAAGGCTGTTCCATGCATCCACAACCCTCTCTGTGAAAAAACGCTTTCTAACATTACCTCTGAGCCATCCAACCTCTATCTTCAAATTGTGCCCCCTTGTTCTTGCGCATCTCTTTTTCTGAAAGATACTACCCTCTTGTACTTTGTTAATTCCCATTGAGATACTTGAAAATTTCTATCATGTACCCCCTCTCCCTCCTTTCCTCAAGGGTATACATATTAAGCTGCTTTAGTTTCTCCTCGTATGTCTTCTGGTACAGACCCTGCACCATTTTGGTTGCCCTCCTCTGAACAGCCTCCACTGTGTCTATGTCTTTGTGGAGATGGGGTCTCCAGAACCGCATGCAGTACTCCAGATAGGGTCTCACTAACTCTCTGTACAGAGGGATAACAACTTCCTGTTTTCTACTGTTGATGTCTCTCCCTATGCATCCCAATATCCCTCCAGCCCACCTTACTGCCTTTTCACATTGTTTGCCCACCTTTAGGTCTTCTGATATAATTACTCCTAGGTCTCTTTCGATTTTTGTTGTTGTTATTAACTCACCCTCCATTGTGTACTCTTTCCCTGGGTTTTTGTTTCCCAGATGCATTACCTTGCACTTCTTTGCACTGAATCTGAGCTGCCACATATTTGACCATTCCTCCAACCTTGCCAAGTCCCTTTTCATTTTTTCCACTCCACCTTGTGTATCAACCCTGTTGCAGATCTTTGTGTCATCTGCAAAGAGACATACCTCTCCTTCCAGGTGCTCTCCAATGACACTTATAAAGACATTAAAGAGGACCAGTCCCAGTATTGAACCCTGCGGTACCCCGCTAGTTACCCTTCTTTCTTCATTGTGGGCTCTGTTTACTATTACACTTTGCGTCCTGTTGTCCAGCCAGTTTTTTATCCAGGCTACCACCTTGGGACCCACTCCAAGGCTGGCTAACTTAACTTAACTGAAAACCTTTGTTTTCCATACACAATAAGTCCTAACCATATACTATACTTTTATATTGTCACCTTTAATTTTTGCTTGTTTGAATAAAAAGGGGGCTTGCAGGACTGGGTATCCATTTGAAGATTGTTAATTTTATATGCAGAGGGAGTGATATACTACTGAAATTGCATTTTCCTGTGGGCTTCTGGCAGGTGTAGTGATCTAGTATTTTAGTGACATTATGCAACAAACATTTAGGATTGTACTGGTGGCTGAGGACTGATTCAATTTTAATTCCTGTGTTCAGTGCAGTGGTTGTATATTCACCCCAGATAAAGGAGTCTGTCTTCACAGAAAGGTCTGCTTACATCACAGGTGTTGTCTGCCAATTGTTTTGGGTGGAGTTTTCCAGAACTGAGCTGTCTGTAGAAGCCACACAAACAGAATTCAAACAGATATGCCTTAACTGCTGAAGAAAACGGCTGCTACAATTTGCTGTACTGCGGGAAAGAAAGCATACTCATATTTGGGAACTGAGATCCTGAAAAAAGGCACAATAGTGCAGGGGTGAATTTACAGGGGGATGCTAACGATGCTATAGCTCCCCCATCACGGACCTCCCCTGTCAGAAGCATACTGTGCTGCATTCTTAATCAGTCTGCACTAATACCTCCATGAAAGCCACCTGAGCTGCACAGGTCTCATCCATCCTCCAATGTCCTGGTAGTGCAGTAAACAACCACCCCATCCACATTACACAGCTGATCCCTCCCCCTCAGAAAAGCTAGTTTCCAGCATGAATTTCTTACTAACTTTCATCCTGCACCATTCAGTTAGGTCCTAACACTGTGGCAGCAGCTGGTCTTGCCTTGGTGAGCTTGAGCGTTCATTCTCTACTTTCACAGGCTTGGCACAGCTCCTTTGTTCATGTGCAGGGAGGGGGTACAGCTGCAGCAAAGCAGAGTAGACCTTAACAATCCAGATCTCAACCAGGTCCGCCTGGTGCTTGCGGCTCCTGATTTGCTGTTGCATCCAGTAGTGAGTGTGGCTAGCAAGGGGCGTCTTCTTTAAATGTCCAGGCTGCCAAAACAAGAGTGAGCTGTAATTCATTCACTCAGAAGATTAATGTCCAAGCAAGAGAGGAACAAGTGTACTACTGAGGAGTGGACAGAGTGAGAGTGGAGCCCACAAGTCAAGAGCAGAGCCCGGGGTTTCAGGTGGTGGCAATCCAGTAATGCGGGGTCAGTCTGGGCTTGGTAAATCAACATAAGGCATTGAAGTGAGGTTCAGGTCATCCACCAGCAGCTGAAGCAACCTGTAGCTGAGAGCTCTGCTCATTAGGAGTCATGGGGTCAGTGTGTGCTCTCTGGAGAGAAAGAGCTTGGTGGCCAGGTGACCAGAGACAGTACTCAGCTAGGGTCACATAGACTTCAGCCTGCTGAAAATGGATCAAGTCTTCATTTAATCAGGTACTTATTACTTTTGAAAAAAATGGCTTTGACAGTGCCAAACTATGGTGGGTGGGGGGGGGGTGGCTGCTGGGATGGGACAGGACATTAGTGTTCCATCAGACTGGGTGTGTAATGTAGTACTAGTGTTATTAATTTCTAGTATGGGGAGCTTAAATTCATGACATTAAAATAGTTTAAGGTAACTGCTGGTTTTGTCCTATTTGGCAAACTGATTTTGGTGTGGATTGCAAGAGAGGGAGTTGAAGGATAGTGCCGTCCATAAGTATGCTAGGAGTGATACAAAACTAATGCTGGGTCTGGTCGCAGCAACAGCATGAACGAGGACAGGCAGAAACTGGTACATGAGACCTCTGAACTGAGGTAAAAACTCCAGCATGTACTATATGTCTAATCTGTGTGGTCTTCTCAGTCATGGTTGTACAGTGTGAATGAGCACAGAGGGAATTAACAGAAATAGGGGGTTCAAAAGTGTTCTGCTGTATATTATGGCATGTGCAGGAGTTCTGCATGCTCGGAGAGAGCAAAACTGGCAACAGAAGTTGTTGTTTGGCACATTGTCACAGGCAGTTACAAAATCAGAGGAAAAAGTGATAGAATCATATATTTAGTTTATGTAGTTATGTGTGTTGAATAGGAGGGGGGTGCAAGTTGTGATGTACCCAAGCAAGTGCTGTTGCTAATCTCAAAAACAATGCATTTTTATATTTGTTTAAAGACCGTGTTCTGCTGTCTGCTTACTGACTTCTTGGGCCTATCATAAAAATGAGATGCCTCATACCATGGGATTATCCCAGTAAAGGAAATTTTAAAGCAATAAAGATATTTTATTTATTTAAAAATTAATTTTCTTTGGAATAAGTTGCTCTATAGAATAAAATCTGTTTTGCAAAAATAGCAAGCAAACTTGAAATAATATTTTCAGAAACTAGGTAACAAAGTGACTTTGTTCCCATATTTCTATAGTTATTATACTTATTTTTTACTGAGGTTAGGTGGGTAGTAGTAGTAGCAGGAGCAATGTAGTGGAAGGAGGTAGTGCATTAGGTGGGAAGGGGCAGCTTAAGGGTCTGTGCTCCCAAAACTAACCGATCCACTGTGATAAAGTGTAGGGGAGGGGTTGCAGGGGGCACAACACCCGATCAGTTCAGTAGACTCCATGTTGTTATCACATGAGATCTCATCAGCCATTTTTCCTCCAGCAGAAATTGCACCCGCTCCCAAATGTGTATTAATATAGAGGGTTTACCGACAACTTATTACCCAGAGGCAGTCAAAGAGTGTGTAATTTTGATTTATGTGTTTCTTTAAACATTTCACCAGGAAAGACATACTGAACTAACGAGCTAATTTCCAGATGCATCCGGGGAGAGGTTACACTTGAAAATACACAGAGTTGAAAACAATGTGTTACAACTGTAAACCGCAGAGAAATAAATATGAAAGCAACTATGTACAGTTAACTGTGTACATGGATTTAACCCATGCAAATGAATAAATAGATAATCAAAAAGTGTGAGAACTCATAAATTATGCACCACTGCATTGAAAATTATAGCTGCTAAAGCTGAATGTGTGCCAGATAGTGATACTAGTAGTAGAACAATACATGTTACAATGGGGGGTGGTGGGAGCAGGCTTGAGGGGGAACACAGAAAAAGAGTTATAGCCAAGGACTAAGAAAGGTGGGTTTGGTGTGGGGAGGGAGAGATAGATGAGCGGAAGCATTGGGAGTAAAGAAAGGGTTATGAGAGGAGGTGGAGGAGGAAAGATGAGAAGTGGGTGGAGTAAGGAAAGGTAGGCAGAGAGGAGAGGGGTAGGGTGAGATAGTAGGGGGAATAGGATAGGAGTATGAATAGGGGTGTGAGAGGAGGAGGAGGAGGATCAGGGAAGAGAGTGGGTGGTATACAGAAAGGAAGGAGGGTAAGAGCTGTGGGAAGGAGATAGTAGATTGGATATGAGGGAAAAATGATGTGAGGTTACAGGTTACAGTTGCAGGTGTGGGAGGAGAGGCTACTCAGGAGGGAGGTTAGATAGTAGGGAGAGGTGGCTGAATGGATTGGGAGAGGGAGGGAGGGAGTTCCAGAGCTTAGAGAAGCAGCAGGAGAAGGCAGACTGGCCAGCTGCGGAGGATCTAGGGGGGAGTGAAAGAGAGTGGGAGTGGGAGCTGAGGAGGGCATAGAAGTTGGGGGGGCAGGTAGAGGACAGGTAGGAAGGGAGGGAGCCAAACCGATAGTTGCCAGTAAATGAGGAGCACCGTGCCATACGTCTAGCTTCAAGGGAGGGAAAGGAGAGGGACGTATAAAGAGTACAGTGATGAGTACATGTAGGGCTGTCCAAAACAAAGTGAGAGAATGAGTTAAAGACAGAGTCCAGTCTGGAAAGTGTAGATTTGAGGGCAGAGCTGTAGACTATGTTACCATAGTCGAATATGGGGAGGATCATTTTCTGTACTACAAGGAGGCAGTATAGCGCAGAGGTTTAGGGCTCTGAGCTGCAAACCTGGAGACCTGAGCTTGAATCCCACTGCCCCCCACTTGCATACTGCATGATCCTGAGCAAGTCACTTAACTTCCTTGTGCTCCCAGGTCGCACCTGGAAACAAGTTCCGGCTTAGTGTGCCTTTCCTGGTTAAACAATTTCCCCCTTTCCGCTGTACGACAGCTCTACAAGCCAGGAGCAGGATGCAGCTGCGGCTGCAGTACAATGCTCTCAATTTAGGGTGGAGTTTTTAACATATGGCATTAACGTGTTCAGAGAAGTCGAGGTGGTTGTCAATGCCAAGCCATTCCCCGAGGTTCTTGAAGGATAGTACAGTCTGAATGTTGGACCCATCTAGGATATGGAAGGAGGGAGGACTGCCAATCCTACAGAGCTTTTGCCTAGTGCCAAAGGTCATAGAAACCATTTTTTGGTGTTAAGGGTGTTATCTATGGTCCAGCACCCCTGATGGTGCCCCCACCTCATGGCAGCAACACATAGATATGTATACGTACTAACCTTATGGTGAAGACACTTGTCGTATAAGCATAAGTGTCAGAATCAGTGTTCTGTTATGCTTCACTGATGTTCAGCTATAAGAAATACTTTTTGCTCTATTTTTACTGTATTCTCATATGTAAGGCAACAGTGCCATCTTCAACACTTGTGCATTATTTCAACTGACCTTGGGGAAGTGTAGCCTCATTGTACTGTTATCTATGCAAGCTATGCAACTTTTCACACTAGTTAGGACAGTTACTCAGACCACCTGTTTGTGTCCAATTATATTCATTTTATGTAGCTTCCTTAGCTGTTGCTATAGCAATTATCAGGATATAAGACTCCTCGTAACATGTAGTTCTTAGAGAGAAACTGTCTGCATTGCCTAGGTAAGGAAAACTGGTATTTTCCCAGTGTTTACATTGCATTGGTAGTAAGTCCATCTTAACATTTCCGCCATTCCAGCTGCAAATGCCCCAGCACCCAGCACTTACGATCAGTCTTTGTGCCATGCTGAGCATCTACCTGTCATATTCCCCCACAAGGCCCACTGGTTGCACTGTCTCCCACCCCGCCTACCTCCCCCAATATCTCCACTCCTGCCCCTGCCCCAACCACCTCCCATACTCCTCCATACCCCTGCACCTCCTTCTCCCCGATCTCCTACCCTCACTTCCCTACCACCCACCCCCCTTTCCTTGTCTTGCTCATAGCTTAAGTCTTTGTACTGGTTATTACATGTCTGTAAGTCAATGACTATATGTTTGTAACTAAAAATGATGACTGTTGCACATGCTGACGTGGAACCTTTGTAAAAGAGCCTCGTCTCAAAGGTATTGTAATCCTAGATTTAAATAAATAAAATAAAAAATAAATAAGTCTGTATTATCTATCTTAATGAATTCCATTTATTACATGAGTACCACTTGTCTGTTGTCTCTTCTTGTTGTGCAGTTCCCCAAGAACCTGACAGAGAAATGTGTTAGCCTTTTACAAGGGCCAGCTGATTTGAGCAGAACCAGAGCTGGACGTTGTCAAAGTCCAGTTGAAGCCTGGTCACCAGGTCAGCAGAAGAATGGCAGAGGCAACTAGGACTGTCATCAGCGTACATGTGAATGGATGCTGAGGTGCAGGCAGCAGGAAGGAAGAATGCAGGAAACAGGAATGCAGGCCACCAAAGTGTTCAAGGTTTTAGAAGACAAAAGCTGTAAAGCTGGTGGTTCGTGACACGTTCATGCTGGAGAAAGGGAGGCTGAGTGGTGGTGGTGGTGGGGCACATGATGCACCAAAGCATTATTTCCAGCCTTAAGGGGACACATTTATGTACAGCGGCAGACATAGTTTTAAAGCCTGTGACAAGTTCTTTTAATTGAGGTATTAGGCATACCTGTTGCTGGAAGCTGTCCAGAGATACAGATGGCTGAGTCTGTGCAATATAAATACTGCATTAGAGCCATTCTTAGAACCTTGTGATGTTAGTGACGATCAAGCAGTGCCTAACTGCATTGAGTTAAGCACTGCTTGATTGTCACTGACATCACCAAGTTCTAAGAATGGCTCTAATGTAGTATTTGTGTTGCACAGACTCAGTCATCTATATCTGTGGACTGCTTCTAGCTACATGTATGCCCACTACCTCAATTAAAAGAATGTTTCATGGGCTTTCAAACTGTCTGCCACTGTACATGAATGTGTCCCTTTTAATTACTACAGTGTATTACTATATATGTTGTGGAATTTAAACCTTGCTCTCTGAATAGAAGCATTGTAATCTAACAACAACCCCCCCCCCCCATTTTCTCAGGGTCACACAGAAGTGATGGTTGTTGGATTTAAACCTGGCACCTGGTACATTCCAGCTCTGTGCTTGCGCAACCTGCTCTAATTTGCATGGTCATATAGATGTGGAGGTTGTGCTAATCAAATAGTCTCTGATTCACACACTACACTCTAGCCCCCCACCCTCAATGTGTTTAGGATTCAGATATGTAGTGGCTTGTCACTTAAACTTGGGTCTGGTTTATAACCCTGTGCTCTATGGGGACATTGTATCAGAATGCTTATTTTGCATCCAGTCTCATGTTTCCACTTCCCACAAAGAGCACGTCTAAGAATTTTGTGGAAGTGGGTGGCAGGGCTTCACTATCAATGCAGAGAGAGAGAGCAAATGGCTGCAGAAAGCTGGAGTTGAAGTAGCTTTCTCTTTTTTTTTGTCCAATTCAAACTTTATTACATTTTATATGTACGAAACCACAGCATAGCATACAAAACAACCAGCCAGCCAAAACTCAGCTTGGTTAAACTGCCTTAAACATGTAATACAAATAAAGCACACATCTTTGTGTGTATAAAAAATCAACACCAGAGGAAAAAATAACAAAAAGAAGGAGGGGGGTAGGTATATACGGTATGCCTAGAACACAACAAACCTTCCAATCAGAGTACAGCTATTCAAACCCTGCAAAAGTCCAAAATAACTAATGTTCATGGTCAGACCATGGAGAACCCCCCTGAGTCCATTCATCCATTCTCACACAAAATATAGATCTATACACATCAAATATTTGAACAGTTGGCTGGCCCGAGATGTTCTGTAAAAAGCGAAAAAACAAAGCGAGAACATTGAATCTGCAAGGCAAGAACTGGAAAATACATTAACAAGAAAAACAAAGGAACAATAACAAACTAATGTCAACAAGACAGATGAATGGCAGGGAAGTTAACTGTGTACAACCAGATTCAGAAGGGATGAAGTGAGGCGTACATCCCAGATTATGATACAAACCCCTTCAGACTAGAGGGGAACATAGAGGGGCATAAAAGGACTACCCAACCCACATTTAAAATCCTAAACCTAGATCTAGTGTTTATAGCAAGCATTTAAATAAGGTTTCCATACTTGGGTGAGCAAATAGGCCTTCCCTTTCACCCTATAGGAAAGCAGTTTATGGCAGGTCAGTTTATGAAGGCCATCCTCCCAATCCTCTAAAGTAGGAATTAACTCAGAGTGCCACCTTCGAAGGATGAGACGTTTGGCCTCAGTGACTGCAGCCATGAACCATAAGGACAGGGATTTATGCTGACCCAAGAGCCGATTTGTGTTTCCCCAAATCAAAAGGGAGGCATCCAAAGGACTTTGACAATTGAGCACCCTAGAAAGCCTCTCTTGAATCAGATTCCACCAATTGATCAATTTAGGACAGGACCAAAGAATGTGCAATAAGGTGTCATTCTGCTGATGACACCTCCAGCATTCAGAACTGGCAACTAGATTCATTTTGCTTAGTAGATCTGGTGCCCTATACCTATATGCAAGATTTTCGACTGCATGAGCCTCCCTTTCAGGTCTTGGCATGCTTCAGAAACATTAGTCCAGCAGCAATCCCAACTGGCCTCTGATAAGGGGAAACCTAGCTGTTTTTCCCATCTTAATTCCAGGATAAGGGTTGAGGGAGTATATACCGGCAACAGCCCTTTATAGACACGGTCTATCTTGGGGAGTTGAGGTGCAGCCACACCCCCACCAGCCAACCCCAGAATATCATCCCAAATCCCCTTTAGAGGTAGCTGGAGCTGAGGGCCTACATGCGATGACATCAGGTGTCATATTTGAAAGTATTTCCAAAGGTATGATTGCGGCAATGAAGCCTGGGCCTTAACAGTGGCAAAATCTTTAAACTGACCTATCCTCGAATGGAAGAGATCAGCCACCCTTTGGATTCCTCCCACAGCCCACTGAAGCCAGTGAATAGGCTTCCCTCCAGTTTGTAGCACAGGGTTGTTTCAGAGGGGACAGCGTGAAAAGGGGGCCTTCCACTCTGAAGTAAATAGCTTATACACCCCTTTCCAAATAGCTAAAATATAGTCATGAATGGGATAAGCTGGACGGGCAATGGAATGGTTCCATAGAATTACTTCAGAAGCTACCCCAAGGAATAACTGCTCTTCCAACACAATCCACTGGGAGGAATCGCGACACCATTCAGCAAAAAGTCACATCCAAATCTGCCTAAGGCCCGAGGCTAAGTGGTACCCCGAAAACCAAGGTATCTGAAGTCTGCCCTTGCTCACAGGGGCTACCAGTTGGGTCAGAGAGATTCCAGGTTTGCCACCCTCCTGAAGAAAACCCTTGAGAAGTCTATCTAAAGACTTCTAGATGGATTCTGGAACTAGTAAAGCCAGATACCGGAGGAGTTATAAGATCCAGGGGTGGACCATCATTTGCAGAGTATATGATTCCCCCAAAGGGACGAATGGAGGTACTTTCACTGGTCAAAATCCTCCTGTAAAGACTTCAACAATGGAGAAAAATTAAGGTGCACCCACTTCCTCCAATCAGGAGAAATAAAAATACCCAGATATTTTATCTGATGCTTCACCCACCCAAGTCCCAGTCCCAAAGAGACAGAAAAGCATTTCGAATTTAAGGGTAGAACCTCATTTTTTCCCAATTGTTCCTAAGGCCAGAC
This sequence comes from Neoceratodus forsteri, assembly GCA_016271365.2. Classification (NCBI taxonomy): domain Eukaryota; kingdom Metazoa; phylum Chordata; order Ceratodontiformes; family Ceratodontidae; genus Neoceratodus; species Neoceratodus forsteri. The sequence continues at coordinate 1,507,255,811 of CM057456.1, forward strand.
AAGGCCACGAATTGACCTAGCAGCTCTGTCAAAACTGGAATGGATTGAGCTGGGTTCCGCAAGGTGAGAAGAATATCATCAGTAAACAACATGGTTTGAATACTTCTTCACCCACTGCCATGCCCGTTATGGACTTTCATGCAGCTTTTGCGCTAGAGGTTCCAGATCCAAAACAAAGAGTGCTAGTGATAAGGGCCACTCCTGTCTTGTGCCCCATCCCAAGTGGAACATAGCAGAGGCTACCACATTTGTCATTACTGAGGCCTTTGGGGCCAAATATAGGGTCTGCACCCAGTTAATAAAACCTTCTCCAATCCCAAAAGCTCAGAGGGCAGCAAATAAATAATGCCATTCAAGAGAATCAAATGCCTTCTCCATTTCCAGTGCAATAGCTGCCACTTGCTCCGGAGAAGACTCCGCCACCCACATCAAATTATCCAGCCTCCTAATATGAGCAGCCCCATCTCTCACTGCAACGAAACCCACTTGATCAGCATGCACTAGGAAAGGGCAACAGGTCTTGTAGTCTCAAAGTCAACACCTTAGCCAAGATTTTGTAGTCAATGTTCAGGAGAGAAATGGGGTGGTTGCTGGCACATAGATGGGGGTCTTTCCCCTTTTTCGGAAGCACCACTATATTAGCCTCCATCATAGACTCAGGTAAAGAAAGGGATTTCCAGGCTTCCTGGAAGGTAGAGACAAGTAATGGGCACAACAGGTCTTGAAACTGCTTGTAAAATTCTATACCAAGGCTGTCAGGGCCTGGTGCTTTACTGCTGGATATCTGTTGAACTGCAGTCACCACCTCCGAGACTGTAATAGGTGCCTCCAGCAATCTCACTTGCTCATCAGAAAGTCTGGGAAGCGTGATTGGGGCTAGGAAGGAGGTGATGACCTCACCTGTCTGACTCCCTGGAGCTAGTTTAGATGAATAAAGCCCCTGATAATTAGCTCAAAAACATTGTTATTTGCTTCTGGGACGGTGGAGAGGACGGTGCTCTCCAGAATACCAGGAATCTTTGATTCCTCAGAAAGCCTCTTTAATCAATAAGCCAAAAGATGGCCTGCCTTCTCCACACCTTCCCAATAGGCATGACACAGCCTACACAGGGTGAATTCAGCTTTTTGCAAATTTAAAACGTTCATTTTGTGTTGAATATTCCTCATCGACTGCAATAACTCCGGGGAGCAATCCCCATCCTTATGATGCTTTTGCAGGTTGGCCAGCTACAGCTCGTTGGTCTGAAGATCATGATGTTTCTTTTTATTCTTGGCCGAAGCATAGACAATAACCTGCCCTCAGACATAGGCTTTGAAAGCCTCCCAGAACCAATGAACTGCGGTCTCACCAGGGCAGTTGATCTCCAGATAGGTCTGAATCTCCTTCCTCAACCATACGACAAAAGCCGCATCATTGCAAAGACTAACACTGAACCTCCACCTCTTGGTAGACTGCTCAGAGGTCCCAGATTCAAAGCTGTAAGTCACGGGGGAATGGTCTGAAATCAGAATTGGTTCAATTGTGGATCTTATCACTCCATGGGCGGGAAAGTCAGAAGCGAGGACAACGCTAATTCTACTGTAGGATCTGTGAGACTGTGTAAAAAGTATAATCACAGCCAGAAGGGTATTCCAACCACAACACATCACATCACACAGGCCATGGTCCTGCAACAGATGTTTTAAGGCCAAACCGCCTACGGAGGAAAGAGAGGGATCCACTCCTATCACATAGAGGCTCTATAACTTGGTTCATGTCCCCACCCAATAGGATGGAGACATGATCCAAGTCCAACAAAGCCTGGGAAACAGTGTGAATGAAATGCAGATCCTCAGCATTCGGGCCACATAGTGAACCCAGAATCAACGGCTTTCCATCCAACCGGCCCCTAACTAGTACCCACCGACCCTCTCTATTGTGTTTGATCTTATCTACTACCCAATTAACTGCCTTTTGGCAGAGGATAGCCTCCCCCCATCTTTTAGAGGAGAAAGAAGATTCATACACAGACCCACCCCATAACCTTTACAATTCATCAATCGCTTTTTTCATTAAGTGGGTTTCCTGCAAAAAAATTATTTGGCCACCCAACTGCCTGATATGAGTGAGCACGCTTATCCTCTTAATAGGGCTGGTCAACCCCCTAATGTTCCATGTGACAGTTTTATAAGCCATCTTGAAGGAACAGGTATAGCTCATCCCACAACTCACCCCCCCCAAAAGCGCCCCATCTTACACCACTTTTGTCTGTCTTGCTTTACAAATCTATCTATGAAATCACTAAACAAAACAACTAATAAACATTTAAGAACTAAACCCTCATCAGGTGAACTATATACAGAAACCTTAAATAGAAATATTCTCATAAAAGACAGAAGTCATGGTGGCCACAGAGCCCCTGTCTCAACTAACAGTACCATACTAGAAGCACATCCTCCCCCGTCCCAAGCCCAGAACCAATAATATAAAAATCTACACCCCCCCCCATTTTAAACAAACCTTCAAAGTACTAGCAATAAAAATAAATTATTGGCACTTAATCCCTAGGGGGGTATGATTAAGAAACAGACCCTCACCGTACTAGGCAGTAGCATAATAGAATTATCCCATAGGCTTAATCAGACCCCTGCTACGAGGAGACAGTCTGAACTAGACTAGATTCCATATAGAAGTAAAATATGTGACCAAAAAGAAAATTTACTGAGCAATGGGGCTGCCCGTACAGTAATAAAGAGAGGGTCTCATAATTATCCCATTTGGCCACCCAGCAACCCCCTTAGGAAGCAGAACCAGCAAATCGGCCCACTGGCATCTTTCCAATTTAGTAGAGAGATCATAAACATTATGACAAGCATGTCAAACTACTTGATTATGCTCCATTTAAGTCAAATGCAAACTGCTCAAACACTGTGCCATACACTGCCTCAAAACACAAATAGGGCCCTCAGGCAGGGGAGGCATGTATAAAGAAGGGGCAATGTCCCCCCTTCCAGTAATAGCCACCGGAGTCAGGGTCAACCATGTTTATGATGGAATTCCCCCACAACTCCATCCCTCCCAGCACCTCACCCCAAACCCCTTAGAAGCAGACTTTAAACAAGCTCCTGAAAAGATTAAGTAGAGCTTCCCCAACCCGGAATAGGTTGGGACATAGTCCATAAAAATAAATGTGTGAATCCTCCCATTACAAAAGGAGACAATCTCACCGTTGCTTTGGAGTTCACCTCAGAACCTTCTCGAGGTCACTCCAACTGGAGCAGAAGAGGTGTCCATATGGTCCGGAACCTGGTGGTTTAGATGTGGCAGAAGATCCTCTCGGTTGTCAGGAAGACCGTCTGGGATGCTCGACTCCAAAGTGGGTGTAGGAGATCTCTGGGAAAAGGACACAAGCTGCTGTGAAGAGCACTGTGGCTTGGGAGTTTGATGTGGTGCAGGATTCTTGATTGGAACAGGATTCTTCTCCAAAACAGGATTTTTAATCGGCATGGCAATCCACTTGGAGGTGTAATTCTATGTTGGAGCAGGGTGGCTGGCACTGTTGTCTTCCCACAGGAAGCAATGCTGAGCATCTCTGGGGCATGTAAAGGTTTCCATTGAGTTACTCACAAAGATCCTTACGGTAGCTGTGGGGCTGAGGAAACATTTAATGCCCTGTGTCTCACTATGTCTCTGATTGGGTCAAATGATTTGCAGTGATCTACAACTCTTTTTGGGTAGTCAGGTTGAAGTGATAGCCAAGAACCTTGCCATATCAATTCTTTCTTTTGCTGTGCCTTAGTGAGGATGAGTTCCCTGTCTTGATAGCGAAGTAAGCGAAAAATGATCAGGCAAGGCCACGAGGCTGCCGAGGAGGGAGGCAGGAGAGAACGGAACACTGTGTTCCAGGTCTATCTTGATCGTGGAATCCCTGTAGTGGTCCAGCAATTTAGGTAGGAGCCTTTGCAACAAGTCGATGGCGTTGGACCCTTCACTTGATTCGGGCATCCCTAGAAGCTGCAAATTATTTTGGCGGTTCCTGGTCTCCTGATCATCTAGTTTGTCCATTAAAAGTTGGATGCCCCTCTCCATGGCTACAAGCTAGCGATCTGTAGAGTGGGCCCAGTCCTCCAGATGGCCTACCCACTCCTCCACCTCCAAGATACGGACACCCAAGTTATCCACAGCCCCTTTAACCACCTCCAGTGCAATGTTCATTCGTCAGAATTGCACAGTGATACCGTTCATGAAGTATTTAATCTCAGTCAGTTCTTGTATCAGTGGATATGACTCAGCATCAGATGAAGCAGTTGCCATCTTGGCCTCAGGAGTTTCAGAGTCTTCCAGAAGGTCATCAGTTTTTGGCTCTTTAGGCATGCTAGAATCTGGAGAAACATCCAAATCCAACTTCCTGACCTCAGGGGAGGGAGTAGTATGACATTTGTCCAGTGAAACAGCAGAAATGAGGAGGATTGCTGTAGATTTGATCAAAGGGAAGGCAGAGCTTCAGAGCCAAGCTCCTCTAAGCTTAGCTGCATCACGTGACACCCCCAAGTAGCTTTCTCAAGATTTAAATGGGAACAATGAAGTGGGCTATATTGAGGGGGCATTTTATCCCAGGAGCTCAGTAGTGAAGGGCAACAGAACCACTGGTACTGATAAAGAAAAGAAGGGGGAACAAACCCATTTATTATAGGCAGGGGGGAATGGGTGGTGGGTTTAGATCACAGAGTTGTGAACCACAGGCCTATCATAGGGATTTGTCCACCAGAACTAAGGAAAAGGCTGACAGAATGCAAAATTAATCTTGTACACTACAAAAGCTGAGCACAGAGGATATTAGATCACCTGCCACTTGACTCAAAAAACAATATTTGCAGTTCATGAGCAGAGTACATGTTAAGCATGGGGCTTAAGAATAGCTGCTGCCCCTTTAACTAGGAACAGTAATGTTACATCCAGAGTCTTTGGTCACATGTTATGCTAATTATTTCCAGCAGGGGCTTTGGAAACCCCAATTTCCTGCCTAACAGTCAGTTTGAGTCTGTTCCTCATGCTGATGAGATGTCCCTGCTTATGATCCTGAATAAACCAATTTTATTTAATATTTTATGAGTCCAACTCAGTTCGATTGGTACTAGCAAGACGACTATTGCAGAAGCACCAGATGGAGAAGCAGAATATTGGAGAAGGTAAGGGATCCTATGGCAGACCAAATACCAAAATGCCACACATGGTGGAGAATGCAGCCCTTCTGCCCAGACCCCATCTCACTTAACTACATCATTGGGTACTCCAGAGTCATTCCCCAAGTGTGCCTGAACTGTTTGCATGCTGACTACCATTCAACCCTGGCAGCAGAGAGGAAAAGTAAAGCTAAACTACAAAAGAAAAACTGAACTGCATCCAGCTCAATATACCCTCCAGCACATATGCCTCTGGAATAAATGTACATGAATGTGGGACATTGCTGCTCCACCCTTTTTTCTGCTGCAATACAAATTTCTTTAGTTACAAATCGCTACAACTCCACTGAGCTGTGAACTGCAAACCTCCAGCTCATAACTGGTAGCAGGGCCTCTGCAAACCTGACTCTTGTGCAGCTTTTCAATGGGAGCCAGTTAACAAAAAGGGTGCCAAAAATGTCAAATAAGCCCCTGTTGCTGTTTATTCAACAATCTAGCACTCTGTGCTCCCCACCACAACTTCAGTGCCAAATTCTGCAGCCTAGAAAAGCTGCTGCAAAAGGGAGTGCTCTAACTTTTACAAATAAACACAGCTATGGCTCATACCTACAGCTCACATGGGGCCACCAGAAATCTTGGGCCTCCAGCACCCCCAACACAGCTGCCCACCAAGTCAGTTTCTCTCCAGTGACAATAAGGACTGCTCCATTTACCAGCCCAGCCACACTAGTTCTATGTTACCTGGCTTAACTGCCGCACGGAGCTCTCATCAAATCCCATCTGCCAACAGCCACTCAGTGCAACCTGCTCCACTCCTTACGGCTCTGCCCCTCAAGCCACTCAGCAAGCTGTTCTGCTGCCTCACTACCGCTCCAAACTGTGCAAGTCAGTTGTTCTTCCAAGGGCCTCCAGCTCAGTTCCCAGTGGCCCAACGTACCCCCACTTCCAGAAAGGTACACAGTGGTCTGGCTGCTCCACACCCTCACGACTGCTCCACAGATATAGAACTGCAACAGAGCTGCTCCTCAACCAGGCTAGTCCCAACAGCAATTCGGAGCACTTCCCTGCCCCGCGTGGCCATGCTTCAAAATGGCTGCTCTAAGTCAAATAAAACAAAGGGAGCAAAATGGGGACTGCAACCAGAGCAATCCCTTTCCCCACTCAGACTTGCAGAGCCACCACATCAAAGAGTAAATAAATACAACAGGGCCAGCGAAAGCCAGAAAGAACAGGGAAGGTAATAGAACACCAGCAAAGCACACCAGGAAATTTACAGCAGGGCACAAACATAAATAAAAATAAACCTCCAAAGGGCAGTCAAAGCACAAAATCTGGGCTATAAATAAATGGGAGCAAGAAAAGTGAGGGAACAAAGCACAGCCCTGGGAGACAGACAGATAATTAACTGGGGAGCATTACCTAAACAGAGGACAGTTGGGACATACAAAAGAGAAAATCAGCAAAATACGCAAAACGGAGTGCAGCATTTAGCATCAATACTGACATTTCCCCCAGTTTTGGCACTCACCACAGTAAAGCCCACCAAAATTTCAGTGGGGAAGAAGGCCTGCAGGCTGGCAATCATCGTATTGTCCCTGCACAGCTGCACAGCAACCTCATGGCAAGCAGTCTCCATCTTGTGGCAGCAAAACAATAACAAAAACAGTGACCTTAACCCCCCCCCCCCCGGGTGGTGCTATCTTACAATAGTCAAGCATCAAATCATCTCTCTCCATAGGAATCAATGACACATCTATTGAACTAAAGGGACGTACAACAAATAACTGATTTTGCAACAAAACTTTATTTAAATAACTGACAACACAGAATTGAGTGGGAATTGTTTATTAAGATATTACTTGATGGAAACGGCTTACAAATAATTGTACATTTGCTACAAAAATATTTTCTTCTCGGCACTCCATCAACTCCACAATGTCTCATATCCTGTATCACGGCAGCTCCTTCTCATCCTTACAACCTTCGTTCATTGCAGGGAAGCTTGTCTCCAACCATGATGTCCAAGGAGGATATCACTTCAAGTGCCAGAGCATCTGGAAAGCTATCTTCACCCACCTGAGAGGCATGGGGCCTCAAAATTGAAACTATCTTGCATGCATCCAGTCACCCATCGCAACTCGAGCAACGCCAACTGTGCAAGCTATCCAGGATGACCTCACCTACATAAAAACTATCTCATCCCAGTCCACGGTCCATACCAGCCTACAACCAGTACCCTTCTTAGCACTGCCTCACGAAGATGCTGTCGACTGGCTTGAGTACTTCCAAGCATGGATTTCTTTATACAGTTGGACTGATCCTTTGCGCATTTCCAATGCCTTGCACTTGTTTCTGAGATGGACTGCCATTACCTGGTTCAATGCACTTTCAGCACAAATCAAAGGGAACACTACCACCCTGTATGCAACTTTCAAACACCATTTTTCCAAGCACATTTGCCCTGGTTATTGGAACAGCAGTTGTGGAAACACACCATGCGACCCCCTGAGTCTCTAGAAGCATTCATAGTGGATGTTGAGTCACACTGCAAATGTTTGCAAAAATCAGAAAAAGAGAAAATCACAACCTTTGTACAGGGACTCCTTCCCCAGCTCTGCCTGTACATAATCCAACAAAAACCAACAACCTGGATGGACACAGTCCAAGCTGCATGACACGTGCAAGAGTCCATATCAATGTCCCAGGCTACCACTGTGCAATCACTCCAGTCATTGCAGTTGGCCACCCTCGCAACCTGTGTCCAGCAACAGCAATCAGTGATAGAGATGCTCACCAATACTGTCAACAGCTTACATCTCAGTGCTCCTGCTTCCCCTGCAACTTCTGTCAATGCTCTTCAACCACTTTGACAACGACCTGAGCCACCTCTACCTTCACAAGAACCAGTGACCTGCCAGTGGTGTGGTTTCAGGGGACATACTGCTGCTGTCTGCCAAAAGCAACAGAATTAAAACAGAAATCAAAGTATCCAGAGATGCCTACCACAGCACAATCACCAAGATAACTGCAACTACACCCAGGATCAAGGGAAAACAACAACTGACCACCCTTCTGACTCTCGCAACTCAAACAATCTGCACCCTTTGGCTACTAACTCAGGTACACCCTCACCTCCAGGGGCAAAGGTCCCTGTCATCAGGTCACCTCTCCTAGTGAACTATGTCCCTGTCACCATTGGAGATTGGTCTACCCAAGCCTTGGTCGACTGGAGCAGAAATCTCAGTTATCCACAGCAGTATTCTACACAACCCAGCTATACATCACATACCTAATGTCTATCCAGCTGACTTCAAGTACATTATCACAGCAAGTGCCACTACAGTACCTATCACAGACATGGTCCATCTCAAACTCCACTTTGGCTCACAACAAGCTACTGTTAAGTTTTACCTACTGCCTGATTTGCAAGCAGCAGTGATTCTTGGCCTGGACTTCCTTAAAGCTCACAAAGCCATCCCATATTTTACCTCAAACAAACTGTCACTTGATCCTCAGAGGCAATTTGCAGCTGTAGATTCAGTCACTGTACCTCCTAAGTCAGAGATGGTTTTGATTGCCAAGATTTGAGGTGAACCACTTCCACAAGGTGTTGTTGGCATCGTCATGGGATCCCCAGCTTTGCACTCCTCAGGTCTCCATCCAGGGAACACCTTGTCTGCTGTGCATGACAGCACAGTATTCCAAAAATGCTGCAACTTCACAGATGAACCAGTGGCCATCTCAAAGGGTGCCAACATTGGAAAGTTTTTCTGCTTGTCTTCAGAGGACCAGCTTCACCTCCTGCAAGAGCTTCAACCTGGATCCATAAACTCTCATCCTGCAAGTATCATCATGACCACTCCAGTCTCCAAAGAGCCACCACTCAATCAGCGATTACCCTCTTCAAAACTTCCAACCTGTCCAACAGAGAAACTTCACCTTCTAGAATTCCTGGAGAATTTCTCGGATGTCTTTGTTGGTCCAGATAACATACTCGGGTGCTGTGATATCCTGATACACATCATTGAGGTGCAGTCCAACCAACAGCCAGTCCATCAGCGAGCCTACAAAGTGGGACACAAACAAAAACAGACCCTGGGGGACATCATCAAAGACATGCTTGACCAGGACATTATCAAGGAATCTATAAGTCCCTGGGGTGTGCCTTGCCTTCTGGTGGTAAAGAAAGACAAAGGATATCATTTTGTGGTGGATTACAGAAATCTCAACACCTACATGGTGCAAGATGCTCATCCCCTACCTACAACCAAAGATGCCTTAGACAGCCTCGGTGTGGCCAGCCCAGCTTATTTCACCACTCTGAACCTTCAGAATGGATTTTGTCAAGTCACTATTGATCCAGCTTCTCATCCATACACAGCCTGGTGCTGCCACTTGGGACTTTTTCAATTTAAATGTCTGCCTATGGGACTTCAGAACAGTCCAGCCACATTTCAACATGTCATAGAAGCCATATTACATGGACTGTCTTGGAAATCTCGCCTAGTCTACCTGGATGATGTTATCATCTTCAACAGAACTTTCCCAGAGCATCTCCAGCATCTTAAAGAGGTGTTCAAACATCTCAGACAAGCCAACTTCAAGCTATACCCAGAGAAGTGTTGTTTTGCACAGCACCAAATTCATTACCTGGGACATGTGGTTAGTTCTCAAGGCACCTCTCCAGACCCAGAGAAGCTCTCAGCAGCAAAAGACTATCCAGAACCTAACAACCTCAAACACCTTAGAGCTTTCCTGGGCTTGTCTGGGTACTACAGAAAATTCATTTGCAACTATGCCAAGATTGCAGCTCCTCTGTATGATCTCACCAAAAAGGGATGTGACTACATATGGACTTCTGAATGCAAAGAGACCTTTGAAACTTTGAAAGAAAAACTTATTTCTTCTCCAGTACTGGCCTACTCAAGGTTTGACCAACCATTCAAACTCTACACAGATGCTAGTTCCTTTGCAGTGGGTGCTGTGCTGAGTCAAATCCAAGATGGAACAGAATGAGTAGTTTCCTATGCCAGGTGCCCTCTTTCCTCAGCTGAACAAAATTATGGCATCACAGAAAAAGAATGTCTAGCCATGGTATTTGCTGTAAAGAAATTTGACTGTTACCTTTGCTACTCCTCTTTCACAGCTATCATTGATCACTCTACCCTCAGATGGTTGTTTGAAATGAAGGAGCCAGTAGGGAAGTTTGCCCAATGGATTGCTATCTTGCAAAGCTACAATTTTGAAATTCAATACCAACTAGGTCAAGTTCATTCTATTGCCAATGCTGTAAGCCAGAGATGGTATCCCTCCATTTCATCTTCAACAGTTGAAGAGTCCTGTCTACAAGCTCTTCCTTTCCACTCCATAGATGAGTTCCCTGAAGACACTCCTGCAGCACCTGAAGTTGCATTGCTGCTACCAACTGCTTACTCAGAGAACAGCTCCAATCCTCAATTATTACAAGCAGCCGAAGAGCTTCTTACAACTTCTAGTACTAAAATCTTCCTGGCGATGATCAAAATGCAACAAAGAACTGATCCCCAATTTACAGCTATAATCACATACTTAGAGACTGGAACCTCACTGCAACAAAAGCAACACTGCCAGGATGTCCTTTCCTTGCTTTACAGTACTTTCTCAACAATGGTGTGCTTTTCACATTTGGACCAAGGATGGCTAGAGCCATCGCACGGCTAGAACTCATGTACAGTTAGTTTTGCCAGCCTCTCTAATCACTGAAGTTCTTCAATCCACTCATGCCTCTCCACTTTCAGGAGGTCATATGGGAATCCACAGAACTCTCAAAAAGACAAGGCTCCCCTTCTTCTGTCCTCAGATGAACAAGGACATTGTCTGATTTGTCAAATCCTGCTAGTCCTGTTCCCAAAGAAAGCCTCCTGCCAAACTGACAAAGGCACACATCATTCCAATGCCTGTAGCCACTGAACCATTCCAAAGATTCAGCACGGACATTCTTGGCCCCTTGCCTACATACCCTGACTCTGGTAACAAGTACTGTACATTCTTATTTTTGTGGACTACCTTACAAAGTATTTGGAACTAATCCCCCAAAAGACATTAAAGCTGCCACAGTGGCAAGTGCCTTCCTCAACACAATCATTTGTTGTCACAGTACTCCAGCGTACCTGCATTCGGACAGAGGCACTAACTACCTTTCAACTATTGTGTGAGAAACATGCAAACTTCTCAACATAAAAAAGATTCACACACCCAGTTATCATCCACAATGCAATGGACATAGTGAGAGAATGATGTCTACCATTCTTAATACACTCTCCAAGTACCTGGATGAGACTCATGACACTTGGGATGATTTTGTTCCCTTCATTCAATTTGCTTACAACACCAGACCTTGTGTCGACCGTACAGAGTACACACCATTTTTCTAGTCCATGGATGTCACCCAAGAACACCTCTGGACAGAGATCTCTCACTGCTTGAGGTTCCAAAGTCAGCTTCATCCTTCATCATTCCAATGTTGGAACAGCTTGAACTTGCCAGACGTGTTGCAATTGACACACTGGGCTAGAGAAAATCTGCAATGCAAAAAATGTCAGCAGCCAAGTTGCATGAACCTTTATTTTCTGTTGGGGACATTGTCTATTTGTACTGACCTGTCCCAATTCTGGGCACCACCAAAAAACTACTTCGCCCCTGGACTGTTCCCTTCTATATTGTGGAACAGCTTCCTCCTGTTCATGTTCACTTGCACCACAAGTCCGATGGAAAACTGGTACCCAATAAAATCCACAACAACAGACTGAAACATGGGTACCTAAAAGATACCCTCCCTGATGATCCCAGATACCCTAAGCAATGAAGCAGCACTTGAACCTGCTATGCTTTTGGAAACTGAAATTCCTGCAGACAACTTGCGACCAGTTACTTCACAACTCCATGGTTCTGACACTCTACGGCCGGATCCTGTTTTGCCAGCTCAGCCAGATGGACTACGTGGAACTTCTCAATCTTTTGCTGCATCTTCTTCTCAGGACTCTCTCACATACCAGATCGAGAAGATATTGTGCAAAAGGTATGTCTATGGATCCTGGACTTATCGGGTAAAATGTTGTGGTTATGACAGCTTGCAGAACTCTTGGGTCCCCTTTTCTGACCTGATCCCATCCTGTCAGGAACTAGTCCAATCCACACACAAGTCAATTCCAACTGACCACAAAAGTCATAAAAAAGTGTGAACTTTAATTCTGAACTCAGTAGTCATGTCTTGAACTCTCCATTTATTGTCTGCCTTATAGAACAGTGTGCTCATTTATTCTTGCATTAAGCCTTTACTGTTTGCAATAACCATTTTTTCCCCTAGATCTTCGAAATGTTGATGATTTGCAATATTGACTTACACTTAACGTGTATCCTGCTATTCCCGTTCCTGCTCTTCCCTTTCCCTTTCCCCATATTTTAGCGCTTGTGACAAGGCCAAGCTTCAAGTGCTATAGTGTCCCTTTCTCCCCTGGAACTACACTGACTGGCCACCAGTGTAGTCCAGATTCTTTCCTTCCCTATCCTGCAGTGGAGTTTTGTGTTGAAAGTGAAAATTAGAACAAATTACAGTAATCAATCTAAAGTATTGCTGAATATCGCTCAATATCTCTGAAATGCCTTTTGCTAATCTTTGCTGAAATGTTTAAATTAATGATTATGGTTATTCTGTTTTTATTGTTAACATTCCATAGCAATGCTTCTACTTGTTCGAATGGTACACACATTTACAGTCCCCGGGGTGATGTAGAGTACAGGTTGCAGCCAGAGTCTATGGTCACATATTATGCTAATTATTTCGGTAGGAGCTTTGAAAACCCCAATTTCCTGCCTAACAGTCAGTCTGAGTCTGTACCTCATGCTGATGAGATGTCTCTGCTTATGTTCCTGAATAAACTAATTTTGTTTATTATTTTATGCGTCCAACTCAGTTTTTTCATTATCAGCAAGACGACTATTGCTGAAGCACCAGATGAGCAAGCAGAATACTGGAAAAGGTAAGGGGGCCTGTGGCAGACCGAATACTAAAATGCCACACATGCAAGTAATAGCATTGAGATACAAGCTGACTAAGCACAGTAGAAGTGCTGTGACACAAAATGTTGGGGCATCCTGCTCAGGTCCCCCATTTAATTTTTGATGGCTGCTGCCTATTCATCACAACATATACTATATGTGCTGCAAACTTTTTTTCTAGCCAAGTGGCAGTTTATTCAGTATCCACTATGCTCCACTTTTGTGGTGTGTTGCGAATTTGACTGTGTGGTTGCTTCATTACCTTCCTGTGCATGGGCCCTTTGTGCTCCTATAACATTAAATATACTTAGGCACATACAGCAGAGACAAACAGAATGCAATGCAGTACTTTTCAGTATTCCTACAGAGTGCTATACTGCAGGGAATAGCACAGTTCAATGGCAAGTAAACCCTTTTGTCATGCAATATTTTGTAATATGTCCTTTAGTGTAAGGTACTGTGTGCATCCTGCCTCACTTTGCTGTACTTATGCTTGCTTTAATTATTTTTTTCACTCATGGGACTGGGTCCTCACCCTGCATTTCCACCACTGCTGATGACACAGGCTGGTGGTGTACTGTAGCACTAAGCAGCAGACCCAAGCTCAAGATCTGATCCCTATTCCCCCACCATGAGATAGAGGAGTCCAGAGTACAATGCAGAGGCATCTAGGGAGAGTGTGCTGGGTCTGGCAGATTAGCAATTGCCCTGAAATCAAGGGTAACCATGCAATGTCAGCTGTTCCTGCACAGAGGCCTTCCCCGTTGGTGACCATTGGTGACCATTGGCAGAAGCTGGGAGTGTGTAAAAGCAGGAGAAATGCCTCAATTGGATGATGTCTCCCTGTCCCACCTAAAGAAATATACTCTGCTGCTATCCTTGATCTCAATGTAGTGCCCCACCCCCTCTTTATATTCACCTTGTGCTTGCATATAAGGTGAACATTTTGTTATGATAGCTGGGTTTTGAGAGGTGTGTCACTGTTTGTCCAGTACAGGGCAGTCTGCAAGGGGCTTGTCAGTGTCAAACCAATTATCAGCCAGGCTGATCATGACACTGTTCTGGTATTTCTGGGTGGAAGCCTTGTGTAGTTCAAAGGAAAGAGCAAACCCAATCATAGGGCTGCTTTCTCCTTTGATCTGCATAACACCACCCAGCAAGCAGAGTGGATCAGCCTCCTGATCAGCCTGCTGTGGTCCTCCCCCACCAATACAACCTGAAATAAAGAAAAGCATCCCTCAAGCCCTCCCACCCCATCCTTCTTAATTTTCCAACACCAGAGTGTACAATCCCCAGTGCTGGCTACTACCCCTCACCCCACCCATTTTCATTGTGTGACACCAGGGAGCCCTTCTCCAGTGCTGCCAAACATAAACAAAATCCCTTAATCCATCCCACCCATTCCTTGTTAATTTTCTGACACTGGGGTGCCCTATCCCTGGTGCTGGCTACTACCTCCCACTCCTCCCATTTTCACTGTGCAGCACGGGGGAGCCCACCCCCGGTGCCACCAAACATAATACCAACACTAGGGTGCCCAATCCTCAATGTTGGTACCTGAAATAAAGAAGACCATCCCCTGTAGACTTTATTTTTATACACCCTATAAAAATGAAAACTATCCATTGATGTCCTTTACTGCTGCTTTTCCCCTTCCCCATCAGACCCTTCCACTCAGCAACCATTAATTTTCTGACACCAGGGTACCCAATCCACAGTGTCAGCTACTGCCCCCCACCCCACACATTTTCATTGTGTGACACAGAGGAGCCCACCCCCGTTCCACCAAACACAACAATGACAGTGGGGTGTCCAATCCCCAATCTCAGTACCAGAAATAAAGAAACCATCCCTTTTAGACTTTATATTATTTGAATACAACTTGTAAAAAAGAAAACTGTCCATCAATGTCTAGTCTATTGCCACCAAGGTTACTGTTCCACCACCAGACCCTCGCACTCAGCACCCACCACCCCACACACCCCACCCCTTCCTTACCTACTGGGGGTCCAATGATATATTCCTCTCTGGACTGGAGACACATCTTAAATCTTCAGTGCTGGACCAGGAACTGAGGAAATCAGGAATGTGGTTCAATGTATTTCAGTGGGTTTTGAATTTGTCCTCATAACTTGGTCATTTCTGATTTTTTTCCCCCTAACTTTCAAAATTGCCTTTTTGGGACCCCACCTCATGAACAATGGCAGTGAAATTATGCAAATCCATCCTTAAAGGTGATTTTGCAATCACTGCATGAAATCACTTTGGGGCAGAATTTGAAAAATGTTTCCACTCTTGTTCATGAGGTGGGGTCATAAGTAGGCTATGTTGAAAATGTGGGGTAAAAATATTTAAAAACAGCAAAGTTATAAGTGTATGTCAAAATGTTTTGATGCACTCTCGTAACTTTGGTAATTTTCAATATTTTCACCCAAACTTCAACATAACCATTTTAAATGTGTTTTTGCACTTGTGGTGCGAAATTACCTTTGAAGCAGAATTTGAAAATGTTCTCTGCCCTTGTTCATGAGGTGGGGTCATAAGAAGGCTATGTGGGGTCATAAGAAGGCCATGTTGCAAATTTTTGAACGTATATTGAAAATTTTCAATGCACACTTGTAACTTTAATAATCTTCAATATTTTGTCCTAAATTTTCAACATAGTAATTTTTTCACATCACCTCATGAACATGATAGCTGTCATTTTTCAAACCCTGACTAAAATGTGTTTTCACTCTTCTGGTGTGAAATAACATTTCAGCCATTATTTAATAAATGGCACTTGTCATGTTCAGAAGCAGTGGTCATAAAAAGACTATGTTAGAACTTTTGGGGTCATAATGTGAGAAAAACAACTAAGTTAAGAAGAAACATTGAATTGTTCCAATGTTTACACATGACTTTGCTTTTCAACTCTGTTTTTGTTCCTGGAATGGGGAAGGGGGATTTACCCCCTCCCTTGCACCAGGCATCCCACCAAGGCTGCCCAGGCCAGGAAAGCTCACAGCTTGCTGCCTGTGGTGGTGCTCCCCTGGTGGGGGAAGGGGAAAGTACTGAGATGAACCAGAGACCCCGGCAAAGGCTTGCTCCTGGGGTGTCATTCAGGCAGAGGTCCGAGGTCATCACAGTGCTGCCAGCCCATGGATTTTTCACATTAGTTCCCCGGAGGTGTGGGTATGCAATGACATCAGCACAAGTCAGGCGAGCTCCCACACCCAACCTACAGATGTCCTCCATCACCTCCCCACTGAAGAGTGGCCCCAGCTAAAGCATACCCAGCCTCAACTGGGTTTCACTGGCATGCTGGGGAACCACAACCCTTCCCCCAGAGGAGGACAGCTGTCCATAGGATACTCATCCTACCTTCCCCCAGCCAACCCACTGATATACTATGTTCACTCCCAAACACAGGTCATTAGCACAGCAGGAGGTCACGCTACCACTGCACTGGCAAGACAGCTACTCATAACTTTATTTTTTGCAGATTATGGCCCCAATGTTCAACAAATCCCTTGTGTTTTACCATCTCCTGAACATGGCAGTGTCATTCCTGTCCAAAAATTGTTTTTGTAGTCACATTCCAAAATCAACCTTCTGATGGCATTTTAAAAAATTCCACCTATCTTCATTATAAAGTCAGGTTATAAAAAGACAATGTGAAAAGAAGAAAGCTGCACCGAGTAGGGACTGGTGCTGTAACAAATACAGACAACTGAAAAGAGTAAGCACTCAGTCCAGAGCAGTTAAAGATATATTCAGATTTTATTTTGTGCAAAAAAACTTGAGCGAAATAGTGGCTAGTCACCAAAATGATTTATTTTATTTATTTATTTTATTTAGTTTTTGTTGACCGGGTAAGTGCACTAGACATATCCTGCCTATTTTCAGGCACGACCCGGGGGAAGGGGATACAGATGAATGCCAACTGACCTTGAACCAGATTAAGCTGTTGGTGGTATTTTTAGTGAATGAGGGAAATTTGGCCAGGACACCGGGGAAATTCCGCTACTCTTTTCGATAAGTGCCATGGGATCTTTAACATCCACCTGAACTACCACCAGTCCAGGCAGATGGGACCTCGGTTTAACGTCTCATCCGAAAGACGGCACCTCAGAAGTGCAGCACCCCTCTAATGCTGCACTACAGTGTCAGTACTGGGAGATTAACCCAAGTGCCAGATGTGGGAACTGAACCCACGGCCCTCTGATCTCCCGGCCTCAGAAGCGAGTGTGCTACCTACTGAGCCACTGAGAAATTCACATCTTGCATTTCACTTGGTAAATACCAGGCTTCATCAGCGATAATGAATCAGTAGAGCAAATCACATTATATAGGGGAAAAAAAACATTGTGCCAATGTGCAAATGTGGCAATTAAACAATTAACCACATAATTACATTCAATAAAAAGAGTATATGCCTGCAACACTTCAAATATGGTTTTAATAACAGACTGTTTGAGACTCATTTTATTAATCAAGTTTGCAGGCATGTAATCAATTAGAACCATAAAGACATGGGTTATTCATTTAAATTCCTATGACTTATATTTAGACTTACAAATCACAATGCAGCCTTTCAGGAATGCAACAGATTTTTAGTATATTTAAACCCTTATGTCGATCATCAATTACTAAAGCACTTATTGATATGCCTTAGAATATACTAGTCCATATTGCTGCTTATTTAGCCACTACAAGAACTTTCAGTTTAAACTTATAACTTAAAGTATGCTACCTTTTTATGGCTGTGGGCGGCGCCTACAGCCATATCACTTTAGCTTTAAAAGGGATTTCCGTGGAACACATTTTTTAGTAGTTTTCAGTGTATCCTTCTATAACACTGCAAATCCCTATGGCAGTTAAAAAATAAAAAAAAAATTCTCCCTTCTTTCTTTTTAGAATGATGGGCACAGAACTCAAAGCTGCTTTTCTCTGAGAGCAAATGTGCACACCTTCCAAACAAATCTAAATATCTCTAAAACTATTCAAGGTACGCAAAAACAACCAGTATGAAAGTTGTTAAGGGCAAAAAGACCTTTCACATGAGGGTAATCATTAACCTGAATTTTTTATATTTTGTAAAATATGGTCTTTCAGACAACCTCATTTTTTTCTTTCTGAGTGAACACAGTAGGAGCCACGCTAAACAAATGTAAATATCTCAGAAATCATAAAAGTTACCAATATACACCCAACATAAAAGTTGTTCAGGACAAAATTACCTTTTCAATGAGGGTAGTTACTAATCTGAATTCATTAGATTGTTTTAAATATAGCCATCCAAAAGTTGAAAATTGTGAAGAAAATGAAAATTCAGGTAATCAGATGGCCATAGTTTAAAAAATATAATTAGTGCAGCTTAATGAATAAGCTCATTTGAAAGGTAACTTTGTCCTGAACAACTTTCATACTGATGGTTTATGTGTAATTCATATACTTTGAGATATTTACATTTGTTTGCCATAACTCCTATTGAACTTATAACAGCCTCATTTCTCTAAAGCACTAAGACACTTTAAGTGAAATGAGACCAGACCATCTTCTCATGCCTAATTTAACAGTAGATCATCATGACTTACTGGTACTTCAATGGAATTATTTAGTGCTTACCAGCCTGAAACAAAAGTATCTGTTTATTTGATCTTCAGGATGGAATCATGTTAAATCTTTTCAGAACAAAAGCAGCAGATACATTTTTAGTAATTATTAGCCAGCAATATCCTATGAGATCTATATGTGAAGCTGACACTGACCAGATAGGAGGAAGAAGGAAGACAGAGAAGAAAAACAAGGTCTGTCTGTAAAACATTTAGACATCCATGCTGCAACACTGATTTTTATTCATTTATTATGTCCTCTTTGGAAACCCCTATTATTAAAATGCATTAA
Source organism: Neoceratodus forsteri (assembly GCA_016271365.2). NCBI lineage: Eukaryota > Metazoa > Chordata > Ceratodontiformes > Ceratodontidae > Neoceratodus > Neoceratodus forsteri. The sequence goes on from CM057456.1 coordinate 1,507,274,900, forward strand.
ATGTATAGTTTACTAAACCTTGACCTTGGGATAACTCTTGAATGACTCCTAAATAAGTGTTAAGCCATTCCCTTTATGGGAGGTCAAGAACTGTGCAAAAGGTCAATTGTTGTTTGTTCATGTTTCTTTACAAATTTCCACAATAAAAGTGTGTAGAAATAGAAAAGTATGTACTACTAATCTCCTATGCATGTTCAACTCAGAGATAAGTTAATATTTGCACAAAATCAAACCCAAAGTTTATGCAGCTTTGTTCAAATGTTATTTTATTCTAAATCTTTTTGGACTTTTCAGTGTTATTTTTTCTTCCTTTTTTTTTTTACAAATTTCCAAAGTAAAAGTGTGGAGAAATACAAAAGTATGTACAACTAATTTCCTATGCATTTTCAACTTGGAGAGAAGTTAATATTTGCACAAAATCAAACCCGAAGTTTATACAGTTTTTGTTCTTAAGTAATTTTATTCTGAATCTTATTAAATTTTAAGTTTTAAGTGTAAGTTTATTGTTCTATGAATTATTACCTTTGAGCCAAAGACTCTTTTACAAAGGTTCCACATCAATAATGTACAAACAAATCATGATTACATAGAATGGTCAACAAAATTATAAAGTGGCAATAAGCCAGTATAATACAGTACACTAATGTCAGAAACTTCAGAAAAAAAGAGTGGAAGGAAAGAGAAAATAATATTTAGCATACACAGAACAAGCTGTATCAAGGAAAAAACTTTTGAGAAATGGTCAAAGTGGAATGGGTAGGAGGAGATAGGGAGCAGACATAATGAGATTTGAGATACTCATATGCCTTTGTCAAGAACAGAGCAGAGGAGGAGGATGAAAACAGTAAAACAGCCACGAGGGAGAATCTTTAATCCATGCCATCACAGGAGCTAGAGGCTGAAAGAACTATTGATGAACTGAGCAAAGAAATGTTTAGATAAAACAAATTGAAGACTCCAGGACTGGGAGGTCATTCAAACTGCAAAAGGTCAAATTATGAAACCTTAAATGAACTCATTAAGACCATTCTTCTTAGTGTGTAATTATAATGAATTAAAGTAATTTGAATATAGACCTACAATTATACAACCATTGTGATACATATTTTTAAGATCAGAGGAATGATGCAAGGCTGCCAAAATCGTGGTGATCTCACTTCTTCTTTAACGCTTCAGTGTGCGTGGATCAAACCAAAAAGAGCCATAATAAAACCTTCTATCTTCTCAAAACAAAAAACAAAATTATACTTCATTACATTTGATATAACCTGAAAATACAAAATAGCAATAAGAAAGTAAAACAATCAAGATGAGATTTCAGCATTCTCCAACCATACATTGAAGCCGAGCCATAATAAAGGCTATTATCTTCTTCAAAGCAATTATTTTTTATTTTGATATATTTAATATTCTGTATCTAAGTAGACACTAGAAAAAAAAAGTTTATTGGGTATTTGAAAACAGGCAAATGCAACCAGACACAGAAGGAAGTCAAAAGAGAATATCTGTTGTAGGGGTTAGTAACAAGTCGAGGAGCTTGCTTGACCACTTTAATGGGAGCCACCCACCAACACTACTGACCATTGGTCAGCACTGGTAGCAGAGGAGGAGCTGGGAAAGTGCTACAAACAGTGTAGTAGAAGGAGGAGGTGGATGGCAGACTGCCTGCCAAAGTCCAGTTCTTATTTTAAATCCCTGGTGGTGCCTGAGTGGCTGTAGCAATCATCTGTGCAGCAGTCCTCCATCTGTAGGGATTAAGGGGACTCAGTTTAGCTGTCCTGTTGTATTCAAGCAGGCTCAAGCTCCATTATAGCAGCAGGTCTGACTGGAGCTCTTGACCCCCAACTCTGCTACTTGCACAGGGCTGACCGCTTGAAAGTGAGGAACTCTCGCTGCTAGCAGAGGGAGTTGGAGGGGTCACAGTTGGTGTTCATTTGTGTGCCAGGGTCTGGCTGGGCTGGGAGGAATGCCTTTAAGTGTAAGCATTTCATGTGTCTGAACTGTTGTGGATTGCATGGGCATAGGCGGGGGCGGTTGTCAAGGGTGTTCAAGCACCCCCCCCCCAAAAAAATTACCTCAGAAAATTTCAAATTCCTGTATTTAATTTCGGGTCAACCCAGGCTCAACTGCTAAAAAACTTAGTGTTTCAGAAGTCTCCATAGCAGTTGGAGCTAGCTGCAACACATTGTGCATGAGTGGGACCATTGATGGCCAGGTGAGATGGAGACATCATCAACAGAGAGAGCAGGAGAAGCCTGGTGAAACAGACTAGTGAGCATGCTGCAGTGCTGTATCATCTCTACAGCACTGAACAAGCTGTGGTATCCTGTCAACTGTCGTGGTGGTACAGTGGGACTGTGTGCTGTTCTTCTGTAGCCTCAGTTGAACAGTGGGAGAACCTGAAGTATGGCCTACTAGAGAAAGAACTGACCCATTCAGTGTAGATGTGAGTAATGCGCAGTGTGTCTTCTTGACTGTGCTGGATGCTGGCTGGACTGGTGGTGTGGTCTGAAGAGAAGACAGGTGAGGTCGAGAAAAATCTGCTCTGGCCTAATGGCCTGTAGTCCTTTCTTGGGAGGGGAGCAACTGGTAAGGCAAGCAAACAGAAGGATAATCAGCAGAAAAGGGGTGAGTGGAGAAAAGAATAAAGATTGATTCTAGGGGAACTCCTCTCATTCAAAGAGGTGGTGAGGGGTATTGGTACCATCTCCCAGGCAACCCGCTCATTACATCTCAACACCACCAATGTTCTGCCCAACTTGGAGCTTATCATGTGGAGTGGGAATAGGTATGGAAAGACAGATGCCTTACTGACATCTTTGTCTCTGGCTGTTGCAGAGTGCTCCTATGTGCAAAGGTGGAATGGGGTTAGGAGTACTCTCTCTATATGCAGAGGTGGGATGATGGTAGAGGAGGAGTGACAAATGTGTGGTGGTGTCCCCCATGTGTAGGAGTGGGATGGATGGGGAGCAATGTTCCCCATGTAGGGGCAGTGGGATGAAAGGGTGGCATGCTTCCCATGTACAGAGCTGATATGAAGTGGGAGGAAAGCTCCCCATGTGTGGAAGTTGAAAGGAGGGGGAGGAGTGCTCCCTATGTGTAGGAGGTGGGATGCAGTGGAAGTAGTGGTCTTCATGTGGGGGAGGTGAAATGTAATGGGAGAAGCACTGGAGGGGTCTATGTATGAGTGCTCACAATGTAAGGAGGTGGGATGGAAGTAGAGCAATGATACCTATGCATGGAGATGGAATGGAGGGAAGAGTGCTTTCCATGTTCAAGTTCAAGTTTATTGTGAAGGGATAAAATCCGTTCAGCAAACTCATTTGCAAAGAGGTCCCATATACAAGCAATGATAAATACATGGTGTGAGATACAAAAAGTAAGGACACATAATTTAACTGAAAATGAAGCAATTTTCTTTACATTAGTATTTACAAAATGTACAATGTTGCATTCAACAAGGCTTGAGACCAAATATGATTACATAAGGCACTATGTCCACCATGTGGAAAAGGGCTGGAGAAGAAGAATTGTTCCCCATATGCAAAGGAGGCATGGAGGGGGAGGAGTGGTCCCCATGTGGGGAGGTGGGATGGGGGAAGGCAGTCACTTAATGGCCACCATCCTAGACCCCACTCAAGCCTGTGTGTGAAACTTTTTGGAATGGTCACAATTTAGGATGGGGCAGATGTGCAATCCACAACTTTTCTCTGGCTGCTGTACAGTATTGGGTTGATAGGTGGGGGTGCTACCCTTGAGTGGAGGTGAGATAGGGGGATGGGGCATCATTCTTCCAGTGCCATCTGCCTGGAGCCCACCCAAATCCAGTGCCAGCTTTCATGGAACTCAGATGGGTGAAGATGGAGAGATGTGTGAACCACATCTGTCATTGGCTCCTGCAGAATGCTCCTAACATGCAGCAGGTGGAATGGAAGGAGAAAATGCTTCACATGTGCAGAAATATGGAAAGATGTGTTGGGTGCCAATGACCTCAGGCCACCCAGTGGATCTCGGCTGCAACCCCATTTCCACCCACCTGACACCCACCAGGCTAGATAGAAACAGGTGTGGCATAGCAAATGTGCAACTCACATTTCTGTCTCTGGCTGGGGCAGCCAATGTGCAGTGGTGGGACGGTTGTGGAGGGGGCACCAATTACTAACGTCTGTCAGGCCACAGTCCACTATTTACCTTGGGCTGTCCACCTAGAGGTCACCTTGTCACTGTGCCAACCTGTGTAGAGTGGGATGGGTGTGGAGGGGAAGATGAGTAACACTACATCAGTTTGTGGCTACTCCAAATTGTTCCATATGTGCTGATGTGAGCTGGAGGTGTAAGGGGCAGCAACTACCCAGGACTGCCAATCCATTGCCCACCCTACACTGTGCTAGTCAATGTAAAGGCGCAGATATGTGACCCACATATTTGTCCCTGTCTCTGTCTGGGTGCTCCTTTTGTGCAGTGGTGGAATAGATGAACCAAGTTTGTTTTACACTGTGTCTCCCCTGGTCTCTCTCTCTCTCTCTCTCTCTCTCTCTCTCTCTAATGTCTGCTCCCCCACGGTGAAAGGAAAACTCTGCAGCATTACTCTCTGTCCCAGTCATGGCACTCTTGCTGTAACTTTCTCTGCCTCTCTGTATGTGCTGTCTGCTTCCACTGAACTTCAGAAAGACAAACAGAGAGTCAGACTGACAGCACTGTGCCAGAAGAGTGAGTGGACATAATTTGGGTGGCAACTGAGCTCAGGCGCACAGTGTACTCCACTTCTCTGTCTGAGGGGTTGATACCATCTCTAACTGGAACAGACTGGACATGCACATATATGCCACACTAGAAGCGGCTCTCGCTGTTGCTGTGTCTCTCTCGGGGTGGGAGGGGCTGGGGAGGGAGTAGACACTGCTAGGGGATAGGCCACCCATTTAACTGAATGCTTGTTCAGGTGCAGGTCTAGGAGCCACCGGTCATTGTGGTTATGGTCACTACATTGCACTGCCCCAAATTTCACACTGCCAAGGTGGTGCTGCCATAGTGACAACCTGTCACCTGGCGATCACTCTCATTCCGTTTACTCACCACATCTCAGCATGTTGTATGTCACTGTTTGGGGGCTCTCTCTACACTCTGTCCATGAAGCTTGTGCCACTCACCACCTCTTTCAATCCTGCACTCTCTTTCATGGGGGCACTGCTGCCTCTCCTTCTTGGTGTCTGTCCCTGCAGCCTGTCTCCCTCTCCTCACCATCCAGGGTTAAGCTACAGCTCTGCAGGCAATGCTGCCTCACTTCTCAGCACTCTTGCGCCTTGTATGGTGTGGCAGGTTGGGGGGCACACTGAGGCAACATGGACACTAGGAGAACCATGGGGTGAGTCAGTGGGTATCATCATAGAGAGCAATGCTCAGGCTGGGCATTTTGGCACACATGAAGCACTGGAGAGAGAGAGAGAGAGAGAGGAGCTCAGGGACAAGAACATGCACTGTCATTCACACAGAGACACAGACAAGTTCAACATGGACATCTGTCTGGGTAAGGATAAATAATATGTATTTGTTCTTTACTGCTAGGACTGTTTACTGCTTATGGCACAGAGAGTGGGGGATGCAGTGTATGGCTGGGTACCTGGACATCTGCAGGATGGGTGGGGAAGACAAGTAGTAAGATCAGTACGGGCATGAATTAAAGGAATAAAGTGCTTTCAATTGAGCACTGAATTTCTTTCAACTAGAGAACACATTCCAGATGTGAAACTGACTAGTGTCACAGTCTGGTTGCATGCTCATTGGCCTACCGGGGGCAAGCCCACTGTAGATGTCTGTGCATTGGACTTGTCCCTGACACAACTCTGAACTGTTGTTCTACCACAAGATGTTTCTTGCACACATGCAAGGAAACATAAAAAACTATAAAGAATTTAGATTAGTGACTACCCTCATTTGAAAGGCATTTTTGTCCTGAACACAAAAATTTAAAATAATGCACTTGAGATACAGAAATCCAAGGTCAGAGTACACATGGGTGGAGTGGTACTGACAACATTAAGAAGCACACATTCAAAAAAAAAAGCTTTTACATCAAGTTGATTACTGTTTAAAATAAATAAAGTTGATTACTGTTTAACAATATTTTGCATCTATGGCTGCCACTGTATACCTGATGCAAACCCATAATGATGTTCCTCACTTGAGGCAAAAGGGGGGGTGGAGGCCATAACTGACTCCTTGTTTTTGTGTTAAAGGGGTCAGTGTCTTTACAGCAAAAACAAGGAAAGACATCATTTCTAAAATGTACAGATGAGCATGGGGACCACTTTTTTCCAGAGTATGCCACCACCGGCAGCCACCACTTCAAAACTGCTTCTACCCCCACCTAATACAATCATGGAAAAACCAGAAGCAGTCTACCAGCACTGATATCAATATGGTTAAGGCACATTTGCCAAAAATTACTGCTTACAAAAGAAAGAGAAAATGACTGTGAGGACGAGCAAGTCCCAGACCAGATCTCTAGTCTGATTTGTACTGCTGCATGGGCCAAGTTCCACAGATGTTATGCCATCATCTGATTTCTATAGCAGCGGTGGCCAGCAGCCTATCAGAATGGACGCTTGAGCTCTGAGCTCCCTGCAAAACCCCACAAAATCCTAAGAATATCCAGATTCTTTCACTGTATGGCTCGACTGTAACAATTTTTACTGATATTATAGCTACTTGCCCGTCTAGTGATCCGTTGATCGACTCTGGGTCTGCAAGAGAACACGAACTGTTTCCATGTGCTGTACCAGCTCAGCCATGAGGCCTTGCAAGCCTGCTCACTCCTCGGGATGGAGCCTGCTTTAACATCAACTGAATCGGAGGGGAGCCTCACTGAAATCCAGCACATGTTTGCTGAAATCTTGCATCTGATGAGCAATCTGGATTTGGCTACAAAGAAAAATACCTCAGATATCATAGATCTCTCCCAGAGAGCTTGTGTCATGGAACACAGACTGGCTGAAATGGAGGATGGCTGGCACAAAACTGGAGCTAGGCTCCAAGAACAAGACAGGCAGATCAATATGCTCTGGTCCAGAGTGGAGGACCTCGGAAATCATAGCCGCTGGAATAATCTCCGGTTTGTTGGGTTCCCTGAGGGCTGCAAAGGATCTGACACTATTCTATTTTTACAGAAGGAGCTACCTCTCTTACTGAACTGGCATGGTGGGGCCCCACCTGAAATTGATAGGGCTCACAGATCGCTTGCCCCACAGCCTACACATGGGGCCAGTCTACGCATGATCCTTGCCCAGTTTCTCCAGTTCCAAGACAGGGAAACCATCACCAAACTTGCTCATGAAAAGAAAGAGCTATCCTAGCAAAGCCATTGTATACAGAATTTTGCTGATTACTCGCAAGAGGTGACCGCGAAATGGAGGGCTTTCACTCCAGCATGTACAGCGTGTGCTGAACTTGGGCTCGAGTATTCCCTTAGATGCCCTGCCTCCCTCAGAATAATTTTCAAAGGCTCCCCACAGCTGTTTGATAACCCCACAGCAGCTGAAAATTTTCTGGCGGCACAAGCTCCTAAATTGAACTTTGGCAAATTGAGAGATTATAGCAACCCAGGGGCCATCTCAACTAGGCCAACAACAATGGAAACAGGACAGCAGGAGATTGGCCCGGCAACTCCAAAGCCCTCTAACCTGCCTTCTTCAATTCACACCTCTTCCAAGAAAACCCCTGGCAGTAAGTGGAAAAATAGGAACAAGGCAAGGATAGAAGGGGCACACATTGATAAAATTCCCGGCTTCACTCTGGGAGCTGCAGTGAGAACCCTGACTCAATTGCTTTGCTCAGCAAACCAGATATGAGCAACAACCAGTTTATCACCTTGATGGATTTACTGACAGATGGCCCACAGCAAGACTTGCCTGTAAGAGGTCTGAACCTCACTTTCAGGTTCTTGGCAATATTAGGAATGCAAATAATCACAAACAGGTTGCATTCGAGTAATAAACAAGTTTATTACTACAAAAGGGATAAATCACAGTTGCCCTAAGCAGTTCTTACCAATACGAACCGGGAGCCAGTGCTAAGCATTCCCTACACCTCGAGGTTTCTCTGTAGTCTCTTGGGATCTCTCGGGTCTCCGAGGTGTAAAGCCTGTGCATAACATTATATACCTGTGATAATTACTATGGTTACTAAAAGATAGAAACATTTCTAGTTACAGAGATGAGCCCTATTGGCTAAATTAGAGGTGGCTCCACGGTCCAAGATAACATTATATAATTCTGCAAAGTCATCAGTTTTAGAACAAAGACGTTCTTATACAAAGTCTTACATAACAAGGTGTAGTGGTGCACATCACCAAAGGATGGCAATGTTGCCTTACATATTACAATTACTTCAAGGACAGGTGTCTTGGCATCTGACAAGTAAGAAATAGACAAGAAAATATATGTATAATGTGTGTGCATTAGCAAGCAAAGTGGGTTACAATAATATGCATTCATATCCTGACATCTACTCTTATACGGTAGATGCCCTTAGCCCTATGTATTAGTATAACCTATGCCTAAACATTAGCTGTCTACGGTGTACCCCTGAAGGTATCAATTAGGGTGCAGGGACCTCGTGTAACAATTCCCCCCCCTTGTTGCCTCCAAGGGCAACACAGCCAAATCCAGGGAATGGACAGGAGCAGTGGACGTTTACAAGCCTGACGCGTGAGCCTTGTAAAGGAACTCAAGCTGCTCATGGTGTTGGTGCAGTGTACGTCATAGGCAGCAAAGCATAATAATCAAAGTGAATATTAAAAATGCTTGTATTATAACAAAACCTTTTAACGCGATCTCCAACCAGGTGTTAGTCAATGCATTATTCATATCTCCATCGTTGATCAGGTCAAGAATAGCTTCATTGGCTTTGGTTATATTATTGCTGATGTGGCTGAGGTGTGTGTCCTTTCTATCTAAAAGGGATTTCAGTGTAAGTGTAAGTGGATCTATGTGTATGTTAAAGTATGGTAGGTATTCTGAGAGTGTGAGTAAATAATCTGGGTTACCATCAATAATGTCTGCATCCATAAGGGGAACGGGGGTTATGACAGTATGTCCAATAACAGTTTTTTGATGGGGAACAAAACAAAAGTTGGGGTAATCAATTGGACAAGTAACAGAACCATATGTATAAGACTTAACATTAGTCACTATACAGTACTCTCCGTCAGAGTTATACTGTGAACGTACAGTAGGTAGTCTCCATTTTCGCAACTGGACAGGGCATGTGTAGGTCGTCTTCGAAATCTGTGTTGACAGGTGATGAGCTTCCTCACGATAGGACTGGTAGAGCTGATCTGGTGACGGCGTTGATTCAAAAGTGTTGTTGTCATTCTCAGTGATGTCATCATCCATAGTGAAAGTCCAATCAATGCTGTCTGGAGAGTAGCCACAAACAGGGCTTATGACATCAAACATATCACAGCGGCACAAGTAGATGTATTGCTTTTTCGCACAGCAGTCTGTGTGCGGTGCCACCCAAGCATCCAGGAAGGAGTGGTAGACTAGTAGAGGTGGTAGATTCAGGCGTTCTCTGTAAATGTCGTCATCCAAATGCCCAATAGAATGTGCCAGTGCAAGCTTGTCGAACAAAGCTGTAGTGGGATCAAAACGTGGTAAAGAGACAGTAAAGGAGACAAACATGGTATCTGTTATAGAACATTTCCTGGTAGAAAAACAAGGACCAGTGTTTGGGTATCTGGTCACAAACCCCAAATTTCTCGCTGTGGAGAGAGGAATAGACAAAGTCTGTTGCATACATAAGGAAACACAAGTTGAAAGTTTACATTTAGGACAATACCATTTAGAGATGTGTCTGTCATGTATTATGTCAGGGATTCTTCCAGTTTCTAAATCACAGAAGAGGTTGTTAACGGTAGTAAGGATGTATGAACCATATGCAGAACAAAGTATTTCTCTACCAATGTATTGTTTTTCAGCTTCTCTATTGTTCTGTTGTATGAGTGCGTTAATCTTATCTTTTGAATCAGTGAAGGCTTTTGCAATGTCATGCATGTTGTATACAGTGTATCTTTCTTCCTGACTAAGGCCATCCACACCATGCAATAATGGAGGTAAAACATTATTAACCAAACCAGTGGAGAACTTAGCAGAATGACTCTTGATAGCAGCAATGTCTGCTTTGTTCCAAATGGACATAGCAGTACCAAAAAGACCTGTGACAGCACCTGTAGCACCTGTAACATCAGAACTGTCGACTTCACATTTACTACATTTATGATTAATAGTAGCAGGAGGGGTTTTCCTCCTAAAATTACCTCTATGTTCAGTAGAATAAACCCCAGTAAAGGGATCCTTAGTACGAATTTGAAATGCAGCTAAACTATCGAGCAATAATGTACTATAGAATGCAGATGTATTGGTATTGTGACACATACCAAATTCTTTCATATTCCAGTAAGTAAGGTTAAACAAAACAGGTATATGCATGAACTGTAAATTATTAATCAAAGAACCTGGGAGGGCAGTGGCTGTGAGACCACTACTGGGACCAGGGTTATGTTTTGGACATTCCAAAAGCTGTCTTTCAGTGGGAGACAAAACAGAGAGATACATGGCTGCAGAGGCCATGTGGTGTACAGTACAGAATCTGTGGGCAGAATCTTGGGAGAGAGAGTTACAATAGGAAGGATCAATCAGAGCAGTAATGTTGTACAAACCAGAGTGTAGTAATGCAGTTTGTAACAAGGACAGTGAACCATTTGGGGACAATTTAGCGTTGGGCCAACCCTGAAAAGTTCCCTTGGAGAGTTTGGCCACAGGGAGAATTTGTCCTTGTGAAGTGGTTTGCCACTCAATTTGAAGGTGGATTTTCAGGAGCAAGACCGAGGCAGTGAGGTATGCATCGGAACCTTCCTGGACAGTAATCATAGTATCTGGTATTTTAATGGAACTCCTCTGTGGAGGTGCTGGAGGATCCAGGTGTCGAGGAGGTCCGGTACCATGCCTTGGGTGCAAGGGATCACTCCTGCAAGGAGGAGAGATAGGAACAAGATAGCCATCTTGTCAGTGTATCTGAAAAGGAAGATCAAAGATTAGCACATTAGTACAATTCCGCCCAGTGGGGTTGGGAAAAGTAAGTTTAAGTTCCTTTGTACAATTTCAACTAGTTTGCATGTAACCATTTGTCAGTCAGTTTATCGTTGTGAAGGAGTCTAACTTGATAGACTGCCGGACTGAGCTTTTTGACAATGGGGTAAGGGCCTTCCCACTTATTGGAGAAGGAATGGGTGGGATGTGCAAATCAAGTACCGTTACCTGATCTCCAACCTGCCAATCCACTTCTTGTGCATGTTTGTCAAATTGTATTTTGGACTGTTGCTGGGCTTGCCCATGCAGTTTGCAGCATACAAGGTGTGTGTATGAGGTCTTTTCTGAGTTTTTCCACATACTGATCTACAGACACACGGTCTGCAGTGGGGTGTGTAGGTCAAACAACAAGTGTTCAGACAATCTCATTTGTCTTCAGTCATCACCTCAAGGGTGTAAGCTGGGTGGTGGCTGAGGGTGTATCCTAATTGCCATAAGGAGTAAAGGCAATAGGGAATCCCAGGTCTTGGGATTGTCCTCAATGAATTTGGAAAGCATTTGCTTAATCCGTCTGTTGGCTCTTTCTACTTGACCTGAGGATTGAGGGTGATAAGGTATGTGGAACTTTTGCTGAACCCCAAGGAGTTCAAGGGACTCTTTCATCAACTCACCTGTAAAACTGGTTCCTTTGTCAGAGTCTACCTTGAGAGGCAGGCCCCACCTGGAGAAAATCTGTTCTACCAGGATTTTGGCAGTTGTTTTTGCGGTGCATGTCTTAGTGGGGAAAGCTTCAACCCACTTAGAGAATAAGTCAGTTACCACAAGGGCATACTTGTTGTTTCTGCTGGTATTGGTCAAAGGACCAATGAAATCAATTTGAATGGCATGCCAAGGGCCAGTGTGTCTTTGTGGTAAAAGTTTGGCATTTTGTTTTGTAGGTATGGGATTGTTTTGTGCACAAACAAGGCAATTGTCAATATATTGTTTAACATCTTTGGTAATACCAGGCCACCAGGTGGTGGTCTTGAGACGTTGGAGGGTATTTTCTGCCCCTGGTGTCCACCAGTAGGAGTGTCATGTACCTGGTGCAAAATTCAGATCTCAAATGTCTGGGGACTACCCACAATTTGGTGGTAGTATCCTGGTTGGAACCAAATGAGTTTATCATCAGGGGATAAGTGTAACTTACCTTCATGCCTCATGTATAGGGTTATGTGTAGGGAGTCTTTCTTCAGTACCTTTGTCAAGGAATCTGAACACTTCTTTGAGTTCAGTGTCCAAATGCTGGGCTGCTGAGAGGTCCAGGGAGAAAAGATTCAGATTTCTTTTTGAGAGCTGCAACATGTACAGCTGCATTGGCTTCTGGATGATCCATCATTCAGATGTCCCCCTCGGGCCCCTTCCTTAGCAAGGGTATCTGCTGTGTCATTGAATGCATGATAGGGATCATGTAGGAGTGAGCTTTAACCTTGTGCACATAAAGTTTGTGTGGGTATTTCTGTGCCAATGCGTGTATGTAGATTACCAATTCTTTGTATTTCACTGGACTTCCATCAGAGGAGAGAAAGGAGTTCTTCTGCCAGAAAGGGAGAAATTCTGTAAGGGAGCAACAAACCCAATTAGAGTCTGTAAAAATGATGGTATCTTGAGTTCCATGTTGGATAAACTCAAGTGCACAGGCCACCACTGCCATCTCTGCATACTGCGATGAAGCTACACTACAGCGTTTAGATATCCTGACAGTGTTCCCATAAGGATACACCACCAAAATACCCATCCCTGCAATCTGTTCTCCCTGATAGTACGATGCTGAACCATCAGTGAAAACACGGCACAAAGAGGCATTTTCCATGATCTCAGGTGTGGCAGGGAGGAATGGACCCGGATCTGGGAGGTCAGGTGACTGCAGTGTGCAGTCATGGGGTTCCCCCTGAAAAAGGAGACCATGAGCTAGCAGAGATGGAACTTTGGTCTGGTGGACCTGGATATCCCTGTCCTGGAGGAGAAGTGACCAATGTGTCAGCCTGGTGTTGGAGACTGACCCATCCTTCACTCTATCTGAGAGCAGAAAGGTAGTGGGCGTATGATTAGTGTTAAGAATCAGTGGTGAGTACCCAATGATATACAGGAAGTGCTTGACAGCCCAGTAGGTGGCCAGAAGGTTCCTTTCACAAAGGCCGTACTTCTGTTCCACTGGGGTCAAGAGCTGCGATGCATATGCAATAGGTCTCAAGGTGCCATGCACCTTCTGGGCCAGCACTGCTGACATAGCGATGTCAGAGGTGGCACACTCTAGATGGAATGGTAGTGCTGGATTGGGGTTAACCAGTGCTGGGGTGGAGGCCAAAGCCTGTTTCAGTGACATCACAGCCTGGGTATGGACAGGGTCCCAATTCCATGGAACGTCCTTTCTGAGTAGATCATACAGAGGAGGAGCTTTTGAGCAAAATCACAAATAAAACTCTCACTAATTGCATTACTACCTAGACACCTTCAAGAGTTGCCACACTGGTGGGTACTGGCAAGTCTTGTAATCCCTGAATCTTTTTTCCAGTAGGGCTCCAGCCTTGGTCAGTTATTTTCAAACCCAGAAAGAGTACTTCTTTCTGACATAATTGTGCTTTTGCTGGTTGCACTTCAGACCTGCTTTCTGAATGAGAGTCAGTAGTTCATCCAAGAGATCCATATGTTGTTCCTGTGTGGCAGTGGCAACAACAGGTCATCTACATACTGTAAGAGACATTGGGGGCTGAGAAACTTTGTAGGGCATCCATCATGTGGAGATGGAAGAGGATGGCTATTATGGAATCCTGTGGCAAGCAAGTCCACGTGTACTGTCGCCCTTCAAAGGTGAAGGCAAACTTATATTGACTCTTGAGGGCCAATGGTAATGACCAAAAACCATTGGAGATATCCAGGGCACTGAACCATTTCTGATCTGGTGTTAAAAGTCGAAGCACATCTGGTGCCGATGCCACAGTTGGGGAACAACTGGGAGTAACCTGATTCAGTTTCCTGTAGTCAATAGTAAGTCTCCAGGCGCCTGTGGGTTTCTTCATGGGCCAGACAGGAAAGTTGGCAGTAGAAACACAGGTTCTGATTACTCCTTGTTTAAGGAGTGACTTGATCATTTCTCGGAGAGAGGGTAAGGCTTCAGTGGGAAACAGGTATTGCCTTTGTCTCTCATGTGCCGGGCCTGGCACCTTGATAACAGTATGCATTCTGCCACAATCATGCTTGTTAACTGCAAATGCGTCCAAATGTCGTTGCAGAATAGGTAGGAGTTTTGGGAAAAGTTCATGGTTCTATGACGTCATACTCTTTGTTGTTGATAGATATTGTTGCCACAGCATGCGAGTCAGGAATTAATACAGTGTGGTATTGACCCTGGATCTGTATCAGCAGCATGTTAGCTAGATCCACCACACAGCTGTGCAGTGCAAGGAAGTCAATCCTGATGATACTAGGATGACTGCAACACCATCAGTTGGAAAGCATGTGGAGGCCTTCAATGGCCTAGCTCTCCATCGGGTAAGGTAGAGAACGTATGCAGGTAGCCTAGTACCATCAACTCCTGACATATTGGTCTTCCGTCCGGTAGGCCAAAGAGACGTGTCCGGGTGTTAGTCGTGTAACACAGATACAGCTGCTCCTGTATCTAATAAGACAATTAGTTGGTGATCCCCGACTCGGCCTCGGTGCAGGGCTTCCATTTGTATCCAAGACCAGCTTGTTTACAATGCAGACTGGGGCCTGTAATTGTCAATCAGACACAGAGGCATGCAGAGGTTGGGCTTGACTTGCATGGATGACTTCATAGTGTTGCACTGATGCAATATAGGGAGGAGCTTCCAGGTTCAGGCTCGTGTGGGCCTGAGAGCTCGTACTTCCTGTGTCTCCATGGCCAGTGGTGGCATGGGTCACTGGTTGTACTGCTGCAAGGGTCTGTGCAGGAACAGCGTCCGCTACGGAATGCACTTGCCCCAGGAGCTCTCGAAATTTTCAATTTTCTTCAGCTATCTCCTTGTATGAGGGACCCAATCTTTGTAGTGGTTTCCCTCTGCCCTTGTGCCTTCTGTTTTTAGGCCAATTCCGGCTCCCACCCCACTGTTGTTGTTGTTGGCCCTGTTGGGGGTTTTGCTGGGTACTAGCTGGAGGGGCTGATAGATGTTTAGGCTGCTGTTGCTGGGCCTGCCCTTCCACGGTGTAATGTGTCGTGGTCCAGGAAGCGGGTTCCATGGCAGCAACCTTTTTGGAACCGGAACCCAAATCACGGATGTACAGTTGATACACTCTCTCAGTTTTCTGAAGAATATCGGCAAATCTATCCGTATTTGGTATGTGGTTATTCTACCTTTTCTTACTAGCTGGGACTATGTTCCTAAGGAACAAGGTCTTATATTCAATAAGATCTACATCCACAGCTTCTGTGCCAGCTGCTTCCTGCTCGGTAGGCCATCCAGAGTCTCTGGTGGTAGGTCGCTGGACTTTCTTTCGCATTTTGCTCACGGGTATGCCAGCATTACTCCTACCACACCTGGGCTATGAGAGGAGATGAGTTCAGCTGCGACTGGCCAGGTAGCATTCCATCCTGGTGAACTGCTTCGGAGTTTGGCCCATAAACCAGGATAGATGGTCTGCTTAGTATTTGACCCGATATTCTGCGGCGAGGCTTTAGCGCCCCGCATTTGAACGCACTCTTTCCAAATGGTAACTGAGATTGTCGGATCGGCTCAACCGATCGATACTGTCAGCAATTTGCTGAACAGAGTAGGCCATTTGTAGGGGATTAGTCGGTGGCTCGCATCAGGCAGAGATACGCCGCTCGCGCATCGCTCATGCTGGCGCGAGCTGCAGCTCAGCTGCAGTATGAACAACACTTCCCGGAGTGCCAGCTTCCTGGAAAATTTGTCGGATCTGACTTTTAATGGCTTTCATTTCTTTCGGGAAGAGGAACATTACCCAATGCCCTATCAATCATGGTTTCAATCTCTTGCCTGTCTTTCCACACAATAACGCCACCGGAAGCGCTGTCGGGACCAGGCTTGGCTCCTGCCCCCCATCATGGGTGCCGCCATGATGGCATTTCCTTGATGAGCGTCACTGGCGCTGCGTGGTGACCTGGGGAGTAGCGGACGGGACCTGCCATACTGTGGATGGCTGGGTGGGAGTTCAAGTCTCAGTAGGGTGTGACTGGGCGTTGTACTGTGAGACGCCATCATCAGATAGCTCCCCTTCTGATGACGAGTGAAAGGCAGGGGCTACGCCTCCCATTGCCTTAACGTGGCCAGTCAAAACCTCTCGCTGATGGCGCAGTTTATCCATCTTAGCTTTACATTCATCATGATTCACACTTGCAACATCCATATCAACCTGATCCTGCTTCTGCTTTTGCAAAACACGGTACGCGGCGCTCAATTCGCGATTGTCCCTATAGGCTATTTCTAAATCATTACGTACCTGGTTGATCTCGCCCTGAAGCTCACCCATTTCATTACTCAACTGTGCATTGGCAGCACTCAACAAATCATTCATTTGCACAACCTGACTCTTATCCTGTCTCAAACTTTCACACCCCTGTTTCAGAGTACACATTTCTTGTTCACCAGCCTGTGCTGAATGATGCAATAGTGAATCCTTTTCATTACGCAGAGATTGGAGTTCTGACTCCAAGTTCTGCTGTATTCGAACACATTCAGTTTCCTGTAAACCCATCTCTTGTCTAAGAGATGCGATCTGCAGATCAAGGGTACGAAACCTTGCTTCGTAGGCTTCCAAAGCAACATAGAGAGCGGCGACCATCAACCCTTTAGCGCAACGCTTATTGGTCGATTGTCGCGTTGCTGCATACTGGGTTGAAATCCCCAGTACAGGGTTTTCGGATTGACTTGCGTCCCGCGCGAAGTCAGCCCATCCTCCATGGGAGGTAAGAAAGTTAGAGACATCGAGTCTCAGTTTTGTGCAGATATCTGATACTGTGGCCATTGTGTGAGAGGGAACGAAAATTCAAACTGTGAAAAGGACCGCGTGTTGCGTATCGATCCACAACACGAGTACTTCAAACACAGCCGGGCTACCGTATAAGTTGTAGGCTTGCAATTCAAAGCTGCCTTGGAGTGGGTCGAGATGGCATCGACCACACCCAAAAAGTCAGCCAGACGTTGCAAGTATCTACAAACTGGTAGAAAAGATGGGAGAGATGTTATGGGAGTGTACACCTGCAGTCCCCGTGGGGAAAAAGGAAAATGTATAGCAACAAGTGAAAACTTGCAAACACCAAATATCGC
Source organism: Neoceratodus forsteri (assembly GCA_016271365.2). NCBI lineage: Eukaryota > Metazoa > Chordata > Ceratodontiformes > Ceratodontidae > Neoceratodus > Neoceratodus forsteri. The sequence goes on from CM057456.1 coordinate 1,507,292,271, forward strand.
CTGCACACGGTCGACAATTTGTAAGAGGTCTGAACCTCACTTTCAGGTTCTTGGCAATATTGGGAATGCAAATAATCACAAACAGGTTGCATTCGAGTAATAAACAAGTTTATTACTACAAAAGGGATAAATCACAGTTGCCCTAAGCAGTTCTTACCAATACGAACCGGGAGCCAGTGCTAAGCATTCCCTACACCTCGAGGTTTCTCTGTAGTCTCTTGGGATCTCTCGGGTCTCCGAGGTGTAAAGCCTGTGCATAACATTATATACCTGTGATAATTACTATGGTTACTAAAAGATAGAAACATTTCTAGTTACAGAGATGAGCCCTATTGGCTAAATTAGAGGTGGCTCCACGGTCCAAGATAACATTATATAATTCTGTAAAGTCATCAGTTTTAGAACAAAGACGTTCTTATACAAAGTCTTACATAACAAGGTGTAGTGATGCACATCACCAAAGGATGGCAATGTTGCCTTACATATTACAATTACTTCAAGGACAGGTGTCTTGGCATCTGACAAGTAAGAAATAGACAAGAAAATATATGTATAATGTGTGTGCATTAGCAAGCAAAGTGGGTTACAATAATATGCATTCATATCCTGACATCTACTCTTGTACGGTAGATGCCCTTAGCCCTATGTATTAGTATAACCTATGCCTAAACATTAGCTGTCTACGGTGTACCCCTGAGGGTATCAATTAGGGTGCAGGGACCTCATGTAACATGCCCAAGCCCCCCAGGAGTACGCCTACAAAAAGCTGTAAGCCTCAGCCAGCAAGAAGCCTTTCATGGGCTGAATCAGCAAGTTCCATCTCTCCTGAGGCCTCTGTGAACACTGACACTTTGTCTACCAAGCCTCTGTCGGAGAGCACATCGCTGTCGCCAAACCATGCCGTGGACTCTGTGGGCTGATTCTAAACCTTTTTCCTCTTCTTTTTTCCCCTCTGCTTTTTTTCCTTCTGGTTAATCTGCAATCTGGTGAATCCAACTGGACTTCAGCCAGTTTACCATACTGTTAACTCCCCCCCTCCGACTTGGGGGCAGTAAGTATGTGGGGATGTATTAGCAGTTGGGCTGTACTGGGGTTTAATAGGTTGTTTATTTAATAGTTGCTAGACTTTTATTTCCTTTCATATGGTCAGGCCTCTACCACACGTTCTAGGTTCACAGCATGGTTTCCATGCTTTTGCGCACCGGACTTATTCTTAAGAGGATCTGGCACATAGGTACCCCTTAGCCCCGATATATCCCCCTCCTTGGATGGGGATGGGTGCAGGGACAAGGGTTCTACCTGGCCTTTGCATAAACTACCTCCTGGGTAGTAGCTCATTAAGCTGTACTTAATAAAAGGCTCATAGCACTTGGGAAGTGGGGGAGTGCAGAGAGACTTTAGAACTCTCCTTGATGCTCTCTAAAAGTTACTCATCTCCCAGCGACCTCCGCTGGTATCTGGGCTGTGTATTAGCCGATACTTACAGTGGATGCTGGTCTAGTGCAGGAGTGTTTACGAGGGTTTGGGGGTTGAGGGGATGAGTTATGTTAAATACTGTATTATCTGTTTTGCATGGTTATTTCTAATTCTTATGCTTAAGGTATTCTTGTTATTTGGTGGCCAGTTTGAGCCACATAGTTTTGTTTCTGAATATGGCAATCCGATGGAAGAGGGTAGGTCTCAATACTGGTGTAAAGGGGACAGATGCTGGTTAGCTTTGGGTGCCAGTTATAGCTTTGCCCTACGGGTTTCCTGCCTCACCCATCTGCAGCCATGATATACCCCAGGGGGGATGGAAACTAAACTGATATTCTGGAACGTTAGGGGGCTTAACTCCCCAGTTGAAAGAAAGAAGGTGCTGCTTTATTTTAAAAAACTAGGCCCTCTTAGAGCATTTCTACAAGAGACGAAGCTTTCCTCTACAGAGGCAAAGAAACTCAAACAAGGGTGGGCGGGCGAAGAGATACATAGTGTGGCTAACTCTCATAAACGAGGAGTCTCTATACTTTTCCGTAAATAAATTGGGATGGAAATTGATCAGGCACACCCACGATAAGGAAGGAAGATGGGTCATGGCTGAGGTAGAAACCCCTGAGGGCTCACTGATCCTAGCCAATATTTACGCCCCTAATCAAGACTATCCTCAGTATTTCCATACTATCAATCAGGCTGTTTCTGATTTAAACTCAAAACAAGCCCCAGTATTAATGGGGGGTATTTTAATTTGATGCTGGATGACATAAAAGATAGGAGTAACAAGACCCCTGAACTCCACAGACAAGCTAAGCTAGCTGTTCAGGGACTAATGAGCGAACAGGTATTTGCTGGATGCCTGGAGAGCACAGCACCCAGGTGACCATGATTGTACTTGCTTTTCTCTAGCTCATGGGTCCTCCAGCAGAATAGTCCTTTGGCTTATCTCCTCTGGCTATATGAAATGGTTGTCCACTCTCATATACCCCCAATCATTACTTTAGACCATGCACCCTTAGAACTTCTGATTAGGTTGGGGTTAGATTCCCCCCATCTTCTGCTTGGCAGCTTGACTCCCTCTTGTTAGATGACATAAAATTCCAGAAGTGGCTTGGCCCTGAAGTGGCAGACTACTGGGGAAATAATGACAATGTGGAGGTCTCTGATTCGACCCTCTGGGAGGCCTTCAAGGCAACTATCCGTGGTAGAATAATTGCCTTCGCTTCTGCCAGGAGGTGTCGATGAGAGGCTGATTAACGAGCCCTAGAGAAACAACTGTACAAATTAGAATCCCAATATAAGGCACTTAACTCTCAAGCTCCATCCTAGACTTTACTAGCACAGCTGATTAGCACTAGAATTTCCCTTAATGCCCACCTAACTCGCCAGGCCGAGCTGAATCTTAGAAAGATATGCCATGCATACTGGGAAGGGGGAGAGAAGGCCAGCAAACTCCTTGCCTATCGTTTGAAACATCAACAAACCTCTCACACTATACACACCGTAGCAGACGAACATGGAATTAAATGTTACTCCAAAAAAGGGATCAAAGAGATCATGACATGGTTTTATGAACAACTATATGCATCTCCTCAACCCCCTGACCCACTTAAAATCCGTGGTTTTCTAGCCTCGTTACCTATCCCTGGACTCCCAGAGAGTGATTCCCAAGCCTTGGAATACCCAATAACTGAAGAAGAGGTGACTGTTGCTATTAAATCCATGAACCTTCATAAGGCCCCCGGTAGGGATGGGTTGCCCATAGACCTCTACCGACTCCCAGGAGTCAATCTGGCTCCATATTTGGTCTGAGCATTTCGTCATACCCCCTCGATTGGTTGCCTGCCTCCTTCCTTGAAAGAAGCCACTATTACGGATCTACCAAAGAAGTGGAAAGACCCACTTTCCCCGAGTAGTTATCACCCTATATCACTCATTAATGCTGATGCCAAAATTCTGGCAAAAGTCCTGGCAACCAGGCTTTAGCACCTCCTCCTAGGCCTAATCCATCCCTCACAGGCTGGTTTTGTTAAAGGCTGTTTAGGGTCAGACCATCCTAGAACTCTGGTCTCACTAATGCACCTTACTAAACTGTCCAAAAAGCCCCCTGTAGCCCTGGCCATCAATTTTGAAAAGGCATTTGACTCGGTAGAGTGGTCCTTTCTATTCCACACCCTCTCCACAATGGGAATGTGCCCAAACTTTACCTCATGGATCAAACTCCTATACGCCTCACCCATGGCCTCAGTCCTGACCAATGTTATCCTTTCTACACCCTTTCAGCTACAGAAAGGCATGAGGCAAGGCTGCCCCCTTTCCCCAATCTTATTTGTCCTAGCAATAGAACCCCTGACCATTGCTCTCCTGGAATCTTCCCGGATTCCTGAAATACGAGGTGGTGACTCCATATTCAAAACATTCTTCTATGCAGATGATCTCCTCATCACTATGGAGTGTACTCCCCAAGTGATTAAGGATATCTTCAATAGTCTGGCTGAGTTCTCTCAGGTATCAGCACTTAAGCTGAACCAGTCCAAAACTGAAGTCCTCACACTGAACTCAGTATACTCAAGGGAAATCTTCACTACTTTAGGGCTAAAATGGTCACCCAATGGTATCAAATATCTGGGCATTATTCTCCACCTGAACCTGGACAAAATGCTCTCAATCAACTTTACCAACCTATTAGACTCACTTAGACAAGATATGGAGAGATGGAAAGCCCTAAGGCTCTTGTTAATGGGGAAAATCGATTCCATTAAGTTGATGGCTACCCTGAAGATATTATATATTCTGACTCATTTACCAGTGTCTATCCCCCAGAAATGGTTTCAAAAAATGGAGGCCCTAGTGGGCAATTTTTTATGGGAAGGGTCCCGTTCCAGATTCAGCAAACTTAAGCTGCGGAGGCAGCACTGGAGTAGATGTGGGTGGGGACTCCCCTGGCTACAAGGGTGCCACATAGCCTATGTTTCAGCTCAGACAACCAGATGGTTCTACAAGATAGGTCAGGCTACTCTTTCTTGGCTTCTGCTGGAAGCATCTCTGGTGCATGCTCCCTCCCCTGCAGTGGTTCTATATGGTAAGAAGTCTCCCCCTTCTGGTTTCTCTCCCTCCATACTGATTTCAGTTAAGAACTGGAAGAAAACCCTTGTCCACCTAGGCCAAGACCTGACTCCATGGGAATTTACTCCTCTTTGGAACAACCCTGCCATACAAATAGAGAACCACATGCTCCATTAGATGCTGTGGGAAAATTAAGGTAGCTCCTTGGTACATGACTTGTTACTCCCGGGCACCTGCTCTCTTGACTTGTTTGAAGCCCTGAAAACTCAATTTCATCTCCCCAAGACTCACTTTTGGAGATATCTCCAAATCAGGGACGCCACCACCCATTGACCCAAGGCCCCACTCCAAAAGGAGCTCTCTCAAGACACCCACCCCATTAGTATATGGGGTAAGCTCCTTAAAAATCGAGCAAGTGTGATATATACAGCTCTCAGAGATGCCTCAAAGGACCCTACCCGGACTGCTAGAGCACAATGGGAGTCAGATTTACAAATTCCTATTTCTGATTGCCAATGGGCTCATGGCTGGGTAAGAATCCACACTGCCTGTAGAGATGGTTTTACCCACCTTATAATGAACAAGACCCAACACAGGTGGTATCGAGACCCTGCCAAACTTAAGCACATGGGTCTCATTACGGTTGACAACTGCTGGAGATGTGGCAATCAGGGGGCTATTCTATTTCACATTCTCTGGGCCTGCCCCTCTCTTCATCCCTTCTGGCTATCAATCCAGGATATGTGTAAGCAAATATTTCCTATGGTTACCCCTGACCCCTCTCTCTTTCTATTGGGGTGTGGAAGTCCATCCACACCGAAAAACTGCCCCAGGGCCAAATGGATCACTGTAATAGGGGCCATTGCCAAAAGACTCATCTTGATGAGATGGAGATCCCCTGATATTCTGACTTTTCAAGAATTCCTTCTAGCATTAGCCCAAGGAGCTATGTTGGAGAGACTCTCCAACTTCACTGGGGACTAATCTCTCAGTTTGAGGAATGTTGGCAGCCCTTCCTTAACTCAAGTATTGTCATGACACCCACCCGAAAGCTGTCTCAAACGACTCCCCACCTCACTCTGGAGGGGGCTCCCCATCCTCCTCACCAACAAATACTGTTTTCGCTTGATGATATAGAATTTGTTAAATAACTGATTCCCCTTCCTTTAGATTGGATTGGCTTCTTTTTGTATATACAGTAGTTGATATTAGTACAAGCATAATTATTGGGTCGCACCACATCTAGTCCTAATTTGAGACTATCTGGTTTAGGCCCCTCCTGCTTGCTTTGTAATGTCACAGAATAGTATACCATAGTCTGTTTACTCGACTACATATATATGGACCTAGTCATGTCATAATTTGTCATTCTCATGCATTACCCTGTCTTTGAATTTGCTTAATATTTTGCTCTGACTGGTCTTTATTTATATATGTTACTGCTTCTTGTTTCAATGTATTTATCTTGAGATCTGGACATACTATATGTTGCAGTATGGTCTTAGATCCTGTGTGTACTAATGCGTGCATGTAGTGCTTATTCCTTTTAAATTAATAAAAACACTTTAACAACAGATTTGTATAACAGCACTGTGGAAGCACATAACCAGATTGCTGTCTGATGTGCTGTCACAGTGCTCCGACATAGTTTCCAGTGATTCTGTTTATGTAGTCATTCCCCTCCACAGGCCCCATAAACATACCCACTTCCCAATGCACTACTTTTCTGTTCTGCAACTGCAGTACTGATGGCTACCATGTGATGGTGACATTTACTTAAACTGCTCATGCATGACTATCATGCATACATAGTTATGTCAGCATCGCCACGTTGTACAGAGCTGACTACAGGGCAAACTTCACATGTGTGAGCATAACGCATGTGCGGTACTGAAATTGCTGCAGTATTACTTACAGCTGACTCCAGTGCAGCAAAAGCACGGTATATTCTTTTCCACACTCTTGACACTCCTAAAAGCTCTCCACATCCATATCGGCTCTGACCAGTTTGTTTATTTTGGTATGAGTGAAAGCAGTATTCACAATATTACAGCTATTTTAGCCAATAATCCAGAGGATCCACCAGCTTATAAAAAAGCAGCTAAGTCTATATTATCATTTAAATCCAAGCCCTCCCTCGATCATAACACAAAAATCCCAAAACACTCTCTGTGGCCAATTATCTGCTTCAACTTGCCCCGTCCCACAGTGACTTTTCAAATCAAATAAACCTAATGTTATGGGTTGTATCCTGATTTCTACACCTATGTACATGCTACACTATAGCATATGGCATGTCATCATTTACCAAAGCTCTCAAATGTTCACTAATCCTAACTTTAAATTCCTTTACAGTTCTGCCAATATAAAAAAAAACACATGAACACTGCAGCATATAAACTATTGCAGTTGTATGGCACATGACTAAATCCTTGATCTTAAATATTTGTTTAGTCACTGGATTCTCGAAAGTGTTAGTTACCTTCATATAGGGACAGAATTTACGTTTCCCACATTTCTTCGTGCCACTAGGGGGAGGCAGAGACCAAAGGGTATTAGAATTCTTTTCCAAAGGTAAATAAAACTTCACTACCCTACCCGCAATAGTTGGCACTCGCTTATAAACCATCTTGGGTCCCTCTCCCGCACATTTTTTTTCATTGTTTGTTCAACCTGTAACATCCCCCAATTTGTTTCAGGATCTGTTGGAGCTCTGAGCTTCTAGTACTATATTTGGTTACAAATCCAATCTCCTGGTACTAAAATGGCTGTAATATTGTGAATACTGCTTTCACTCATACCAAAATAAAAAAGGTGGTATACTTTATAAGTTACAAGTTTAAACTGAAAGTTCTTGTAGTAGTTAAATAAGCAACAATATGAACTAGTATATTCTGAGGCATATCAATAAGTACTTTAGTAATTGATGATCAACACAAGGGTTTAAATATACTAAAAATCTGTTGCATTCCTTAAAGGCTGTGTTGTGATTTGTGAGTCTGTATATAAGTCATGGGAATTTAAATGAATAACCTGTGCTTTTGTGGTTTTAATTAATTACATGCCTGCAAAATTGATTAATAAAATGAGTCTCAAACAGTCTGTAATTAAGACCATTTTTGAAGTGTTGCAGGCAAGTACTCTTTTTATTAAATATAATTATGTGGTTTTTAATTGTCACATTTGCACATTGACATGATGTTTTTTTTTTTCCTATATATTTTGATTGCTGTACTGATTCATTATCTCTGATGAAGCCTGGTGTTTACCATGCAAAACTCAAGAGGGGAATTTCTCCTGGTCTATTCACCATTTTGGTGACCAGCCAATATTTTGCACGAGTTTGTTGCACAAAATAAAATCTGAATATATTTTTAACTGCTCTGGACTGGGTGCTTACTCTTTTCAGTTGTTGGTTATAAAAAACCATTAGAAATGTGGGGTCAAAATCTGGGAGTCCACCGAAAATTATATATTGGGCTCAATTCCCCGATGGTTTTGAATGCCACAAGCACACGTGTTGAACACATGGTGCATGGGGCTTGCAGCATTCCCAGGGCTGCAACTGGGATTCTCAGTCTCCGAGCCCACCATGCGCCACATGCGGCAAGTTAGATCAGCTTTTGTTGCTCTAACTTTGCCAAGCCTTTTACAGGGTTCTAGCCAAGTATTTGGCACAAGTTTCCATAAAAAGGGTAAACTGTCACAAAGGCGTGTGACCTGCAAGAATCGAGTGCAATGTGCAACAAAGTGTTCGGGGCAGTGCAGGGTCTGACACAGGGCTTGTGAAAGCCCTGCATCAGCCTTCAAGAACTGAGCCCATTGTCTCTCAGCTGACCTATCCTGGGTAAATATAATCTAAAAATATGTAAAAACAGCTCTCCACTGAAAATAAGACATTGCATCTCTTCTGTTCTGTCCTGTGTAAATATATACAGTAGCAAAAATGTGTACAAGCAAGACTCAGTACAACAGGCATGCAAGTGGTGAACATTCAGCATTATACAATGGCAAGAAAGAATCTTGGACTGTGATTGGCAATTTTGGGGCTGGACCCATGGCGTTATCCCAGCATAACACCACAGGTCTAGTCTCATCACTGTGGATGAGCATTTGGATACTCTCTTTTTTTTGCATCTCCTCTTAAGAAACAAAAATATTTTTCCAAACTAATAAAAACATTCTTTAAAATTATTTTTTTATTTTATATATAATAACAAGCCATTGTATAATAGGAATAATGCACTGCAGGGTGTGTGTCATGCTGGGATAACGTCACACCTGGGGCATTAGGTGCACTCGGCCTGCAGCCTCGTGCCCAACCCCCCCAAGGCGTGGCATTATCCCAGCACAACACACACCCTGTCATGCATTATTCCTTCATTGACAAGTGTTTGCTCTTTGCATCACTGTTTCCATTTCTTAGAAACCCCTCTTCCTTTCTTTGAAGTCCTACCATCTTTTTCCGTTGAAGTCCCCATTTTCAAACACACTGCCTTTTGATGTTGCCCCCTCTCACTTTCTTTAAAGTACCCCTTCCTCTTTGTTACAGTTCCTTTTACTGTAATCCACTTTGTCATTTCTTTATAACCCCTTCCCATATGTTTGTCCCTGTTTCTTTTTAGCCCCCTGATGTAGACACCTTCCTGCTTCTTTGCAGCACCTCATCTTCTGTTGCATCCATCTCATTTCTTTTAATCCCCTCCCTCTCTCCCTTTGGCTGGTCTAACCCTTTCTCAGGGTCCTAACTCACATTGGATTCAATTCCTCCATTTGATCCAATCTCTCCCCCTTTATCAGTCCCTATAGATACCCTCTAAAAGTCTCAGCAGCAAAAAAAAACTTGATGTTTCACAAAACTGCAAGTTGGTCACTTTCACATAGTGCCTGATGTCATTTTTCATCAGCACATAGAACTGGAAGTGACATCATCATGATGGCATGTCTGGTTGAGTGCCACAGAGACACTAAAAACAGCACAAAGTAGCTAGCATCAGGGGCAGTGTGTGTTTCGGGTGGTTTTTGGAAGTAAGCTATTTCTGATGCCAAATGTATTGCATTCAGGAGGGAGGCAATAAACAGTACTGAGAGAGCTGGCATTTTTTGTCACTAATAAGGGTAAGGGAGATATGTTTTCTGAGGTTCTGCCTAAACCTAAAAGTTGGCATTTTGGACTGGTGGAATCCTCAAGTAGTGTGAAGCATATTGAGTTTGAGACTCTCTCAGATAGAATCAGAAAAATTACTGCTGCCTGATGGTGAAATTTTAATGGGAATGGCTTTTGGATACTGGTACAGTACTTTCCTATGTTGGCACTATTATTTTGGATATTGTTCCTGGGGAGACAAGATAAAAAAAATAAGAGTCATTTTAGCCCTTTTAAAATAAGTTTTATAAGAAGTGTGTGTGTGTGTGCGCTCAATAGCCCTCAAAAATAACTACATTCTATAAAACTGATAGATTATTTGCCTTTTATAACTATATATGGATTATAATTTATAGAAGGATATATTTATTGCATTTGGTATCCTGCTATAGTGACTGTTTTTTATACGTGGGGCAACTACTGCATATTTCAAATTAAGACTTCTTGTAACCTTACACAAGTTTTAAGCATTGAAATGTTGTGGCAAACCTACATTATAATGACTAAAGTCTATTTTAATAGAAATGAGATTTTTTTTTATGAAAATTGTAATGGTATCTGCTGAACAATAAAGTTTTTGATTGACTGATTGGTAAAAATAAAATAGTGAAAATAAAATTATCTTGAGCTTCTAAGAGTATGTTGTCCCCAATCAGAACAAGTCAGTCTCTTCTTATAACTACTGATGACCCAGCCACTCTGCCAAATCATGGATCTTGAATCTTCACAAATGGTAGCTACTGCTACAGGAAAAATCCAGGACATGTTTAAAGTACCTAAAGTAATACACGCACAGGATGTAGGGAAAAAAAACTTACCCCCCCCCCCACCAATTCCTGATAATCAGAAAGCTAGTGAGCCTCAGGAAGTTATTACAGAGGCAAACAATATAAATAAAAAGACTGATGATCCTACAGCAACAACAAAAAAGGCAGTACTGTGTATAAAGATTGGGAAAATTTCTTCCTACAGAATTCCAAGCAGTTTGTCTCTGTATGTAGAAAGATTGAGTCTGGAGCCACCAATTAAGTTTCCACAGATATACCCCATCTTTGGCAACAACAAGATATGCAGAATGAACAGACAGAGCAAACAGGAGGCAACATACTGTAGTAAATGAACAAACATCTTAAATAAGGCACCTTACTCATTGTGAGAAAGAGCTGAAATTGGTGCATATGAGTTTACATTATTTAAAAGTGAAAACACAAGTCTTGGCACACCAATGTTCAAACAAAGAAACTCACCACACTTAAATAGTAATCAAAACTTTTTTTTACTTTGAAACATAATGGCAGCAAACATAAAGTGCAGACTAGTGCAGACTAGTGCAGACACAAACAAACTCCTCATGCACGTTTCACCTGAACACAGGCTTTTTCAAAGGTAATAGTCACCTAGTGTTGCATTGCTTAAATACCATATTTTACTGATCATGTGACTTTTTTTTAAAAAGACACTACTCATTCCAATACAGACAACACTAAACACTTTCCATATCCAAAACACCAAGTGACACATATATCAGAAAACAGGTATGCAGATCATGTACACATGTACAAAGGACTACCTCATTTTCATTTTCATTTTTAGTTTTTAATTTTACAATTAATTTTTCATTAAAATTTATAGATATACTCTATAAATGAAGTTTTTCTTACCACTTTGACAAAAAACATGATCTACATATATCAGAAGTTCATTTTAAATATAACTATTATTACTAAAATGCACACTGTACATCATTTAAATATCCTTCACCCAAAAACTAGAACACCCCCTGCAGGATTATGGTAGATATCTCACATTCCATATCGAGTACAGGTTGAAGATAAATTACAGCAGGGGTAAAGTAAGGACTTATTTGAACTAGTGAGTGGGGAGGGGGTGGGTGTTGGTGTTGAGGGAAGGGGTTGTAGGGGAATTGTGTGTGTGTGTGTGTGTGTGTATGGGGAGGGGTTGGGGTTAGGGTTGGGCTGAAGGGTGGGGGTGGGGGAGGTTAGGTGAGAGTGGAGTGGGGTGGGTGGTGGGATTTGGGGTTAAGGGAGAGGAAAAGGGGGACGAGGGAGGAGCTATATATGCATATAAAGAAATCATGTTATTATAATATATAATATATAAATAATTAAATATGGAGAGATGCAAAGGAGAAAAAGAGGGACATAAAGGGAAATTTTAGAAAAATTTACAAATGAACAGAGAACAAAAAGACTACAGTCTATCGATATATATTATATCTTCTCTATGTATAAAAAAGTTCACTGAATCCCCATTTTATAAACAACTTTTTAAATATCAGCATTCCTATAATTATCTATTTTCTTTTTCCCAAAAAGGGTTTCAATTCCATGAGTTCATTTAAACCCTTATTCTGATATGCCCCATCACATATATCCAATAGTTCTCTCTCTGACTTAAGAGGTTCTCTATATTTCCTCCCCTCTGACCCAGTGTTACTTTCTCTATACCTATGAAACTAACCTTATGTTCATCCAAACCATTAATTTCTCTCACATGTTGGGCCCAAGCATTATGCAAATTATCATTTCTAATTGCATTCAAATGCTCTCCTATCCACTCTTTCCATTTCCTTTTGGTTTTCCCCACATAATACCTTCCACATGTACAGAAAGAAAAATAAACAAAATTATTTGTATCGCAGTTTATAAACCCCTTTACGTCATACATCCTACCGTCATATGGATTCCTAAACATACTACACTTATGTATATTTGGGCAAAATTTACATCTTCCACATTTCCTACATCCATCTGATAGGGGTGGCAACCAACTCCAGGGTTTCTCAACTTCTTTTACTGACGACACCAAAACATCTTTTAGATTTCTAGCCCTCTTGTACACCATTCTAGGCTTGGTCAATACTGTGTCCCTCAACCTATAATCAGCACTCAAGATATGCCAATGTTGAAATATAATATCTCTAATCTGGTTAGACCTAGCATTATAAGTTGTAACAAAATTAATTATATCCCTTTTATTGTCAATACCTTCTGTTTTTTTTTCTCCTCTAACAAACTCTCCCTAGTTCAGAGGTCACATTCTTCTCTAGCTTTAGATATCATATTACTTGCATACCCTCTCTCTTTTAGTCTAGTCTCCTGTATATCCAATTGTATTTCTTGATCTACTTTTTCACTACAGTTTCTCTTTATTCTAAACATTTGTTTTTTTGGAATGTTTCCTTTATATGTCTAGGGTGACCGCTACTAGCTAGCAACAACGCATTTTTATCTGTCTGTTTTCTGTATAAGGATGTTCTCATTTCCATATCTCTCCCTACTATAATCCTAAAGTCCAAAAAGGAAATTTCTTCAGTACTAGTAAATCTCAAATTACTGTTAGTGCCTTGAAGGTACCCAATGAAATTATCTAATTCACCCTCTGTCCCTCTCCATATTAACAGAATACCATCAATAAATCTAAGCCATAAAGCTGTCTTGTCCCTAAATGGATTTGTCCTCACATCCCATATAACACCTTGTTCCCAAAATCCCAAATATAAATTGGCATAATTTGGTACGAAACTCACACCCATCACTGTCCCCTTTATTTGATGAAATATCTGATCCCCATACACAAATAAATTACCCTCCAAAACCATTTTAGTCATTGCTACCAAAAAGTCTGTATCCAGCTTCACCTCCAGCCTCTGGTATGTAAATAGTATCGTATTGCTCTTAAACCCCCATCATGGGGTATACTTATGTAGAGGGATTCGATGTCCAGGGTAACCAACATATTCCCGACTTCCCATTTGTGCTAGCCCAAGATTCTCAAGACATGTCCTGTATCATTTACAAAAGATGGCAAAGTTTTTACTATACTAAATATATTGTTGTCTATTAATCTTGCCAAAGGTTCTGTCATAGACCCCACACTAGATATAATGGGGCATCTTGGAGGGTTATTAAGGGATTTATGTACCTTGGGCATAATATAGAAATGTGAAGACAGTGGATGTATCACTGACAAATAATCTTTTTCTCTCTCATTTTTTATACCTTCCTTATGTGCCCATAACAAAACATCATCTATCTCTCTTTTAAAAGCTACAACAGCTTCTTTTTTGGTTGGTCTATAGGATATAGGATTTGACAACTGCCTATCTACTTTTTTCTCATAATAAAACACATCTTGTATAACCACACTTCCACCTTTATCTGCTGGTTTTATTATGATGTTTGTTTTTTTCCTTCAAAGCAATCAAAGCTTCTCTATCCTTTGATGTAAGATTATTAAATCTGGGTACATAATCCTCTTTTCTTAGCATTTCTATATCATGCTCACATAACTTTTGAAACACTCCCACTGCCTGTGGCATGGGTGAACAAAAAATACTGGGCCTGGACCTCACAACCCCTTGTTTCCCCTCCACATCCTCTCCCACCCCCAACCCCTCATGATCCGAGATATGTATCTCAGCCTCCTTTTCAGAGAACTCAGAAAGTGCCAAAAGAACTTCCTGGGTAGGAATAACACCTAAATCAGAGAAAATACTCATTTCAGTATGATTCGTATCAGTAGATCCCATATCTATGACATCACTAGACTTCCAATACAAACATCTCAAACTTAATACTCTACATAGTCTATACAAATAAATAGTGATGTCAAAAAAATTCAGATCCACAGTTGGAATAAAGGACAGTCCCTTATTTAGCACACTCAGTTTGAATTCAGTTAATTCATGAGAGGACAGATTTATCACATTAGTCTCACGAACAATCTCATTTATTTCATAGTTGGATGTTCCTGATATCTCCATTTCTGTATTTGTTTCTGTCCCATATTTACTATGTGACCATCCACATTTTCTCCCCTCCTTGTACATTTGTGTCCACTTAGTATCTGCCTTTCCTTTTTACTTGTCTTTATTTTCTTTGCTCCAAAAAAGGCCCTTCTGATACTTTTGAATCACTATTTATATTTGTCTCTGACCCACTGGCACCACTTGACCCCGAGATGTTTCCTGAGACATTTTTGAGAATTGAAGTAGTTTGAAATCTCACTTCATTAGGTTTCTGTTTTGTGAAACCCCAATTTCTATACTTAGATGTTTCACTTCCTTTTGGCCAATTAAAAATGTGTCCATTTTTGTAGTCCAAAAAATCCCAGTTGAACTTTCTCTTCTTAGTGGCAATGATTTTGTTTTCTTGAAATGTATCATTTCTTCTTCAAGTTCTGTTTTAAATCTAGCAAAATTGATATTATTTTTAAAGGACTCCAAAACATTCTCTCTTTCCTTTAACTCATCCTTCAATCTTTTTTTCTAAAGCTTTAGATTTTCTAATTATTAACTCCATCCATTTTTTTGTTGCATCTACGGAGATCTCACACCATTCTTTTATAAACTCTAGATCCTCAATTCCCATAGTCGGGTCTTTTATAATTCTGAACCCCCTCGGAGCACGCTCCATATCCATATAGGTCTGTATTGTCTTAAGTTGCCAGTAATTTCTTCTAGCTTTCAAAAATGTCCTCTCAAATAAAAAAAAAAGCAGTTTGAATGTCCCCTTTACTGTCTCTCCCCATATTATGCTCCATACCTCTTCCTGCAGTGGCGTCCATCATTTTGGTTGTAGCTACTATGCCAAAGGGATCCATCATCTCCAAATCCCGAAATAAATCCCATCCATGCCTGCATCTGTTGGGTACCATCCGTTTACGCATGTGCTTACTCGTGCTTCTCCAGGTTGCTCCATACTTTACTTTACTACAGCACTCTCACTATGATATCGCACAGAATAAAATGATAAAACGGAAAACCTGACTTGACAAAAAAGTCACAAATACTGCTTTGTTATGACTCGCTCCACGCCACTTTATAGTAGTGGAGTCCTTTGCCCAAAACTTTGTGCATAGCTCAATCAGCAACAATTGGCAATTAGATAGAGCCACACAGAAGTATGAGTGCTCTAAGACCAGCAATAATAGCAAAACAACAAGCATTTGGCAATGCCAAATGTTTGTTTGCTGGCATTGGCATTGGTAGTGTAGGAGTTAGAGAGCTGCATAATAGGAATGGCAGTGAAGTATTGAACTGAAGCCAACCCCGCCACCACCCTGCAGAGATTGACAGGCGTTGGGGTGTGCCTTTGGGTCATCAGGCATAACGGCCATGTCATTTCACCACACCCTACTCTGCAGACACCAAGTGTCACAGTGTGCCTTGGGGTTTTTGGCCCTTATGCTCACCTCATTCCATCAGAAAATATGATGAGATGGGTGCTGTATAGGAGAATGGGGTGAACTTTGGGGCCAAAGAGTCCAAGGCACACCTCAATGCCTCTCACTGGCTGCAGGGTGTGGAATGTTATGAGCATTACAGGCGAGAATCCCAACTCACACCCCTGATGCCTGTCAGTCTCTACAGGGTGGGGCGTTATGGTCGTAAACCCTAACGTCTCAGGCGTTCATTGGTATTTTCACTCCAAATTTTCAACATGTTTTTTTTGTGACCCCCACCTTATGAACAGTGGCAATATCAGTTTGTTAGCTGAAAGCTGATTTTGCACAGTAACTAAGCCATTTGGCACCACAGGTGCGAAAACACATTTCGAACAGGATGTGAAAAATGACAGCTGTACTGTTCATGGGGAAGTGGAAAAAATGACAATGTTGAAAATGTGCAGTGAAAACATTAAAAAAACTAGTGAAGTCACGAGCGTGTGTAGAAACTGCACAATGCACACCCATAATGCAATTAGTTTGGGGATTTTTTACAGCAGATTGTCAACGCAGGCATTTTGGAACCTCCGCTCATGAACAGTGTCACTGTGATTTTCTTAATATGTCCGGAACAGTGGTTTCCCACAGTGACCATGCATTTCTGTGCTGAGAGTGCGAAAACACATTTTGGCCATGGTGTGAAAAATGACTGCTGTACTGTTCATAAGGAAGTGTGGAAAAATGCCAGTGGTGAAATTCTGGACTGAAAATATTAGAAATCCACGAACTTACTAGGGTGCGTGGAAACTGCGGAATGGTCACTCGTAACACAGTCATTTTATGGACTTTTTTCACCAAATTTTTAACATAGCCATTGTAACACCTCTGCTCATGAACAGTGTCACTGTGTTTTTCTTAATCTGTCCCGAACATTGATTTCACACACCGACTGCACCACTGTGCGCTACATGCGCGGAAACATGTTTTGGGTGAGATGTGAAAAATGACAGCTGTACTGCTCATAAGGAGGTGTGGTAAAATGGCAATGTTGAAAATCTGGAGTGAAAATAGTGAAAATCCACGAACTTATGAGAATGCATAGGAACAGCGCAACGCATGCTCGAAAAACAGTCATTTTGGGGAATTTTTACACCAAATTTTTAACATAGCCATTTTAGCACTTCAGCTCATGAACAGTGTCACTGTAATTTTCTTAATATGTCCGAACATTGATTTCGCACACTGACTGCGCCATTGTGCGCTACATTTATGGAAACACATTTGGGGCAAAATATGAAAAATGACAGCTGCACTGCTCAAAAGGAGGTGTGGTAAAATGGCAATGTTGAAAATCTGGACTGAAAATAGTGAAAATTCATGAACTTACAAGTGTGCGTAGAAACAGCGCAACGCATGCTCGTAAAACAGTAATTTTGGGGAATTTTTTCACCAAATTTTCAACATAGGGTTTTTGGGGGCCTACCTCATGAACGGTGACACTGTCATTTCATAAATAGGTCCCAAAAGGTGGTTCCGTGCAATGACTACGAAATCTCCTTTCAGAGCCAATTAACAAAATGACAGTGACATAATTCATGAGGTGGGGTCCCAAAAACCCATGTTGAAAATTTGGTGAAAAAATTTCCAAAAATGCCTGAGATATGCATCAAAGTTGAAAAAAAACTATTTATTACATTATACAGCTTACCGGCATTTCCTCAGTTCACGGTCGTCTTTGAAGAGTGCAGACGTGTTCCCGGTCCACCGAAGATCATCGCAACGGACTCCGGAGGTAAGTATGGGGTGGGGGGTGTGGGGAGGCTGGGTGCGCAGAGGGTGGGCGCATGTCGGGGGAACAGGGGTCAGGACATTCAGCGAGGGAAAGTTTCCTCTTTCAGATTTTTTTTTTTTTGGATGACGCAGGACTTGTGCCACGCTGGGGTGGGGTCCCAGTGTGGCAGCTGGAAAACTATTTGGAGCGGGGGCAGTGGAGCCGATGGGGATTGGGCACCCCATCGGCCATACAGTGTGTGGGGGGGAGTGCATTAGCATGCAATATACGTGTGTGCATGCATATGTGTGTGTGTGTGTGTGTGTGTGTGAGGACGGGGGAAGAGCATGCGCAGGCCGTAGCTTCTCACTGCTCACTGAAGCGGAGCTCTGCGTTTCAACTGTACAGCACTGCATTTTCAACTGCTGTCATAGACAGCTGCAGCATTCATTAGCTAACTGTGGCTGCGCCTGCAAACACACTGACTGCATTGGAAGACGGGTGCCACACCTACAAAAACTCGGGTGATGGCATTATGTTTCTTGCACATGCGTGCAAGCAAACATAAAAACAAGTCTTGGCACACCAATGTTCAGACAAAGAAACTCATCACACTTAAATATTAATCAAAACTTTTTTACTATGAAACATAACGGCAGCGAACATAAAATGCAGACTAGTACAGACTAGTGCAGACATGGGCAAACTCCTCACACATGTTTCACTTGAACACAGGCTTTTTCAATGGTAATAGCCACCTAGTGTTGTATTGCTTAAATAACACATTTTACTGATCATGTGACATGTGACATTTTTTTAAAAAGACACTACTCATACTAATACAGACTACACTAAACACTTTCCATATCCAAAACACCAAGTGACACATATATAAGAAAACAGGTATGCAGATCATGTACACGTGTACAAAGGACTACCTCATTTTCATTTAGAATTAGAAAAAGTGATTAATTGGCACAGCTCATTTTACCTTGAAACTCTAATGCTTGAAGAGAAAAAAGCATAAGAGTCAGATGAGCAAGAACAAGGTGTAGAAGTACAAACTCAGAAAAAAACAATATTGGGCCCTATGCATGAATGGGCGGGTTATATGCACTAGAGGTGTGTAACCCGCCGTGTAGCTCTGCACCTGCAGACAGGTGCGCACTGACTGGAATTCACTACCGGCTGCCACCTATCAACAGCCTCGCCCCCCCCAGCATGCAGGTCTGAGCAGGGTGGCCGGGGGAGACAATGCGTGTCCAGCCGGGCATCCAATCGGATGGCCACACTGGGTCCACGGTGGATCACTTGCATAGCTGGGCATGGGTCTGGGTGCGCGAATTGCACTTGCAGACACCCAGACCCATGTGGCACTGCCCCTTCAGCTACTGTGCCATTGTGGACATCCCTGGTATATGAGGCACAGCCGAGCAATGTTCCCCAGCCCAAGTCACCTCGGCCCCCATTTAGCAAGGTGCCCCCAATGCACACACATCACACCAGTGTGCCCACTACCCCACGCAGGTGACCCCTGAACCCTGTACCCCAACCCAACACATGTGTCATGGTGCCCCCCCACAACACCCTACCTGTACCCACAGGTTGGGTACCGGGTGTCCGACAGCCAGTGGCATAGCCCTCCACACACCTCCATGGCCGGTGGCCATCTGACCTCTATGGGCATGCATCAGCTGCACACCCCTGCATAAGTCAGATGGCCAGGGGTCATGGGAGTGTGTGGAGAACTGTGCCGCTGGCTGTTGGGCACCCGCTACCCCACTGCAGGTACAGGTAGGGTGCTCTCGGTGCCAGTGGTGGAGGGTGTGGCCATGCCCCACTGATAGCTATGCTGGCACTACCAGGCACTGGGCTGCATGGGTGCAGCAGTGTAGTGGGGGGCAGCAGTGGGGATCACCCTGTAGAGTGTGGGGGTATCTGCCAGAGGGTTTGGGGTTGGGGCAGCCACAGCTGTGGGAGGACTTCAATCCCGCTTGTGGACCCCTTCTCCAGTCCAATGTGCACAGGGGCTGGGCGCATAGGAGCACTTATGGCAGGGCTGTCCATGACATACCTGCCTTCCCCCATGTGTCCTGGTGCACAGCCCTACTCACCATGATGAATGGTGCTTACAGCTGGCACACCCCCTTGCCCACCCCCGGTGTGTTACTCTTCACGGGGATCGGGCGCGTATGTGCTGCATGCCCCCCTTAGTGCATCTCGCATAGGGGGCGCATAGGGTGTGGAGTGGTTGTGCGCCCCAGATATGCGCACATTGCCACTCTGCCCCATTAGTGCATAGGGCCCAATAAAAGTAATATATCAGAAATAAGAAAAAATAACTGAAAGAATAGCAGAGTGAGGAGAAAATGACATAGAAAAAGAAGTTCAGACATTTAGAAATCAAAAAACAAAGCAATGCACAAAAAGAAAAAAAGAACAGAAACTGGATAATGGTTGCCAAAAATGTAGGATAATTTCTGATAAAGAAATTACAGAGAAATCAGTGCCAGAGGAAAAAGGGAAGAAGAAGAATAAAATTAGAAAGATGAACAAGAATAACAAAAAGCAATGGACAGAGAGGAGGAAGATAGTAACATCTTAGAAACCTCCCTAGAACTAGAAGAATTGTTTATTGAAATTTTGCTTGACTGAGTGGGCCCACTGAGAAAAAAAGTCCCTTTTTAGGGGTGACCCAGAGTTATTTACAGTCATTAGGAATTCAAGTTTGCAACAATACACCAGTTTACAAATAAAGACAAGTTAATAACAACACTTAAGGAATTGAGGATAATAAACTGTATTAATGAACAAGCTCATTGAAAGGAACTGCTATGCAGGACGGGAGAGCACATAAATCACATTCGTAATACTGAGGAATGGGTAAGGGTACCAGCAGTGGACAGTGGGTATGCATACTCACATTAGATACATACTGTATTCTGGGGAACTTCAATGCCTGGGTCAACGGTGGGCTCTTAAGTTTTGGGAATGATCTCATGGGGAGCATGGGTGCCGTGGGCCTGTCACAGAATGTAACAACAGCTACGCACTCGGGTGGCCACACACTAGATTTGATCTTTTCTTTAGGGTTAGATGTGACTGACCTCATGTTGATTCTGTATTTTGGTCAGATCATAGCACCATGAGGTTCACACTTGGGGGCACCCCCCCAGTTGGTCTTGCCCCTGTGGAGATGATCTAGTACCACCTGTTAAGAGGAGTTTTGATCTATGGGACTATCAGCGGTGCTGGACCTATCAATTGTTGGGGCGGCTTGTGCAGTTGGAGCAGAGAAAGCAGTGGCAGCCTATAATGGGGCTGTCACCGCAGCCTTCAATTCCATCGCACTCATTCATGTCCATCCCCATTCTACTCGCTGGAGACCTCCCTGGTATGATGAGGATCTCCAGGGTTTAAAGACAAAAGGGCGGTGGTTAGAGAGGTGCTGGAGGAGATCCAGCCTGCTGCAGGACAAATTAGCTCTGAAGTCATATGATGTTGACTATCGGGGGGCAATGTCCCATAAAAAGGCAGAATATTTGTCTAGGGAGATTGCTTTGGTGAGGAACAGACTGTCTCAACTCTTCCACATGGTGGACGGGCTTCTACATCCTGCCAGTCTCCATGTCGAGGGAGCAGGTTCTAGCACTAGGTGTGAGGAACTGTCTATTCTTCACCGACAAGGTGTCCTTTATCAGGGATGAGGTCTCCTAGAGTACCTCTCAAAGAGGATGCAGGGTTCGGCCTAAAATGTGTTGAAACACTCCTCCTGTCTGGGATGAGTTTGAGCTAATTGGGGTAGAGGAGGTGGCAGAAATAATTTCGAAGCTGCGGTCAACCCAATGTGAGCTACGCCCAGATCAGACCCGACTTTTGGTTGGATGTTTGGACCTGATTGGACACGTGGTTGCTGGGGTCATCTGGAGTTCTTTGAGGAGTGGAGTCTTCCCATTGGCCTTGAAAGAGGTCTTGGTTAGACCCCTTTTGAAAAAACCCTCTTTGGACCTGGATTGCCTCAGCAATTGCAGGCCAGTCTCAAACCTCCCATTTTTAGGTAAGGTTATTGAAAAGGTGGTGGCCATATGGCTCGAAAGACATCTTGCCTCTTCCTCCACCTATGAGCCTTTCCAGTCTGGGTTTCGTACGGGACATAGTACAGAGACCGCCCTGGTGAGAGTGCTTAATGATCTCCTGATGGTGAGGAACAGGAGAGACCATACCATCTTGGTCCTCCTTGACCTCTCTGTGGTGTTTGACACCATGGACTATGAGGTGCTACTTGACCACCTGCAGTTCTGGTGTGGCCTGTCTGGTAATGTCATCAACTGGTTCAGGTCATACCTGACAGACAGAATGCAAAGGGTGATGATGGGGTTAGCCTCATCTAACCCAAAGCCTCTGTGCTGAGGGGTTCCACAGGGTTCGGACTTGTCACCCTTATTGTTCATGGTGTACATGCTGCCGTTGGGAGACATTATCAGGCGGTATGGGCTGGGTTATCACTGCTATGTAAATGATACCCAGCTGTACTTGTCCTGTGCGCCTGATACCCAGGTGTTGCCCTCTGTATTTAACAGCTGCCTCAATGAGATCTGGTTGTGGATGACTCAAAACTGGCTTAAACTTAACCCAGACAAGACAGAGGTACTGGTTGCGGATCCAGGCCCTCTGGGTGGGGGGGGGGCATGAGGGATTACCCCCTGGCTTAATGTTAGGGGGAGTTCCCCTTGCCCCATCTAGACAGGTGAAGGATTTGGGTGTGATTCTGGATGATGGTTTGACACTTGATGCGCAGGTGTCGGCCGTCATCAGGAGTGGATTTTACCATCTCCAGAATATCGCCTGAATCTGAGCACTGATCCCGCCTGAGGACCTGACCACGTTGGTGCGTGTTTTCATCACTTCCAGACTGGACTACTGTAATGATCTGCACCTAGGGTTATCTGGAGACAACCTCTGCAGGCTACAGCTGGTGCAGAATGCAGCGGCAAGGTTCTTAGCTGGGGTGAGATGGTGTGAGCCTATCACCCCAGTCCTCCGCAGACTGCACTGGCTGCCAGTCAGGTGGAGGATTGTCTTCAAGGTAGGGCTCCTGACCTACAAGACCCTGCATGAAAGGGGACCTGTCTATCTGCAAGATCTCCTTGTTCCCTACCATCCATCCTGGGCACTCCGATCTGCTGGGGGAGGCCTCCTTGGAGTTCCCAGGGTTAGGTTGTGGCACTCTGGGGACAGGGCACCTACCCTGTGGAACTCTCTTCCTAATTATTTAAAGGAGGCTCCCTCGGTAGAAGCCTTTAAAAAGGATTTAAAAACATACCTGTTCCAACAAGCCTTTACTGATTAATTAATTGCTTTTTTTAAGGGATGGATAGAGGAATTTTAAAATCCATTCTAATGATCAACTGTTGTATAAATATTGTGTGTTTTTACTGTGCAATGCCCAGAGTCTCTGGAGATGGGCACTTTTATAAATAAAATATCTATCTCTCTATTATACATAAATGTAATT
The DNA here is from genome assembly GCA_016271365.2 of Neoceratodus forsteri. Classification (NCBI taxonomy): domain Eukaryota; kingdom Metazoa; phylum Chordata; order Ceratodontiformes; family Ceratodontidae; genus Neoceratodus; species Neoceratodus forsteri. The sequence goes on from CM057456.1 coordinate 1,507,315,431, forward strand.
GCTTCAGGTCAATTCAACTGGGTTACTTATATGTTCTGGTAGATTGATTGAGCTGAGAGATGGGTAAGTGCTAGGTGTCTCATATGCTTTATAAATTACAACTGCATTGATTCAATAATAGCGTAAGATATTTTAAGGCCTTTTTGAATAAGATTAGCGATGTACACTTGGAGATTTCTGGCAGAAGTCTGTTTGAAAGGATAAGGCCTGATATTGCAAATGATCTATCACCTGCACATATCCTGGATCTGGGGACCTCCAGAGTGGTGCCAGTGGATGATCTACTGTACGTGTCCTCTTCTGGGTTTCATACCGGAGTAACCCAGTGAGGTTGGGTGGGGATATGCTTTGATTACCTTAAAGGCAAGACAAATTGTAGGATGGGCTAGTCTCTCTTCAAGTGAGGGCCAGTTTATTAAGGTGAGAACACTACATTGGTGTTCTCGGGGGCGGGGGGAGCTGCGGTTACATAGCGGGCAGCTATATGGTACAGCATCTTCAGTTTATTTAGCTCTGTGCCATGGACAGGTTGTAGTAGGGGTGCCCCATAGAGTAGGACCAGTAGTAGAGTTCCAGTGACGATAGTCATTCGAGCTTCATTACTTATGTATCCTCCTATTCAGTATAGGAGACCAATTTTCTGGTGCAAAGTTTTCGTTACTGATTTGACATGTTTTTTTTGAATAAGCTCGTGGCTGATATACATCCCTAGGTATTTAATTGAGTAAGTGACCTCCAACCCAGTACCATTGAGAGATGATAGATGGAGCAGGTTGATTCTGTCAGACAGTCAGAACTGACCAAAGATTTAGGGGACCAGCACCATGCTAAGGCTTAGCCAACAACGTGTTTAAACTTCCAGTAATGCTGTAACTTGGAAACCACTCACCAATCTGTGGATCAGTGCAAAAGTCCTTTATTAGGAGCAACTCACAAATCACTCCAACAGATATCCAGGTGCAAAACAGTGTGCTGAGGATTGATATTGGTCTGTAGTTCTCTACTGCCTCTTTGGTACCTCGTTTATGGACACAGACCACCACGGCAGTTTTCCATTTTCAGGGAAACTACCTGAACATTAGGTATTTATTGAATAGATTTTTGAGAGGGTTAGCTATTATGGGGGCTGCTATTTTAAAGTATTTCGGTTCCAATTTATCAAAACCTGTGATGCCCTCGGGTTTTATTGATCTCAGAAGAGTAAGTTCTTCTTTTCTGGTGATCAGCCTGAAGTGAAATTGGGGAGGGGGCGAGGGGGGAGCATCCAGGGAGTATTCCTCTCAGTCTCTGGTCCTGGGTTAGTATATTTTTCCAGGCTGGTGAAAAAGTTGATGAAGGTATTCGCTAGCTCAGTGGGTTCTGTCATTGAGAGACTGTCCACGGTAATATTCTGTGTGGGCTCGGCTACACCCCCTTTGAGAAGGTAGTTGATCTGTTTCCAGAAGTCTTCAGGGTTGGACAAGTTGGCAACTTGGAGATTTTGTGTCGCCAACATTGGGCCTGAGTCGGCCAGATACACGGGGTACTACTGTCAGCCGATGTGGCACAGGGCAACATCTGGTATGCCTGACTGTATCTAATGACACCACAGGACACACCCATGACAACAGTACTGGACATGCAGTGTCGCACACAATGGTGGAGTCGGCCTGTTGGTGGCTGCTGCCTATTGCACTCTATGATGTGCACACAGGAGTGCTCCCTGTACTGGGATCACATGCCTCTGCACACAGCAGAATTGCTGGGATGTTGTCATACACCAGAATGGGATTAACATGGCAATGAACATTGCACTGTGGTACCACTACATGTTGCCCACTTTCAGTTGCTGTGAGGACATGGGTCACCATACACTATCTTGCCTGTGACTGCACAGTTCATGCCATGGCAACTTAGCCATGCATGTGCCTGCCATATGTGTGCCTGCTACCACAGTCCCACCAGCACACTTGGTATCGGTGTCGCCATATCACCGCCACTGTGTGAAGCCACAGTGATGCTGCAGACTTGCAGGGTGCATGCACATGTGTCACCACAGCGTAGTGGCGAGGCATGACGTATGCAATGCACATGGCCTACATGGCCCATCTGGGTGCCAGTTTGTGAATGGTACAGTCATCTGCACTGGTGGCATTGACACATATGGTTGTACTGCCTCACCTGTACTGACTACTTATATGCAGAGGACAGTTGCCATGACTAGCATGTTATGGTAACATAGGTGCACCACAGGCATTCATTGTACTTGCCATGTATTGGTCTCATTGAGGTCTGGCCCACTGTGTGGCTGTCTGTACAGCTGTACACACACACAGGGTGAATAACAGAGCATCAACATGCCCCATGAACATAATATCATGTGTCAAGACTGTACAATACTGTGACAGAACAACTTGTGTGATGGTGACCACTATCACTACACAGGTTCCAGACGTCCTGCGAAAAGAGGGACCGCTGCAAGGGGACCACAGTGGACAAGTCTTGTGAGGGCCATGGAATGGCTATAGAGGGCAGATGCCCATGTATATGCCTAATGGACACAGTGGAGGTTGCAGGTGATGTCACAGGTAGCCATGGAACATGTAGCTGAGGAGCACGAGCCTTAGGGGGCTGGAACATGGGACTGCGACACAGCACAGTGCTGTGTTGAGGGCTATCAGTGGTCCAGTGGTACCCGGTGAGGAACAGACACAGGGGCCTGGACATGTCAGCCCAAATGTGATTGCATGCATGATCTTACTAGATGTAGGGGATGATGACCAGTCAATCGTTCATGGGGTAACTGACATAGTGGATGGAGCTGTACCAGGACAGCAGATAGTGCAAGGAGATAATGATGAATGTGTGCAGCGTCTGCCCACCGTGCGCATAGAGGCCCAGGATATATGTGACACTGCAGTGGCTGGTGTTGTGCCAACACAGGACCAGGGTGCCTCTGTTCCAGGGACTGTGTCTATCTGCGCAGCAAGCATGCCTGGTCAGGGAGGTGCCTCCGGTGACATTGCCGCAACCGGCATGCAGGAGCAGGTGTTGTCTGCAAGGCAGTTAGGGGACTACATACTCCCCATGCTGCTGCATACTGACATGTTGCATGCAGATATTGTTGCCCTTCTAGACTTCCTTAATGCACAAGGGAGACATTGAGATAGTGCATCACTCATACCTGATGCGTGCGCTGCACTGTGGCCAGATGTCATTGTACAGCAAGCACACCCTCGCAGCTGTGTGGGCATATCCTACCCTATGCCATCTCCCTGTGGCGGTAACAGGCTGTTAATGTACCTTCGGCATGTTTCTTATGTTATGTTTTTTTTGATGTTTTTATCCCATCGCGTTGTTCTTGGATGTGTAGCGTGTGACTTTTATGGAGGGTGTGCTATCACCCATGCATGATAGCCATTGCCAATGTATGTTCTTGTTACTGTTGATGTTGGGCTAGTGGGGATTTGTTTACAGCACTCTTGTTTAGGATTGCCACTTACACATGCACGCCATTGTAGGTGCATGTGCACCTCACCTATCTCTGTTTGTTATCCTGTTGTGTTTACAATAAAGCAATTGCTGTTCAGTTACATGTGTCATACTCTCATCTCCTATAGCACACTGTCTGTTACATATGATGAAACATGTTTGTGTTGTAATCATCATGGTGCACACACCTGCGTGTGCATTCTGTGTCCCTTTATGTGGGGGGGTGTATACCAGTGCATTGTGTGCTATGCAGTGTCTGGCAGCTCAGCTGTCCACTGTGCACATTTATCATAGCACGAATGGTGCTGTTGCACATGTCGTGCTGGCCCTGGTACTACAGCGTATGCTGCAGCAGTGCAGCATCATTCGTTGACACACTCATGGAGGCCTGTGTGTGTACCACCATGCCACTTGTGGTAGGTGAGCACCACCCCCCCATAACCCAGGACTAGTACCCACATATGGCATATCATCTACCCTTAGCAGAATTCCCATGAATGGTACCACCCCCAGCGTTGGAATGTAAACTTGGCTTATTATCTAGGGTACGGGGGCTGTGGGTACAATTTAACTGTTGATTAGTAGGATGGTTAGCATGTGGATGACTGGCATTCATATCCTGTCTACGGCTGATTAACAAGCAGATGACTGGCAGAATGGTTATCTTGCTGGTTCTGTTGGAAAGTGGGGACCTATGATGTACCATTGTAACTACTTCCATGTCCAGGGAAGGGGATGCTGGGCTTATGCTAGATCTAACCACTGAGGGGGCCTGATTACATCTACATATATGCATTGATCAGGACGTCCATTGCAGCAGCTGGAATTGTGTAGTTTGGCGTAGTACACAGTTGTGGCTAAAGCAAAAGGGGACCCCAAGGGTCGGACAAGGTGCACTGGTGCAGTACCCTGGTTCTCCTTGATCTCTCTGCAGCATTTGACACCGTGGACCATGGGGCGTTGCTTGAGCACCTGTGGCTGATCTGTGGATTGTCTGGTACAGTCCTCAGATGGTTCCATTCTTTCCTCATGGGCAGGTCGCAGAGTGTGGTGTCGTTTTTTTTTTTTCCTCAGTCCCTTTCCACCTGACCTGTGGGGTGCTGTAGGACTCTGTGCAGTCACCCTTGCTGTTTGTGGTGTATATGCTGCCATTGGGGGGCATTATAAGGCAGTATGGGCTGAGTTTTTACTGTATGCAGATGATACTCAGCTATACATGTCTTTTGTGCCTGGACAGGATGATTCCGTCTCGGTCTTTAACAACTGCTACACCAAGCTCCAGGACTGGATGTGCACCTGCTGGTTAAGGTTAAAGCCAGATAAGACTGAGGTGTTGGTTGTGAACCCTGGTCATCGGGTAGAGGGGTCCTCTCCTGTTCAGCCCTCTGGGTTATTGCTAGGGGGCACTCAGTTGAGGACCTCTGAATGGGTGCAGAACCTGGGCATTATTTTTGACGGTGACCTGATGCTTAAATTACAGGTGTCGGCTGTCATCCAGTCCTCATTTTATCACCTGAGTAATGTCACCCAGTTAAAACACCTTGTTCTGCCTGATGACCTTCTGACTCTGGTCCATGCCTTTGTGACCTCCTGCCTTGACTATTGCAACGCTCTTTACCAAGGGCTTTCAGGAGTTGATATCCGCCGTCTACAGCTGGTCCAGAACTCTGCAGCCAGGCTGTTGACAGGCTTACCTAGATCAAGCTATGTCATACCTGTGCTCTGCGAACTGCACTGGCTGCCAGCACAGTGGAGGATTATCTTTAAGGTCAGTTTGCTGAACTACAAGGCCCTACATGGGCAGGGACCAGGGTATTTGCAAGACCTCCTGCATCCCTACTGCTCCCCCCCCATTTCGTTCCACTGATGAGGGATTGCTAGAGGTTCCCAGGGTCCATTTGAAGACTTTAGGGGTAAAATCTTTTGCATTTATGGCACCGACCCTGTGGAACTCTCTACCTCATCAGGTTAGGGAGTGCCTGTCCACTGAGACTTTGAAAACTGCCTTAAAAACTCGTCTGTTTAGACTGGCTTTTTCAGATGTTTAATGGGATTTGCTGCCTGTTTTATTTGGTTTTAATGTTTACTGTAGTTTTAATATTTATTGTAGTTTGGGATTTTATGTACAAGCACTTTGATACTTGAAAAGCGCTTTTTATAAATAAATTTACTTGACCCTTCCATAACACTTTGCCAGGTAGTACAATGCTTCACAGTACCAATTCCTTCCTCTTTCCCATGGTGTATGCTCATGGACTGTTGCCATACACCCGACACATTTCCATCACCCAAGGGTTTTTGCATGTGTACTGTGCCACACACTCAGAACATTGTCTTTCCCATGGGTGTATGCATGCGTTGTACATCACACACCTCAGCCTGCAGCAAGGTCATGTGCTCAGGGTAACCTGGTGCCCATCAACAAATCTGTTGGCCCTGCCATATAGGCTTCCAGGTGGTGTTTCTCCTACCCTTTGCACCAAGCGACAGTCCCCACCATTCCTTCAGGGTTACACCACTGATGCCTTCATTCCACACTGACATGCTACAGACTCTGACCTGTCCATAAACTATACACACATCAGTGAACAGGGTTTCTGACAGGTGTGATGTAGCCTTAGCTATGGGCACACACACCCCAGAACAAACACCTGACTAGGGAACTTGTCTCCCACTTCGTACTCACTGTTACACTGCTCCTTCCTTTAGGCATGGGAACAACCCTGATTGCTCATGTTTCCACGGATTAGATGCTCATCCCTTTTGGCATGGAAACACCCTGGACACTCAGTTATTTCCACACTGTACTCACAGATCTGTTGCCCCTTCCATTAAGCATGGGAACAACTGGAGGGTATTCATTTTCATGCTATCTTGACAGACAACTCACACACACAGTCCTCCTCAAAGGTGGCTGTACACACACATGGACCTTCAGGTGTTTGCCCCTTTGCTTCACTGACCTGACAGTCCCTTTCATAGCTCCTGGAGTGTACATCATGGAATCTTGCTGCAGAACAGTTCCCACCACCTCACTTGGGGTTGGTTCTTGTAATCCATACTTGGGGGAGTCACATAGGTCCCCACTGGCATAGCCTCTGTCACTCTGACTTTCACGCTATGGCTATCTGCATATTCTTCAACTGCCCCAAAGCAGGTGGCTCAGGTTAGGTAATGCTGCTGCATGTCCTCCATATGACATTCTCACCCTTTCCTCAGGCTAGCTGAGTTCACAATGATGTCATTATGTATGTAGGCCCTTAGTGAGCTCCTTGCAAGGTGCCTTGCCCACGTACCTCACACTGGTACTAATGGTAGTCTGGTACTCCAAGGGACTGGCCGGCTATGTGTGTGTGTGTGTGTGCTTTGCATGGTGACTCATGTGCAGTTCCACATGTCATGTGGTGTGTTGATGTGTGGGTTGCGCATCCCCTTGTGTTGAGTGCCCTTGGGGTCATGCAGCTGCTTTGCAGCTCAAACACCCGCCACAGTACTTCACAGGCCCTGCTGTGCATTGTTACATGTGTTTACTGTATCTGTTCCCATCCATCACTGTGTACATTAATGTGTTTCATGGATGGTCCACTGGGCATTCCCAGGGCATGTTCTGGGTGTCTGTTGCACTGCCTAGACGTGGACTTGTTATACATTCTGACCACTGTGTACACATGCTGTATGCTGCACATGTATAGTTGCAGTACCAGTATGGCTGAACACCCTCTATTAGGGGGTGGGTCCTGGGCAATGTCGTACCTCACCTGATGGTCCCTGATATTCATTGCTATCGTGTGGCATGCATGCATCTGTGGATATAGTCTACGTTAGTTGTATGCTGCTGCCTGGTGCTGTACCCTCAGCATGGGAACCTTCATATGTTTAATGCTCCCATGGCATGTGCGTTGCCCCAGATGGCTACACCTCCACATACATTCCTCCTAGGCAGGACATGCTGCCACTGTGTGTTGTTTGGCATGCCCTGTGACTGGCTGGCAGATCGCATGGGTCTCCATGTCATGCATGGCTGCACAGTGACTCGTTGACATTCATGGGCCCAGTATCAGGTCACATATTTATGTCCACAAACACATGGGGACCATTGCATGGTCCTGTGGACAGCCATGTGCTGGTGGTCACCCCACATTCAGTGTCATGGCCATTACTGTGCCTGTTGTTTACACCACACCATCATGGGGTGTATGGTGGTGGGTGTCCATCGTTGGGTCTATGTGAAGTGGCTGAATATCAGATTGGTACATCTCCTCTGTCCAGCAACAGTCTGCTGCACATGTCTTTGTGCCTGCTGTGGTCTTTGTGGGTGCCACTCCTCCTCTGCTTCCTCCTCCTCCTCCACTGGCTCCATCACAGATTCAGGCATTGGGGTGTGGTGTGCTTTGGCACTGATGTGCAACACACAGCATGCAACCACAATTCTGAATGCCATTTGCAGGGTGTACTGCAGTGCCCCGCCAGACCTGTCTAGGCATCTGAAGCGCATCTTCAACTGCCCAAATGTGCATTTGATGACTCCTGGTTAATGCATGAGCCTCAACATAGAATGTGTGGGGGCCACTACTGGGTGTCATATTGGTGTCATCAACCACGGCAGCTGGGGATATGCACAGTCACCTGCAGGGAGAAGTATAACATGTTACATATGTATGGTGCCCCTACAGTTCAGTGCTAGCATGGCTGCACATGTCTCAGGTATTGATTGTGCATGGCACTTGACATGGGTACTGTGGTGTGCCAGCACTGTATGCTACATTGGTGTGCCGTGCCTGCTGAAATGTATATGCCATGATGCACTGTGTTACACCAACTCTTCACATATATGCCTCCAGTGTGTGGTTGTGTATGTTTGTCCTCATCTACCGCCATGTTCACCAGTGCCATTGTGCCACTGTATGTGGGTGTACATACCACTGTCCCCTGATGGCAGGTGTGGCATTTGTTTTGCATACCTATCCCTCTGCCACCATTGTGTGTATGGATAGTGTTGGTGTGTCACTTCAGTGCTTTGTATATGGTGTGCTCTCCTGTCCCCCCTCCATTTCTTGTACCACACAGGCTACTTTATTGCACCATCATGCTGGTGTTCACATGCCTGCATGATTCCTGTGTGTGTCGCCTTGTGTATCTGTGCCTTGTGCTAGTCAGGCTGTAGGTCATGGCTGTACTGAGGACGTATGTACCGTATGTGTTCCTGTCCCTGCCATGTCTGTGTTCCAGTGTTCCTGGGCACCTGTCTCTGACGCCATTCCAGGTGCAGCATTGTGCATCAGTGTGCCTATTTTGGTGGGTGCTTTTCATTGCTGCCGCCATTCACTGCATCACTGTTGGCTTCACATGGCATGTGTTGTGTCCCACAATGGCACATGTATGCACATCACCATCCCTATTCCCTTGCACATTCCATGTCGTGTTTCACTGCTGTGCGTTCAGCATGCCTCTGGTGAATGTGCCCTCATGCCACCTTTCCCATGTATGGTAACGCCCCTATCCAGTGCATCCTGCATTGTGAGAGTGCCATGGGCACACTGTGCCCAGCATCCCATGTCCGTTATGTGTGTCATGTGCCACTCATGCATCAGTCCTGCTTGCCTTTGGTGTTTGTGTTGTTTGCTTGCCCTCTCTATTAGCCACCCATCCTGCAGCATGTTGTTCTCCAGAGCCTGCCCGGGTACACTGTTCTTGTAGATTTGAGCATCACAGCAGGATCCAGGAAACTTGACTACTACATCTAGGATGTGGCTTTGGCTGTCACACACTACATGGACAGAGATGGAATGGAAGCCTTTCCGATTCACGTACACCCGTGGTTCATCAGTGGGTGCACAGATGTTAATGTGGATGCAGTCTGCAGCACCTAGCACCTGTAAGAATCCATCAATGACATAGAAGCCCTGTTTGACAGCCTGTTGCTGGGGTCCAGTGTCTGGGAGGTGGATGTAGTGCCCTGAGCATCTCACTAGTGCATTCATGAACTGCTTCAGGCAGCAGTTCAGAGGGCTTGGATATGCCAACAATATCATCACTGGGTGACTGGAAGCCACCACTGGCCAGTACCCGGAGTGTAGCACAGATCCTTACCTCACTGGGTATTGCCTTCCCCCTGTATGTCTGTATCTGCATCTCCTCACACAGCTCATGGCACAGCTCTGTCATGGCCACCTTGCTGCTTCTCCGTCGGGTCTTCATATGACATATGCCTCCAGTACACATGTGGTATGACTCGGCATGCATGTCTCTGGCCTCTTCCCTGTGGTACTATTCCCTGCCCATGGGTTGCAATGCCCTGCCACTTTGTGTGCCTTCATCATTGGGCTCATATGGCACACACCATGGCCATCATTATCACGTGTCCTGACATGCCTATCTGTCTGCACTTTTGCTGTAGCGGCGTTGCCTCCTGAGGGTTGCCACATAGGCTGCCTTCTGCTTGCACTATTTATATGCTCTAGTCACCCTTAAACCAGCTTTCCCTGGTCTTGCTTGTGTTTGAAATTCTCTGCCCTGCCCTGCTTTGTGAATTGGGATCTGGGGAATATTCTTGCCCTGGTTGATGCAACACACCTTGTGCCAGGTCGCAGAGCTTGCGTCAACACTGCCATGGTTCTGGGCAGTGTGACGCATGCATAGTGCAGTGTGCATTTGTGAATGGCAGTATGGTCAGTCCAGTGGAGCATGCCACACCTTGCGCCATTCATTCCTGCACACACTGCTTGCATCAGTGCCAGTAGTTTGTGAATCGGGCCCTACATCTCTGGAAGGACAAAGACAGAGTGGAAGCATTCCAGAGGATGGCAGCTAAAATGGTGCAAGGTCTACATCAAAAGCTCTATGTGATGAGACTAAAGAACACCAATATGTATACCTTGGACCAGAGGAGGGAGAGGGAAGATATGATAGAGACCTTTAAATACCTCACAGGCTAAATAAGGTACATGAAAGGAGTATTTTTTTGAAGAAAATGTGCTCAAGAACAAGGGGACGTGCTAAGAAGCTGGAGGTGGGAAGATTCAGGAGAGATGTGAGGAAGTACTTCTTCAAAGGAAGAGTGGTGGATTCTTGGAACAGCCTTCCAGTGGAGGAGGTGGTGGGGTAGGAAACAGTGGTGGGGTTCACAAACACATGGAATAAGCATAAGGCAATCATAATGGAAAGGAAGAGGGAGGGAGACCGAGCTATAGATCAGGCACGGTCTGCGGTAATGGTGTAGGTAGGGGAAAAATGGGCAGACTGGATTGGCCAAGCAGTTGTTATCTGCCATCAGATTCTATGTTTCTATGTTTCACTCCCCTGGAATCCACAAATGATATTTTTATATTTGGAAGCAATACCTTAACCCTTGAAATTAGAGGGGTTATGAGGGCTATTACTTATTGGGGCAAAATAATACAGATATCTCCTGAAAGAGTATCCTATAAAATTTGGCAATAGGTTTCTAAAAAATGCAGTGAATATTTTTGGTTTTGTATTTTGATTCATGAAATAAGATTGTTTCCTGACCGGTTGGACCAATATGTGCTAGAGTGCACTGCAACCTACTTAAATGTTGCAAAGCAAAGATTGAAAGATGCTCATTATCAAAAGCAAATAGCTAAGTTAATTGATATACTAAGAACTTATATGTATAGGAGTAATACTGGTATGGGTGAAGATTGTTATCTAACTTTTTGTGAAACACTTCAACATAGACATGCATTGTGTAGATTTCTCATGGGAATATAACATAGAGGATAATGTATGGTCCTCTATCGTTAACCGGTCAGTTAACAGTCGAGAGGTTGCCAGGGTGACCATGTAAACCTCGAGAGCGAGCTCTCGAGAGGTTTACGTCGCCATGGCTTAATTCGTGAGACTGTTAAATTGACCGTTGTCAGTAGAGGACCATACATTATTTTTTATAGTGTATATCCCACTATCAAAAAAAAAGGGCTTCTGCTTTTTTTAAAAGTCGCCCGCTGACCCTTCAGTCCTTCCCGTCGGTTCCCTTCAATGATCGGTTTCCGATGTCGAAAAAACGCGCATATGTTAAGAGATTGATTGTTGTTAGTTAATTTATCGATGTGACGTAGGATCGATAGGTTAACAACATATCTACGTCACATCGATAGGTTAACAACCTTAGGAAATGATGATTTCCTAAGGTTAACAGCGTTCTAACATACATTATAGCATGGTAATGTATTGTTTGGCAGAGGAAAACTAAATAAAGGAAATTCAGCATGTACTGTAGATGGGGTGAAAATGAAAAACTATTTGTCAGAAATTTAGTCTATGAATATCCATTAATGATTAAAGAGACAGAAAACATACTTATCCCTTTTTGTACCTTCAGTAACAATAAAGATAAAATAACAGTCTGGAGAATTAGAATAGAAGAAGAAGAATCAGCATTTATATAGTGCTTTTCATACACAGTATCTCAAAGCGCTTTACAAGCAATGCTAGACTGGTAGTGAAGTGACTGAATGTGTGGTGGTGGTGGCCATATCGCACATCATCACCCACACACAGCCTGGATAATTGCATGAACTGGTTTATGGGAAGGAGAATGTTGGCCAGGAGACTGGGAATGTTCCCTGTTCTTTGCGAAGAGTGCCCTGGCTTATTTTACTTCACCTGTACACCCACCAGGATGGGCAGAAGGGACCTTGGTTTAACGTCTCATCCAAAGGACGGCACACCCCAGCAGTACAGCACCCCTCAATACTGCACTCAGATGCCAGCGATTTTTAGGTACAAGTCCAATCCCGGTGTGGGACAAGAACCCACGAACTTCTGGTCCAGAGGCAGATGTTCTACCAACTGAGCCACGCTGACACCTGTGTTATTGTTTTTTGAGATCTTAAAAGCTACACATTTGCCATAGCCTGTTTTACTTAAAAAGCAGTACAGAAATTAAAATAACAAAATAAGTTTACACTCATTATTGTACACTCTCCCCCTGCTATATTGCACAAATGTGAATATGTAATGAAAAGAGTAATGCATATATGTAAAATGTTTTCAGTGATTGCAATCAAGTTTTTAACTATTTGTATGTTACAAACATGTTTTTTTGCATACTTTCTTTTACAATAAAAGTAAATTGAAATATCCCTCTAATATGCTGTCTCAGCCACCTCCCAATACTCTGCAAAACTATGACAATAGTACCCCATCTAGTGCACTTACCCGGTCAACAAAAACTAAATAAATAAATAAAAAATAAATAAAATCTGTGCCACCCTTCTTAACACCCCTTCCTTACATCTGTATTTCTACATATATAGAAATGTAGAAACTTAGACAATGACAGCAGAATAAGACCAATGGTCCATCCAGATTGCCCGAGTTCCTTATTTAGCCCTGGGACTTACTGTCCCTCCAGGGTCCCAGCCTCCTTCCATACTCCCCCCATTCACTTCCCAGTTTCTGCTCCCTCTACCAACCACTATACCCTTCATTCTGTTTTAACCATGCTTGAAACCACCAATAGTTTTAGCACACACCACCTCAGCTGGCAGACTGTTTCCATGAATCGACCACCCTTTCTGTCAAATAATACATCCTCATATCCTCCCTGAACCGCTCTCCTGTTGGTTTCCACTCATGTCCATGTGACCATGAACTAGTCTTCAAGCTATGAAGTTATCCCCACATTTCACTTTGTTATTCTTTTTAGGAACTTGAAGGTCTGTATCATATCTCTCCTCTCTCTTCTTGTCTCCAGATAGTACCTGCTCTGTGCCTTGAGGCTTTCCTCGTAGGACCTGCCCTGTTGGCCCTGAATTATTTTTTTACCTTGCACTGCACCACTTCCAGCCTATTCCTATCTTTCCTGAAGTGAGGACTCTAGAACAGGGAGCAGTACTTCAGGTATGGTTTCATTAAGGATCTATATAGGAGAAGTATAGGATCTATATAGAGGATATATTACTGATTCTCTTTTGCTGTCAATACCCCTCACAATACATCCCAGAATTCTACTCACTTTACTGTATGCCTTGTTGCACTGGCTCAATTATTTAAGGGAGTCACTGATGATAACTCCAAGGTCCTGTTCCCCAGCCATAATGCTAAGTCTCAACCCACCCACCCAGTACTCTGTCCTGGGGTTCTTTTTCATTAGGTGTATTATTTTGCACTTTTTTACATTGAATTTCAACTGCAAAATCTTGGAAATGCAATGACTTACGAAACTAGAAGGGTGGTCTGATTCCCTCATTGCTATCCACCATCCTACAGAGGTAAGTGTAATCTAGGAAGAGACACAGCCTGCCCCAGATTCCCTCATCAGTGTCACTGTTAAACATATTGAAGGGCACCAGACCCAGCACAGATCCTTGTGGTACCCTGCTCATGACCTCCCTCTCTTCTGATTTGAGGCCATTGACCACAGTCCTCTTCTGTCCCCCGTTTAGCTCTGGCACTTTTTCCTCCCCCTCCTTCCTTTCTACTAAGTTGTCCTTATACTTGTCCCATGCAATCTTGAACATCCTCACTGTCTTTACCCTCACCGCCTCCACTGGAAGGCTGTTTCAGGAATCCACCACTCTTTCTGTGAAGAAGTATTTTCTCACATCTCTCCTGAATCTAACCCCTCCAACTTCATAGCATGTCCCCTTGTTCTTGAGATCCTTTTTTCTGAGAAATACTTCCCTCCTGTACGTTATTTAGCCCGTGAGATATTTAAAAGTCTGTATCATATCCCCCTCCTCTTTTCCAGAGTGCACATATTGAGGTCCTTTAGTCTTTCCTCATAGGTCTTTTGATGCAGACCCTGCACCATTTTAGTTGCCCTCCTCTGGACCACCTCCACTCTGTCTATGTCCTTCCAGAGATGAGGTCTCCAGAACTGGATCCTGCAAAGTCATCCAGGCTGCCCTTCCTCTTCTGAGGTGCTATCCAGGGTCTTGGGTAATCCTCAACAGACAAATCTGAAATACCCCAAAATAATAGGATGAACACCACTTGGTGTCCAGATACGCTTCTTTATTTTAACTCCACACAACCTCAGGGCAACATTTCATGGTGTAGCTACTGCCTCAGGCCCTCTGTAATGTTAAAAAAAATGTAAAAACATTTTTAAGTCTATCAGAAAATTTCTCTTATCATTTAGACATAACACCACCACTACAGTGCTCTTCACAGTTCCACAAAATAACCCATTTTGTTGTTCACCCATGGGCTATCTCTTCACCAAAGCACTATTTAACTCTCTTATTATTCAGATCCCCTAATACACAGATGTGAGACGTAATGATTTTCATAAATCCCTGCTGTGCAGTTAAGAATCATTTAAACTGAAACAAATACTTCTGAATGTCTATTCACCCATTATATCAATGCATGCTCATACATGGACAACTCCTTAAAGATATTTCCACATTTCAATATTTCTAGCTCATATGCTTCACTACTTTATTTTATTTATTTCACATTTCAGATTACTGCCTTTGAGCCCAGAGGATCTTTTACAAAGGTTCCATGTCAAAACAGCAGTACAAACAAAACAGGGTCATAGTTGGAACAGATAAAACAAAACACACATGGTAAAAACATACTGAATTCAGGACAAGCATCAATTACTTATTATAGTTAAATGGTGTTAGGTAAGAACATCAAGTATTGCATGATAGGCAGTTTTTAAACAATGATTAGATAGAGGCTCATATGGATAACAGCTGCGGGTTTACAAAAAAATCCTGTCAAAGTGCAACCAAGGAAGAGAGAAGCAGTCTGCGTTCAGACTTTGTCAGAGATAGGGAAGGAGGGTTGGAACTAGGGATAGGAAATATTTTAATAAAGGCAAGGAGGAAGCAGGTAAGGAGGCAGCAATTGAAAAGGCATACCTTGGGAACCAGGTGTGCTATGCTTGTTGCTGTGGGATGTTTTGTAAGTGCAAACAGGTTACTGGATTAGCAGCCAATACAGGCATTGTTGAATGGATGGGGGACAGGGCTAGGGCAAGCGGAGGACAGGGCAAGCTAGGACTGATAGGAAAGTAAAGAAGGGGTGTGGATGTGGGGGGGGGGGCATGCTGGGTAGCCACTGCCTCAGGCCCTCTGTAATGTTAATACTTGTGTGTTTCTTCCTTTTTTCAGTTCCAGTCATCTAAATATCTAAAAATATACACATTTGTATCCATATTTTTTTTTATCTAACCAACGAAATGCTTTTGATTTTACCTTTGATCAATTGCAAGGCTACACCTGTAGTTCTATGGGCTGAGCAACAAACCACTCCTCCAACAGGCCTTTAAAGGCTGTTCCTCCTGGCTAGCCCAGGATCGTTTTCTTTTGTTGCCCCACCATCCTCCCCTCCTCCTCCAGTGGCACGTCTCTCTTACGTGAGCTTCTTCCTAAGTTACCTTTAGCCAAAGGAATCATTCCCACGGCACCTATAGGGGTGGAACCCTCCTCTAGGGATCCTCGCCATCATGCCCATATAGGGTGGTATATCCCACTGATAGAGAGGTGAACAGACACAATTTATCTAAGTCACACAAGCATATATCATACCAAGTTGCATAAGCACATCAAACTTGTGTTGGGACCACTGAACAACACTACAGCTTCCCTTGTGGATGCTACTATCACTGTGGCAATATGAGCAAAAAATCATTTTTTGAACATCCATATACTAATAAAAGGTTTCCCATCAGACAGCACATTAATTGTTCTACGGACCATGTTATCTACCTTCTCCCTATTCAAATGTCCATGTAATAAATTATATGTGTGAAAGACAAAAAGAGGACTGAAAATAAGAATTGGAGAATATTAAAGTGATAGTAGAACAAATGATGAAAACTCTGCAGTGGCAAAATACTTTAATACTGCAGGTCATTCGGTGACCTCCCTTCGATCCTTGGGATTGGAACATGTGCAGGCTCCAGCAAGGAAAGATGTGGACTGGGACAAACGTTTACTGAAAAGGGAGGTCTATTGAATACACACGTTGGACTGCTTCAATGCAGAATGTGGACTGAATGAACAGCATGACTGAACATTGTTTTGGTGAAACATGATAATGGGTTCTGTTGTCACAATTTAGGGCTGTGATGATTTGATTTACAATCTTAGCCTAGGCTTTCACTGATTGGACACAGCTGTCTGGGTTTCTGTGGACTGTACAACTGCTCCCCTCTCATCCTCTGTATCTTGGAGAGGATACTCCATATATTTAACATTTTGGAGCCTCTTCTGATGTCTGCAACCCATTATGGGGGTTACTGATTATTATCTCCTCTTTATAAGAATTAAGAAAATTAAAAAAACAGTGTAATTAGCAAAAGCAAGAAGGCGGGGGCTGAACCGCTGCAGTATGTCAGTGAATATGTCACAGGGAGTTCCGCTGAACACCTTTCCTCTACACCATAGAACTCATACATTGCCTGCAATCTAGCAGGCAGCTGTGATAACACTTTTAGGTGGAGACAGTGCTGACGTCATCCATGACATATTTCCCCCCACCACAATGCGATATTTAAACCAGGCAGGTGTGAGTGGCTGTCTGCTCCTGTACACTGTAGGAATCAGATGGTAGCATCACAAATAATCCCATAACTCATTTAAGGTACTCACTCTGAAAGACATTAAAGGAAAGCATAATACTGGATTTGATTTAAATGGAGAGTAAAATTGTGTCACATATATTATACAGGAAAGAAAAACTGTTTTGGCATATGAGTTTAGAAGCTAAAGGTGGAGTCATTCAGTTAGAGAAAGTGCTTTTTATTTGAGGTAAGGCAAATTGCTGAGATTAAAGGTAAAATCAGAAACATTTCATTGAAACATAGAAACATAGAAACTTAGAATTTGATGGTAGATAAGGCCTGCTTGGCCCACCTAGCCTGTCCATTTCCCTACCTAATGGATAAGCTGCAGATTCTAGTTGACCAACAGCCTATTTCCTCCTACCCTCCCCACTAGAATTGCCTTACGTCTGTCCCATGCATTCTTGAATTCCCCCACTGTTTTTGACTCCACGACCTCCTCAGGAAGGCTGTTCCATGCATCCACAACCCTCTCCATGAAAAAATACTTCCTCACATTACTTCTGAGCCATCCTCCTTCTATCTTCAAATTGTGCCCCCTTGTTCTTGCACATCTCTTTTTCTGAAAGATGCTACCCTCTTGGACTTTGTTGATTCCCTTGAGGTACTTGAAAGTTTCTATCATGTCCCCCCTCTTCCCTCCTTTCCTCGAGGGTATACATATTAAGTTCCTTTAGTCTGTCTCCATATGTTTTCTGGTGCAGACCCTGCACCATTTTGGTTGCCCTCCTCTGGACAGCCTCCACCCTGTCTATATCTTTGAGGAGATGGGGTCTCCAGAACTCCACACAGTACTCCAGATGAGGTCCCACCAACAGTCTGTACAGAGGGATAACAACTTCCTGTTTTCTACTGGTGATGCCTCTCGCTATACATCACAGTATCCCCTCAGCCTTCCTTACTGCCTTCTCACATTGCTTGCCCACCTTTAGGTCATCTGCTATAACTACCCCTAGTTCCCTTTCCATTTTTGTTGTTGTCAGTATCTCACCCTCCATTGTGTACTCTTCCCCGGGATTTTGTTTCCTAGGTGCAATACTTTGCATTTCTTTGCGTTGAATCTAAGCTGCCATACATTTGACCATTCCTCCAACCTTGCCAAGTCCCTTCTCATCCTTTCCAATCCACCTTGTGTATCAACCCTGTTGCAGATCTTTGTGTCATCTGCAAAGAGACATATGTTTCCTTCCAGTTCCTCTGCAATGTCACTTATAAAGACATTAAAAAGGACCAGGCCCAGTACTGAACCCTGCAGTACCCACTAGTAACCCCCCTTTCTTCACCGTGGACTCCGTTTACTATTACTCTCTGCGTTCTGTTGTCTAGCCAATGTTTTGCCAAGGCTACAACCCTGGGACCCACTCCCAGGCTGGCTAATTTGTTTATTAATCTTTTATGTGGGACTTTGTCAAATGCCTTGCTAAAGTCTAGGTAGGCCATGTCTACAGCTCCTCCCTGGTCTACTACTTTGGTCACCCAGTCAAAGAAATCAATTAGATTTGTCTGACATGACCTTCCTGCTGTGAATCCATGCTGCCTTGAGTCCTGTGCCCCACTGGCCTCTAGGTACTCAATAATTCTTTCCTTCAGAAGTGATTCCATCATTTTCCCTACCACTGAGGTCAAACTGACAGGTCTGTAGTTTCCTGCCTCTGTCTTGCTCCCACTTTTGTGAAGGGGAATCACATCTGCCCTCCTCCAGTCCTCAGGTACCACATCATCCTCCCTCGATTTGTTAAAAATGGTAATGAATGGTGTTTCTAGTTCTCCCTTAGTTCTTTTAGAATTCTGGGGTGAATCCCATCGGGCCCCATTGCTTTGTCCACCTGCAGTTTTAGGAGTTCTTTCAGAACCCTTTCTTCTGTGAAAGGACTGATATCAACCCCCCTATCCAGAGTGCTTCAATTGACTGGATTAGGTACCTCCCCCTCCTCTTCCTTTGTGAATACTGAGCAGAAGTATTCATTCAGTATCCCTGCTTTTTCGCTGTCCCTCTCTGCCCACCTACCCTCCTCTTTATCCAGCCTCAGTATTCCTCCCTTTGTCTTTCTTTGCTCCCTAATGTACCTATAAAAGGTTTTATCCCCCTTCTTAACAGAGTTGGCTATCTTTTCCTCAGTTTGGGCCTTTGCTATTCTGACTGCCTTCCTTGCTTCCTTCTGCTTTAACTGGTACAGTTCTCTGTCCTGCACTTTCTGTTTCCTTATACTTCCTGAATGCTATCTTTTTCTCCCTAACCTTCCCCGCCACCTCTTTTGAGACCCATAGTGTTTTTTTCTTTCATTTTGATTTGTTTATTTGCTTCACACAAAAGCTTCTTGCCTCTGTGATGGCAGTTTTGATGTTTCCCCATTGTTGCTCCACCCCTCCTTCTTGCATTTTTGCTAGTGCTTTTCTGAAGCACTCTCCCATTTTGACAAAATCAACCCTCCTGAAGTCCAGTACCCTCACTTTTGTATGGCTTTACTCTACAGCTGAGTTTATTGTGAACCATACTGTTTGGTGGCCACTTGTTCCCAGATGGCTACCCACTCCTAGATCGGAGATCCTCTCTCCATCCCCATTTGAGAGTACCAGGTCTAAGATTGCTCCCTCCCGAGTGGGTTCCAACACTAGGTGTCTGAGGAATGCCCCCTGTGGGGCATCAAGAATGGCCCTGCTCTTGGATGTGGCTGCAGCAAAGGTGCTCCAGTTAACATCTGGCATATTCAGGTCCCCCATCAGCAATATCTCCCCTCTCTCTGCCATCTTAAGTATGACTTCTATCATTTCCATTGGTATCATTGGTTATATAAAAAATATGGTTACAAATGTGTGTAATGTTTTAGATGTTTATGATGACCTGACTTGAAATAAAGCAAGAAACACACAAGTATTAGTCAAGCATATGAGGTACAAATATTGAAATGTGGAGATTCAATATCTTCAAGGAGTTGTCCATATATGAGCATGCATTGAAACAATGGGTGAAGAGAAATTTAGAAGTATTTGCTTTAGTCTGAATGGTTCTTTGCTGCACAGCAGTGTGTGTGTGTGTGTGTGTGTGTGTGTGTGTGTGTGTGTGTGTATTTATTTAGTTAGTTATTATTTCAAAAGTTTCCCCCAGAAAGACATGCTGAGCTGCTAACAGCTCATTTCCAGATGTGTCCTGGGGGTAGTGGATGTGGAAAATCATATACTGCAAATGCAATTTATCAAGGAGCATAATTGAAAATTGAATACCACATTATAACAGATTTGTGTATTAGAGAAAAAAAGAAACAGAATGCCAGGGCAAAACTACTGGGTGAGAAAAAAAAAAAAAGAGTCATAAAGGAGAGACTTTCAGGAGAAAGTAGATGAGGCACAGCAAATTGGCAAGGGAATAGAGGACCAGAGTTTAGGAAAACAGAACGAGAAAGTAGATTGACCAACAGTAGACTTTCTAGTTGAAAAAATGAGGGAATGAAAAGTATTATTGCTTGGAGGGTAGTTGGAAGTTGAGGGAGAGGACAAGAAAGATGTAAGGTAGGAGGGAAGGGAACTAAACCATTGTTTAGATATAAAGGAGACACAATGGGAAAGGCACTTGGCATCAAGAGAGGGAAGGGCAGAGCAGAGTGAGCAATGGTGGTTATGAGGAGAGCAATCTAAAGCAAACTGAAAGAATGAGTGAAAGAGAGGGTCCAGTCTGGCAAGGGAGGATTTGGGAGCACCACTATAGGCTATGTCACCATAATCAAAAATAGAGAGAACTGACTTCTGGTTGGGATGCCAAGCTATGTAGATGCAGGATTGATCAGCTCCCGCTAATTCTCTCAATATTTTGCCTTAAAACCTCACCCCACTAGGTCACAGAAGTAAATTCATGTTCGGCACTTCATTGTCTTCATGACAGCTTGCTCCAGAAATTGGGCGATGCAGTGAACTGCTCTCAAGCAACAAAAATAAAATCTAGCACCTCTGCTCGGTGTGAAGGAAGACTTGCCTACTAGGTTGCAAGTACACCATGAGCATGACCTCTCAAGTGATTCTGAGGAAGAGGGGGAGGACTTTACGATCCCCTCTGGGCAGTTATGCCGGGATCTCCAGCGCCTGACTAAAACCCTGAACAGTATCAGCTCAGAGGTGAAGGAGAATAAACAGAAATTACAGCAGCATGACCAGCAGCTACAAAATATTGAGACTCACCTCATCACCATGCTGAAACCCTGGATCTGCATAATGGAGCTCTGCTACAGCTCCATGATTGCTCCCAGCTGCTGTTGGAGAAATTGGAGGATCTAGAAAACCACTCGCACAGAGTTAACTTGCAACTCCATGGCCTCCAAGAACGCACTGAAATGGGGGAGATGGCCGAATCTATGGAAAGGCTGTTAAAAGAATTACTAGATTTGGACAAGAACACCCCCTTAAATATTATTAGAGCACATCGGGCCCTGGCAGCGCCACCGAAGGATCCCAAAGCTAGGCCACATTCAGTGGTAATGGCCTTTCTTGATTACCGTACAAAGGAGATGGTACTGCGCAAGGCCTGGGCCTGAAAAGAGATAATCTTTGGAGATACAAAACTGTTTGTGGAACCAGACTATGCACCAACTTCTATGGCAAAAAGGAAGTTATGGTTTCCAGTCATTAAAGCGCTACGCAGTAAAGGCTTAAAAGCACTGGTGGACTTTCCTGCCAAATTAAGAACTATCTCTGATACAGACTCCAAAGTCTTCAAAAGGCCCCAGGATGCCAGAAAATACCTGGCCTCACTAGAAATTCAGCTGGATGAATACATTGACCCTGTAGCGATCAGGGGCCTGCAGAAACGCCAATGGCAATTGGTGGGGGGGGCAAGTCTACGTCCTCGAGCGGGCAAGCAAAGAGAAAACAGAGGAGTCAGAATCTGGTCCAAGATTCGTTCGACCAAGCAATCCCCCACAAATGAAGCAAGGCAGAAACTGACCCTGAAGAACAAGATGGAGGCATGGATGGCGAGTGAAAATCCTTACCAGAACTTTCTTGTTTTGAGGTATCAGAGAGGCTGGGGCCTCTCCAGGACTATCAAGAAATACCTGTTTCTCTTATTTGTCCAGTTAAGCTTGGTATTGTTTTCAAAGTGGTTGAGGGGTAGCTACCTGCTTGACAGTATGGAGGAGGGGGGTCGAATGCTATTTTGCAAACTTTGAAGGTTTAGTACACAGTAACCATTAATTTAGGATGCCTTACATGACCTGCAAACAGATATATTTTGTTTAAATCCTGGTGGGGAGGGAATCACAAACGCATAGATGGGGAAGGGGGTCCTGTAGCCCTACCCATGCAGCTATATTGAGGGAGAGGGGGGCATGGCGGAAGTTGACTTTTATAGCCTTGGCACACTCACTGTGGCTGCTCTATAGCAGTGGATTTGGGGTAGAGCAGTGAGGTGCAGAGCACACTCTAGTACCACCCGGGCATCATATGAAATCTAAAGTATGACGGGCTTCTAGTGAAACCTTGGAAGTTAATAGGGATCATTGAACATATTTTGTTAATGCATGGGCAACAAGAAGAGTTTACGGGGTTATTACAACTGTTCTTCATGTTTGTTAACCTATGGTTATGTTTTTTTATTCTTTTATTGATCGGCCAGGTATACCCACATTCCACCCTGTACACATACCATACATGGTATGAAAGGTTAGACTCTAATGTATGCAGCTCAATGAATGCAGACCCTACATGTCTCCCATGGATAAGTTAACAATTTCCACATATAATGTTTGGGGGCTTGGTAATCCTGTTAAATGTACCCGAATTCTCTGAGAACTTAAAAAGGTGAATATTCAGGTGGTCCTATTGCAGGAGACCCACCTTACAGCCGCTGAGCACTTGAAACTATGCAAAAGCTGGGTGGGTTAAGTATTTGCCTCCCCTTACATTGCACATCCCCATGAAAGTGGTACAGCCATTTAGTGCATAAGGATTGCCCACTAGAAATAGAAACAGTGGAAACTGACCCAGAAGGCCAGTTTGTGAAGCTTTGAGCTGTCTACCGGGATGTCCCCTGCCTAATAGTCAATCTGTATGCCCCAAATGAGGATAAGGAGGCTGCTTGGTTCCTTAAAAATACCCTGGGAGAGTTTATGGACCTGGAGAGTAGGCTCTGTGTCCTAGGAGGAGACTTTAATACAACTCTTATGCCATCTTTAGATAATAGAGGGGGGCCGGGGGGAGTAGGAGAAGTCTGGCTGGTTTGATGTTGGCCAGATGTATCCAGCTAGCAGGTCTATGGGATGTGTGGCAAGATCTACAAGGCCAAGTAAGAGACTACACCCATTATTCCAACAGGCACAACTGCTACACTAGGATAGACATGCTGTTCCTGTCAGAAACCTGGCTACACTGTGCACAGTCTTGCAAGATTCTCACCCGCTCCCTCTCTGACCATGCACCAGTGACCCTGGGGCTCACTCTGGCTCCTGCTACCCATAATTCACACAGGAGACTAAATATTGGCCTGATAAACTCCCCAGGCTTCAAGGATCTGATCTGTGACATTATTTAAATGTATGATAGTCAAAATGTAGTAGGGGATATTTCCCACGCTGTGCAATGGAGGAGGGCAAGACCAGAGAATTAGAGGACGAAGGGAGGGAACTTGAATTCCAGCACAAGATCACTTTAAATGCAGCCACTAAAAGCCAATTAGAGGAGTGTCACTCAGTTCTGGAAACTGAATTGCAAACTCAGTTGGAAGGGCAATATAGATGAATAAAACAGGGATACTACGGGGGGGGGATAGGGCAGAAAAATTACTGGCAGCCAGACAGAGGGAGGAACAATTGAGCAGGTTAATTCTTCAGCTTAGGCATCTGAATAAAGTGGGCCCTCTAACCAGTAAGCCAGAAGAAATAACCCAAATATTTGCATCATAGTATACAACTCTGTACTCTCAGAAAAACTTAGAGAGCTTTGAAGATCTCACAAGGGAATTATTCCAGCATGCACACATTAGAGCTCTTACTCAGGAAGCGAAAGACTCACTGGAGGCAAATATCACAGGGGAAGACCTACAGGCACAAATTAAAAAGCTTAAAAATGGAAAGCCTCTAGGCTTGGACAGTTTCTCAGCCAAATTTTATAAAGCTTTTGAGGCTCAGTTTGTCCCCTTCCTGGTGCCAGTGTTTCAGGAGATCTTGGGGGGGATGATACTGGAGTCGTGGCTGGAAGCACAAATTTAAGTCCTCCTCAAAGAAGGAAAGGACCCTACAGAATGTGGGTCGTATTGATCCATTTCCCTCTTGAACGTAGATTTAAAACTATTTACAGGCTTGTTAACAGGCAGTGATTCCCTCGGTGCACGAAGACCAGACAGGCTTCGTTATGGGAAGATACTTTCTAGATAACATTTGGAGACTTTTGAACATTATTACCTCTCAAAAATCATCCCCTAACTTTCAAATAGCCATATTCATGGATGCAGAAAAGGCGTTTGATAGGGTTAATTGGCATTTTCTAAAAGCAACCATGGATCGTATGAATTTCAGCCCTAAATTTTTAGCAGTCATATCCAGACTATATACCAGACCTATGGTACTGGTGAGAGCCAATGGAATCAGCTCATGCCCCTTCCCCTTAACAAGGGGGTGGGCAGAGAACAAGCAGAGCACCAAGAGGAAGGAGCTGCTGGTAACTAAACTTCTCTACTGGGACTAAGAACTAGAACTCTTATACCGGGACCTTCAATTTAGGATAAAAAAAGCTAGTGTGTTTGTCAGAGTTAGTTGAAGTGAATTGTTATCTGTTATCTGTTATCTGTATAGTTATCTAGGTGCTTGTCACAGGTGGCTGAAGGGAATTATTATCTGTGAAATTAACTAAGTGTAGAAAGATTTGCAAAGTAGGGGGAGTGGCTTAGCTAGAAGGAGCCAGATTAAAACCAGATTTAAACACTGCCTTCGATAGCTTCTGCCAGGGAACAAGCAGAGCACCAGGAGGAAGGAGCTGCTGGTAACTAAACTTCTCTACTGGGACTATATTGCCCTCCTTCCCTCCCCACCACCCCCCACCAAAAGGCAGTTCTACTTTTATAGGCATAGGATTTGACTGACAACAGAAGCTTCCTGTTTGGGAGCAGAAAGTGAGTGATCACAGAGCCACCAAAGACTCACCATTCTAAAAGGGCAAGGGTAGCTCTCCGTCCCCCCAACTGCTGGAGGTCTGACTCTAAGCAAGTAAGGAGACTACTAAGAACTATAGGAACTTCCTGTCTCAGAACAGGAAGATCAGGAACTAAAAGGGCACAGAGGCAGTATGTAAGTAGGGAGAGAAAAAAAAAACAAAGAGAGGAAAGAGTAAGTACTCCAAACAACAATTAGGGGGCCAGAAATAAGACATGATGGGAGTGGTACAGTGCAGTGACTGTGGAGCAGCAGTCTTCCAGGAGACATTCTGGAGGATGCGGTGTTGTCCCATCTGCAGACACCTCTCTGGGCTGAGGGAGGAGGTTGCTCATCTCCAGGCTGAGTTGGCCAGGATTTGGGGGACTTCTTCTCCCACCCAGGGACCACCAGGGTCACTGCCGTTGCCTCAGAGGTTGCCAAGAAAAAGGGGCGTTTGGACCACACTGGGCTCAGGGAGGGTGAGGGTGGTGGAACAGAGGCACATTCCTCCAGTTGTACCTCTCAACAATTTCTATGCCATTCTGGAAAAATGTGGTTCCTCTATGGAGGCACCCACAGTGGAGATCAAGGAGGATGCTGGGAACCTCCACAAAGGATACCCATAGGAGTGTGACATGGGACCCTACAGGGTAAGGAAACAACTCCTGGTGGGGAACGCCATTGTTAGGAAGGTAGAACTTTGGGAGGAAGGGGAGAGGGAGGTAAGGTGCCTACCTGGCACCATGGCTTAGAGGGACAGGGAGCAAATCCTCAGGACCACAGGAACAGTTGCACAGGGGAGGGAGCTGGATGTCATTGTCCACCTAGGGACAAATGACCTGGCTAAGAGAGGGATCAGAGCAGTGGAAGAAGCATTTGTAGAGATGGGGAGGGACCTTAGACAAATAGCACGCACGGTAACCTTCTCGGAGATGCTGCCTGTCTATGGCACGGGTGAGGCTAGGGTGCTCCACACCATGGGATTCAATCAGTGGTTGAAAAACTGGTGCAGATCTCAGGGATTTGGCTTCATTGGGGACTGGGGGTCCACCTGGAGGGATGCAGGCCTATAGTGGTGTGATGGTCTGCATCTGTCCAGGAGGGAAACCAGGATCCTAGGTGATAGGTTTAAATGCTTCATTGGCAAGCATTTAAATTAGCTAAGGGGGGAGGCACCAGAGAGGAGCAGGGAAATCCTCACGCCCCCCCAAAAAAATCAGGGTACTAAGTTAGGTAGACACCAACATAGAGATGACGACTGGGAGAAGAGCAGGGGTAAATGGAGAAAGTGACAAATGCAATAAGGACAGGGATGGGGCAAAATGGGGTAAGGCCATCAAGAAATGGAGGCTAATGAGTACCAATGCCCGTAGTCTGGGCAAAAAGCTCCCTGAACTGGTGGCCTTGATGGAAGAGGGATGCCTGGCTATTGTAGCAGTCACAGAAACATGGTACACAGAGAACCATGACTGGGATGTTAACATACCATGGTACACAACCTACAGGAGAGACAGGGAGGGGAGAAGAGGGGGAAGAGTAGCTCTCTATGTAAGGGAAGGGATAAAAGCAACTGAATGAAAGAGTAAACAGGGAGGAGAGAAGGCACTGTAGGTCAGCTTATAGACTGGAAATGGTGCCACAATCCACACAGGGGTTGTATACAGACCCCCATGTCAGGAGGAGGGAATGGACAATGATATGATAGAAGACATACTTAGAATGGCAGAGAAAGGGGAGATACTGTTGATGGGGGCCATTAATATGCCAGATGTTAACTGGAGCAACTTTGCTACAGCCACATCCAAAAGCAGGGCCATTCTCGATGCTCTTCAGGTGGCATGCCTCAGACAGCTAGTTTTGGAACCTACTCATGAGGGAGCAATCTTAGACCTCATACTCTCAAATGGGGACAGTGAGAGGATCTCAGATCTAGAAGTGGGTAGCCATTTGGGAACAAGTGACCACCAAACAAACAGTGTGGTTCACGATAAACTCAGCTACAGAGTCAAGCCATACAAAAATGAGGGTTCTGGATTCAGGAGGGCTGACTTTGGCAAGATGGGAGAGTGCATTAGAAAAGCACTAGCAAACAGACTAGGAGGAGGGGTGGAGCAATAATGGGGAAATATCAGAACTGCCATCACAGAGGCAACACGCCTTTGTGTGAAGCAAATAAACAAATCAAAATGAAAGAAAAAGCCACTATGGTTCTCAAAAGAGGTGGCAGTGAAGGTTAGGGAGAAAAAGATAGCATTTAGGAAGTATAAGGAAACACAGAAGGAGCAAGACAGAGAACTGTACCAGTTAAGGCAGAAGGAAGCAGGGAGGGTAGTTAGAATAGCAAAGGCCCAAACTGAGGAAAAGATAGCCAACTCAGTTAAGAAGGGGGATAAAACCTTTTATAGGAATATCAGGGAGCGTAGAAAGACAAAGGGAGGGATAGTGAGACTGAATAGAATGGACGGTGGGTGGGCAGAGAGGGACAGTAAAAAAGCAGGCATACTGAATGAATACTTCCATTCAGTATTCACAAAAGAGGAGGTGGGAGAGGTGCCTAATCCAATTAACAGAAGCACTCTGGATAGGGGAGTTGAACCCAGTCCCTTCACAGAAGAAAGGGTTCTGAAAGAAGTTCTAAAACTGAAAGTGGACAAATCAATGGTGCCAGATGGAATTCACCCCAGAATTCTAAAAGAATTAAACAGAGAACAAGTGTCACCACTGACTACCCTTTTTAACAAATCATGGGAGGATGGTGTGGTACCCGAGGACAGGAGGAAGGCAGATGTAATTCCCCTTCACAAAAGTGGGTCCAAGACAGAGGCAGGAAACTACAGACCTGTCAGTTTGACCTCTGTGGTAAGGAAAGTGATGGAATCACTTCTGAAGGAAAGAATTGTTGAGTACCTAGAGGCCAGTGGGGCACAGGACCCAAGGCAGCATGGGTTCACAGTGGGAAGGTCATGTCAGACGAATCTCATAGATTTCTTTGACTGGGTGACCAAAGTAGTAGACCAAGGAGGGGCTGTGAACATGGCCTACCTAGACTTTAGCAAGGCATTTGACAAAGTCCAACACAAAAGATTAATAGTCAAATTAACCAGCCTGGGAGTGGGTCCCAGGTTGGTAGACTGGGTAAAACATTGGCTGGACAACAGGACACAGAAAGTAATTGTAAATGGAGTCCAATCTGAAGAAAGAGGTGTTACTAGTGGGTACCGCAGGGTTCAGTACTGGGTGCAGTCCTTTTTAATGTCTTTATAAGTGACATTGCAGAGGGACTGGAAGGAAAAGTATGCCTCTTTGCAGATGACACAAAGATCTGCAACAGGGGTTGATACACAGGAGGCGTGGAAAGATGAGAAGGAACTTGGCAAGGTTGGAGGAATGGTCAGAAGTATGGCAGCTTGGATTCAATGCTAAGAAGTGCAAAATAATGCACCTGGGAAACAAAAACTCAGGGGAAGATTACACAATGTGGGGAGAGGTAGTGACAACAACAGAAATGGAAAGGGACCTGGGGGTAATCATATCAGATGACCTTAATGTTGGCAAGCAATGTGAGAAGGCGGTAGGGAAGGCTGGGGTGATACTGAGATGTATAGGGAGAGGCATCATCAGCAGAAAACAGGAAGTTGTTATCCCTCTGTACAGACAGTTGGTGAGACCCCATCTGGAGTACTGCATCCAGTTCTGGAGACCACATCTCCACAAGGACATAGACAGGATAGAGGCAGTTCAGAGGAGGGCAACTAAAATGGTGCAGGGTCTGCACCACCAAGGAACCCTCCTCTTGCTGATCTCTCAGCCCCTGATCGGGGAAACTTCTGAGCAGCCGGGGCTACCTGGGTCAGCCGTCCACACCACCACTGCTCACTGCCAAGGAACCCTCCTTTTGCTGATCTCTCAGCCCCTAATTGGGGAACATCTGAGTGGCCGGGGCTACCTGGGCCAGCCATCCACAACACCAGTGCTCACCGCCAAGGAAACCCCCTCTTGCTGATCTCTCTGCCTCTGATCAGGGAAACATCTGAGTGGCCGGGGCTACCTGGGCCAGCCGTCCACACCACCACTGCTTACTGCCAAGGAACCCTCCTCTTGCTGGTAAGCTCTCAGGCTGAACTGGGAAGTGCTGAAAGGCTCCCATTGGCCGCTGCCTGTTGCTTCCATCTCCTGTTGGACTGTTGTGCTCCGCGCGGCCACTGATTGGCCCTGCAATCTTGACTGATTCAAACTGTTCTGCTGGGCTCTGCGCCCATAGACTTCAGTGGGTTTCGGAAGAAGAAAATTTTGGCTTAATTGCTAGACAGCTTGCTTATTTGTCTGTTAAAGTCTCAATTAATGTGTAGACCAGTCTTGATGTTCTCAGCACTCGACTTCTAAAAACTCTGGGTCTCAGCCAATAATCTAGGCTAAATTACTAGGCTGCTTGATATTTTTTTGCCAAAATCAAAATTAATTGTGTAGACCTGCCTAAATGTTTTAGCATTGAGCTGTAAAGGGCAGTTGAAACTGCTGTAATTTAGAGCTGTGAAGTAATTCCTGCCCCTCTGCATTCACTCTTTCTCTCCAACCTCCCCCCTGCTGCTAAACCCCGCATCTCTCTTCTCCTCCCCTTGTAAATGTCATATTCTACTAAATCTCCCCTCTGTCCTCCCCCTGGTGCCAGTTCAGCTTATTTCTTTGTCTGTGGCAGCCTCCCCCCCACCCCTCTGCCAAATTCCCCTCTCTGTCTCTCCACTGCACACGCCCCTGATTTACTCTCCAATGTCACCCTTTGTTATTACTTTGACTCACATTCTGTTGTGCTGTTCCTTCCCTCAGATCTCTCAGCCCCTAATCGAGGAAACATCTGAGCAGCTGGGGCTACCTGGGCCAGCTGTCCACACCACCACTGCCCACCGCCAAGGAACCCTCCTCTTGCTGGTAAGCTTCCAGGCTGAACCGGGATGTGCTGAAAGGCTCCCATTGGCCGCTGCCTGTTGCTTCCATCTCCTGTTGGACTGTTGTGCTCCGCACGGCCACTGATTGGCCCTGCAATCTTGACTGATTCAAACTGTTCTGCTGGGCTCTGCACCCATAGACTTCAGTGGGTTTCAGAAGAAAATTTTCACCCACCCCTCCCCCACCTCCCACCTTAATTAAATAGGCCTTAGCTCTGCCCACTTCTGCCTAGGGAACCGCCCTTTTGTTTTCTATTGTATACTCTCTCTCTCCTGTACCTCCTCTCTTTACTGCCCACTCTCCCTCCTCCCTGCTCCTCCTCCCCCTCTGCTAATCAACTCAGTCCCCTCACTGCCCCTGCCTCCTTTCTGTGCCTGACACCCTCCTTATATCTCCTACTGCCAGTCACTACATCACTCCGAGACTGGACAACCCCCCATTGGCATTCCTTAGCTCCCTCACACCCTCTCACTCCTGAACTCTATTCTAGAGCTGCTACCTCCTGTCTCCCTGTCTTGTTACACTCTTTAATGCCCCCCCACTACCTCTCTGCTACATTCTCCTCTTGTGCTACTGCCCTTGTCTCCTCACTGCCCCACCCTCTGCCCGTTCTCCCTCAGCCTCCTGCTTACCTAGTTCTCCCTACCTCCCTGAGCCTCCACCTCACTGCCTACCTCCTGCCACTTTCACTAGCTGACTCCCACCTACTCAGCACCTTGTGCCCGCTCTCCCCCCCATTCACATTGAATTATGTATGACACCGGTACTCTGTACCCCTTTCTCCTCACCTTATTTCCCTCTCCCTGCTCCTACATCCCCCCTGCTCATGCTTCCCAACTGTCCCGAACAACTACCAACTCACGCTGTCTCACCCATTCCATGGTACCCTCCCTCTTGATCTCATGTACCCGCCTTGGGCATCTCCAATCACTACGAAATGGCCCTCTCCCCCAAATGGCCGATGGGTACTCCCCCTGTCCACTGCTACTACTGCCACGCTTTACCCATGGCTCAACCCGTTTACTTGCCCTAATGAATCTCGGAGTTCTCTGGCCCAAAAAAATAGGTGCCAGTCATGGGTATCTCACACCAGTACTCTAAAATGTATACTTCTCCTGCTATTGTCGGGAAACATTCGTCCCAATCCCAGACCAGCCCCTACGATAAGAACAACTCAGACCAATCAAGCAGGATCCCTCTCAATAATCTCACTTAACATATGCAGTCTTCTTCACAAAATTGACACCCTTCAGACTTTTGCCTGCCAGCATAACCCAGACATACTAGCAGTCGTAGAAACCTGTCTCTCACCTTCAGTTCCCGACCATGCTATCACCCTCCCTGGGTATAATGTCTACCAACTTGATCGAACATCAAAAAGAGGTGGTGGCTGTGCTCTGTACCTTAAGGACATGATCCGGGGGCACCTCATCAACTTAACCCCCCAAACCACCACTGCACAGATTCATCCTGTCAAGATCCTTCTCGGTGCACACAATAAAGCCATCACAGTTGTCACAGTCTACATTCCACCGAGAGAGCAAGGTAATGGGCTTAATGCAGTCCTGGAGTTAATCAAATCTCTCTCACCTGACTCAGAAACCATCCTCCTCGGTGACTTTAATATTAACTGGCCTGCTGCAGACGCAGAGGCATACAGGGACTTGATAGCGGCAGCAAACCTTTCTCAGATGGTTAGCTCCCCAAACAGGACAAACTATAAAATGGGTACCAGCACCCTTCTGGATTGGATCATAACAAGCCATCCCACCAGGATCACAAACACCACTGTCCTCCCTGATACACTTAGTGACCACTCCCCCATCATCTGCTACTGGTCCAATAAATTCATCAAGCCCCCCCCCCAAAACCATTACTAGCCGAGTTCTACCTAGAGGCAAGCTACCTCATCTCAAAACCTTCCTTCGTTAACAGGATTGGTCCCCTATTCTCACTGCAACCAATGTGAACACTCATTGGAACACTTCATCAGGATCTTCAACCAAGCATGCAACATATTTGCGCCTCAAGAAGCGCAAGGCCAAAGCCCTATGTAACCCCTGGCTCACCAGAGACCTACTTAGATGACTAAAAGCTCAGAGACCACCTTTGGGAGATTGCCAGAAACACCGGAGAAGATTGACATTGCTAACTATAACGTGCAACGAAAATGACTGCACCAAATATATCCGGGATACGACGACCACCAATTTCCATAATGCTCTCACTAACTCATGGGGCAATGGTAGGCACTTATGGAATAACATTAAAGAAGTCACCGGGAAGCAATCTAAATCACCCCCGTCAGTACTCAGCATAAATGGTGAAACTACACTTGACCAGAAACTCATTACTGATACATTCAATGACACCTTCACGGACCTCAGTGCTATACTCCGACAGGGTTTTTTCGATGAGGTGGTTCCCCTTGCCCCCCCAGCCACCTCCAGCCACTCTCCCTTCTATTTTAAAGCAGTAAAAATGCATCAAGTCTGCAGCTACGTTACCAAAGCCATTTGCAACTCCAGAGCCAGCAGTGACTCCCTCGACCTCAAACTCCTATCACTCACACTTGAAGAAGTACTCCGACCACTGACCAGGATTTTCAACCTCTCCCTCAGCCATTTCCCTGACTTATGGAAATCTGCTACAGTAACCCCAATTCATAAAAGTGGTGACAAAACAGCTACTGAGAATTACCGTCCAATTTCCTTCCTACCTCCACTCTCCAAGACCCTAGAACAGATTGTGTCAGACCAGCTCACCGACTTCCTAGGCAATCACAACATCCTGTGCAAGGAGTAACATGGCCTTGGAAAAGGTCATAGCACCTCCATGGCACTACTTGAATTCACTGGTGCAATCTACTCACTCACTCGATAACAGTCATCTTACTGGGTCCACCTTCATCGACTTAACTAAAGCCTTTGATACCATCAACCACAATCTCCTACTTGCCCAGCTTCAACTAGCAGGGCTCTTACCTAACTCAGTGAACTGGTTCAAAAGTTACTTAGACAACCACTCCCAAAGAGTGAGAATTGCTGGCACACTCTCAGACCAAAGACCAGTCCGGTCCGGTGTCCCACAGAGCTCAATCTTGGGCCCCTCCTTTTCAGCCTTTTTCTTAACTCACTGCCAGAATCCTGCCCTGAACAGATGCTACTGTATGTGGGTGATGCTGTCGTCCTGGCATCCCACCATGATCCAGTCCATCTACAAGGTAACCTCCAACAGGCCTTCTCTGCAGTCGAAAACTGGTTCACAAAACACAGACTTATCCTTAACCAGAAAAAAACAAAGACCATGATCTTCTGCAGCTCCCAAAACAAACACAAACAATATCAGCTCTCCATTAAAACCAAGCAAGGAATCACCCTTGAATAAGTTCATACCTTCAAATACCTCGGCCTCACCCTCAACTGTAATCTCGCCTATGTCCCACACATCAATAACGTGGCAAAAGTAGCCAACACCAGGAGGGGCCTACTATTCCAACATAGGAAACATCTAACACCAGAAGCTCTGTCCATAGCTGTCCAGAGCTCCATCAGCAGCATCATTAACTACGGTCTCATTATCTATGGATCTGCCACAACCTTATCTCTCAGGCATGTTTTGACTTCCCTCAATCAAGACCGCCGACTCGGTACTGGTTCCCACCATCTCACCTACACCTGCGACCTCTACTCGAAAACAGGCTGGCTGCAACTGAACAACTGAATCAAATACCAAACCTGCATCACTGCTAAGAAAATCATGATGGGAAAGGCACCACCAGGAGTCAGCATCCTCCTCAAACCCAAAATCACCAACCGCAACACCAGGAACTCTAAGCCCCAAATCCTTCAAATCCCCCACTGCCACACGTCCCAAGGCCAAAGGTTGTTTGCATACAGGGCTCCGAGTTTGCTGTTCGAGCTCTCTAGTGACACCTCATCCACAGCAATGCTTGGAGCATTCAAAAAAAAGCTCCGCCACTCCATAACTGGCACCTCCACCTGTGCTTGCACCCCATAACATCTTTATTTCCTACGCTGCTTCTGATCTTATAGGTGTCAGTTTCTGCCCTCTCTTCTTGCACTTACCTGTACAATGCAACTTCTAATACACTTGCCCTGTGTTTGTCCTGATAAGGCCCTCAGCTGTCTCACACCCTGACCCTCTATGCCTATGCTTCCACTGCCCCTCAGCCCTCTCCCCTTCTTGCCCTCTTCCTCCTATTGTTTCTTGAGTTACTCATCGCTCAGTCTGATTTTGTCAAGCAAAGTTACTGTCTAAAACCATGTGCCTGTAACTGTTTTATGTTTTAGTGTCTGTTACCCTGTAACCAGCATGACGTGGAACCTTTGTAAAAGAGCCTTGCCTCAAAGGTGCTTTGTAATCCTAGACACAAATAAATAAATAAATACAATTAATAAGAGAAGCCATACGAGGAGAGACTAAAGGAGCTTAATATGTATACCCCTGAGGAAAGGAGGGAGAGGGGGGACATGATAGAAACATTTAAGTACCTCAGTGGAATCAACAAAGTCCAAGAGGGTAACATCTTTCAGAAAAAGAGATGTGCATGAACAAGGGGACACAATTTGAAGATAGAGGGGGGGACGACTCAGGGGCAATGTGAGGAAGTATTTTTTCACAGAGAGGGTTGTGGATGCATGGAACAGCCTTCCTGAGTAGGTTGTGGGGTCTAAAACTGTGGGAGAATTCAAAAATGCATGGGACAGACATAAGGCAATTTTTGTGGGGGGTAGGAAGAAATAGGCTGTTGGTTAAATAGGATCTGCAGCTTATCCTCTAGGTAGGGAAATGGGCAGACTAGATGGACCAAGCGGTCCTTATCTGCCGTCAAAGTCTATGTTTCTATGTTTCAAGAGGGACATGACTGGGGTGCCACCTCTCCCCCTTCTTTTTGCTTTAAGTCTCAAACTACTTGCAGTCTGAGTGCATGGAGATGGGAAGATTAAAGGGGTGATGGCCAGAGAGATAGAACAAAAAATTTCCCTGTGCGCAGATGATTCCCTGTTTTTCCTATCCTCCCCAGAACAATCTCTGCCCCCCCCCCCCCGGTTGACCTTTTGGACACATTTGGAAAAATATCAGGTTATAAAATCAACTTTCAAAGATCTGAAGTCCTCCAACTAAGTGGTGCCTGCTGTGCAGTTTTTAGAGCGACTTTCCCCTTTAAGTGGGCCCCCAGAAATCAGATTCGTTACCTGGACATACAGATAGTGGTGGATCTGACAAAATTATTTACAGTAAACTATGAACCACTCTGGTCTGCCATGGTAAAGGATCTAGCTAGATGGAAGTTCCTACCCTTATGTTTGGCGAGCAGAGTAGCCACGGTCCAAATGAACATACTTCCTGGGTTTCTTTTTTGTTTTCCTCTCTCCCGATTAGAATTCTAAATATTAACTGGAACAAGATACTAGGGCACATTGCTAGTTTTCTTTGGAATGGTAAGAGACCAAGAATAGCCAGGACAACTTTACAACTCCCAAGGGAATCGGGTGGGCTATCATTACCAGATCTTTCTAAATATTATCTGGCAGCTCAGGGAGCGATGGTGGTGACCTGGGCACAGCAGCGTACTTCATCCCTCTGGTATCTGATAGAG
This sequence comes from Neoceratodus forsteri, assembly GCA_016271365.2. Taxonomy (NCBI): domain Eukaryota; kingdom Metazoa; phylum Chordata; order Ceratodontiformes; family Ceratodontidae; genus Neoceratodus; species Neoceratodus forsteri. Next base: position 1,507,351,129 of record CM057456.1, read on the forward strand.
GATGTAGGTGTAGGCTTTAAACCTCTATACACCCAGGCCTTGACCAGCACTCCTTTGGCCCTAACTAGAACTATCAGAAACCATTGGGTTCGGCACAGCCTTCAGATTCTCTGGAAAATTAAAAAATATACTAACTCCAGAGGGCCTTGGCCCCCTCTCCTTAGTTAGGTATGAGACAAGTTTTTCCCTCCAGCATTAGATGCTGGGTATGCAGAGTGGGGAAGACGGGGACCCTTTCGCTTCACACAGTTCATAGAAACTAGAGGGTGCATATCCTTCCAATGTGCAAAGGAGAAGTTTGGCTGGGTGAACCTACAGTTTTACAGTTTCTCCAGTACATACAGATAAGGCACTTCATCAACTCAGACAGCAATATATATCACCTTACCAGACAATATACACAGTGGGAGGACTTTCTTTATGGGACAATCATGATTAAGGGTCCCCAGCATTATATCTCCAGCATATATAAACTCTTAGGGAGCCCAGCAGAGACCCCACTGGACTCACTGAGGAAAATCTGGGAATAGGAAGCAGGTGTTCCAATAGATACCTCCATTTGGAGTTGTAGATTAAAGATAGGGTGGAAGGTTACATCAGCACCCCCATGGCATGAATTTTTTTGGGAAGATTTTGGTGTAATTTTTCCAAACACCAGCAATTAAATGCCATTATAGTAACTCATGCTCCAACATGTGCTGGAGAGACTGTGGCCATATTGGAAGTCACTAGCATGTTTTCTGGGGATGCCACGCACTTGTCCCCTTCTGGCAATTGATTCAGCAGGCTGTGCATGGTGTGGCTGGAGTCCTTCTACCCTTACAGTTTGAGGAGTGGGTACTGGGATTCCTCGGAGCAATTAGCTCCAAAAGGGACACTAGAAAAGTTTTATTGACATCTATAGCTGTGGCCCTTAAATGTATTACTGCCAACTGGCTGAAGCACAGCCCCCCACACTAGAAGAGTGGATAGTTAGGATGAAGGGGGTTATATAAATGGAGGCCCTCACTGCCAAGCTGCTTCTCAGCTATGAGTCACATGAACAGAGATGGAGAGCATGGGACAGATGGCTCCTGTCCATAAACCCACTAACCAGTTAGCTGCAGAGGCCATGGGGTAGTGGGTTAGTCCAGTGGAGAGGTAGATAGAAGCACATTCATAGTTTTGGGAGATGAAATACATTTCACTTTAACTTTGGAGTCAAGGGTTGGGAAGGGGAGGATATACCTAATGGCTGAATTTTGACTAAATGTTCGATTTTTATTTTTATTTTATCTTGTTCATTGTTAAACTTGTTCCCTTGCCAATCCAGGGAGTTTCAGTCCCAGGGATTCTAGAATTCATTGTTAATGTACCTTAGCCATGGGGAGTCTCAGGTTGGAGACTAGAACCCAGACAAGTTTATCCTACAGCCATCCACTTATCAGAGTCTGTTATACATCTACAACTGAACAAGAGACTTTACCAGTGATTTACAACAGAGACTCTTAATTTTGAAATCTTTATTATTTATACGAATAACAATCTGTTAAGCATTCTTTTATATGAAATTGTATACAAGGCTGTATGATTCCAACTTCTGTAATAAAGCTGAGTTTAAAAAAAAAATAGGGAGTATCATCTATAAAACAGTTTCAAGGTGGACAGGAAGTGGGATACTAGCTTTATTCCTATATAACATTCCAAGCTTGGGGTGGAGCTTTTGGTGAACGGCATCAATATGCACCAAGAAATGAAGATGACGGTCAAGCCAGACTCCAAGGTACTTAAAAGAGGATACATCCTCAGTAATAGCACTATCAAGGATACAAAATGAAAGGAGAGGATTGAGTCTGGAAAGCCTCTGATGGCTGCCAAAAGTCATGGAGACTGTTTTTTTTTTTTTTTGGTATTGAGGGAAAGTCAGTTAGCCTGAAACCAGCACTGAATATTATTGAAATCCAGATGAAGCTGTGAGGTATGATCTTAGGAAGCGCTACCAGATGCAAAAATAACCGTATCATCAGTGTACATATGAATGGACATAGAGGAACAGACATATGGAAGGTCATTCAAGAATATGGAAAACAGAATAGGACTCAGAACAGACCTTGAGGGATTCCTAAACAGCTAGGAAGTGGTGCCGAAATGGTGCTTCCTATCTGAACAGCTTAGGATCTTCCCTCAAGGTAAGAGCGAAACCAGCTGATTGCAGAGTCACAGTGTCCTGCTGCTTTAAGCTTGTCCAGAAGGAGGGTATGTGCCATTGTGTCAAAAGCTTCAGCAAGATCAACAAAAATGGCAGACATGATCAGACCCTGATCTATACCTGTAAGGATGGAGTCAGTGAGCTAAAGAAGGGACATGGAAGTGGAGTGTGATTTCCTAAATCCAGACTGAAAGGGGGTGAAGAAGGAGGAGTCAAGAACAGGGAGAGAGTTGTGATAGTACATGGTGTTCCTGTAAGTTAGCTAAGGTAGGAAGGAGAGAGATAGGATGATAGTTACAGGGAGAAGTGGGATCACCACCTTTAGGGATAGGAATGACAGTAGCTTGCTTTCAGCATCAGGAACAGTAGCAGAGGAAAAATAAAAGTTAAGAAGCAGGGTGAAAGGCAGAGTTATGGCAGGGACTGGGAGAAGCTGAAACTTGGGATCAAGGCCATCAAGGCTACTACATTTATGAGAATTAAGAGCAAGCAAGGACTTAAGGGAAGCAGAGGCAGTGGTAGAAAAGAAGGAAAAGGAGAGATTTAAAGGAAGAATAATGAGGAGGAAAGGGGGGAGAAGGAGCAAGGATGAGAGAGTGGACACAGGTAGTAAAGTAGGAGTTAAATAGAAGGGTCTGAGATGAGGGAGTCATCAACCCTGAGAACAGGAGAGGGAGACTGGGTCAGAGGGGAGAACAGAGAATGGATAACTTTCCAGAACTTAGAGGGATGTTTAATGTTGTTCTGTAGTGTGGATGCAAAATACTCAGACTTAGCAAGTCTTACAGCTTTGGTACAGATGTTATGAAGGTGACAGTTCAGTTCAGTTTATGTATTATACTGGAAAGGCATTGTGAGCAAACGCTGCCTGTTTTCACAAGTGTCCAGTTTTTAAAACAAATACAAACAATTTCATACACCAAGAACAGTAAGACAATTGGGGATAAGCAGTATGGTCCAAACAGAACAGGTTACAAGAAAAAGTCAAAAGTCAAGGATGGTATTATAAAACTAAACAATGAGTTTGTTTTCAAACAAATACAGACAATTTCGTACATCATAAACAGTAGGACATTCGGTAATAAGCAGTATAGTCTAAGCAGCAGAAAAGGTCATAAGGTTAATGTCAAATAACACAATGGGTAATACAATCTAAACAATAAGTTTGAAGAGCAATAGAAAAAGGAAAGTGCTAGAGGAGGAGAAGTGAAAGGAGCAAAAGGAGGAGGGGAGGAGCAGTTAAGGGGAACAGTCAAGTAGGAGAACATCTGCAGCGAAATTTTCAATGATAGGTGGGTTATTAAGTTGTGTTTAAATGAGACAGTAGATTGACACTGGATGAGGGAAGGGGGAAGGGCATTGTAGAGTTTGGTGCACTTGAAGGTGAGGGTGTTTTGGCCATGGATGACCTGGCAGAAAGGGGTGATGAAGGAGAGGAAGGAGGAGGAGTATCGAGTGGTCCTAGGGGGGTCCGACAGAGGGAAAATGGATTAGATGCTGGGAGGAAGAAGGCGGAGGGAAAGTTGATGGGAAAAGATGAGTATCTTGCTATTGAGTCTGTTCTCAAGGGGGAGCCAGTTAGAAAGGCTGTAGAGGTCACAGTGGTGGATAAGTCTGGGCAGCACTAAGACAAAGTGGATCATGTAATGGTAGGTGGTGCAGATCTTGTTCATACTATTCTGAGATGGGGGGTAGAAGACAAGAGCTCTGTAATCGAAAAGTGGAAGCAGAAAACTAGAAGCTAGGAGTAGCTTTGATTCAGTGGTGAGGAAAGGGTTGGCTCTGTAGAACATGCCAAACCTTTTTGGTGGGCTTTCTTGATTAGTAAGTTTGTGTGAGTATCAATGTTCAAGTGGCAGTCAAGGTACAGATTGAGATATTTGAATTCAGAAACCTTGTCTATGAGGTTGCCATCATTATCCTGGAAGGAGAAATCAAAAGAGGCTGATTTCCAAGGGTTAGAGAAAACTATGGATTTGGTTTTCTTTAAGTTTAGGACAAGCCCATGAGAAGAGAACATGGAATGAAGAGCGAGAAAATCATTTTGAAGCTTGTCACGTAAAGACGAGGGTTCTTATCCTTGCAGTAGAAGGCCGTGTCATACGCATACAGGATAAGTTCTGTGTGCAGGGAAATTTCCGGGAAGGAGTTGACTATGAGAATGAACAGGAGAGGGCCAAGGATCAATCCCTGGGTAAGCTGCATTTTATGGGGCAGGAGTTGGAGAGGATGCCATTTATGGTGGTTTGATGGGACCTATGACTGACATAGTTACAGAACCAGCTGATGATGTCAGAGGAGAAGTGTAGACCGGAGAGGGTGGTAAGAAGGACATTGTGGTCAATGAGGTCAAAAACTTTTGTGAGGTCAACAAAGACTGACCCAGTGTGAAGACCATCGTTGGAAGCCCTATTGATGAAGTTAGTAAATTTAATGAGGGCAGTCTTGGTGTTATGACTTGCTTTGAAGTTGTGCTGAGCTTCGGTAAGAAGGTCATATTCCTAGAGGAATTGTATGGTCTGTGTGTGGACAATTTTTTCTAAGATTTTGGAGAGGGGGTCGAGGAGGGAGATGGGTCTATAGTTGTTGATGTCATCTTGAGGACCGGATTTATACAAGGATTTGATGATGGCATGTTTCCTTTTGAGAGAGATAGTGCCAGAGTAGAGGGAGTGGTTGAAAATGTTTGTAAGGGGGGGGCAGCAAGAAATTTGCATACCATTTTAAGGAATCTGAAATCAATATTGTCATGGCTGATGGGGGTTGTTGGTCTTGATTAGTTTAACTACCTCGGTGCATGAGAGGTAGCAAAAGTAGAAACTAGGGTGGGGGGACTGAGGTGGACTGAGGGGCGGACGTAATAGAATTTGGGAGGTTGGGCTTATACTTGTCAAGATTAGCGAAGTAGTTATTGAAAAGTGTTGAGACTTCAAGGTGATCCATGACCACCTGGCCGCTGAAGGAGATGCTGATTTGTTCATTGTATTGGCCTCTACCAATGAGGTGGTTAAGGATGTTCCATGTGTGCTTGAGGTTTCCATGTGAGCCACGTTATTTTTTGAACAGTAAGTATATTTTAGCAGCATGTACCACAGACTTACAGCAGTTGTGAGGGGTTTTATAATGTTGGAGGAGGTGAGGGAGCTTATTTTTCTTGTATTTTGCTCAGGCCCTGTCTCTTTCCCTCATGAGTTTACGGATGTCTGAGGTGATCCATTCATGGCTGTGGCCTTTAACCCTAATTTTTTTCATGGGGATGAGAGAGTCACAGATGGAGAGGAATTTGTTGTTGAACTCATCAAAGAGTGTGTCAAAGTCCAAAATAGATTCCGTGAAGGAGCAGTCAGTGTCTGCGGCTACAATAGCAAACTCAATAAGATCAATAGTTTGTCAAAGCAGCCGGACAGCCAATGAACTTGTGTGTGTCAAGCAAGGTCTCTAGTATGGAGGCAAGCCATAACCTCAACTGTAATCCACGGAAGATGACAGCCCCGTACTCTGTTTTTTCTCATGGAGCATGACAATCCCATACAGCTATAAATCTGGATTGAAAATATTGCAAGCCAGAATTTATATTATTAGCTGTTGCGATTGGGGACCAATCAGTAGCCCATAGGTCAGCTAGGAGAGAGAGGATGTCCAGAGATGTAAAGGACCTGAGATGAATACATTTAGGGGGTTTTATGAATATCTTTAAGTCTCACATCTAGGGGATCTGAATAATAAGAGAGTTAAACAGTGCTTTGGTGCAGGGATACCACATGGGTGAACAAAAATTTGGGACATTTTGTGGAACTGTGGAGAGCACTGTGGTGGTGCTGCATCTAAATGATAAGAGAACTTACTGATGAAATGTGTTTTTTGTTAAAGCTTTTTTAGCAGTCTAACAACACAGAGGGCCTGAAAATGTGGCTACACCACAAAATGTTGTCTTGAGGTTGTGTGAAGTTAAAATAAAAAGAGTATCTGGACTTTAAGTAGTGCTCATCCCATTATTTTCCGGTATTTTGGACAGAAACTACTACCAATAAAACATTTTTGAACAGGATTGAACATCTGGAGGATTGAAACATAAGATTAGAATGGCATGCTTTGTCATTAGGGGAATATGTTAAAAACAAAAGGATATCCAGGGGTTTAAGGGTACTTGTTGAGCCAAACTTGGGGTTTATGACTGTGGAGCTACATGAGAAATGGACAAAGATTAGAAATAAATGCTCTACAGATTTAATGTTAGCTTTAATAGAAACGATAATAGAGAAATGTAATAGATTGGCACCAGAAATACAACAGGCTTAGGAGGAATATAAGGCCAGGGGTACAACACCAAGAGTTTACAGCTTCATTGGAGAAACTTAAGAAGGCCAACCTCAATGTCTGCTGTCAGCACCGGATGTTCACTCATTTTGTTAGTGAGACTTTGGGATTAAGGCATCCCCCCTTTCATCTGACCCCTGATCCTACTTTGCTACTAGCCAGGTGCTTTCCTTGCCCTCTCATCTTCTTGTTTTCTCAGTGTTTGTACAGTTTGTGTTCCCACTCACTGATGTCCCATCATCTACTCTAGTCTAAGTTCCATAGCTCTCTGTGTGCCTGCTGTATGCTACTACAAGCCCCCACATGAGGTGGAGTACTAGCCCATGTCAAAGGGGCATAGGTCAGGAAGCACAGGCAAACCAGGAGAAGTTATAAAATTCACAAGTAGCATTTTATTGGAATCAATAACAATAAAATTAAAAATTGTACAGGATAGGTCCTCATACAGGCAGTGCAAACAAAGAACGTCCTCCATCTGAGAGTCTCTCTTTCAATTTAAATCTCAAGCTCTCTATCGCTCCTTAAACAAAACATTGCTTTGTTTTTATAAGATATATTTTCATGGTAATTTAAACTTTACATTCTGATTGTTGCAAGTTACAGCTATTGTTTCAGACAAAATGTACCAGAACGCTGTCAGTTTCTTTCCAGAGGTCTGCCTGAAGAGTACCTCTAGTCTTTAACAAGTGCAACAAAATAGAATATTTTGTCCCAGAGCTTGTCTCCTGTTGACATTTCAGTAAACAAACTTGTGGAGGTCAAAATACATCTCACGTTCATCCCCCTTTATTACAGACCGTTATCTTTTTAAGAAACCCAAATAGCCATCTGCAATCATTTCAACAATATAATTATATACATTTGCAAACCGTGGGATCCCAGTTTCACATAAAGATTCAAATATATGTTTTAATCACAGAGAAGTAAGCAGAGAAAGATAGAATAGAAACAACTAAGGAAAGAAGGGAGATAACAGGAAAATTGTGGGACCACTAGAGTGGCCAGTTCCTATGTGCCATAAAGAAAGTTTTCCTGCACAATCAGATAGACAAGAGACAGATAAATGGCAAAATATGGGAGGACAAAATAGATCTTTGCTTTTAATTCTCTTTGCTTAACAAATGGGACAGGGTCTTACCCAACCCTTTTACAGCTAGGATCCCATACCTCTCAACTGCTGCTGCAGTTCCCCTAGTCCCAGTCTCCACCGCAATCAGTTTAAACATCTGACATAGATGTCAAACTTCTGACAAAGTGTGCAAGCACCCTCTCATATCAGGTGAAGTCTGCTACCCTTGAATAGTCTCCTGTCCTAGAAGTCCCCCCAATCTCTGACAAAGTGTCACCCCTTCTCCTGACACCATCCCTTAAGCCACCCATTAAACTTCTCTATTACATCACTCCTTATCCTATCATGCTTTGCCTCCCTGCCACACATAGGGAGGACTTCAAAAAAAGTCCAGGAAGGCTGAGCATGCCTCCAATATATCTCCCAGTCTACAGAAGTTCTGCTTCACCATCTCCACTGACTGGTTCACCAGATAAGGTGTACCAGCACCCCCACCTCCCTTTCCATCATCCCTTATCCTCTTTAAATCCTGGAAGGCCAATTCACCTTGGAGGCACTGGGCCTTGCCTCTCACATCCAGCCCCTCCTCCATCACCCTCTTACCACCCCAGTCAGTGATTTCTCAACCACTAAGACTCTCTGATAGACTTGCTCCCCTTGGGCACCATCACACTGTCCTCACTTTCCCATCAACTGACTCAGAGTACCCCCCAGCAGAGTCTGGTCCCTGAGCCTCCTCTAGGAGTGAGAAGTGATTCACTGTCTGAAATGATGATGGGCTGAACAACCTGCTTCTGGCTACCCCTGCCCCACCTCCACTCTCTACCCCAGACCAGTGGGTCTCTGGGGGATTGTGGATATGGGGGTGGGCTCTGGTTGAGCTGGTGATGCAGTGACAAGATTTCTACCCTTGCTTCTGCCATCTGAGCCTGGAGTTCTGCCATAGTCCTGTAGATGGGACAGTGCCCTCGACTCCAGAGCATATCCCTAGAGAAAAGCACCTTCATAGCTGTGACAACTGACTGACACTCTCCTCTGAACTCCATTCCTATACATGCCTATGAAATAAGGCTAAACCTAACTATTGTGGATTTCCAACAGAATTTCACTGTTTGCAACATGTGGTATTCACTTGGCTTATAATAGTACACAAAAGTCAGCAAGTTCATCAGGTAAAGTAGCAAATGGCTGACTAAAATAACTTGTAGTGATCACTCAGATAGAGTGTAGCTGTAAAGCTGAGCTATAGCACAGAAACAGGAATAAGACTACCTTGTAGTGCTCACCCAGATAATGTGTAGCTGTAAGGTTTGGCAGTAGCACAGAAACAGTAAAAACTACCTCATAGTGCTCACCGAGATAGGGTGCGGCTGTGAGATTTAACTGTAACATAGAAACAGCTGAGCACAGGAACAGCCTAGCAAATTGAACATATACTAGCTATAGCTCAAAATACAGGCATGATATTAAACGTACATAAGCAATGAGTGACACTTGTAACAGGAGCAGTCGACTCCATTAACCTGCAGTGCACCCAGATAGGTTGCAGATAGGACCTAGTTGTAGTATGCTAACACATACAATGCAGTCATCCTGTTAAATACAGTATTACCTGTGATGACTCTGGCAGGGTTTCTGATGGCCTCTTCTGCCTGACTCTCCTTGGCAGACTCTCTATATGCAAGTTCTCTGTATAATTAGAGATATGTGTGTTATTTAGTGTTTCTTTATATCTACTATGCATATTTGTAATTTGTATTATTATATTTAATACTGCAATTTGTATGTAATTTTCCTCAGAGTAGTACCTTGCAAATAAGGTACGTTGATGTCCTAATGCTGTGAAAATTATCCCAAACAAAAATAAAGCTTATATTACTACTACTATATCTCTCCCTAATGGCAGAAAAATATGCTTTTTATTTTTTCTTATATCTTATATTTTAGGGATAGCAAGTACAACTTCCATATGAGAGAGAGAGAGAGAGAAGAAGCTGTTTGACAGATTGGTTGGATGCAAGTGCAGGCAAGGGAGGAGGAAGAGTGTGTAATGAAGTGTAAGGAACAACGGTGAAGGAAGTGACCAATTGTTTTGCTTTGTTAGCAGTTATTCTTGGAAAAGATCAGTTGTAGAAGTGTGCTAAAATGCAGTCACATGTGATATTGCTTAACAGAAAGATGTGAGGGTGTGTTCAAGAGTAAGTGAATGGGAAGGTATTGGCATAATTGGGTGTTTGGGTGAAGGAGGATGGGAGTTGGAAGAGCATGCTTGTTAAAGGGGAAAAGGGGGATTTTGGATATATTCATCTTTACTCAAAATAATGAAAAAAAAAAGTAACAGTCTACCATCATCAATTTTTCCTTATGGCTCTGGGACAGTGTGGAGTTGTGGATCTAACAATGGGGGGGATATTTTTAAGAGGAAGTGGTCTGGGGTCTGTACTCAGTGTTGGGAGGATAGAGTAAGACCAGGAATTTATTGGGACATCACTTTTTAAATTCAAGTCTTATATGTTGCTTTTCCATGTTAGGATGAAAATAGTGTACTGTATATCTGGAGGATGGCTCAGTCCACATCATAGACTGAGATGTGTTCTTGGGTCCAGCAACTAAAGAGAGACTGGACAGGGACATGCCAGAAAAAATGAAAATAAAATCCCCATCTGGACCAGAACAAAATTAATAACAGCCTGTTAACTTTTATATCTGTGCAGCTAAAAGAAATGTCAGCAAAACAAAAAGACTGAAAAACTATGTGACACAGATCTGTAACAATTCTGGTGCTTGTTTCAGGTGAATAGTTAGCAGTGCCCTTTCAACTGCTGGTGTTAAGTTGGGCCTCAGTGGCACATGGTAGCAGCAGCCAGTTGTTTGAGAATGAATAAAACTTGTGTATGAGGAGGAGGACAAGACATCACAGGATGACCCAGCAGGGGAGGAAAGACAGGAGAAAAGGCTTTTGGCCAGTAGCAACAGAATCCCTCGCCATCAGTCATCATCTGTGTGACATGCCATATGTGTGTTGTCAGTCTGCAAAATGTTTGGACAGTATATGTTCTAGAATTTGAGTATGTTCATGTTTAGAATAAGCATTTGTCAATGCTGAATGTTTGCTTGCTGGCACTGGCATTGGTAGAGTAGGAGTTACAGAGCTGCATAATAGGAATGGCAGTGGAGTATTGAGCTGAAGCCAACCCCACCACCACCCTGTAGATACTGACAGGCATTGGGGTGTGTCTTTGGGTCATCAGGCATAATGGCCATGCCATTTCACCACACCCTACCCTGCAGACACCAACAAGTGTCACAGTGTGCCTTGGAATCTTTGGCCCTTATGTTCACCCCATTCCATCAGGAAATATGGTGAGATGGGTGCTGTATAGGAGAATGGCATGAACTTTAGGGCCGAAAAGTCCAAGGCACACCTTGATGCCTCTCACAGGCTGTAGGTTTGGGTGGGGTGGAATGGTATGAGCATTACAGTGACAATCCCAAGTCACACCCTGTTGCCTGTTAGTCTCTACAGGGTGGGCGTTATGGTTTGAAACCTAATGCCCTCAGGTATTGTTGAGAGTTTACCCAGATTTTCAAATTTTTTGTGACCCCCACCTCATGAACAGTGGCAATATCAGCATTAGCTGAAAGCTAATTTTGCACAGCGACTATGCCATTTGGCACCACAGGTGCGAAAACACATTTTGAACAGAATGTGAAAAATGACAGCTGTATTGTTCGTGGGGAGGTGTAAAAAATGGCAATACTGAAAATCTGCAGTGAAAATATATTAACAAAACTGGTAAAGTCACGAAGGCAGGTAGAAACTGTGCTACTTACACCCATAATGTAATTTAGGTTGGGGATATTTTACAACAGATTGTCAACACAGGCATTTTTGGGACCTCCACTCATGAACAGTGTCACTGTGATTTTCTTAATCTGTCCTGAACAGTGATTTCCCACAGCGACCATACATTTCTGCGTTGGAAGTGTGAAAACACATTTCGGCCATGGTGTGAAAAATGACAACTTTGCTGTTCATAAGGAAGTGTGGAAAAATGGCAATGGTGAAAATCTGGACTGAAAATATTACACATTCATGAACTTACGAGGGTGAATGGAAACTGCCCAATACTCGCTCATAACACAGTCATTTTATGGACTTTAGTCACCAGATTTTTAACATAGCCATTTTAAGACCTCTGCTCACGAACAGTGTCACTGTGATTTTCTTAATCTGTCCCAAACATTGATTTCGCACACCAATTGTGTGCTACAAGCGCAGAAACACATTTTGGTCGAGATGTGAAAAATGACAGCTGTACTGATCATAAGGAGGTGTGGTAAAATGGCAATGTTGAAAACATGGAGTGGAAATATTACAAATTTGTGAACTTACGAGTGTGCGTAGGAACTGCACAACGCATGCTCATAAAACAGTCATTTTGGGGAACGTTTTCACAAAATTTTCAACATAGGATTTTTGGGGGCCTACCTCATGAACTGTGACACTGTCGTTTCATAACTCGGTCCCGAAAGGTGGCTCCATGCAGTGACCGAGAAATCACCTTTCAGGGCAGAATAATGCCATGATAGTGGCAGAATTCATGAAGAGGGGTCCCAAAAACCCCATGTTGAAAATTTGGTGGCAAAATTCCAAAAAATGCATGAGATATGCATCAAAGTTGAAAAACCTTGTTTATTCCATTATACAGCTTATCGCCATTTCTTCAGGTCTCGATTGGCTTTGAAGAGTGCAGACGTGTTCCCGATCCATCGAAGATCATCTCTCCGGCCTCCAGAGGTAAGTATGGGTTGAGGTGGAGGTGTGGGGAGGTGAATGTGCAGAGGGTGGGCGCGGGTTGGGGAAAGACAATCAACGAGGACAGTTTTTTCTTTTCAGGTGTTTGTTTTCTTTTTAGAAGATGACGAGGACTTGTGCCATGCTGAGTGGACTCCCAGCATGGCAGCTGGGAAGATTTTTTTTGGGAGGGGTCAGTGGAGCTGACGGGATTAGCAATTTCTGTTGGCTATACAGACGTGTGCCACACTGGGTGGGCTCCCAGCGTACAACTGGAAGTCTGTTTCTTTTGGGGGAGGTTGAGCTGACGGAGGATTGGGCACCCCGTCACCATTCTCACTTATGCCATGCTGGGGTGGGCTCCCAGCGTGGCACCTAGAACTCTGTGGGGCAGGAGCACAGAGCTGACGGGGGATTGGGCATCCCCATCAGCCATACTGTGTGTGGCAGGTGGGGGGGGAGTGCTATTCAGAGACACTCAGAGGGTTGGGGAATATTATTGCAATACTGATCAGGTGTGCCAACAGACGACAACTGCGTCTACTTTTTCAGTCTCATTGAGGTTCTGTTTTCCTGCTTTTGTCAGTGCCACTCCTACCCTGAACTCTGACTCAACATTCCAAGGATGGCAATTAGATCTTTTTTTGTAAACATTCCAAGGATGTCATTTTAATCACTTGCCTCCTCCCGGAATGATAGTCCTAGGAAAAGTTCACTTCAAACTGAATTTGTGTTCCAGGAAGACAAAGCAGATGCGTATACAAGCAAGATTGCCAGCAATATGCTAATCAACACTATCATATTGCTACTCACTGAAGCAGTCTCTCCCTTTCAACTGTACGCCACTGCATTTTCAACTGCTGTCATAGACAACTGCAGCATTCATTGGTGAACTGTGGCTGTGCCTGCAAATACACTGACTGAATTGGAAGACAGGGTGCCACACCTACAAAAACTCAGATGGTGGCACTATGTTTCTTGCACATGCATGCAAGCAAACATAAAAATGAGCCTCCCTATATCTTTTTTGGAATTACATTTTTTTTGTCATTCATTTTTGCTCCAGCAGTACTAAAAAATTATCTCTGAGTATATGCTGGAGGGTGGACAACTGAGATATTGAATGGCAATCTCAGATAAACAAGGCCACATTGATTTCTTCTCTTGTTAGTACAGTAGTGGTTCGTTACCTGCATTGAGGTGCAACGTGCGTCTCCTCTGTGTAATCCGTCACCATTTTTGTAGCAGGGACTTCTGGCAACACAATAGTGGAATGAGCCTTTCCATCTGCCTTTATCAGCCCAAAGCCTGGCAGAATGTCCCACAATGGTTTGTCTTCTTGAGGTATAGCAGCAGTAACCCCGGTAGTTGCTGCAGTTCTGATTGGTGTTTGGTGGCAAAAAACATCATTAATGGTACCAACAGCAGCAGCAGTTGTACAACAGCAATTTTATTCCCTCACTCTCCACAAGATGTTTCACGAAATCTGAATGTGGTCATAATGGCACTGATGATTTAGTATTTTTTTCAGCTATATGTGTTGACACTTTCTCATTTAACAGTTCACGATAATATTACATGTCCTTAATGTCATTAAGTTGGAAGAATGTCTCAGTTGTGTCCTTAAACTGAAAATCCAAAAGTGTGGCCAAAATATAATCTTCAGCTTTGCATGCACTTGTAATGTTCTGGTCTCTCAGGAAGCTGTTTAACATTTTACCAATAACTTAGTGATGCAGCACTGACACCATCGCTGGCAAGGAACAATGACTGAGACAATCCAGTCTCAGATTGATGCGTGAAATTTGGAGTAGTACCTGGCTTAACCCAGCATCAGCAGTGCTTATCACCAAGGAAGCCTCCTCAAAGGGTTTAAGGACACAACACACATTCTCCATCAGACGCCACTGACTGGGGCTGATATTCACATCTTTTATCCAAATGTCATGTTGGACTACATCTTGGTAGATGGCTTTCTGTTTTTCAAGCATTCTATGCATCTTATAAGTGGAATTCCACCAGACTGGACTTCCTGTATTGTTTGGTAGAGAGGGAAGCTATTTTCTACCTGAATCTGCTACAACAGCTTCTGGGCTTGAGAAGGATGAGAAGGGACTTGACAAGGTTAGAGGAAAGGTCAAATGATTGGCAGCTTAGATTTAATGCTAAGAAGTGCAAGGTAATGCACCTGGGAAACAAAAACCCAGGGGCAGAGTACACAATGGGGGGTGAGATACTAACAACAAAAATGGAAAGGGACCTGGGGGTAGTCTTATCAGATGACTTAAAGGAGGGCAAGCAATGTGAGAGGGCAGTAAGGAGGGCTGGGGGATACTGGGATATATAGGGAGAGGCATCACCGGTAGAAAACAGGAAGTTGTTATCCCTCTGTACAGACAGCTGGTGAGACCCCATCTGGAGTACTGTGTGCAATTCTGGAGACCCAGTCTCTGCAAGGACATAGACAAGGTGGAAGCTGTCCAGAGGAGGGCAACTAAAATGGTGCGGGGTCTGCACTAGAAGACATATGAAGAGAGACTAAAGGAGCTTAATATGTATAGACTCGAGGAAAGGAGGAAGAGGGGGGACATGATAGAAACTTTCAAGTACCTCAAGGGTATAAACAAAGTCCAAGAGGGTAGTATCTTTCAAAAAAAGGGGTGTGCAAGAACAAGGGAGCACAATTTGAAGATGGGGGGGACGGCTCAGAGGTAATGTAAGGAAGTATTTTTTCACAGAGAGGGTTGTGGATGCATGGAACGGCCTTCCGGAGGAGGTTGTGGAGTCAAAAACAGTGGAATTCAAGCATGCATGGGACAGCCATAAGGAAATTCTAGGGGGTTGGGGTAGAAAGAAGTAGGCTGCTGGTTAACTAGGATCTGCAGCTTATCCATTAGGTAGGGAGATGGGCAGACTGGGTGAGCTAAGCGGTCCTTATCTGCCTTCAAATTCTATGTTTCTATGTTTCACAAAAATGTCTAAAGTGGGTGCACAAGTGTGAGTGGCTACACTAAAGTTTTGAACACTTCTGTCTCTTTTGGTGACGTCTTTCACCACCAAGTTTATAGTGTATGCAAAGCATGGGACATGTATAAAGTTACCAAGCCTTGCTGCCCTCATTATATTTGAAGCATTGTCAGACATCATAAAACTAGGTTGCAAGGATTTTGCCAAAAGGATTTGGAAGGCGGTCTTGCTAAAGCAGAATATTTCACATCCACCTTCCAAGAGAACCTTAACAGCCCATTCAAATTCTAGAAGGTAGTCCATGCCCTATTCTCCACCCCCAGCCCAATCCCCTTCCCAGTCCTAAAGGTAGGTGACATCTCCATCTCAGATACCCCCACCCTATAGCTACAGTGGTAGCCACAGACATTGCCAGTTATTTCCAGTTATTTTGCGAAATTTCTGAAGAGTTTCTCTCTGCTGCCCCTACTGTTTAAATGCAAAAAGCATCAGATATTTCTGGAAATATCACAGATCCAGAAACAAATTATTTGATACCTTTTATTGGACCAACATGGATGTTACAGAAAAGAACAAAGTGCAGTAGCTTTCGAACCAACCAGGTCCTTCTTCAGAAGCTTTATTTCTTTATTTCTTTGGAAATATCACAGAAATTTCAGGAAATAGCTGGCAGTGTCTGTGGCTACTACTGTACCAAATTCAACATCTTCACCACCTGTGCTTCCAATCTTCTAGCATCCCGCCCCCCTCAGCTCCTCCCCTGCCAGTTCTTCAGCACCTATTTCCTCTTCCTCCAGCTTCTCCTTCCTACCAGTCTCCCCCATTGACACCCTGCAAGCTCTTCTAGCCCTTAACCCCCACAAGGGCAAAAGCCCGAATGGGCTTGACCCCAAGCTTCTGCACCTCTTGGCCCATGCTATTGCCCTCTAACTCTCTTCCCGTCTGAATCTCTCCTTCACACTTGCCACTGTCCCTGATGCCTGGAAGCTTGCCACTGTTGTCCCACTTCCCAAGGGCGGTGACTCCTCAATCCCAGCTAAATACAGCCTGATATCTCTTCTCCCAATCCTTGCAAAACTCCAAGGGCACCTGCTACTGGCTCAGCTTTCTCTATTCCTTGACTCCTCCTCCTTCTTCACCCCCTTCCAGTCTGGTTTCCATAAGACCCACTCCACCACAACCTTCCTTCTCCTGCTCACTGACTCCATTCTCTCTGGCTTGGATCAGGAATGCATCACCTCTGCCATCTTTGTCAACCTGGCCAAAGCCTGCAACACTGTTGCCCACTCCCTTCTCCTCAAAAAGCTTGCAGCAGCTGGTCTCTCTCTGAGAATGCCACCTGCTGGTTCTGTTCCTATCTTATGGGTAGGACCCAATCAGTCAGGACTGGCAACTCCCTCTCTCCCCCCTTCCCATTAACACAGGTGTCCCTCAAGATTCAGTACTCGGATCAATACTCTTCTCCAGCTTTTTAAATGACTTATCTGCTGCCTGCTCATCAGCTAACATCCACATGTTGATGGATGATACTGTTTTGTTTGCCTCTGGTACCTCCTTCTCTGATGTGGTGACCAGCCTACAACTGGATTTCAATAATGTCCAGTGCTGGTTTTGCTCAAATCAACTGTCACTGCCTTCCCACCAGCCAGCCAAGAGATCATCCAGAAGATGATCCTTCCTAATGTTTGACTTTGGTGGTATAGTCTATAGCTTTGCCCCTAAGTCTACCCTTGCTAGATTGGAAAATCTTATTCAAATCCTTCTGCTGCTTTGCACTTGCCTGTCCACCTTGTACATACCACTGTGACCTTTACACCACCCTCTCCTTCCCCCCGCAGGGGGCCAGACATCTTGCCCAAAGAAACATAGAAACATAGAATTTGACGGCAGATAAGGACCGCTTGGCCCACCTAGTCTGCCCATTTTCCTATCTAACAGATAAGCTGCAGATACTAGTTAACCAACAGCTTACTTCCTCCTAACCCCCACTAGGACTGCCTTATGTCTGTCCCATTCATTCTTGAATTCCTCCACTGTTCTTGACTTCATGACCTCCACAAGGAGGCTGTTCCATGCATCCACAACCCTCTCTGTGAAAAAATACTTCCTCACATTACCTCTGAGCCATCCCCCCTCTATCTTCAGATTGTGCCCCCTTGTTCTTGCACATCTCTTTTTCTAAAAGATGCTACCCTCTTGGACTTTGTTGATTCCTTGAGGTACTTGAGAGTTTCTATCATGTCCCTCCTGTCTTTTCTATCCTCAAGGGTATACATATTAAGCTCCTTTAGTCTTTCTTCGTAGGTCTTCTGGTGCAGACCCTGCACCACTTTGGTTGCCCTCCTCTGGACAGCCTCCACTCTGTCTATGTCTTTGCAGAGATGGGGTCTCCAAAACTGCACACAGTACTCCAGATGGGGTCTCACCAACTGTCTGTACAGAGGGATAACAACTTTCTGTTTTCTACTATAGATGCCTCTTCCTATGCATCCCAGTATCCCAGCCTTCCTTACTGCCTTCTCACATTGCTTGCCCACCTTTAGGTCATCTGATATAATTACCTCAGGTCCCTTTCCATTTTACTGTTGTCAGTATACCCCCCATTGTTATTTTTCCTGGGTTTTTGTTTCCCACGTGCATTACCTTGCACTTCCTTGCATTGAATCTGAGCTGCCATACATTTGACCATTCCTCCAACCTTGCCAAGTCCCTCCTCATCCTTTTCACTCCATCTTGTGCATCAACCCTGTTGCAGATCTTTGTGTCATCAGCAAAGAGACATACTTTTCCTTCCAGTTCCTCTGCAATGTCACTTATAAAAACATTAAAAAGGACCGGTCCCAGTACTGAACCATGCGGCACCCCGCTAGTAACCCTCCTTTCTTCACTGTGTACTCCATTTACTACTACCCTTTACGTCCTGTTGTCTAGCCAATTTTTTATCCAGGCTACCACCTTGGAACCCACTCCCAGGCTGGCTAACTTGTGTATTAATCTTTTGTGTGGGACTGTATCAAATGCCTTGCTAAAATCTAGGTAGGCCATGTCTACAGCCACTCCCTGGTCTACTACTTTGGTCACCCAGTCAAAGAAATCTATTAGATTCATCTGACACGACCTTCCCATCATGAATCCATGCTGCCTTGGGTCCTGTGCCCCACTGGCATCTAGGTACTCAATAATTCTTTCCTTCAGAAGTGATTCCATCATTTTCCCTACCACTGAGGTCAAACTAACTGGTCTGTAGTTTCCTGCCTCTGTCCTGCTCCCACTTTTGTGAAGCGGAATCACATCTGCCCTCCTCCAATCCTCGGGTACCACATCCTCCCATGATTTGTTAAAGAGAGTAGTCAGCGATGTCACTAGTTCTACCCTTAGTTCTTTTAGGATTCTTGGGTGAATCCCATCAGGCTCCATTGCTTTGTCCACCTTCAATTTTATTAGTTCTTTCAGAACCCTTTCTTCTGTTAATGGACTGGTATCGACCTCATCTTCAGAGTGTTTCTCTTGTTTGGTTTAGGTACCTCTCTCTCCTCTTCCTTTATGAATACTGAGCAGAAATATTCATTCAGTATCCCTGCTTTTCACTGTCACCCTCTACCCACATTCCCTCCCCTTTATTAAGCCTCAGTATCCCTCCTTTGGTCTTTCTTTCACTCCTAATGTACCTATAAAGGTCTTATCCCCTTCTTAACAGAATTGGCTATCCTTTCCTCAGTTTGGGCCTTTGCTATTCTGACTGCCTTCCCAGCCTCTTTCTGCTTTAACTGATAAAGGTCTCTGTCCTGCTTCTTCTGTGTTTCCTTATATTTCCTGAATGCTATCCTTTTCTCTTTAACCTTCTCTGTCACCTCTTTTGAGAACCATAGTGTTTTTTTCCTTCATTGTGTTTTATTGATTTGCTTTACACAAAGGCTTGTTGCCTCTGTGATGGCTGTTTTGATTACTCACCATTGTTCCACCACTCCTCCTTCTTGCCTGTTTGCTAGTGCTTTTCTGAGGCACTCTCTCATTTTCCCCAAAGTCAGCCCTCCTAAAGTCCAATACTCTTGCTTTTGTATGGCTTGATTGTATGGCTGTGTTTATCGTGAACCACACTGTTTGGTGGTCGCTTGTTCCCAGATGGCTACCCACTTCAAAATCTGAGATTCTTTCTCCGTCCCCATTTGAGAGTACCAGGTCTAAGATTGCTCCCTCCCAAGTGGGTTCAATACTAGCTGTCTGAGGCATGCCCCCTGTAGGGCATCAAGAATGACCCTGCTCTTGGATATGCCTGCAGCAAAGGTGCTCCAGTTAACATCTGGCATATTCAGGTCCCCCATCAACAATATCTCCCCTTTTTCTGCCATTCTAAGGAAACCTTCTATCATTTCTTTGTCCATTCCCTCCCCCTGAGGTGGGGGTCTGTATACAACCCCCATGCAGATTGTGGTGCCATTTTCTGTCTCCAGGGTGACCCAGAGTGCCTCATCTGCTCCCTGTTTACGCTTTAGTTCTGTTGCTTTGATCCCTTCCTTTACATAGAGAGCTACTCCTCCTCCTCCTCCTCTTTTACCCTCCCTATCCCTCCTGTAGATTGTGTATCCTGGTATCTTGACATCCCAGTCATGGTTCTCTGAGTACCATGTTTCTGTGACTGCCACAATATCCAGGCAACCTCTTCCATCAAGGCCACTAGTTCAGGGAGCTTGTTACACAGACTATGGGCATTGGTACTCATCACCCTCCACTTTTTGATAGCCTTACCCCTTTTAGCCCCATTCCTGTCCTTACTGCCTTTGCCTTTTTTTACATTTACCTCTGTTCTGCTCCCTAATAACTTCTCTACCTTGGTATTTAGCTCACTAATTACCATGTTCTTTGAGTGGAGGCTGGGATTTCCCTGCTCCTTTTCAGTGCCTCCCCCCTTGGCTAGTTTAAATGCTTGCCAATGAAGCATTTAAACCTCTCACCTAGGATCCTGGTTCCCCCCCCGGACAGATGCAGACCATCGCACCAGTATAGGTCTGCATCCCTCCAGGTGGCTCCCAGTCCCCAATGAAGCCAAAACCTGAGCTCCACACCAGTTTTACAACCACTCATTGAATTCCCTGGTGAGGGTGCCCTAGCATCACCATGCCATAGACAGGCAGCACCTCCGAAGGTTACGATGTGCTACTTGTCTAGGGCCCTCCCCAACTCTACAAACTCCTCTTGCACTGTTTGATCCTATCTCCTAGCTGTCATTTGTCCCTAGGTGGACAATGACATCCGGCTCCCTCCCTATGCAGCTCCTCCCATGATCCTGAGGATTCGCTTCCTGTCCTCCCAGCGCGGTGCCAGGAAGGCACCTACCTCCTCCTCCCTTCCTCCCCATTTCTACCCCCTAATGATTGAGTCCTCCACCAGGAGTTGTTTCCTTCCCCTGTGGGGTCCCATGCCACCCTCCTGTGGGTCTCCTTTGTGAAGTTTCCCAGCATCCTCCTTTGTCTCCACTGCAGGTGCCTCCATTGAGGAACCACTATCCATGAGTTGGAAAGTTCTGGCTTGGCTCCCTTTCATCCTACCTCAATGCCTTCCTCTCCATCCCTCCTAACCCCACCTACTCCCTCCACAAGTCTCCCTACAGGACCCTCACCCTCCCTGCCCATACTTCCACTTCAGGGAGAGCTGCCTTCTTCTATCACTTTCCAATCATTTGGAACTCCCTCCCCTTAGATATCTGTTCGGCCCCATCTACTCATTCTACCTACTGTACTACCTTCTTTGGCAATACATTTCCCCATCCTGCAATTGCACCTGACCAACATCTCCTTCACTACCCTGCTCTGTCCTTACTTCTGTTCTATTTTCCCTGCTCTACACCCTTCTACCCCTCCCTAAGCATACCAAAAACCTATACCTGTAAACCCTATATGGGTTTACATTGAGTAGTGTTCATACCCTTGGGTTTCCACACCCGAGGGGAAGGCTTGCCTCCCCTCCTCACCTCTTCACTCATCTTCTATTCCCAGCCAACACCTTGTGGAGTGTACATCCCGGAGTGTCGAAGGTTCTCCTAACTCTCACCTATCTGTGTTGAAGTATTTTGGAAGCTTATAAGTATGACTGTGTGTGTTGTGTGTGTGTGTGTGTGTGTGTGTGTGTGTGTGTGTGTAAATATATATTTTTTTTTTCATTGCAAAAAACTTACAGCAACACAAGTGGGGAAATGAGATGTTAGGGTTCAGCCTCTAACCCCCATCCCCCATCATCCTCACACTGACAAACATTGGGGTATGCCATGGGGTCATCAGGCCTAACTCTTACCCCATTCCATGTATAAACAGCTTGACATGCTACAGTAAAGGAGAATGAGGTGAGATATAGGCCTCATGACCCCATGGTACACCCCAAGTACTGTCAGTTTGTAGAGGATGGGGATAGGGTGGTTGGGAGTAGGGGCTCAACCCTAACATCTCATTTCCCCACTTTTGTTGCTTTAACCCTAACTCATGTATTAAAGTTTTTTTGCAATGAATTTCCTTACTTTTTGAAAAAGTGCAATATTACTAGTAAATGGCACGTATTGGTTGGAGCGCAGGGCCTGAAAAGCTGCCCATTTGTGCATAATGATATATGTCTGTGGGAGCATGGGTCCTCTGCTTCCTGCGCTCCCACTTACATATAAAAATGAAGCCATACTGCAGCTCCACAGTAATGAAAATGAACCCTTGTAACAGTTATTTGCCAATATCTCATTAACCACACAACCTAGGAAAAAAAGTCCATGGTAGGTATAATGTATGACTTTGAAACTTCCTTGCAAGCTAAGCTGCAGATAGTGAAAAATCCGTATCTCGATTCATTTTCGAGATATGGGCATTGAAAGTCGCTATGGGTACCGCAATGTTATCCTATGGGAAAATTCTCAACTTCATGATAGCATATCTATGGAACCGATTAATGTTCCAACACCTAAATAACATAATTCACATTTCCAGGGCATCCCCTTTATACCCTGCAAATTTCAAGTCAAAACCCAAACCATTTATTTACAGTGCAGTGGCAAAGTTTTTAAAATCCTGGTTTGCGAGGTGTCTAAATCCCTATTCACGAGGTCAATCCCCATTTGCAGGCTGTCAAAATCCCCATTCATGGAGGTCATGTGATGCAGAGCACCTAGAAGCAGCACTTCTTCGGGGCTCCCACATTTCACCCATTAATAAAGCATTTTTTTCCCTGCTATTGGTGTATAACGCTAGTCGGAATTTAGCCTTTAACTTTCTCAATGTTACTGGCTGCAATAATCAGCGTTCCACCTGAATCTAACTTCAAGAATGGCTTTGAAATAGTGATGGAGGCGGAGATGAAGCAGGCCGGAATCAAGCACACCCTGCCATCTACTCCTGAGAAATCTACTAAGAAGTCCAAACACCAAAACCCTGGAAACACCACTAAAATAGGCTCCTCCAATACCTCAGGGACTCCTCTAACCGAGGATCGCTTCCTCCAGGAGCTCATGCCATTCAAGGAAACACTGGAGGATATATCTGCCAAGTTAAAATCTCTTAGAGGAGACCTCAGCACATTGTCTATTAGAATGGGGGATTCGGAGGCAAGAACCCTGTCTCTAGAGAAATAGAGGGAGAAGATGGACCCAGAAGTGGTTCAACTCAAGCAGCAGATCAGCAAACTCCAACTAAAAACAGAGGATTTGGAGGGGTGAAGCAGAAGGAACAACTTGCTGGTTTTGGTCTTGCCTGAAACAGAGGAAGGAGCTGACATCATCACCTTTCTCCAAAAACTTTTCAACAAGATCTTCGGCCCGTCTCCCCTTAACCCCCAGTATCATTTAGAGTGGGCCCACTGTTCCCTCAGACCGAAGCCCTCGCCTGGAGCCCCCCCCCCAAGACCTATCATAGTGAAGTTCCTCAGCTTCCTGGAGAAACAACATGTCCTCACCAAATCAAAAGTACTTCAAGCTATACTGTGGAATGGGGCTAAGCTACGTATTGCCCAGGACCTTCCCTTTGAAATGTGTCAAAAGGGTGGCCTTTCATCCCACGGTCAGCAAGTTGATAGCTGCAAGCATACAATATAAAATGAACTATCCAGCTAAATTGCAGGTGTTGATCGATGGGGTATGGCACTCTTACAAATCTCCAGAGCAAGCAGCCATGGATCTCACTTCCAAGATGCCTTACTTGTTTAAATCCAGATGATCCTTGCTGAGACTGTCTGAACTTTAGTGTTCTCTATGTTTGCTCTAGTTAAATTCTTACCTCCTCGGTTGGTTTTCCTTTCCCAGATCTTTGATGCCCCAGGGGAGATTTCTGTAGGGTGGACAGGCCTGGGTGAGGCCTCCTAGGCCTGGTTTCACCTCCGGGAGGTGTACGCGTGTCCAAGTGGGTAAACAGGGGGAACCTTGGTTCAGCAGGCATTCTCGCTGGCCGATTTCAAGGTTGGACCTCTTGGTCCTTTAATTTTCCAGCCCCCCCTGTTATTTCCTTGCTCCCGCGAGGTCAGCAAGGCCCGAGAATGGATGCTGAGCCACGGGTCACAGTGGAGTCCTTGGGTCTCTACCCCCTAGATTACCTCAAACTCTCCTGAAGGATGCTCCCCCGGGGTAATTGTTGCAACCAAAGTAGGTTGTGATGTTAAATTTTGTCTCACAGTTTGTTCATTTTTTCAGGAGCTGGTTATTTATGAGTCCTTCTCTTTTCTTGTGCTCTGGCTAGCTCTCTGAATTCTCGACGTAATTACAGTAGGGTACATTCTTGTTTCCTTAAGTGGGGTGATGGGTGGGGGGCTCCGGGATGAAGCTAGCTCAAGGAGAGCTGCATAACGCACTAGAGAAGGGGGAGAAAGATGCATTTCTTGGGAGGCACAGTGGTTCTGGCCATCTTTGTTCTCACTTGTCAATTTTGATAGAATCAAAACACAGTGTCTCATTTGGGTATCGGTATTCAAGTTCAATCTTTGCCTCTCATCGAAATGTTGCCCATGGGGTTTGGTCCTCCGTAACGGTTCTACATGAGCCCAGAACTGCTTTCATATTCACCGGGGGACCTCTTGTATATAGTTGGATGGGTTTGTGGGGGGAAGGAGTTTTTTTGATCAAAAATCTCTCGCTGAATATAATGTCTGAAGTTAATGTGACATGGTCAACATTATTTGCATTTCCAACTAAGGTTAAGTGCGGGGAGAGACGAGCCTGTCATAAGGAAGCTCAGTCTCTGGGGTTGATGGGGAAGGGTGAGGTGTGCCTTTTCTGGTGGTCTATTTGGTGTATGAGATATGAGTACTCTGCTCCCAAACAATTAAATACATGACAACGGTGCCAATCAAAATTGCAACGTGGAATGTCAGAGGTGCCAGAGACATGGCCAAAATATATCAGGTTCTCAATCACTGCTCCCTTTTAAATACTGACATCCTTTTGATACAAGAAACCCATCTTCTGGATTCGGAAGTCAGTGGGCTGCGCCGGCAAGGATTTTCTCAAATTTTTGCTTCCTGTGGATCATCATCTAGCAGAGGGGCGGCTATTCTGGCGAAATGACATGTATCATTTTTGGTAGAGAAATGTTTAAATGACCAAGAAGGTAAATTTATCATTGTTAAAGGCTTACTCAACAATGTCAGTGTGGTCTTGGGTGCAATCTATGGCCCAGTGGGCAGAGACCCAGTTTTTCTCATGAGACTGGCTGACAGGTTGAGTGGACTTTTGCCCTCCTCGTTAATTCTCGGCGGTGACTGGAACATTGCCCCATCACAAGACCTAGACAAAACCTATAGGCCATTAAAACCACTTTCCCCCTCACAACTTACTCTGAGGGACTTCATGAACCTACTGGGTCTATGTGACCCATGGCGGTTGCTTCATCCCTCAGATCAGCTGTTCTCATTTTATTCCCATGTCATGGTCCAGAATCGATTTCATCTTAATTAGTAACATTTTTCTTAAAGGTATTCAGTTGACAGGTATTGAGCCAGTTGTCATTTCTGACCATTCTATGGCATGGATCTCGATTTCCCCTGACCCGAGTGCTCATAAAGACACCTCATGGAAATTAAACACACAGCTCCTAAAGGAGGACCATACAATTTCACACATTAAGTTGCTGATATCTGATTTTAGAGGTTTTAATGAGGGTTCCACAACTAAGGAGGACTTAATTTGGTGCTCTTTTAAATGTTTTATCAGAGGTGAATTTATCAAGTTAGCGTCTAAAAGGAAAAAACAAAGAGGCTAGCGCTATCTCGTTGTCAAACCAGATAAGGTTGGCTGAAAATAATTTATTCTCCTCCTCTTCCCAATCTGACCTAGAAACTTTGCTGAAACTTCAGAATGAATACGCTGACTTGTTAAGGGAATAGGCAGAATATGCCATCCTTAAAACCAAAGCCCGTTATTTTGATCAAGGGGAAAAGCCAGGTAGAATGCTAGCCCTTAGACTAAGGGAAGTGGAAAGTTCGAGACTGATCCCCGCCTTGTATGCCCCAGATGGCTCTATTAGGACCTCCCCTCAGGAAATCTCCCAGATCTTTGAAGCCTTCTATAGAGACTTATATAGCAAGGGCCCTTCCCAACCTTCCCATGCCCATATTGGGCAATTTTTGGAAGATTTACACCTCCCTTCCCTACAAGCCCACCAATCCGAGATTTTAGTCTCTCCTACTACCTTGGCAGAAGTTGAGGAAGCGATCAATGGGCTAGCACTGGACAAATCCCCAGGACCTGATGGTTTCCCTTCCAACTTCTATAAGGTTTTTTGCAAGGAGATAGCTCCCCTTCTCTTGAATCTATTTAACTACATGTTTACCTCTGACTCCCTAGATTCTACCTTATTGGAAGCCACAATTGTTTTGATTCTGAAATCAGATAAGCCTCAGAGGGATCCGGCCAGCTATGGTCCAATTTCACTACTAAACTATGACATTACAGGTTTGGTCTAGTTTGCTGAGTCCCGAACATGTGGGGTTCATTCAAGGCAGAACCCTGCTGATCACTTGCGAACTCTTTCGCATGTTTTTCAAGTGGCCCAAGACTCCCAGATACCTATGGCTTTAATCTCACTAGATGCAGAAAAGGCCTTTGATAGAGTGCACTGTGACTTTCTTTGGGCCACTCTTCAGAGAATGGCCTTTCCAGAAACTTTTATTCACTGGATTCAGACAGTATACAAATCTCCCACCGCTAGAATTTATTGTAACGGGGTTTTCTCCTCTAGATTTCCCCTGTTTACTGGCACTCGGCAAGGCTGTCCCCTATCTTCCTTTTTGTTTAACTTATATTTAGAACCCTTGTTAATTAGCATTAAACCTCCCCCCAGGTCCTTGGCTGCTCAGTTTACCAACAATCCCTGACCCTCTCAGTGTACTCAGACAATATTCTTTTGCATTTGACTAACCCGGAATCCTCTCTAACACATGCATTGCAAATTATTGATAGGTTTGGCCAAGTAGCTAACTATAAGTTGAATTTATCCAAGTCTGTCATATTCCCATTAAATACTCTCACTCTCCCCTCTAACTTCGTCCATTTTGGTATGAAATGGTCCTCTTCCTCATTTAAGTACCTAGGTATACATCTCACTAGAGACCCAGAAGCTCTCAGGAAACTCAATTTGGATGCTCTATTGGTGAAGGTACAGCAGGATCTTCAAAGATGGGCCACTCTTCCAATGTCCTTATGGGGTCGAATAAATATCATAAAAATGAACGTACTGCCCCGTATTTTCTACCCTTTAAATTTATTGAACATTTGGCTCCCAACATTCTATTTTCAGCAGCTTCATTCTGCCTTGTCTAAATTTATCTGGCAAGACAAACATCCCAGACGGGCCTTTCTCAAACTCAATCTACCCAAAGAGAAAGGTGGACTCCGCCTCCCCAACTTTATGTTATATTACTGGGTGAGCCACCTGTCCAAAATGGGGAGATGGTTTGAAGTTGGGCCTGATTCATATCTGCCCATTTGGCTACAGTTAGAGAGAAAGCTGTTAGATACATACAGTCTCTATTCATCTAGAGTTTTCTATTACACCACCTCTGCGCTACCTCCTTTTTTACAAAGTTTGGTTGTAGGGGTCTCCATAAAAGTTTTGACCCAGTGCTGGAACTTTTTTAACATATCTTCTAAAAAAGATATGGCACAACCTCTCATTTCCAACCCTAATATTAAAATCAGGGGTGCTCCGCTTTCTCCAGATTGGCTTCCCCAGTTACAGGACTCCCCTGTAGAAAGCCTGTTCTCTCAGGATTCTCTTCTTTCATCAACTGATATAAGTGTTAAACTGAGCATCCCTCAGAAACATATATTTAGAGTGTTTCAGTTGAGACACCTTATAGTTTCCACCTTTGAGACTATGTTTAGACCATCCTAAATTAGACCCTTTTTAGACCTGGTACACGAATATGCAAATAAACCCCATGGAATCTCTAAGATCTATTCCCTTCTATTGGAGATTAAATTCCTTAATGCCCTTACTGGGGCTAAAATCTGGATATCTATTCTACCAGACTGCCCTTTGACCTGGAAACAGATTTGGGTGGACCTGCACAGATACCTTACCCAAGATAGACTTAGGTTAATTCAATTTCATATTTTAAATAATCTCTATTATACACCGGTTAAATTGGTTAAATTAGGCAGATTTCCCTCAAATATTTGTACAAGGTGTGGGGCTGCGGAAGGTAGCCTAATACATGTTCTCTGGCACTGTGACAAAGTGGCTCCCTTATGGAATACAATTCAGGCCAAGATGAACCCACTTTTGGGTCTGGGCGAGCTGTTCACTATAGAAATATGTATTCTAGGCATGTTCTCCAACATTAAATTTCGGGAGCGCAGATTCCACATGGCCTTAATCTCTATAGTAGTTAAGAGGCTGGTTCTAAAACACTGGATGGATCAGTTGGTCATATCATATGATGAGTGGATTAAGGAAATGTCTCTTTGTTTAAATACTGAGAAGTTAATAGCTAGCTCCAGAAATTGTATGGCCTCTTTCAGCTTGAAATGGGGTAAACTGTATGCGTTATATTTGAACTAGGATCTATGCTATGTATACCTCTGACTGCCTCAGTTCTGGTTTTGGTACTGTTAGATCACTACATATCTTTTCATTTTCTTATTATGTTAGCTTTCAAACTAATAAAGGCACACTCCAGGGGAAGGGGGTTGGGGGGTTGGGTAATGGTGTATGTTGCTGTTTGTTACGGTTAATTTGTGTCAATAATGTTCTAGTGTCCTTTTCCATCAACGGGTATTGGGGGATGCTTTTGTCCTGTTTCACTATTATCTGGTATCATACCTTTTGTTATTCTAAAATCTAATAAAATGTTGAATTTCAAAAAAAAAAAACCCCATTCGCAAGTAAGCCATGATCATTAGATTTTGACCATCTGGTCCCTAAGTCGCGAATGGGGATTTTGACAGCTCGGGAATGAGGAACTGAAAAACAAGTCCCCTTTCTTGAGTTGACAAAATCCCGGATTGCGAGCTGATCCCCTTTCACGAGGTGACAAAATTCTCATTTGTGAGCCAATCCTCGTTCGCGAGAATGGCCATCTGGCTGCGAAATGATGATCAAGGATTTTGTCAGCTCGTGAATGGGGATTGCTCACAAACAAGGATTTTGCCAGCTAGCAAAGGGGGATTTTGTCAGCTCATGAAAAGGGATTAAAAATCCCAATCCCCTTTCATGAGTTGGCAAAATCCCCATTCGTAAGCCAATCCTCATTCGCAAGAATGGTCATCTGGTCCCTAAGTCATGATCTAGGATTTTTCTACCTCGTGAAAGGGGATCGGCTCGAGAACAGGGATTTTGTCAGCTCGCTAACGAGGATCGGAAGCGAGTAGCGAACGAAGAATTTCAAAATTTCAAATGGCCATAACAAAACAAATTGACACTATGGTTTGTAGAGGGCATCACCTTGAACAAAATCCATGCCTTATTGCAACAAGAAGTCACCCGTGGAAACACCTACAACATTTTGTTTGGGGGAAAAAATGAAAACAAGATGGCGGCTCGTGAATGAAGAATTGTTTCTCACGAATGAGGATTTTTTAAATCTCCATTTGCGAGGTGACAAAATCCTTGATCATGAGCCCAATCCCCTTTCGCAAAACATACATATAAATTTTGGAGTAAACTGAGCATGCTTAGAACCAAAAAATTAAAACAAATATCTTTGGAACGCATTAATATTTTTTCACCAAGCCAATGCTGAATTGTTCTTTGATCAAGCCTCTTTCCACCCTGAAAATTTCAGAACAAAATACCAAACAGTGTGACCACAGCACGATGGGGGAAAATCAGCAAAAAAGTGTCAATAAAAGGTGAAAAATGCATTTTTAGCGCTTTATTGCACATAAACCACAAGTCCAACCAAAACACAACTTGGCAGATCGAGAGACTTACCATACAAGATCACAAATACCAAATTGCATGCAAATCCGTTGAACAGTTGCAAAGTTATTAAGGTGCAAAATTTGGGGTTTAACATTAAACTGCTTACTCAACCCTAACTATACAGGCACGACTGTGTCAGTATAATATATATAGTACAGCTGCACAGTAGTGCAGCTATAATTAGGGTTGGTGGACTACTTCTATGTTAAATCCCAAGGTTTGCACTTTATTAATTTTGCAACCATTTGTCCAATTTGCCTGAAATTTTGCATGTGTAGTGTCCAACTATAGATCTCTGGATCCGGAGAGTTTTGTTTCAGTTGGATGTATGGTTGCAGAACTGCAGAGTGTCAAATACATACAAAATCCTCAACTTTTGTGTATTTTTTCATCAGGCTTAACAGACTGAAAGATGCATCTGTTTGGATTCAAATGTGCATGTGTATATGTGGCATGCGTCAAAGTGGTACCTTTTGAAGATTTGGTGAAAAAATATTAATCCATTCAAAAGTAATGCAAGTTTTTCATGTCCCATTTTATCCTATGAGAAAATTTATATGTGCACTGTGCAAACTTTCGCCAAAACATTTTTTTGTGTGCGAAAACATTTCATTAGAAGGTATAGGGGAGTCGTGAAAACATTTTTGTTTTTGTGAAAACAATCCTCGAAAACATTGTCCCATGTGTTCTTTTCTTTGTCACGTCATTGTGCCAAGGTGAATTGTGCTTTAGGGCTGAAATCTGCAAGGTATCAGGGCCTGGTCCCACAGATGTGCCTTTTGGTGGTTTGGTCCCAAAACTTTCAATAGACCCATAGTTACAGCGTTCTGAAGTTGAACAATTTCCCATAGGATAACACTGTGGCACCTGTGCCTCGAAAATAATTCGCAATATGGATTTTTCACTATCCCTTTAGGTGGACTAAGCCTACAAGGAGATTTCAAAGTCCTAGATTACAACTACAGTGGAAACGTTTTTCATAATTGCTATGGTTACTGAGATATTGCCAAGTAAGTGTTACAAGGGTTCTTTTTCAGTACTATGGTGCTGCTGTATGGCTCCATACTTATGTGTAAGTGGGAGCACAGGGCCAAGAGGGCTCACACTCCCACAGATGCATATCATTATGCAAAAAATGAGCAATGTGAAGGCAGCACAGGGCCCAGAGGGCCTGCGCTCCCACAAACACATGCCAACTACCAGTTACATTACACTTTCTCAAAAAAAAAAAGGAATTCATTGCAAAAAACTTCATTAATGCATCAGTTAGGGTTGATAGCATAGCGACAAAAGTATGGAAATGTGATGTTAGGGTTGCCCCACCACCACCACCCCCCCACCCTCCACACACCAACAGACATCAGGGGTGTGCCATAGGTTTCAGTCTCTAACTCTCACCCCATTCTCCATACTGTAGCATGTCAGCTTGCTTATACATGGAATGAGGTGAGAGTTGGGCCTGATGACTCCATGGCACACCCGATGTCTGTTGGTGTGTCGGGTGGGGGTAGAGGAGTAACCTTAGCATCACATTTCCAACTTTTGTTGCTGTGCTTTCAACCCTAACTGATGCATTAATGAAGTTTTTGTAATTATATATATATATATATATATATATATTAATGCTATATGTACATAGCCTATATCTGGAGAACTAGAGCTGCCTGCCTATTCCCACAAAATGTTTGGCTTCACTTTAAATGTATTTAAGTGTATGAGCTGGCTTAGCTCTATGCATAGTTTAGTTGGATCTCATATTCAAATATGCAAAAATGTATCTCCTTTTCTCTCTCTCCCCAGGACACATCTGGAAATAAGCCATTGTAGTTCAATATGCCTTTCCTGATTAAACGTTTCAAAATGAATAAATATGAATAAATAAAATAAATGTTAGAGTCAGTCACTCAGTAAACTTTTCTTGTAGGTCTTCTAGAAGATTATCAGCTTTGCGGTCTTTTTCAAATCCATAAATATATAATGCTGCCTGCCTGCCTGCAAACAATGAAAGTCCCTAGTATCCTCCTGTGGCTGCTGCTGCTGCTGCTACCAGTGCCACTAAAGTTGTGAAGGAAGAGGATGAGGAGGGAGGAAAGTTAATCCAATGGCTTGTCACAGCTATATAGTCAGTTGTCTGGACACTGTTCCACACATCCATGGTGACATGAATCTTTTACCCACGGAATCTTTCAGAGCATCAGACATGCTTTTCTAAACAGCTTCATATAAATCTGGGATGGTAACAGTTGAGAAATAGATCCAGCTGGGAATGTAGTTCTTTGGAACTGCAATTTCCATAAGTGTTTTAAAATCTGGGTTAGTAGCCGGCCTGGTGGAACTGAGGATTGAGGTACTGGATGCCACACCTCACACCATGCCTGCGACCCAGGTTCGAAAATGAGCCCAGGATGTTGAGGGTCTGCGGGGGGGAAGGCAAAGAGCGGGACTGAGCTGCTGCGAGGCAGCTTTCCTCTTCTGGGGAGGGATGAGGGATTTCCCCAGCCCTTGGCTGCCACCTGGTGGAGGATGCATGGCAGTTTGGGCTACAGGGAGCCTGGCAATAGCCAGGGTGGGGCAAAAGGGGCTGAGCCAGTACTGGAGTGCATGTGTTCCTCCACGTGCGTGCATTGCCATGTCTGCTGGGGTCCCAGGACTCTCGGGGGAAAATGATTGAAAAAGCATAAAGTACCTATACAAAAAAAAAAACCTGAGATAGGCACAAAGGAAAATGGGAGCAAATCAGTGGTTATTATCTCCCCTATTACATTTATTAATCATCTTAGGCCTGTTTAGTTTATATTTCTGTGACTGCTCAAGAGTCTTTTAGAGAGATTTGATGGCCGCTATACTGACTGACATCATGAGAGCTTTTTGGACTGCTCCTTTTACCCTTTGCCCCCATGGGGATTGGATGTTGTGGTTGTGGATGGCATCCAACTTCTGTTAGGCTGTAATGGTGGACTCAAGGGCCCAGATATTCAAACTGCACCCAAAAAGTGCTCAATAGCAGGAGCAAGTGCAAGTCCATTGTGCCCATGTGCAAGAGGCGCGATATTCAAAAAGTGAGCCAGCCAAACTGTGCCTACAGCCAACAACTGAATATCTCACCACCTGCGCCATAGCGCAACTAGGGAGGGGAAGCTGAGCAGATCTGATATGCCATAGCGCAACAAGGGATGTGTAGCTGAGCAGTCCAGAGGTGCCATAGCGCAACCAGGGATGCCCCCCAGCAGCAGAGCAATGCAACTGCACAACCAGGGAGGTAGGGGCCCACCACCCATGCCACAGATGGGCACAGGAACACACAGCAGAACAGACATCGTCCCCCCACACCCCATGCACTGCACAACTGGGGGAGGGCTGGAATAACCACCAGCCCATGGAGACAAGCAAACAACCTACAGCTGGCCCATGGTGCCCCATCACACCCCACGGCAAGCTGTGACTGGCACACAAGGAGGGCTGACCACTCTGTGCCACACCATCCCCCCAATGCAGAGCACACCCTGCACCATGACCCCTAGACACCCTGCCCAGGAGCAGCAACCACCACTGCAAGAAACCCCATGCATGCCACCACCCCCACTGTGACACTGCAACCCTGGCACCACAGAATCATGCAAGGCAGCCCCACCACGAGCACCCATCAGTGGGTGGCAGCACATAATGATGCAACAACAGCATACACAGTGCCACTATGCACAGTCCCCCCGAGGTACTGCTGAGAGACCAACCATGCGTTGGCACATGAGGTACCCCACACAGGACAGGGCTTGCCCTGGATACCACCACCAGTGGTACAGCACCCTGCACAGTATCCCAATGACACACCCCAACCCAGCACTGGCCACACCAGCCAGCACAGACACCCACAGTGGTGCGTGGAAGCATGCACCACACCGGATGCCACACAGTGCATGGACAGACACTCACCCATGCCCAAGGGCACAACAACACAGGGATGCAGTGGCAGGGCAACCAAGACCCCAGTGTGGGCCCATGTAAACTGTGTACACACAACCCACATTCCACCATGGCACTGGAGTGCCAGCCATCCTGTGCAGGCACTGTGGACCTGTAAGCCACCAGCATTTCCTGGAGCACAAGTCACAGACAGTGGTGCACATCCCCTGCAACACACACAAGGCACAGCATGGAGGTGGGACAACAACTGTGGAGGCCATAGTGTCACCCGAGGCAGATATGCACCACACCAGTGACAGGAGGCAACCCAGCAGTGTGACGGGTACAGTGGCTGCCCTGCAGGGACTGCCACCACTGACATGCCAGCGGACCATGCAGGTCACAGACATGCATGTGTGTCAGTTGCACAGGCCATGGAGGGACTGATAGGGGTGCCATGGACACAGAGCACACACCATGGACCACTGCACACAGTCATCCAGTGCACAGGGAACAACACACACACCACAGACACTTACTGATAGCTACCCCCACACCATAGTCACCTCCACATGGACACACACACACATACCCATGACCGCACCACCTCTGATGCCATGCACACCACTGCAGCTGAGCACCTATAGCCCACTGCAAATCAGAGACCACCACAGTATTCATATCAAAATAACTGTATTGAAAAAACATATAAAAGTTAACTATTTACAAAACTATTTACAAAATATATACAAGGTGGGGATGAGGGCCACAAACAAGGTGGGGTTGGGTAAGGGGCAGGGGTGGACAAATGGGACAGGAAAGGAGGGGTGTGAGGGTGGGTCCAGGGGGGTAGGGGATTTCAGGGGCAGAGGGACTCCTAGTAGGAGCGCCGCTCCCCACTCTGGCTCCGTCTCTGTCGGTGCCTCCGCAGGACCTCTGGTGTCATCAATCCTGCGGAGGATGTCCAGTGACACCCTTGCCACCTGCAGGATCTCCTGAAGCACCTCCCTGATCTCTCGGAGATGGCATGTACCTAGGACAAGGGAGCACAGTCAATAGGTGTGAATGCACAGCCCCATACAGCCCACCCACTGTGCATGGCATACGGCCGTGGGACATACCTCTGTGATGGTGTGTGACCACCCACAGTGATCACGTCCACGTGACCTGCCCACCCAGGCGCATACAGCCCTGCAGAACGCTGCACACACCCACCGGCCCAGTCACGCACAGCACCACAGTGGCCATTTAGTGACATGGCTATGTGGTGCAAAGACAGTGGCACAGCCATGTACCCGGTGCACACATGGACCACCATCGACACACTCCCAGACATGCATTGCCACTGGACAGTGTTGACTGTAACAAGTTGCATGCATTGCAGTGGTGTCGATGGATGGTGGCCATGCCCCGCTGCCCACCCTGTTACACAGCATGCAATAGTAATCTTGGAGTTATGGCACTCACCATCATCGGGCTGGTCCATTGGGTGGTGTGGGCCCTCGCCCCGCCTGGCTTCCCTCTGTTCTTCCTGCCGCCGCAGATCGCGGGCAAGGCGACATTCCTCCGGGCCTGTGGTGCAAACAAGGAGAGAGGAACATCAGTACAATCCCATGGCAAAGCCCCCCTGCCCCCAGGTGTGTGCCTCCCACCCAGCCAGACCCACCCACCCTACACCCTGATACCACCACAGCCAACCCGACAGTTCCTCCCCATGTGCTGGACGCATACAACTGTGATACCCATGTGGAAGATAAAAGTGTGTTGACGTAACACCTACCTGGCCGTGGCACCGTGCCCCTCCTGGCACATGCCTGCAGGCAGGCTAGCAGCTCCGGCTCCCTCCGCTGCAGGTCCCCATACCTGTGGCGGCACTGCTCTGTGCTTCTCCCCCATCCTGTGGCCTCCTCGAGTGCAGTGGCCACCTCCTGCCACACCTGGCTACTGGACCTGTCCAGGGGTGCCTCCCCGAACAGTGGCCCATGGTGTGACTCCACAATTGCCACTAGGTTGGCCAGCTCTATTTGTGACCACTGAGCAGCACTCCTGCATGCCATGCTCTCTGCTCGATCTGCAAATATGGCACTCTGCAGCACGGCTCCCCACGTGCAAATGCTGCGTGGTACAGCGCGGCTATTCCCTATCACGCTGTCACCGAACAGCGCGATAGAGGTGTACCATGCCTGATGCATGGTGCCTAGGGGGCAAAGGTCAGGCACAGGGTCAAGGGTCTCTGGCGCATGGACACGCACAGTGCCATTGGAACCCAATGCATGTAGCGTGATTGGCTGCCTGTGTGCTACCACCAGCAGCGGCCTACCGCGCAGTTGCCCCAGTGCTCCTATGATGGCCCAGTGCCACAGCGCCATGTAGGTGACCATCGTTAGAGCGCCACTGGCACAATGGTGGTCGTGCCCTGCATTGCTTCCCGTGCACAGCATGTCAGCAGTGCGACAGATGCCTGCGTCAGCAACCCGGGCATGCACAGTGAGGTGTGTACTATGCACGTCACAGAACTGCGCCATTGGCTCAGCACGTTCAACACAATTGCACAAAGTGCAAAAGCGCGATATTCAGCCATCATATGCAAATCATCTAATCAGCCATTCAATGGTGCAGCACTGCAATATGCATCCACTTAAAGTTGCGCCTCACCTCATTTGCAAGGGTTGCGCTATAAAAGTGTGACATTGGGCTGCAGTGGCCATAGTCGGTTAATGCAGTCTATTGGTGAGTTGCATGCTGTTTGGGAGTGTGGACTGTGGATTTAGGGACATGCATGAGACTGCACATTCACAGGTAACAACTGCCATTCTTACAGGCTAAATAATGACCGAGCAAGTTGTGGGAGAGGAGGAACACAGTGGTGGGAGGAGGAGGAGGAGGAGGCCTAATTTTATCAAGGCCGAGACCGAAGCCCTGTTTGACGCCTACCTGGATCAGGAGCTGCTTCTCAGCGGACAGCAGAGAAAACCTCAAGCCTGTGCTGCTGCAAGGGAGGAGGTGGCACATGCTATGAACCTGCATGGCAGCCACCAGTGCTGCGTGCAGGAGTGCAAAAAAAGATGGGCACAGACAGGAGGAGGATAAAGGAGAAGGTGGCTGCCATCAGGGCAGCATGAGCTGCAACAGGTGGGGGACAGCCGGAGGTGGTACACCTGACCACACAGGAGGAGAGGATTGCTGGAACCATGCAGGGTAGTGCCATTAAGGGTGTTCTGGGTGGTGGCTTCCAGACGGGTGGTGGCCCATCACTGCATGGTAAGTCATGGTCTGTCTATGGGGGGGCAGGGTAGGTCACATTCAGTAACGTGACTTTGCTTTCCCTTACAGATCCTGAGCATCTGCATGGGTCAGTGGTGGTGGGCCTGTCCACTGAGGACAGTCAGCTGGAGATGGAGGAGGGCATCCATCCACCACAGGTATACGTGGCTCCAGTGCGACAGGTGGAGCCACCAGGCTGTCCACACTAATGTTGTTGTAACAGGTGTGGAGGAAGCCCTGCCTGTGTCCCAGCATGCTGGCGTCCACGGATGCCAGCATGCTGTGCCTGGGGCCGGTGCCGACTCCGCCACCTGATGATGTCGCTAACCTCATGAGCAGTGACACGTGTGTGCTATGGGATGGCCACACAGCAGGAGACATCGCGGCCATGGCTGTGGGTGGTGCTGCCGTGGAGGCCTGCGTGTCAGCACAGTCCAAGCCTGTGCCTGTCAGCACCAGTGGGGCCGCACTGGTGTTTGTTCAGGACAGTGGGACTGTTGCGGCCACTGTGGCAGCACCACTGAGCCCTGGGGAGTGGCAGCCAGAGGGGCAGCATCTGCAGTCGGCCAATGGGCTTGGGGGTACAGGGTTCAGCGGTAGCATCTGTGCACCGCCTGTGTACATACCCAGACCTGGTCCTGGTGCACAGTGCCCACCCTCAAGGGGTGCTGAGCATCAGGGCCACGCACACCCTGAGGGCCAGGATGCCAAGGAGGCAGATGACCTCTTGGACGAGCACACCCGCCTACTGCAAGCATCAGTCCAGCAGCAGATGTGGCTTGCGACATCAGTGGATGCACTGTGTGTGGCTCTGGAGTGGGCAGAGGAGCGTCGCAGCAGGGACACCACTCTGATCCTGGCAGGGATGGACCAGTTGCGGGAGGATGTGACCACTGCCATTGACAGGCATGCACAGTCATTCAGTGCCGTCATGGCCACAATGGGCACACAGTCATGTGCCCATGCGTTACGGACACCACACAGTGCACTGTCCACCCCCCATTCACGGCGTCATGCGACACCCTTCCTGTTGACACCGGGTTCACTTGTGGGCATCCTGAGCATGCCTGGCGCAGGCATGTTCAGTGTGCTGCAGTCCTCTGCGTGAGCACGGTCATGCTCATGCAGTGGAGCCCCTGGGGGCCATCAGTGCCACCCCATGAGGCCAGTGGTCAGCCTGTCAGTGCTGGTGAGTCTTGGCGGGGGCCGCCCATGCATCCATGGCAGCCAAGGCACTGTGTCATGTGACTGACCTGTCTCCCAACGCGGCTACTGTCTGGTGCTGCCCCTGTGTGCATTGTGTCTTTCAGTGGGCAGTGCACGGGTGGGTACCCGGCCCTGCACGCGGACACACAGTCCATCTGCACACCCTCCTGGCTGCTGTCCACAGTTGCGTGTGCATGATGATGCCTGCATTGCGCTGTACATCAATGTGCAATGGTGCTCAGCATCTGACACACGCACATGGACAGGCAGTCGGCATGGTGGTCTGTGGACATGTGTGTGGCTAGGGTTGATGTTCCGGGTCAGTGTGCCTCCTGCCCTTTGTGTAAGTTTGGTGCATTGTGTGTGTGTACATGTGTGGGTGTCCATCTGTGTGGCATGTTAGTCCTCACCCATCCCTGGTTGTGTGTGTGGTTCCTTGCCCTGCCACTTCCCTTGATGGCATGCACCCCTGGTGTGTGTCCATGCATGTTTTGTGGGTTGTGCCTTAGCCACTGTTGGCTGCACATGGCCCCATGACTTACCTGGGTTGGCTGAAGTGCTCCTCTGTGATGGTGTCCCGGTGCAGCTGTGCCAGCCTGATCAGTCGGGGGTCCTGTCAGCCAAGGGGGGGCTGCCCATCACCATCGTCACCGGCGTCCTCATCGTCCTCATCGCTGTCCCCCTCTTCGACCTGTACGGCTATCCCACATTTGTTGGCCATGTTGTGCAGGATGCAACAGGCCAGGAATAGCCCACAGGTGAGGGGCTGTACTGTAGGCACCACCGGAGGTGTCCAGGCAACGGAAACGTGCCTTGAGCATCCTGAACACCCGCCGATGACATTACGTGTGGTGACATGTGCCTCATTGTAGCGTTGTTGCGATGGGGTAGCGGGCCAGTAGGGTGGTGAGCAGCCAGGGACAGAGTGGGTATCCACTGTCACCTGTGTGTAGAGGGTGTAGGTTAGTTTGGTGATCAGCATCACCCTGCCCTGGGCCATGTAGGCCACTACCCATGTCACCTCTGGCCATGCCCCCCCAGGCCCTATGATTGTCCATGTGGTTTGCATACTCACCCACTAGGTGTCCAGTGGAGCTCTTCCCACTCTTGAATCTGTGGCACAGTGCTGACTGGTGCCAGATTAAGGCATCGTATGCTCCCCCAGGGTGCGTGGCACAGGCATTGATTATGCACCCCCTGGCATCGCACACCACCTGGCAGTTGATGCTGGCATAGCCCTTGTGATTGATGTATGCTGCCCCCTCGGGGCCAGGTGGTGTGTGTATTGCCACATGGGTGCAGTCTATTGCCCCTAGCACACCAGGCATGCATGCTACCCTGTGGAACTCCTGTATGTTTGCTGTGCGCTCCACCAGTGTGCTGTGGAAATGGATGTACTCCACAGCATATGGCAGCAGTGCGCTGAGGAATTGGGTGAGGTGGCGTGACATGGCTGACTGGGTTATGCCTGTGGTGTCCCCAGTTGGTCTCTAGAAGGTACCCGTGGTGAGCAAGCACATGCAAGCTGTCACTTTAGTCTCCACTGACATGGCATGGCTCTGTCGTGTGGGTGCCTGCATCACATCACTGCACAGCTCACAGAGCCGCCTCAGAATTGCCTATTCAGGTGGTACCGGCCCACAATCTCAGTATCACTGTACAGCTCAAAGCTGGTGCGGGCTCGGTACTGCCTGTTGGGGGCATACCACCGACGGGCCCTTCCATGGCCATGCCCCCCTGCTGCCCACCTTCTCACCCCCCTCATAACGGCCTCCATCTGGAAGGTGGCACTGGCCATGTCCCTGGCTTGTGTTCACCCCCCCAGCAACTGTTACTGTATTCCCCCCGCTGTCCTCACTGCTACTTCCCCTGCACCGGGAACACCTGCCTGTGGTGGCCTCTGTGCTGTGTGGCACTTCCCCCTTCTGCACTGGCTGTGGATCCCCACACCTTCCCTGTGCCTCTGTGTTCAGGGTGCCCTTTCCCTGGCCTGCCCTGTGTGTCCCTCCTGCCCTGTCTGTGTGGCTAGAGTTCAGCCTCATGTGCCTTCCCTGTAGCGTTCTTGCCCCTCTCCTTGCTCCTTTTGTTTGGCTCATTTCCGCTATGGCGCAACTTCCGCTTGCTCCCCTATTGCGCATGGCGCAGTTTGTTGAATATCGCACTGTGCCATTTATGCATGGTTCCACGCCCTTCAGTTGCGCATGCCTTCATTATCATTGCGCTGTTGCTCAGCGTGATTTAGGGGGCACAACTGCCTCCTGCTGAATACCACAGAATGGAGCAATTTTGGACTTGCGCAGGCGCTACCCTAT
The DNA here is from genome assembly GCA_016271365.2 of Neoceratodus forsteri. Lineage (NCBI taxonomy): Eukaryota > Metazoa > Chordata > Ceratodontiformes > Ceratodontidae > Neoceratodus > Neoceratodus forsteri. Next base: position 1,507,391,531 of record CM057456.1, read on the forward strand.
TGCACGTGGCTCAACTCTTTTGAATATCTGGGCCAAGGAGTAAAGAACTGAGATACTGAAGATGATGTGCTCTGACTGGAAGGTACGTTTTCATCATTATCATCCCCCTCTTAATCAAGTATTGTACTTCCTCACCTTGATTAACAACTATGTCCACTTCCTCCTTATCTGAATGCAGCAGTGCAACAAGTGCTGTGTCTTTCTTTTGTGATTTTTGATACTGATACATATCAGACTTGTTCATATGTCTTACCGTTGTTGATGTTCCCATCTGAGTCCTTGCTTAACCACAGCTTAATTTTGTTTTGCATAATTTGCAAGCTACATGACTGCAATATGATTTATCTTGTGTGGAAAATACATCACACATTTCACAGTTTATTTGTTTTGTGCACTGCTGCTTATAGGGAGGATGTCCACCATCACCACCACTGCCACCACAATATTCACCACCACCACCACCATCACTGCCACCACAACATTCAACACCACAGCCACTGGCACTGTCAGTATTTCTCTCATGGCTTTCCATTTCTACCCAAATGCTTTTTTGTTGCATGGTCTTTCTGACTGGTTCAACTGCTTCTGATTCTACTACTCTATAGCCCCACCCTCTGTTTTTCCCCTGCATGTGTGAGTGCCTCTTTATGTCCCATTATCTTTTTTTATGTTTCCTTGCTCATGCACAAGAAACATTTTGCTTCAGAGAACGACATTTCAGAGGTGTGTCAGTGACTAGCCCAATGCACAGCACTCTACATTGGGCTCGTCCCTGACAGACCAATGACCACACAGGCAGAGTATGATGGTGGTCACAGTTTCATGGGTGTAAACTTTGTGTACTTGAAAGGACTGAAGTGCTCCAATGAGAGAGTGCTTCCGTCCTTTCATTTGCATAAAGCCAGCAGGCACTGGCTCCACTTCTGCATAACAACAAGTAGCCCCCAGAGTGTCTGGTATGAAGAAAAAAACCTCTGGCTCCCTCCCTCTATGCCTTTTGCCACCCCACCCTCCATTCATGTCCCACTAGGAAAGAAACAAAACCTCCATCTCCCTCCCTCTATGCTGTGCCACCCCCTCCCCCTGTTCCTGCCCCGGTAGGAACAAACAAAAACCCAACTGAAGCATCTACACCTATTGTTAACAACAAAGAGGGAGCCATATGATTCTGTGTCCTTTACTTATCTTAAACCAATTGGAAAGAATTTCTTTCATGATTCCTTCCACAGCATGATGTTACAGCAAATTAAAGACTGAAGCATCCCTTGTAAGTTCCTGTAGTGGTAACTGCAGTAAAATGAGATGGAAAATCAGCAGAGAGACATGGTTGCCTTAGCTTCCTGCTACTCGACATTCTCCTCTCCTCACACATGTCAGTGTGCAGCCATCTTGCTGCCTTTGTACTTGCCACTGCGGCCCCCAACAAATCAATGAGCCCAAGGAAGAGTGGGCATGGAGGAATGCTGAAAAACTTTTGTCTAGGCAAGGTGTTGCCATGGACTAATGTCAGGATTTATAGCATGTGAGTCTCTCAGTGGTAGTATCACAAGACCCAGGACTAACATAGCCCTGGAGGAATTCTGATTCTGCATAATAGTTAGGTTTCTTTTTTTTTGGTTTCTCCTAGTTGGTTTTCTGTTTATTTAATGTTCTGTGATGCTCAACATCGGAGTAACAGCAATATCTCAGTAGCCGCACACTGATTTTGCAGTGGGCTACTCGTTCTAAGACTCATATTGTCTAGCCAACAGGAGAACTGATACGGGGTCATTGTTATCTGTAATGCCTATTGGGTAGCCAGGAATGTTTCAATATTGGCTAGGGTGGGATTCCAAGGAATGACTCAGTGGAGAATAAGGGTAAGAGCAAGTTTGGGGGTGGGTTTTCATGGGGAGCTATGTGCTGCTGTTCAAATGCCTGATGAAGGAGCTCTTTTTACCTGATTGTGCAAATGTAAGTTCACTAGGATGAACACCATGTAGTGGAATTCTCTCCTTGCAGCACTAAATTGGAAACCAGAGTTGCAAGTTTGACTGCACACCACCACCTGGAGTCCCAAGTGTGAGCCGCAGTAACATTGACATCACTGAGCCTGCATAAAACTGAGTACATCAGGACACCCATTGCAAATGAGATGCTACATTTCAGCAAATGCATGTTTGTGTTTCTATTGCATGTGGTGTTACAGGTGCAGTTGGCATAAAGGGCTGACAACACCCAGGAGCAACACATCCATGGAGGAATTGCTTTTGGTTATATAAATTCAGATTTTTTTTGTGGGGGGAAGGATTTATTACTGTCTCTTTTTGCACAACATCTGGGTACTGCCCTATTTCCATGGCCCCACGATGATTTCATAAGGGGCTACTATCTCTGTGCCACATAATGAATAGCAAACAGTGACTGTGATAGTGGGCCCCCTCTCTGTGCACCACTTATTGGCTATCACAGGGTACTTCAACAGTGGCTCTAGTGGGATTTGCAGGAAGAAAGCACTGGGGAAAGTTGTTAAAAGCTGGGGTGAGGGGGGCATAGGGGACTGTGTGGTGATGCTCAAACACATGATGAGGGACCTCAGGGTCCAATACTGCTTGGTAGTCCACTACTTCTGTGCACTGATACTGCCTGTGTAGCTCCTCTACCTAATGTCACTGGGGAACAAATGCAACATCCCTAGGATGAACACCATTTAGCGACATTTTGTCCTGCAGCACTAACCAGGAAATCAGAATCGCAACTTCGACTCCCCACCACAGAGAGTGGGTCTTCTGTGCAACAGTGACTTTCCTCTTCTGACATTATACAGAATGGTTCTATGTCATAATGGCAACTTTTCAATGGCGACTCACATAACAGCAAGTATATTTCGCTGAACACTACATCGGCTCTGCACCCACCACAATAAATAACAACATAGCTATGGCACTCTACAGTGCAATAGAGGGACAACGTACCTGAACTTTTAATGTGGGGAGCTATGCCCCCACACCTCATTTGCGGATGCACACCTCTTGTTAATATAATCAATTCTGGGGGGCAGACACTGGGGAAAGGGGAATACACCAGAGGGGGCTACAGTGTGCAGGGGAACACAGCCGTGGGAACCACAGGTTGCAAAGAAAAAAAATGAAACAGTAACAGCCATCACAACTCTAAAAACAATTTACTTGCAGGCAGTCCTGAAGCCAGGACCATCAACACTCCAGGCACTGACCGTATCCACCACACCAGGCAGCCAGCTTGGCAGCAGCAGGCTGCACTACTGCCTTTAACCCAGAGCACTATTCCATGTCCTCTGTCATTCATCCTCGCTATTCCATCGCTCTCCACCTGCTAATTCCTCCCCTCACTCTCCCAACCAATTCGCTACTCCTTCAGGCACACAAATTGAGTCGCTCATATTTGAGTCACTCAATTTGCTTCACCCATACCATGGGATACCATGCAGAACACATCAGGACACACATTGCCGGCTAGAAATTTCATCTCAGAAACTGCATCTCTGTGATTCGGCTGCATGTGGTGGTAATAGTAGTATTACCATAAAGGATTCACAAAACACACAGGTGTTACAACTACATGGTGGACTATGTTTGGGTATAACAATTTTTTTCCTTTTTTATTTTTGCTGCTTAGATCCTGTAATTGTTGCTCACCATCTGGGTAACAGGGCTAGTCCCGGATATTTGCCCTGCTTTAACTGTTTTCCCTCCCCTTTGTACCCCTCCCTGAATCCCAGCTGGAAGGGAGCTTTGGCTCAGCCTGCCTTCTGCTGGACACATTTCTGATTACTGAGGGATTCACAAGGTACCGTGGGTAGTAAAGTGACTGGGGTTGGGGGGTGTCCTTATAAATGAGTACTTATTTGCACAGCATATTTATTCATTCCTGCTTATGAAATGGGGTAGGGGATGGCGGACCTGGTGGAACTAATTTCTTCTGATCTTAAATTGTTATGTACTATGGTACGTTTTTTCAATACAGACAGCATTTTAGCAACTTTTCAATACATTACCAACTCATTAACAATCTGAAGAGACTGTTAGTGAGTTGGACGGTGAGACAATAGTCAAACATGATATGCAAAAGGTGGAAATTCTCAACAAATTCTTTTACCAGGGAACGGGATGGGCCCATGCCAGTAAGTGGCATTTCAAACAAACCAGAAGTTAAGGGAACTCAAGTTTTTACCACCAAAAGACTCTTGGAAGTGCTACAAAGTCTAGATTAAGATGAATTGCCCAGCCCAAATAGTATTCACCCTAGGGTCCTAAAAGAATTAGCCAAGGAACTAACGGAATCATTATCCAGTCTATTCAACCTCTCCCGCCAGACTGGGGTAATGCTGGAGGATTGGAAAAATGCCAACGTGATCCTCTTGCATAAGAGTGGGAACAAAGAGGAGCCTGGAAATGACAGGCCCATTTGTCTGACCTCAGTGGTGTGCAAACTGATGGAAACACTGATTAAACAAGACATAGTTGATTACCTGGACAAAAACAACCTCCAAGACCCCAAGCAGCATGGATTCATGGTGGGAAGATCATGCCTGATGAATCTCATATCATTCTTCAATTGGACAACTGCCGAATTAGACATAGGGCACCCAATGGACCTGCTTTATTTGGTAGCCCGTGACATGTGATACTGTGATTGAGTGAACCGCAAAGTGGCGACTCAATTGCGGTGCATGTCATGGGGGCTACCGACAAGGACAAGTCTAGGACCCTAGCATGGATTCACAGCAGGAAGGTCATGTCAGATGAATCTAATCGATTTCTTTGACTAGGTGACCAAAGTAATAGACCAGGGAGGGGCTGTGGATATGGCCTACCTAGACTTTAGCAAGGCATTTGACACAGTCCCGCACAAAAGATTAATACTCAAGTTAGCCAGCCTGGGAGTGGGTCCCAGGGTGGTAGCCTGGGTAGCAAACTGGCTGCACAACAGGACACAGAAGGTAATAGTGAATGGAACACATCCTGAAGAAAGGGGGGTTACTAGTGGAGTACCTCAGGGCTCAGTACTGGGTCCAGTCCTCTTTAAAGTCTTTATAGGTGACATTGCAGAGGGTCTGCAAGGAAAGGTATGCCTCTTTGCAGATGACACAAAGATCTGTAACAGAGTTGATACACAAGGGGGGGGGTAGAAAGGATGAGAAGGGACATGGCAAGGTTGGAGGAATGGTCAGACATACGGCTACTTAGATTCAATGCAAAGAAGTGCAAAGTAATGCACCTGGGAAATAAAAATCTAGAAGAGTACACAATAGCAGGGGAGGTACTGTACTAACAACAACAATAATGGAAAGGGTTCTGGGTGTAGTCATATCAGATGACCTAAAGGTGGGTAAGCAATGTGAGAAGTCAGTAAGGAGAGCCAGGGGGATACTAGGATGCATAGGGAGGGGCATCACAAGTAGAAAAAGGGAAGTGGTTTTCCCTCTGTACAGACAGTTGGTGAGACCCCATCTGGAGTACTGCATGCAGTTTTGGAGACCTCATCTATGCAAGAACATAGACAGGATGGAGGCAGTCCAGAGGAAGGCAACTAAAATGGTGCAGGGTCTACATCAGAAACCATATGAAGAAAGAGAGAGAGAGAGAGAGCTTAATATGTATACCCTTGATGAAAGGAGGGACGGGGGGGACATGATAGAAACTTTCAAGTACCTCAAGGGAATCAACAAAGTCCAGGAGGGTAGCATCTTTCAGAAAAAGAGATGTGTAAGATCAAGGGGGCACAATTTAAAGTTAGAGGGGGGACAGCTCAGGGGTAATGTGAGGAAATTCTTTTTCATGGAGAGAGTGGTGGATGCATGGAACCACCTTCCTGGAGAGGTTGTGGGGTCTAAAACAGTGGGAGAATTCAAACATGCATGGTACAGACATAAGGCAATTATAGTGGGGGGTTGCAGGAAGTAGGCTGTTGGTTAACTAGAATCTGCAGCTTATCCAATAGGTAGGGAAATGGGTAGACTGGGTGGGCCAAGTGGTCCTTATCGGCCATCAAAGTCTGTGTTTCTATGTTTAACCGGATAGGGTGGGTTCGCATGTAGTGACAAGATGTCTCTACACATACTGTGGCAGCAGCGGGGGGTGGGACTGAGGCATGCTCAGCGAAGGGGCGGGGAGGGGTTTGAGGGTGGTGCCACAGTGGGCTGCCGAGCTGGCCCTGTGGCATGGTGGGTGTAACAGGTCCTGTTATGCAGAAAATAAAGTTTCAAAAAGAAGAGAAATTCAAGATGTACCCCCCCCTTTGTTTTCATTTTCACTCTCTCCTGTCTACTCCCCTACCTTCCTATCTATACTAATTTTCTTGTCAGGGTGGCCAGCCTGGCAATTCTTAAAGCTTTACTATCCCTGTTATCCAATTCTAGTTTGAACATCTTGATAGTAGTTATGATAATGGGCTTTAATATAAAGTGTAATTGCCCTTAAAAACATTTGTTAGAAAATTCAGACAAAGCAAAAGTATGTTGCTAAAGGAGTCCAGGAGTCCCCCACACACACTTTCTATGCAGAGGGTTTACACCACTAAAGAAAAGGTTGCTAAGGAGCAGTGCTACACTTCCTAGCAAGTAACTCTGAAGTCCTGTTCTGGTGCTCGCTCCAAGGAAATAAAAAGGAGCTGAATTTATGCAAGGACACTGAGGGCATAAAGAAATAAGCCCTGCAGTGTCTATATTCATTAAAAAGGGGCTGTAATTGTTTAAAGAAGGTGCTGCCTTTCTGTTAAAAGGCTGAAAAATAAACAGCTGTTGGCTGAGAATTGCAACCATTGGGGAATCCCAATATTTGTTAACTAAACACAGTAAAAACTCTGTTAGCTATAATTACAGTATGCAAATAGGAGATCAATGTGTTTTATAAATAAAAACTGTTTTTTCCTTTGGGTTTTGCGCTAGAACATCAAACTGGCTATTTGTTAAAGAATCTAGAACCTTAGAAGGGAACAAGATAGGGAGCGTGCCCCTCATCTGTTGCCCTTGGTTAAAGATTCTAGGTTCTTTATATTTATATTTATTATTTAGGTTACTTCTCTTTTCTCTATTATGGTTTACTTACCTGGGTAAAGTCATCTGGGAAGCCCTTCTCATAGGGTTGGCAGCCCACAAAATGGCTGCCTTTATAGCAACCAAATGAAGGTGAAGTCAGAGAGTAGGTGGAGCCAATTTCAAACTCCGCCCCTGTTGAGTACTATATAAGGCCTCCACCAGAAGACCTTGGCAGATAGGGAGAGGAAGGAGACTCGTCACTACCTTCTGATCAGGTGAAGGAATGGAAGTGTGAATGCCTACACACTAGCTTGGCAGTATTGGATACTGAGAAGAGCAGGGAGTCTGACTGCAAGACTTGCCTGGGTTTTTGTTTACTTTTGTTTTGGTGAAAGTTAACCTATTACTTTTCTATAAATAATTTTTTTTAATTTTTTCCTCTGGAAATAAAATGATAAATGCTATGCCAGTGTTTTTTATGCACTTCATTTTTGTGACTGGTGTCTGTTATTGAACCCACACGCTTACATTGGTGGCAGAAGTGGGATTCAACCTGGTGCATCGAGGCTGCCTGGGAGGCGTACCAGGGGGTGTTGCAGCATAAACACCCTAACAGATGCACGAAGGGGAACAGTCAGACAAAATTGCATTGCATCTCACCAGGTCAGTGAGAGAAAGGACTGGGGAGCCTTTGTTGCCTGGGCTAAACCCTGGAACCAGACCCAAAATGAAGAAGGCAGATGAAGAAGAAGAAGAAGAAGGAGAAGAGGTACTAGCTGCAGCAGCAAAGCCACAAGTATGACAGGTACCTCCAGCTGCTGATGATCCTAGTGAATTGTTAAAGTGGCTATGCATGCAGCAGATCGAGATGGAGAACCAGAGGGATGAAGATCAGCGACTGAGGGATGAGGACCAAAGACTCCAAGCTGAAGAAAGGAGAAGACAGGACCAAAAATGGAGTGACACCCTGAAGGCAATACAGGAGATGTCACAAAGGCAAGTAGAACAAACTCTGCCAAGAGATATTAAGTTGACTAAATTAACCGAAAGTGATGATATAGAAGATTATCTGACTACTTTCGAGCGAATAGCCCAGACTTGCAACTGGCCCCAAGATCAGTGGGTGATAAGATTGGTACCCTACTTGTCTGGGAGGGCTCAGCTTGTATATAGTCAACTAAGTGTGACTGATGCTGCCACTTAAGCTAAAGTAAAGGAAGAGATTTTAAGAAGATATAATATCAGCACACAGACTTACCGTCAGCGCTTTAGGTCACAGAAAATGTTCCATTATGACACACCAAGGGAGACCTAAGCCAGACTTAAAGATTACAGTTTAAAATGGCTACAACCCACCACAAAGTCTATCGACCAGATTATGGAACTTATTACCATCGAACAATTTATCCAGGTTTTGGCTCCTGATGTGCAAGTATGGGTGAAGGAGCACAAACCTGAAACTGCAGAAGAAACCATTAAGCTAGCTGAAGATTACCTAGCAGCTAGAGCAACCAGACCCAGAGGACAACCAGGTAACTAAGGACCACCTGCACCTCCAGGAAGACTCTTATTCTCCAAATATGCAGAATCAGAGACAATCACAGTATAACAGGAGGGATAGAGGTGCTAGAATTCCATATTCTGAACTGATATGCCATGGTTGCCTTGGGAAGGGTCACATTGTGAGGAATTGTCCTAATAAAAGACAAGAGCCTGCTCATTTGGCTCTGGCCAATTTTGGCTATGTAGAGACAGTGGGAATTGGAGGTCTACAAACCCTGGGACTATTGGATTCTGGGAGCAGGCAAACATTAGTGCGAACTGATCTTGCCCCTGATTGTGCCATTAACCAGAAGGATACTACTGTCAGATGTGTGCATGGGGACAATCACCAGTATAAAACTGCCCATCTTGATATTAAAATAAATAATGACTGTTGTAAAGTACTAGTTGGTCTAGTACCCTGGTTACCAGTACCTGTCATTGTTGGACAAGATTTCCCCACTTTTTCAACACTGATGAGTAATCAACAGACTTTTATGGAGACTGTTACTGTGGTTACCAGATCTCAAACTAAAGCCCAATTAGACTCTGTTTTTCCCTTCGAAGAAGATTATTTTGAAAGTGGGGGCAAATATAGGAAGTCCCAAAAAGAAAGAAGAAGGGAGAATAAGGCTTGGAAAGAACACCACCAAAAAGGGACAGAGTATATGGTACCAGGGTTGTCTTGTAACCACATTTATGAAGATCAAATGGCAGATGATTCTTTGAAACCTTTATTTTCACAGGTGTCCAAAGAGAAACAACCGGGACAATCTTATTTCATACAGAGAAATAAATTACTATATAGAATATCTGTTGACCAAAAAAATGATTTAGAAACTGAGCAGTTGATGGTGCCCCAGAAGAACAGAGAACAGGTGATGTTTCTTGCCCATGACATCCCAATGGCTGGCCATGAAGGGAGGGATAAAACCATTCAGAGAATCCTGTCCAGATTTTGTTGGCCAGGGATTCATCAGGACGTGGCTGCTTATTGTAGAGCCTGTGCTAAATGCCAGCTAGTAGTACAACAAGGAGAAAGATCAGGTACCCTCACAGCCTATCCCTTATGTTACCACCCTTTGATCAGGTAGCTATGGATGTGGTGGGACCCCTACTTAAAAGTTCTAAAGGAATCAGTATATTCTTGTAATCTGTGACTATGCCACCTGCACTGAGGCTATCCCAATGAGGATGGTAACAGCTCCTCGAGTGGCCGAAGAACTGGCCAAAGGTTTTAGTAGAATGGGAATACCCCGGGAAATATTAACAGACCATGGCAGTAATTTTACATCAGCCCTGTTGCAAGAATTGTATAGACTACTAGGGGTTACAGCCCTTAGAACTTCCCCATATCATCCCCAGACAGACGGACTAGTGGAGTGGTTTAATAAAACCATGAAAAAAATGCTCCAAAAATTTGTGCATGAAGAGGGAAGAGACTGGGACAAATTTCTTCCTGACCTTCTTTTTGCTTATAGGGAGGTACCCCAAGCCACTACTGGGTTCTCCCCATTTACACTGTTGTATGGGTGCAACCCCAGAGGACCCCTAGATGTAGTGAAAGAACACTGGGAGGTTTGAAAAAATGTTGGGGGCACAAATATTGTTGAGTATATGCTGTCACTAAGAGAAAGATTGGTGAAATATATAGCACTGGCACATGAGAATGTGGAAAATAAACAACAGGCTCAGAAAGAAAGATATGATGTAGGGTTGAAAGAAAAACAATTCAAGCCTAGGGAAAAAGTATTATTGTTGCTACCTACGACTGAGAATAAGTTGTTAATGCATTGGCAAGGCCCCTATGAAGTTGTCAGACAAACAGGGGTGATAAATTATGAAATAGAGATGCCAGGGCATAGACCCTTAAAATGAATTTATCATTCCAACTTGTTAAGAAAATGGGAAGAAAAACCAAAAACTGCAGTAGTATGCTACATCCAACCAGAACAGGATAACACAGAATTGGATGCTGCATATGAATGATTAGACCCTTGTCATGAGGAGACACCCATTCATATTAATCCAGATTTGGCACCAGCATAACATCAAGAGATTGACAGTCTCTTAGATTATTTCAAAAGTACTTTCACAAAAACCCTTGGAAGAGCAAAGGGTGTGGAGCATGAAATCAAACTGTCACAGACCAGGCCCATACACCAGAAACCATATAGGCTTCCTGAAAAAGTCAGACAGGAGGTAGTGGAGGAAGTGAAAAGGATGGAGCAAGCCAAGGTTATTGTACCATCACGCAGTCCATGGTCTTCACCCCTGGTAGTAGTTAGTAAGAAAGAAGGTGGAGTGAGGTTATGCTTGGATTTTAGATGCATAAATGCTGTCTCAGAGTTTGATGGGTACTCCATGCCCAGGACTGATGATCCATTGGACCAAATTGGATCTGCCCAATATATCAGTACCCTTGACCTCACAAAGGGGTACTGGCAGATCCCATTGGCAACCCAAGCACAGGAACTAACAGCATTCTGTACTCCAATTGGGCTATACCAGTTTACAACCATGCCATTTGGACTACATGGGGCCCCTGCCACCTTTCAAAGATATATGGACCATGTGTTAAGACCCCATAAAGCATATAGTGCCGCTTATCTAGATGACGTCGTCATCTATAGCCCAGACTGGGACACCCACTTAATTCACATAAGTGCGGTTATTCAGAGTCTGAAAGATGCTGGCTTAATGATTAATCCGGCAAAATGTGCCCTTGCCAAAACTGAAACCCATTACTTAGTTTTTCTTATTGGAAATGGGGCTATCAAACCAGAAGTCAGTAAAATTGAAGCTGTGGCAAATAGTCCAGTGCCCAGTACAAAAAAGCATGTCCGCTCATTTCAGGGCCTGGCTGGTTACTATCGTGGGTTTATACCAGACTTCTCAACCATTGCCACACCTTTAACAAATCTAACAAGCAATTGCTGCCCCACTAAGGTGAAGTGGACAGCAGAGTGTGATGCCGCTTTTAGAAAAATAAAGGTGATATTATGTTCTGCGCCAGTATTACATAGTCCAGACTTCTCCAAACTATTCGAGGTTCAAACAGATGCCTCAGATACAGGCATCGGAGCTGTTTTTACCCAATATGACAAACATGGGGGACATTCTATTCTTTTTTTAAGTAGAAAGCTCCATGAAAGGGGACGAAGATATCCCACCATAGAGAAAGAGTGTCTGGCCATGAAATGGGCCATTGAGGCCTTAAAATATTATCTATAGGGGAATGAATTTACAATTGTAACTGATCACAATCCCTTATGTTGGCTTAATCTGATGAAAGACAAGAATATGAGAATTATGAGGTGGTACTTGTCTTTGCAACCTTACAAGTTTTCAGTTCAACATCGAGCAGGATCCCAACATAAAAATGCAGATTTCCTACCTAGATTTGGAGTGGATAAAGATGGCTCAGGAAAAGAAAATGGATGATGTTACATCTAAAATGTTAAATAATAGTTGCAAACTGTTAGATGCACACCTCAGGGAATTGTGAAAACTGGAACCATATTTGTAATGTACATATTAATGTTTGGTAAATGGTTCCGATTTGTTAAGGGTTCCTGAGGTGGAACTTCTGAGAGTGGGTGGGCGGAAGTTCTAACCCTTCCAAGGGTGAAGTGTCTCAGTCAACAGAATAAAAGCTTATTATGTTGCCTTCTTGTGCTGGGAGGTATGTAACAGGCTCCTGTTATGCAGAAAATAAAGTTTCAAAAAGAAGAGAAATTCAAGATGCCCCCCCCCTTTTGTTTTCATTTTCACTCTCTCCTGTCTACTCCTCTACCTTCCTATCTATACTAATTTTCTTGTCAGGGTGGCCAACCTGGCAATTCTTAAAGCTTTACTATCCCTGTTATCCAATTCTAGTTTGAACATCTTGATAGTACTTATGGTAATGGGCTTTAATATAAAGTGTAATTGCCCTTAAAAACATTTGTTAGAAAATTCAGACAAAGCAAAAGTATGTTGCTAAAGGAGTCCCCCACCCCCCCACACTTTCTATGCAGAGGGTTTACACCAGTAAAGAAAAGGTTGCTAAGGAGCAGTGCTACAATCCCTAGCAAGTAACTCTGAAGTCCTGTTCTGGTGCTCACTCCAAGGAAATAAAAAAGAGCTGAATTTATGCAAGGACACTGAGGGCATAAAGAAGTAAGCCCTGCAGTGTCTATATTTATTAAAAAGGGTCTGTAATTGTTTAAAGAAACTGCTGCTTTTCTGTTAAAAGGCTGAAAAATAAACAGCTGTTGGCTGAGAATTGCAACCATTGGGGAATCCCAATATTTGTTAACTAAACACAGTAAAAACTGTTAGCTAGAATTACAGTATGTAAATAGGAGATCAATGTGTTTTATAAATAAAAACTGTTTTTTCCTTTGGGTTTTGCACTAGAACATCAAACTGGCTATTTGTTAAAGAATCTAGAACCTTACAAGGGAACAAGATAGGGAGTGCACCCCTCATCTGTTGCCTTTGGTTAAAGATTCTAGATTCTTTATATTTATATTTGTTATTTAGGTTACTTCTCTTTTCTCATTATGGTTTACTTACCTGGGTAAAGTCATCTGGGAAGCCCTTCTCATAGGGTTGGCAGCCCACAAAATGGCTGCCTTTATAACAACCAAATGGAGGTGATGTCAGAGAGTAGGTGGAGCCAATTTCAAACTCCGCCCCTTTTGAGTACTATATAAGGCCTCCACCAGAAGACCTTGGCAGATAGGGAGAGGAAGGAGACTGGTCACTACCTTCTGATCAGTGAAGGAATGGAAGTGTGAATGCCTACACACTAGCTTGGAAGTATTGGATACTGAGAAGAGCAGGGAGTCTGACTGCAAGACTTGCCTGGGTTTTTGTTTACTTTTGTTTTGGTGAAAGTTAACCTATTTCTTTTCTGTAAATAATTATTTTTTTTTCCTCTGGAAATAAAATGATAAACACTATGCCAGCATTTTTATGCACTTCATTTTTGTGACTGGTAATTGTTATTGAACCGCCACGCTTACAGGTGGGTTCATGGCTTGTGGACTGATCTGGTCCGTGCAGGTATGTTGTTTTTTGCACCCAGCCTGAATTTTTTTTTTAATGTTTTGCACCCCCCCAACAGAATCCTTAAGTAGATGGGTGTGGTAGTACGAAGGGAACAGCCCACCACATAAAATGTTAAAAATGTAAGTCCCCAGTGCCATTTTGCTGTGCGCTGGAGAGTCAAAGTGCCAAAACTAATTTTCAGCACTGTGACTTCGCTGTAATGGCGATCGCCTTTCAGCGGTCACCATTATGACATAGAACCCTTTATTTTGACTTTAGCAAAGCCTTCAACTCTGTTCCACACAAGCGTCTGCTAGCTAAACTGAAAGACACTGGTATTTCAGACCAGGTTATCAACTGGATAAAAGCATGGTTCCAAGATAGAAGCCAAAGGGTGGTAATCAATAGACTGGGTTTAAGGAAGGGAGATGTTATAAGTGGTGTTCCCCAGGGTTCTGTCCTCAGTCCTTTGTTTTTCAACATCTTCATTAACAACATAGGTAAGGACATAAATGGCAGATTAGTGCTGTCTGCTGGTGACCCTAAATTGGGAGGAAGGGTGGTTACTGCAGAATCCATCAGCAAACTTCAAGCTGACTTGGGCAAACATGAGGCATAGTCCAACCAATGGCAACTCGACTTTAATACAAAGAAATGTAAAGTGATGCATTTGGGCAGAAACAACCCTAGAACAGAATATTGGTTGAATGGGTTGCACCTTAATACCTCATCAGAGGAAAGGGACCTAGGAGTGTTAATTCATGAGTTCCTTAAGGCAACCAATCAGTGTAACTCTGCTTGTAGCAAGGCCAACAGAATGTTGGGATGCATCAGCAGAAGCTTTGACAGCAGGAGCAGAAATGTTATACTGCCTTTTTACAGATCCCCGGTGAGACCTCAGGTGGTGTACTACATCCAGTTTTGAATTCCACACCTAAAGAAACACAACAACAGACTGAAGATGGTCCAGAGCAGGGCAACAAAGATTATAACAGGACTACATGACCTGCCATATATAGAACGCCTGAAAGAGCTGAAGTTATTCTCGCTGGAGGTCAGACAAGAAAGGGGGGACATGATCAAGACATTTAAGTACTTGAAAGGCATCAACAAAGTACCATACTCAGAACTGTTTACTAGGCCCCACAACTCTAATACTAGAAGGCATAACTGGAAACTCAAAAGGGGGAGATTCAGACGTGATATCAGGAATTTTGTTTCTCTGAGAGGTGGTGGCAACTTGGAATAGTTTACCCACAGAGGTGGTGGAGGCCAAAACAATCATCTCCATCAAACTTGGTTGGGACAGGACATGCAAGCAACACAGGGTCAAGGGTGGGGAGCCATCATGAGTAAGAGTTCAGTGCTAGCAGGCATGGCTCAACAGGGGTCCATGCAAATAAATGGGCAGGCTAGATGGACCTTTGGTCTTCTTCTGCAGTCACCTTTCTATGTTGCTATGTTTCTATTTGTTTCAAACTGGCTTTTTAGAATGCTCAGTTTCATTGTGAATGCATTGTTAATGCAGTGATTATAACAAAATGCCTTGCAAAATGATATGTACATTTTTTTTTGATATGAAACTTTATTTTAGAAAATTCTTATTACAGGCAGCAGCAATGGACACTCAAAAGCAAAGTACAGTGGCTGGGTGGCGTAACAGCAACAAATATCAATAGCCAACTCAAATGCTGGGCAACAGCTTTACATGATGGACAGATGCAAATAGTCATAAGCAGTAATTGAGAATGAACAGTAAAACCATAGTAGTGAACCAACACTGAACAAGTACCAGCTTCAGTGAACATACAACAGGTGAATGGAGACTGGACAAATCTAATCATCCCCAGTCCTGTCTGACCATAACTGTGGACTTCATACCTGGAGAGGACAGGCAGTTAATTGAGGAATGGGAACTTAATCTCCTGGACTGATGAATGTAGGAGGGTTACAGGGTTAGGGTATGGGGTGCTGAGCAGAGGTGCAATCCTAGGAAAAGATCTCATTTCTTATAGTAAAGATCCATCTTCCTCATTGTTGTAAAGGACAGCCCTTTGAAGACAGCCAGCCTTGAGAGAGCAGAGTGACAGGTGAGTAGGGAGGGGATAGCTGATTGCCTCCAATTCATGCGTATTAGACGCTTGGCTTCCATGAGTACCACAAGAAGCCAGCATAGCAGAAGTCTGGGTAAGTCCTCCATCTGAGAGGTGATCCCAGATCAGTCAAGGCAAGTGACAGTGGTAGAGGGTGGTGCAGGATCCTGGAGCAGTCAGCGATGACTAACTGGCAAAGCTAAGTGAGTCATGGGAAATCCCACAGAATGTGCACGAGGTCTGCTTCCAGCTGAGAACAACACCAACACAGAAAGTGAAGTAGAAGACACATAACCTTCAGGGGTTGGGGGGGTTCTGTGCCATCTGTGTATGATTTTCAACTGAATTAATCTACTTTTGGTGTCCCACTATGTCTGATGAGCAGAAGTGATGCATGATTTCCATAGATCCTCAGTTAAATGGTGCCCAAGATCCTAATCCTACTTCTAACTGCTGGTGTCAAGGATGGGTTTCTGTGTGCCCCTGGCCATGGCATATGTTTTCCCTGCCAAGCCCTGGGAAATGGAGGGAATATCTGACCTCCATAACCACTCCCAGGATGGGTGGGGACTGCAGGTGTTGTAAAGTGTTTGTATAGCTGACCTTAAAGAGCTACTGCCACCTCAAAGAAAACTTTAAAGAAACATAATAATTAGGTACAATTCTGCCTGCATTCCACTTATATTTTATATATTTCTCCTCCCTATAATTTACTACTAAGGAAATGTGCATGAATATATGATTGTTGTCCCTTAGAGTTTATTTTTAGTTCATCTGCCTCTATAGCTTACTCCCTACTCCAAGTCATAATCCTCTGTTGTGGCATCATACTCTGCTGCCATGAGAGTAACTATGAAGTCATAAGCAGTGCATTATGACCTCAAGTAGGGAGAAAGCAGCAGGAATAGATAAACTCTTCGGCAGCAGAAATCCTTTTTTCATACAAATGACCTCAGTAATAATTAATGGGGAAGAGAAGTACAGAATTAATGGGAAGTACAAGCTAGGCTGTGTCAAAATATTATGTTTTATTAAAGTTCACCTGAATGTGTCACCAGCTCTTTAGCTTCAGATACCTC
The DNA here is from genome assembly GCA_016271365.2 of Neoceratodus forsteri. Taxonomy (NCBI): domain Eukaryota; kingdom Metazoa; phylum Chordata; order Ceratodontiformes; family Ceratodontidae; genus Neoceratodus; species Neoceratodus forsteri. Next base: position 1,507,408,279 of record CM057456.1, read on the forward strand.
CAGAAATCAGTGTGTGGGATTCCAGTCTTGTCCAGGATTTGCTGGCTAGAGAGCAGGGTGTCTGTGCCCAGAATGGAGATGTCTACTGGGAATTTAATGCCCTTTTCCTCCTAGACTGTCCATCTAATGGGCTGGCCTCCACCTTAATAGCTGGGTTCTGCAATATATAGATGAGCAATTTTTTTTTTTGGTGGGGGGGGCTAGAGGATTCAATCAATCAATCAATCAATTAAAATCTTTATCCAGGCAGGCACCATTGAGTAAGGCTCATTTGCAAGGTGGACCAGGTCATGAATACATCAAAGTACAGTACAGAAGCAGGTATACCAAAAGCAATAATATACAAGGAAGAAAAAGTATATACAGTGTATACAGTACAAGATTTAGGGAAAGAGGTGAGGGACATACACTTGTCCCATGCATGGATAGTTGCCAGAATGATGGGGTGAGTGAGAGAGGAGCCTGAGGGATTGCGGCCTAAGATAATGCTGAGACAAGGCACCGTGGTGGCTGCCACCTCAAGATGCAATCATAAAGTTACAATTTACTGATGGTGTATTTGAAACTCACTGATTTCCCCGCTGTCAGTGAATCTACAGGTCAGTCACAGGTCATTTCCAGACAATGTCAAAATTACTTCGCCACTGTACCCACTGTATAACACTATGTTCATATGTAAACATACCTGAAGTAGTTATAAATGTGAACTGGCTGAACAGCTGCATCTCTTTTGTGCAGTAACATTCTTTTTGCAGGTATTTGCAAGTGCGTTCAATACAAGCATTACTTAAAACATGATGCTTCTATCCGAGGGCAGTCTGAATTTGATGTTGTATTCATATTGAAGCAATAAGATAGTTCTCACACTAGGAAGTTATAAGGAAGAACTACAATTATAAGAAGGGTCTGAGAAATGGAGCTTTCTGATTCGCTGTAAACATTCTAACAGCCTTATGTTAATCTTTTATTAACATACATGTAGAGCTTAACCATATGCTGAACATGGCTTAAAACTGGTTAAAAAAACAGTTTTATTATAATAGCAATAAGGCACTCCCAGGGGTTATGTTGATGGTCAGTTAATCACTCTCAGGAGCACCCGGCCATGCCCTCGCAAAACATTACACCCCTAGAGGGTGATTAACAGACCATTAACATAACCTCTGGTCATGCCTTATTGCTTAAATAATTACACCAGAACAGACATTTATGTAATAATATCAACTGTCACTCCCTTCTCCTTGACTCACTCCCAGTAGCTGGCCTATCTCCCTCCGGCACAAACTGGTTCAAGGCCTACTTTATTGGTAGAACCCACTTCTCCTCCCCTCCCAATCAGCACTGGTATCCCCAGGGTTCTATATTAGGCCCCCTCAATTCTCCATCTTCTTAAATGACCTTCCCTCTGTTTGCTCCCCCACTATACATACGTATGCCAATGATACAGCCTTGTATGCATCTGGCTCCTGTCCTGCTGAGGTTACAACCAGCATACAGCAAGACTTCAACAAAGTTCAGCTCTGGTTTGCTAGCCATCAAATTTTCCTCAACACCAAGAAGACTGTCTCCATGACCTTTGGCATAAGGCAGAGACTCTCTAGGCTTCCCTCCTTACCCACTTTTCACACCATTGATGGGACTTTACTTGAGGACATATCCTCCTTCAGGTACTTAGGTGTTTGGTTGGACCAACACCTAAACTTCTCTGGACATATTGACGCCATCCAGAAAAAACTGCGTCCCAAGCTTGGTGCCCTGTTCAGGAACCGTAGTTGCATCCCTTCTACGGTAAGTCGTGAACTTGTTCAGAAGATGATACTGCCCATTTTTGACTACCGTGACAGTCTATGGTGCTGCCCCTAAGTTCTCCCTGGCCAGACTGGACACCCTCTTCAATTCCTTCTGCCACTTTGCCCTGGATGCCCCCCTCCCCCCCGCACTCACCACTGTGATTTTCATCATGCCCTATCCTTCCCATCTCTTACAAATAGGTGACTTTCCCACTGTGCTAAATTCACCTCAAGCACTGGTTGGGTGAACTCCCTCCTACCTCACCTCCTCCTTTATAACCCCCATCCTCCCATTCCTTAGATCGACCGACTCCCGCACTCTGGTAGTCCCCTCACAAATCCATTCAAATCAGCCAATCTAGTTACTCTCATCACCTCCCCAAATTTTGGAATGCCCTCCCCTCTCAAATATGACACTCATCCTCTGCCTAATCCATCAGCTCTGCCCTCAATAATTACCTTGCACCTAGCTGCTCCTGCCATGTCACTCCCTAATTCCCTCCTCTAAGCCCTGGACAAACCCTACCCCTCTACCGTCACCTTCTTTTTACCCTGTGCACCCCCAACCCCCAAATTTCTAGCTCTCCTCCCTATCCCCCCAAACTGCTCCCCCTTACTGGCCTCCCTTGATCTCTAACAGAATGTAAGAGACCCTGAATGCTCTCCACGAGTCCCTCTCCTACCCCCCCATGGGGCTTGTCTCTAATCTACTCCCTTCCCCCACCATCCCTCCTATCTCCCTAGACTTGCAGTCCTCTTTCAGGGTTCTTAGCATCTTGAAGGAGTCCTACTGCAGCTAGGCTTGTCTCATCTCCTTCCCCTTCCCCCATCTACCTGTCCCCCTAGCCTTTGCAGTCCTCTTGCGGGGTTCTCAGCATCCTGAAGGGATCCTACTGCACCTAGGCATGTCTCCTCTCCTCTCCTTCCCCTTCCCCATTCTACCTTTTCTCCCTAGCCTTCGCATTCCCCTTGCAGGGTTCTCTGCATCCCGAAGGGGTCCTACTGGGCCTAGTCTTGTCTCCTCTCCTTCCCTTCCCTTCCCCCATATACCTTTCTCCCTGGCCATCGCAGTCCCCTTGCAAGGTTCTCAGCATCCTGAAGGGTTCCAACTGAGCCTAAGCATATCTCCCCTATTCTATCTAGCCACTATCTTGGCTTTCCATGACTACTAGCAGGGTCCAATGCATCCCAATGGACTATTGAATAGTCCCCATCCCCTCCAAAGGTTCGAATTCTCTTCCCCTCAGGGGTTCAGCTCTCACTCCCTCCCTCTCCTATCACTCTCTTAATCCCTATCTACTGACCTTCCCCAACCCCCCTTGCAGGGTACTGAGCATCTTGAAGGGTCCTGTCTGGGGTTAGGTCTTATTCCCCCTCCTAAAATTAAGTCACGTCTCCTCCTTCTCTCTCCTCCCTCTTTAAATCCCTACAGCCTTATCCCCCTTTCTATCTAGCCCCACAGCCTCCTTACAGGGTTCCCCACATCCTGAAGGGGTCTTTCTGGGACACTGCTTTATCCCCTTCCTTTTGGTCCCCCCAGTCCCTTGCAGTTTTCCTCGCATCCTGATGGGGTCTCCGGGGCATGACTCTTCCCTCTCCCCCAGCTCACCCCTCCCTCGCCTCTCCTCCTTTTCTTTCATGTAAGCACTTGTTTACTTATTAACCCGGCAGTTATTATCATCCACTCTTTTTACCTATTATGTGCAACACCGTTGTAACACTGTTTGAAATATCTGTCTTACTGTACAACTGTATGTTAATGTTGATCTTGTAACTTGAATGTTTTATGTCTCATTCCTATTGTACTCCTTCCCCCCAGATCACATCAGGAGACGAGCGACTTGTCACTCAGTGTGCCTTCCTGGTGAAACATTTCAATAAATAAATAAATACTTGTTCAATGTATGTGCTGTGTGCACACTGTGTCACAGCTTGGATCATAGAAAGAGATTAGATACATTACTTTTACTTACCTTACCTGTACACTTACTGCACTATAGTGCACCCTCTCCAGTTGCCCTCATCTGTGATTTACCATAAAATAATATTTTGGGTTTGTTCCTGAAAGCCTGATGTTTTACACTATGCCAGTGTTTTTTGAGAGGCAGCTGCCAGCACAATTATATGGTGCCACAGAGCACTTCAGAGACCTAATTAACCATGTCATGGTATGTGCATTGCCATACTTTGCTAATGCAAACATACAAAAATGCCAGTACATACAGGCCATATGGGCTATTGAGTCTGCTCAAGAGCAGAGCACCCAATCTATTATACTGCAGCTGCCCCCCACCCCTTGGTTGCCTTCCGATTTATTGCCCCCTTTCGCAATCACCCCTTCTCCATCTTCCCCTCAGTTTTGGCCTGACCATTTCCTTGTCCCATTCCCTCTTAAAGTTGCCCACTGATTTCACTGATGTCACCTCCTCTAGCAATGCATTCCACATTGGCACCACCCTTTCCATAAAATAATGCTTCCTCATTTCCCTCCTGAATCTTCCTTCCTCCGGTTTCAGATTGTGTCCCCTGGTGTCCCTCCCCCATTTTAATCTAAGCATACCCTCAGTGTTAACTCTGTTCATGCTCTTTAAGTATTTGAAGGTCTCAGTCTTATCCCCTCTCTCCCTTCTATTATCAAGTGAATACATGTTGAGCTCCCTCAGTCTCTCCTCATATAGTTTGTCCCCTAGTCCAAGGATCATCTTTTTTGCCCTACACTGGATCCCATCCAGTAGTTTTATGTCCCTTTTCAAATAGCAGCACCAGAACTGCATGCAATACTCCAAGTGCCAGCTCACCAAGGACCTGTACAGGAGCAGAATGACTTCCTCTCTCCTAGTGATGATTCCACTGGCAATGCACCCCAGCATCTTAGTTACCTTTGCCACTGCCCACCTACACTGTGCCAAGTGATTCTAATGCATGGGTCACCTGGATTTGGGACTTGAGAACTGCCATGCTAAAGCTGACTTTTGAAAAGGTTGTACTACCCCATTTTTATGTTTCTATGCATGGGCACAAGAAACATTTTGCTTCAGAAAACAACATTTCAGAGGTGTGTCAGGGACTAGCCCAATGCACAGCAATCTACATTGGGCTCATACCTGACAGACCAATGACCATGCAGGCAGAGTATGATGGTGGTCACAGTTTTATGGGTGAAAACTTTGTGTACTTGAAAGGACTGTAGAGCTCCAATGAGTGAGTGCTTCAGTCCTTCATTTGCATAAAGCAGTCCAGCATGAGCTCCACCTCTGCATAATAACAAGCAGCCCCAAAGTGTCCAGCGTGAAAAAACAAAAAAAACTCCCACTCCCTCCTTATGTGCTGTGCTGCCCCCACCCTCTGTTCTTGCACTGGTAGCTTGTAGGAGTAGTTTACCTTCTGATGCTGGTCTTGAATGGGTATGGGTGTTAATGACATTATTATGTGACATCTAATCACCCACCCCCCATTTCCACTATTTCATTTATGTTGTTTTTACTGCAGGAGGTCATGTGTGCTCACTAGTTTTGTTGGCTGCATACCTCTCAACTGTACCACATTACGAGGAACGTTCCTCATTTTACTTCACAAAAGCTCCCTGTTCCACATTGTGAGGACTTGTTCCACATTCAGTATTAACATTTTAAAGCAAAAATCTATAGTAAATGATGCAAAAAATATATTATTCAATTAATAACAGACTTTCTGAACATAAAAGCAAACATTTTAACAGTGCTCTGAGCCTCCTAGGTAAAGATTTGATTTAGCGTTCCACATTTTGCTCATTTGTTCCACATTTTGAGAGGCAATGTTCCACATTTGGGGGACAAAAGGTTGAGAGGTATGGTTGGCTGTATAGTTGCTGCTGCCCTCTATATCTTTCAGCCAACAAAGATGAAGTCTTTAATTTATAGTGCTAGCAAATTAATTCACCCACAGTTTCAACAAGCATTGTTCAATGCCGAATGTGTGCTTGCTTTTATTTGCTGTGTAGTTGCTGGGCAACATAGCACACATATTAACAATGCATTTCAGTGAGACAGTTTCAGACCTCACTCTTTTGCTGTTCTGACTTTGACAGCTATGTATTAATGACTGGTAAGGGGTGGTGAGGTGGGGTGGCCCACAAAAAATGGCTAGAGTAGCAAAGAGGGAGGGCCCCTCACCCCTAACCCATGGGGCTTCTTGTTGAAGTCCTGGCCTTCAATGGGTACCAGAGAGCCCTTTAGTGGCATTACAGGGGAGCACTGTAAATCATAGCCAAACATAACAAAAAAAAAAACTATACTTTACTAGGGTTGGTGCTGTGTGGGAGGGACTACAATTTCATAAACTATTAACAAAAGCCAATAAAAAAAACCCAGAAAGAGATACAGTAACATTTAAAAGTAAAAGAAAGAAAGGGAAACTAGAAAGTGACTGCAGGGACAGGCAGGCCTGTTTGCCAGAGTCAGCTAGCCAGGCCTTCTTTGCTTGAAGTGATCAATGATGGGTAGTGACTGCCAATAATGTACTACCCCTTAATAAAATAAGAAGGAATTTTATATTTCTGTTAATAAAAGGAAAACAAAAATGATTGCACTTTACTTGGGAAGACGACACAGACAGTGCTACACAGCAGGAAGCAAGGTCTCTATGCACTTCAGATGCATGGCAAGGAGTGAGTTTTTTTTTTTATATACTTTATGACCAGTGAAAGTGTAAGATTAACATTGAAAAGTATAAAACAAAACCTGCTAGAAAATAAACTTCCAGCCCCTGGCAGTCAGACTATAACAACACAGGCATCAGTGTTTGCTTTCACATCTGCCATCCAGTCTGTCATGTTATGTTCATGTTTATGACTCCAGAGACTTGGGCCCAGATATTCAAAAGGATTGCGCCATGCGCAACAGGGTTGCGCGTGCGCAACTCCAAAAATGCCCCATTCTGGCGATATCCAGGGCCAGTTGTGCCACCGAAAAACATGCCGAGCAACAGCCAAGAATGGAAATGAAGGCATGCACAACCGAAGAGGCGGGTCCATGCATAAAGTGCGCAATGCGATATCCGAACACTTGCGCAATGCGCAAGAGTGGCTCAGCCGGAAGTTGCGTGAGACCGGATTTGAGCCAAAATAAAAGGTTTCAAGGAAGCGCGAAGAACCCAGGCAGGCCGCAAACTGGGGAGAGAGACAGAGAGAGAGAGAGAGACAGGAGCTGGAAGGGCAGAGAGGGACAGTGGGTCCAGGAGGACAGAGAGGCCAGTGGGGGTGCCCGTGCAGTGGAAGCAGCAGTGGGGCAGCGGGTTACACAGGAACAGCAGCTGGGGGCAGAAGCCAGGAGATGGACAGTGTCAGCTTCCACATGGAAGCTGTAATGAGGGGGGTGAGACACCATGCTGCAGGGGGATGTGACCGCGGAGGGGCCCGTCGGCGGTATCGTGCCTGCATCAGCTTCGAGCTGTACACGGACGTCGAGATTGTGGGCCGGTACCACCTGAACAGTGCAATATTGAGACGGCTCTATAGCTGTGCAGTGATGTGATGCAGGCAACTTCATGACGGAGTCATGCTCTGTCCGTGGAGACCAAGGTGACAGCCTGTGCGTGCCTGCTCGCCACGGGCACCTTCCAGAGGCCGACAGGGGACACCACAGGCATTACACAGTCGGCCACGCCACGCATCCTCACCCAATTCCTCAGTGCACTGCTGCCTCATGCTGATGAGTACATCCATTTCCCCAGCACCGTGGCAGAGCGCATAAACAAACATGCAGGAGTTCCACAGGGTAGCACGTATGCCTGGCGTGTTAGGCCATAGACTGCACCCATGTGGCCATTCGCAGACACCACCTGGCCCCGATGGCCAGGCTTATCGGAACCGAAGGGTTTTCAGTGCCAACTGCCAGGTGGTGTGATGCCACTGGCGCATTATCAATGTCTGTGCCACACCCTGGCGGAGCACATGATGCTTTCATATGGCACCAGTCTGCACTGTGCCATCGATTTGAGAGTGGAACATCCCCACGGTCATCTAGTGGGTGAGTACACATGCACGGAATGCAAACTCTGGGCAAGGGTGGAATGACACAGGTGCCATGGTAGTGGCACAAGGATATGGGCAATATGGACCTGACATGACACTGATCTCCACTATCTCCACACAGGTGACTGCGGATACCCACTCTGTCCCTGGCTGCTCACACTGCATCGCGGCCTCACGAATCCCAAGCGCATTATGTTTCAATGAGGCACATGCCGCAACACGTAACATCATAGAGCGGTGTTTGGGATGCTCAAGGCACGCCCGATGCCTGGACACCCGGGCGGAGCTCACAGTACAGCCCCAAAAGGCCTGTGGATATTCCTGGCCTGTTGCATCCTGCACAACATGGCCAAAGACCATGGGATAGCCGTACAGGTCCAAGAGGGGGACAGCGATGGGGACGCCAGTGGCGCCGGTGATGTGGGTGATGAGCAGTGATGAGGACGGAGGGACCCCTGACTGACCCGGCAGGCCCAGCTGCACCGGGACACCATTGCAGAAGAGCACTATGCCCAACACAGGTAATACAAGGGGACATGTGCAGGCAACACTGTCCATGCGCAAACCACAGGCACACAGGGGAACACACCGTGCATGAAGGTCAGGGGAGTTGATGGTTCCAGGCATACTAACACACCATCAGAGAGGGGTGAGCACTCATATGGACACACACACACCAGGCAGCGTACATGGGCAGCAGCACAGCACTGGGGAAATGACATTGCCAACACACAGCACCACCAACCACCCCCACCACCTGGACTGTCCACGCATTGTGTCAGGACCTGGGCACACTTGCACCTTGGTGTACAGTGCAATGCAGGCATCATCATGCACACGCACCTGTGGACAGCAGTTGGGAGAGTGTGCAGGTGGTCCATGTGTCAGCGTGGTGAGCAGAGCACCCAGCAGTGCACTGCCCACCATGACACACATTGCACACAGGGCAGCACCAGACAGGGCCTGCACTGGGAGACAGCTCAGTCAGGTAGCACTGTCCCACGGCCACCACGGATGCGTGGGTGGCCCCGCCGTGTCCCAGCAGCACTGGCAGGCTGAGCAGGGGCCACATCGGGTGGTGCTGGTGCACCATCAGGGGTCCCACTGCGTGAACGTGACCTTGCCCGCACAGGGGTCTGCATCCTGCCAAACAAACTTGCACCAGGGGTGCTCGGGATGCCCACAGCAGAACCCGGCATTGACAGGCCTGGTGTCGCATCGATGCCGAACAGGAGTGAGAGCGACTGTGGGGTGTGTGGTACAGGGCACCTGACAGTGTGGCCAATGTGTCCGTCACAGAGACCACTGCCTGGGTCAGCCTGTCAATGGCAGCGGTCACATCCGTCTCATGATAAGGACCAGCTCGCTCGGTCCCGAGCACACTCCTGCTATGCCACCCACGGACACAGACAGTGCCTCCACGGACCTAGTAACCCACCCCTGCAGCTGTACTGAGTCCTGCAGCAGGAGGGTGTGCGTGATCCAATGGGTACTCTGCCCCAATGGCCTCGTGGACCCCCGGTGTGGATGGTCCTGGTGCACAGCACCCTTGAGGTGGGTGCTGTTCACCAGGACCAGGTATGGGCAGATCAATGAGCGGTGACATGTGCCACTGATTGACACCTGTACCCTCAGCCCTGGTGTGCGACTGCTGCCGCCCTCCAACTGCTGAGCCCCAGGTCCACCTGTTCCACCTCCATGCTGACAACAGTGCCAGACACCTGCACAGCCACTGGTGCTGCCCCACCGGTGCTGATAGGCACAGCCTGGGATTGTGCCAGCATGCTGGTCACAGGTGTGAACCAGGAAGGCCCAGGGCATGTGCTGGCTGCCATGTGTCCATCATGGGACACACACCTATCACTGCCCATTGCAGGCCTGCTATCATCAATGGTGCAGGTGCGTGCCTCAATAGGCACAGCATGCTGGCATACCTGCATGCCAGACTGCTGTGACACAGGCTGTGCACCCCTGCACCTGTATCACTGACACTCGAGTTGTAGGCCCAGCGCAGCATGTTGCTGCAGCCTGCAGGCTGGTGGTGGAGGTGGATGGTCCTCCTCCACGTCCAGCAGGTCTGCCTCACTGTCTGGACCCACCACCACCACCGCCTCCTGCAGACTAACAGGATCTGTAACAGAAAGAGAGAATGTGAGTGCAAGTGAACAACAGCCCCTCAACAACACCACCATGTCATACCGCGAGTGATGGGCTTCCACCTGTCTGGAATCCTCCACCTGGTACGCCCAGAATGGCACTCGGCTGCATGGCTGCACCAGTGTCTCTCTGTAGGGGTCAGTTGCAACACCACTGGTGGGCCCCCACCAGTGCCAGCACGCGTCCCTGAAGGCTGCCACCTTCTCCTTCAGCCTCCGCGGTCAGTCCCCATCTTCTTCCTGCATTCCTGTATGGAGCGCTGGTGGCTTCTGCAGGTTGACGGCCCGAGCCACCCTCCCATGCAGCTGCACGCCCTGAGGAGTGCCCTCCGTCCACTCAATAGTGGCTTATCCTCCAGGTAGGCCTGGAAGAGGGCCTCTGTCTCGCCGCGTGAAGTTCGGCCTCCTCCTACGCCCGCCGCCCACACCCTCAGCTTGGCTCTGGTCAGTCATGGTGATCTGTATGGGTGAGTGACACCTGTCACTGTGCAGTCGACAGCATTTCTCATGAGCATAGCTGCTGCCCGGGGCGGAAGCCCTCATGCTTCTTCTCCGCATGGCAGATATCTGATAGAAAGGGTGCCCTGTGTCCCTTTCTGGGCGCCCTTTCATGCTCAGCCCCCTTAGCCTTTATCATCCTCCGCACCCCTGCCCATGAGCATTGTCCTGAGCATCACACAGCATGTAACTCACCTCTCACCTGCAGTAACCAAATCTGGCCGCACAACCCACTGTCGATTTTTATAGCGCAACACATGCAAATGAGGTGTGGTGCAACTTTAATGACATGCTAATCACGCCACCGCGCCTTTGAATGGCTGATCGAATGATTTGGCATATGTCGGTTGAATATCGCGTGATTTGCGCTTTGCACAATACGGAAGGTCCGCTGAGCCAATGGCGCAGGTTTGTGGCTGCGCGTTACACTGCATTGGCGCATGCCCAGACAGCTTATGCACGCGCTCATCATGCTGCAGACCTGCTGGAGCGCGATAGGTGATTCAGGCCATGGCCACCATTGTGCCAGTGGCGCTACAGCACTGGGCACTATATGGCGCTGTGGCACTACCGCGCCGATAGTCCACTGTGGCACTGGTGCTCAGCTTGGCAGTCGCCAGATGCCTATACGTCCGATGGCGCTGTGCGTAGCCTCGGCCATTGCCGTGACCTTGTGTATGCCCTCTGCCCTCTGGCGCTGTTCGCATGCCATGTGTACGTCCCTATTGCGCTGTCTGGTGACAGCGCCATGTAAAGTGACGGCGCTGTTCGAACAGCGCGATTGGAGCCTGTGGTGGTCTATTGTGCAACAACTCCACGTGGGGTCACAGCGCAGCAAGGCACCATATTGCCTGCTGTAAAGTTGGTGCCATGGCTAGGAGGAGGGCGGTGTCCTGGAGCCAGCTTGAAGTGGCCAACCTGGTGGCCCTGGTGGAGCCCCACTGTGAGGCACTGTATGGTGAGGCCCCCCTCACCATGCCTAGGACCCACATGTGGCAGCAAGTGGCCACTGACCTGGTGGAGGTCACTGGCCGGGCCGGTCTGCTGAGCAGTGCCGGCACCGGTACAGTGACCTCTGCCGGAGGGAGCCGGAACTCTGACGCGGGCTGCGTCATGCCAGGTGGGGCGTGGTGCCTAGGCCAGGTGAGTGTACCATCTATGCACCTATATTCTCTGTAGGGGTGTGTGTGCTTTTGGTGCTGTGCATAGGTGCCGCCTCGGACACGGTTAGCTGTGTCAGTGTGTGCAGCTGTGCGATGGATGGTTATGGCTGTGTGGGCAGGCACTCTCACTGGGGCAGGGGCACTCTGCTTTGAGTCACACTGATGTTTGTCTCAACATATGTCTCCCACAGGCCGGATTTTGAGGACGCCGGGCCAGGGTGAGGTGGGCCGTGCCAGGGACCCGGTGCCAGGGGGTGTTGTGCCCCAACCGCAGCAGCAGCAGCATCAGTAGCAGCGGCAGACCCAGCTGCTGGAGGAGTGTGAGTATCATTACTTCATGGATGCTATTGCATGCTGGGGGGGGCAAGACCACCAGCCATGCACAACACAACCAAAGGGGAGGTCATAATCCACCATACAAGACACTAGTGAGGCCCCACACTGGAGTACAGTGTACAGTTCTGGAGACCATACCACGTATGGACATGGACTGGGTAGAGAGGGTTCAGAGGAGGGCAACACGGATGGTGCATGGATTGCATCACAAGTCCTATGAAGACAGGTTGAAGGAACTGAACATGTACTCCTGGAGGAGAGGAGGGAGAGGGGGATATGATGGGGACATACAAGTATCTTACGGGGGGGAACAGAGTGCAGGAAAACACTATTTTTCAGCGTAAAAGATGTTCCAGGACTAGAGGGCATGGGATGAAGTTGGAGGGGGGACGATTCAGAGGAAACATGAGAAAGAATTTCTTCACAGAACGGGTGGTGGACAAGTGAACACCCTGCCAGAGGAAGTGGTGGGGCTGACTTGGTCACGGGATTTAAGAATGCAGGATAGCCATACAGGAATTCTGGAGGTCAGGGGTAAGGTGCAACAGACTTATAGGAAAACAGAGTGAACTTACAAGGTCAAATGGCCAGACTGGGTGGCCCATAGGCCCTTATCTACCGACACTGTCTATGTATCCATGTATGTAGGCACGACACAGGTGACATGCATCACAGTGCAGTATCACAGCACATCTGTGTATGCGTCACTGGTGGTCCAGGCATGCACTGGGCACATAGCTGTGTAACTGGCATCGCACCATGTTGCCACATCACTTGCCAGCCTAGTTTGTACTGTGATTGACGTGGGCAGTGTGTGTGGGCGGTGGTGCGCATAGCTGGTGCCGCCTGTTTGTGATGGCCATGTGCATGTTCACTGTGGGTGGGTGCATGCCATCACAGGTGCGGGACATTGGGCTATATGGCTTGCAGGTTGGGTGGTGTTCAGGGTTGTGGTCAGTCACAGCCATTGACTGTGTTCCTATTTTCCTAGGCCTCGAGGTTCTACGGAGGATGCAACAGGATGTCAGTCGCCTCACAGAGGTCAGCATTGCAAACCACAGGATCCTGCAAGCCATCCGGAGGCATGGACGCCATCAGGGCCAGGATGGAACGGGACGCCAGCAGGGGGAGGATCAGGAGCCAGCTGGGCCGTAGCCCACATTACCCTTCCCACTTCTCCCATCCCTACCACCCTGCCTTCCCTCTCCGAGTTTTTAATCCCTCCCTCTTGAACACCCCTTCCTTGTACCCGTCCCCCCCTTGTAAATAGTTTTTATTGTTCTTGTTGAAATATGTTTAATATACATTTCTATTTTGATATATGAATATTGTGTCGGTCTCTGATTTGCAGCTGGCTATGGGTGCTCAGTTGCAGGTGTGTACATGCCATCTGGGCTGGTATGGTCCTGGGTATGTGTGTGTGTGTGTGTGTGTGTGTGCATGGGGAGGTATCTCCAGCATGGCAGTGACTTTTGGTTGGTCTTGCCATCTGCTGCCACCCAGTGCTGGGTGCACAGGGTGTGTCTGGCTTGTAGGCTTCTGTGTTGCACGGGCTGACATGTGCTGGGGGACTGTATGTGGGCTCCTGCAGTGCCAGTCACTGCACATGGGTGGTGTCTTGAGGTCACAGTACAGGTGTGCTGTACATGGGGGCTGATGTGCACTGTGGTTGTCAACCCTGTGTGTGTGTACCTCCGCCTGCCAGTGGTTGTGCTGGGGTGTCAGGGCTCTGCTATGCTTTGTTGGTTTGTCCCCATGGGCACGTGATCATCCGTCCCACCCCAGTGATGCTGTGCTTGGGGTGTGCCGTGTGGTGTGGGTTCTGCAGTGTGTTCCTGTGCCCATTGTGGCATGGCTGCGGTGGGCCCCAGCCTGCCTCCCTGGATGTGCAGTTCCATTGCTCTGGGGGCTGTGCTTGGCGCTTATGGCAGTTTGGTCTGCTCAGCTGAGTTTCCTGGTTGCGCCATAGCGCAACATTTTGGCTCAGCTTCTCCTTCCTGGTTGCGCGATGGCACAGTATGTGCGATATTCAGACATTGGTTGCTTGCGCAATTTGCTCTGCTTCATGTTTGAATATCACACCTGTTGCGCATTTGCGCAACTGGTTTGTGCTTGCTCCTGCTGTTGCGCCAGTTTTGAGCGCAGTTTGAATATCTGGGCCTTGGTGTTTAGCCATAAATGGCCTTTGTGACCTAAAAAGTGCAAATTACTGCTTAGCAATGTTACATTCCATCTTTTAAAACCTGGTGTAATGGATACACCCCTGTATGCCCCGTTCAAAGCTTGAAACTAGTCTAATGTACTGTAGTCATCATAGGTCCACCCCACTGACTTCATCAGCAGACCCCCCGGTGTGTGCAACTGATGAGGAGGGCTATTGGCTGATTATCTCCTTCCACATACAGTTCTACACAGCATGCCTGTGTTGTATGGTCAGTGACATGGAGACAAGGAAGAACAGATGGTGTGTGTAACTTTGAGCATTTAGTAACCTTAAGTTGTGATTCAACTAACACAATACACCCCTGCCACATACACCATGCAAGGAAACATTTGACATTGATAACTGCTTATCTCTACTACCACCACCCTTCCAATTAATCTTTTCTGGCCCTACATTCCTCTTTATCGCACTCCCCAAAACTGCTGCTACTTGACAGGCTGACTGCTACTTTATCTGCTACAAACTTAGGATCTGTTCCATTGATTTCCTTCTCTGTTTTGCTCTCCATGTCGGTCTCCTCCTTCTCTTTCTCCTCATCATCCATCTTACTGCTTACAACAGTTGGCTGCGCACTATGGCAGCCCTTATGATCTCTTCTGAGTACCTCCATGACAAGTTAGTCCTGTAATGTCATGAATTTTCTGCACTGTTGTTATTGCAGCCTGGATTCTCTCAGAAGTGCTGCTACTCCTGTATCTCTATAATGGAAATAATGATTGTTTATAATAAATTTGTTTTAGTATTGAATAGTGGGTGTGTTGAGGTATAACTACAGGGAAATTTATTCCCAAATAGATTAGTAAAGTACTAGTGGGTGTGTTGAGTACTTGAGAACACAGGAAAATGTATTCCAAAATAGGTCAGTAAAGCACTAGTGGAAGCACTGAGGAGTTAAAAACAAAGGGAAATGTATTGCCAGTCCAAAATAGGTTAGAAAAGCACTAGTGGGTGTGTTGAGTACTTAACACAAGGAGATGTATGCCCAGATAGTTTAGTAATTCACTGGTGGGTGTGTTGAGTAGTTGAAAAACCAGGAAGTGTACTTCCAATCCCAAATAGGTTTGTAAAGTACTAACAGGTGCACTGAGGAGTTGAAAACACAGGGGAAATTGACTCCCAGTCCCAAAGAGTTCAGCAAAGCACAAGTGGGTGTGTCGAGTACTTGCAAACACTGGGATAAATTTTCCCAAATAGTTTAATAAGCACTAGTGGGTGCATTGAGTAGTTGAAAAGGATCAGTTATTACAAATAGATCAGTAATGCACTAGTGGGTGTGTTGAGTATTTGCAAACACTGGAATAAAATTTTCACCAAATAGTTTAATTAAACATTTGTGGGTGCATAGAGTAGTTGAAAACACAGGGAAATGTATTCCCAAATAGGTCAGTAAAAACTTTAGAGGTTGTGTCAAGTACTTGTAAACAAAGGGGCATTTATTCCCAAATAATTCTGCAATGCACCAGTGGGTGCTTTGAGTAGTTGAAATCACAGGGAAATTTATTCCCAGGTAGGTCAGTAAAATACTCATGGGTACAGTAAGTACTTGCAAACAGGTAGATTTATTCCTA
The DNA here is from genome assembly GCA_016271365.2 of Neoceratodus forsteri. Classification (NCBI taxonomy): domain Eukaryota; kingdom Metazoa; phylum Chordata; order Ceratodontiformes; family Ceratodontidae; genus Neoceratodus; species Neoceratodus forsteri. The sequence goes on from CM057456.1 coordinate 1,507,424,024, forward strand.
AATCCTGTTGTAAAGCACTAATGGATGCATCGAGCAGTTAAAAACGAAGGGAAAGTTATTGCCAAATAGGTCAATAAAGCACTATGGTACATTGAGCAGTTATGAACACAGGAAAATGTATTTCAAACAGGTCAATAAACAAGCACTAGTGGGTGCATTGAGTAGTGAAAACACTAAGAATTTTATTCCCACAGTGTCCCACAAGGTATACAGTCCTGAAGTATCTCGGTTGTCCTGCAACCCAGGTTCCCCGCTATCTCCCTGACAATGTGAAAGTATTTTTTCATGGAAAGGGTGGTGGATCTGTGGAGCAGAATCTGGGCAGAGGTTGTGGGGGCAAAGACGACAGGGGAATTCAAAAATGCATGGGACAGACATAAAGGAACTCTAGCTATAGGAAAGAGAGTGTAAGCCACAGATAATTTAGGATCTGCAGTATATGAAACAAGTAGGGAAAATGAGCAGACTAGGCAGGCCAAGTGGTCCTTATCTGCCATCAAATTTTATGTTTCTGTGTAACAAGGTAGATTAATTCAAAGCACTACATTTGCAGTGAAGAAGTGTAGAGCAGACCATGGCTGGCTTGGTGTACAAAATAAATCCAATGAGGTTTTGGTTGGAGAATTTACTGCCAAACAGGCAGCAAGTATTTAGTACAGCAGCTAATAGAAATAATAACATTTATAAAATAGGTTGACAAAGAGAAGCCAAAAGTAGATACATCATTGGTTAAAAAAAGACACCTGACCATTGAGTAATGCCTAGTACACCCACACTTGGTTCCCAAAGTGATGTTATCTACCCAGTAACAGCCTTTGTGCATGTCTAATGAATCCGCCAGCTCAGTCCTGAAGAAATAAATTAATCAAAAACATTTTAGTTCTGTAAAGCTGAAACTATCTTGGTTGTCCCACAAACCGGGTTTCCCGCTACCTCCCTGACAATGTGTTTTCACACACTTTCCCTCACCCTGCTGCTACCAAGTGCTATAGTGAGTGGGTCACTGCACTACTACAAGACTTGTGAGTGAGAGAGAGAGGTCAAGTGACTCGCTGCACAGTGGTTTAAGACTGCGTCCATACTTCCGGGACTGGACCTGCTACCAAGTCCTCTGAATACGGAGAGAGAGTGGCTCATTTTGCAGTGCTGTAAGACACAAGGCAGGCACACAAACAGAGCACATTAAAAACAAACAACTGGTCTGTATTATTTGTGCTCCCTTGCTACCAAATTGTTTGAATACAGAGAGAGAGAGAGAGAGAGCGAGAGAGAGAGCAGCTCACTGCACTGCTGTAAGACTGCATCCATAGTTCTAGGATCGGTTCCATTGTGGGGGGGGGGCAGGCACAGATACTAAGCATATTAAAAGCAAAAAATGGTCTTCTTAATTTAATAACTTGTGAACTTGTGAAGTAAACAAGTGTTATTTGCAATATTTGCCTTTATTAATTGGTACTACTTTCCAGCGCAGAATAACATGCAATTCTACATGTTTTTATGCAATAAAAATTATTTTTCTTTACATTTTTAAATGATTGTAACCCATTTTATAAGTGCAATAACCCACTCCAGGGCATGGGTTCTATTGGGCATTACTGCACTTCCCAGGTGGTTGGAAGTCACTTGACTTAAGGCCTTGTGCTTCACAATGCACCTGTGGCATGCATTAATACTAAATACACACATGTCCTGTCATAGCTTATAGCTTACATGTGAGTAGCAGCATCTTGTTGTTGCTTGCTTTTTTATTTGTGAAAGGGAAGGCCTTGGTACTAGGATTTTTTTTTCTGCACACACAAAACATACTAGACATCACCAGACTAAGTACACATAGACTAGTGACAACAGAAGATTGAACCCCCCCCGCCCCCCACTCAACACAAGTGACCACCACCACACAGTGCTATTGGCTCATTTTCCTGAGTCAAAAAATATTTTCCTAATATCTGTTTGTTGTTCAATCTGGCTGTGCTTGTAGGCCTTGTGGCTGGAAGGGACAGGGAGGGTAACTTTGTTTCAGTCTCTGCTGTGTATATTAAGTCTGTGTGAATGATCAGATTTGTTTCCCTCCCTCAGGGAATCCAGTCCAAAATACTGTCCCACTATTTATTCGTTTTTATGCTGCCTTATCAGTCTGGGTAAAACCTAATAAAATCAGATCAAGATCAGATAATGGTTGACCATGCATTCCCTTTTTTGTTACTTGTTCCACACTGATGAGATGACAGAGCAGGGGGAGAGCCATCAGAGTAGTAGACCACCCACACAGTGCACCAACTCTATGTGTATCCTCCTTCACTATGCATGTTTTGACACTGATTTTAGTCATAACTCCCACTTGTGATGCTGGGTTGCTCATGTGTCAGTTCCAGCCAAGTCTAGCTGTTCCCAACCATTATTGTTTGACGGTTACAGGTCTTGTCTCCAAGATTCCTGGCATTCACACAGAGCACTCTTCAGACAGTACTTCCTTCTTCCTCCCTAGTGACCATTTACCCCCATTACTGTGCCTCAGAACTCCTCTACTACTGTTCCTGTACTTCCCTCTGCTCCTGCCTTTTTTCTGCTGCATCTTTCCTCCCTAGTCCCATCCTGCTCTGTTACTATGTCTGCATTTTTCTTAACACTGGCCCCTCTGTAACTTCTTTTCCTCCTCGCCTCCATGTGACTCTTGACTGCCTCTCCTGCCTGCTTTACTACTGAGAGAGGCCTTCATGGCCGCCTTCAGTTATGTGGATGCACCTGTACTCAACTACACTGCCTCCTGCTTTCCTAGTTTAAATTCATCCAAAGTGTTGTGCCAGCCTGTGTTTCAGCATTCTGGTGCTCTCCTCAGTGGAGTGCAGTCTGTCCCTTTCAAACAGCCTCCAGCATCCCCAGGTGTGGCCCCAATCTCCAAAGAACTGAAAACCCTCCACCTGCTCCAGCCCTTTAGCCTAGCTTGCCAACAGTAGCAGACATTTAATTTGTTTCATTCAGTTAATATACTGCAAAATGACAACTATGACAAGTACTATAGGACTACAAAAAGGATCACCATGCACACTAACCCTAATTTGTAACAAGTTGTAAACTTGGGAATGCTTATAGGTAATATCTTTACCCTTCCCCAACATAACATGGGTATTTGAGGTATCAAAGGGAAAAGGATTGTTACTCTAAGTGCAGAATACTGCCAGGGCTTTATAAATGAATCATAACAAGCACCAGATGGCAGCAAAGGTAAAGTTAATTTCTGTCTCACAAGCAGCAAGCTTTAATGTTATTCTTGAGATCAAGAGCATTAAATGTCAAGCATATCTTAGGAATCAAGTATGTACATTTGCTAGACTTTCACTAAAGTGGATTAATCTAAAGAAAGTCGAGAATGTTACAAATCACATATAATCGGCATTAAAGGCTCAGTGTCAGCTTGTTAGGTGCACTAATTATATTAGGTTTCAGTCTATGATGGCATGGCAACCACATAACTGAAAAAGATAAAAAAGTTCAGTGTCTGGGGACCTTTAGATCCTGCCTCTCAACTGTCCCACATTATAGGGGTGTCTCTTATTTTACCACTCAGAAGATATCTTACCCCACATTGAGGAGGTGCTGTTCCACATTGTACACTAAAATGTTAAAGCAGAAAAGCAGATTAAATGAGAATTCTCATCTCTAAACTAAATGTACAGGGACCTATAACTACTGATTAAGAAAGCTGCAAAAAATATCTTTTATTACTTTTTACCATGGTTGCAGCCCTTTATATCTGGTTGCTCCAGCAAACCATGCTGCACCACTCAGTGTCCCACTGATCCACATGTCACAGCCTCTGACAACACCAAGGATGGGTTCTGCTGCAGGGGCCATCTATACTCCTGTATAATGTCTTGGCAATTTTACTTAATATGATAACAAAGATCCATGCTGACACTGCCAGAACCAATCTCACTTCTAGGCTGTGGGAGTGAGATGAGTACTGGCAGTATCAGTATGGCTATTCATATTAGTTTTTTGGGGGATTGAGAGTTCTCTTTAATATAGTCTGCTCAAACAGCAGTAATCTATCAATATGACAGCACTTTTTTTCTAGGGCATTCTGAGCTTCTACTTTCAGGTATGCAGCTTATCCCACATTTTGTCAATTTTTTTTTCCATACAGCGTCCCAAATTTGGGTAATGAATGGTTTGGCGATATGTTAAAGCTCACAGAACATATAACATGTATATTACTTGATTGCTGCTTTAGCTACTGTATCTATTTGTAATACAGTGATTTTTATTAAACAAAACTATTTTCAAAATGCTGTGTTGTGTTTTTTTACTGCTGTTTCTTGGACAAGTTTTAGGAGCTACAACATTCTGCAGGTAGCAGCAAAATATAATTTAATTTAGTTAGTTAGTTAGTTACATAGTTTATTTAAAAATTTAGTTCAGGAAATGCAAACTGATCTGAACCTCATTTAGAGGTATGACCTGAAAGAAGGTAGCATGGGCTACCAATGGCACAAATGCAAGTAAGGCAAATATTATAGCTGTGTGGAATGAGGAATTGCAATGGTGGAATGAGGATTCCACTTCTGAAATTCTTTTCTGAATTTTCCAAAATATTCACCAGAATTCTGACTATGCTTTAACTTAAATGGTTCATGCAAACCACGTATTTGTTTCTGCAGTTTGTGGGAAAGTAAGCTATGATTTATTTAAACCATGAACACTTATCCAGAGGTGATATAAATAAAACCATGGAATACTAATCTGCAGTTTATGTAATCTGTGGATTAGTGTGCAACAGGGTTCAAGAGGGCTTGGGATAGATTTAAGGGGTTGGAAAAGAGGGTGGAAGCATAACAGAAGCAGGGAGGTAAGGTGTTGGGCAGACTAGATGGGCCATAGTGCCTTTCTCTGCCATCACATTTCTGTGTATCTGTGTATTCCACTGGCAAAATTCTGCCATTTCATATCTAACAGAATCCCACAAAATTAGTTGGAATTTTCAAACATTCCATGAAATTTCATTCTGCCAACATTTAAAAATGTTGTACAATAGCAAGTATATAGAAACAAATTGGTAACATAAGAACATAAACTCATAAGATTGTTAGATGGACTCAAACTTTGCAGCCCATCAAAACTATCCCTCACTTCTCAGAAGATCAGTACATATTTCTTCTCTCCAGCATATACATATCAAGTCTAGCCTTGAAGGTTATGAGTGACCCTACCTCTACTACTCCCTCTGGTGAACTCTTCCATGCGGTTACCACCCTCTGCATGTAAAAGTTGTTTCCTTTTTCACTTCTGAATCTGCCACCTTAAGCTGTTTTTGTGGCTATTTCTTCATTGTTGTGTATCATTTTCAAAGCCTCCTGCAACTTGAGGGTGTTCATCATTATATACTAGTGTATTAGGTCACCCCTCATCCTTTCCCCAGCAGTCTGACTTCAGGCCATTACACTCCACTGAAACAGCCTTGCTGAATTTTATTGACACTGTCTCCCATGCACTGGGAAATAAAAAGTACATGGGAATGGTGTTCATGGATCTAACAAAGGTGTTCAGTACAGTGGATCACCTGATCCTACTGCATAAACTGGCAGAAAAGGATGTTAGTCAGGAAGCTCTATCATGGTTTGGATTTTATTTACATGACAGATAAATAGTTGTTGGTGACTTACTTCCCAGAGCTAGGGCTGCCAACAGGGGTCTCCAGAGGTCTATCTTGGGGCTCATCCTGCTTTTTTTTGATGTATTGATGGATTAACTAAAACCACAACTTTGTCCATTCTGAAAATGTACACAGATCACTCAGTCCTAATTGTTTCTGCCAAAGAGCCACAAGAGGTCAGTAAAAAGCTATATTTCAATTTCATTAATTTGGAAAAATGGCTTATACAAAATAAGCTTATTATTAACATGAAAAATACAAATGTAATGTTATTCAAATCTAGGACAGAGAAAGGCACAACCTCTGTGGAGGATCTAAACATACTCTTAAGTAATGGTTCTAAGAATGGGCAAGTTAGCACTTATGAATATTTGCACCTATGATTTGGCCCCAAATCAGAGTTCGTTGATCACATTAATAAATGTGCCTTCAAGTTTTCCAAAAGTAAGGGGCTTTACACAGGTATAAGCATTGCCTGTCAAGAGATGCAAGATCAAAACTTGCCACTACAATCATCCTACCAATGACTGATTATGATAGCATCTATTGCTTGGCCAACAAACATGATTTGCTAAAGTTGGATAGAATGTACTAACCAGCAAGGTTTGTTCTGGGGATTGTTGTTCCACCAACCATAATGCATCACTGTTCGAGCTACAGTACTTGAGCTTAACAGGGCATTTTTAAACATCAGAAGAGAGAAGCTCCTATATGGTTTTCTCCATAAATGCATGAAAGATTTGGCTCTAAAATATTTGCTTGACAAATGAACACCAATTATTTCTAAATATACACTGCAAGTAAGTAACTGGCAAGGACTTCAAGGTTTCTAGGGTAAGAACTTAATATTTTTTAATGTACCTCAGCTATATGGCCACCTTATTCTGGCATTCCCTCCTTCCTCAGTTGTGCAACATGTCTGCATACCACAATTTTAAGACAGCTCTTTGAAAGTGGTGTCATTTTAAATGTGGATTAACTTGAATAATGACTTCACTGTTTATATGTTTTGCTTGTTTTTACATTTGAATGCACAGTGTTGTTGCTTTTGCAATACAGGAGGGCCCTAAAAACAAACTTTTCCTCATGGCCATATCCTGTAAGAAAGCAATCATACACACTGGGACATTGGTCGTCAGGGGTTAAAGGAGGCCCACATGCATAATGAGGCACAAGGCACTTGTACCAAGTGCCTTTAGCACATGGAAATGTATTAACCTCAGACAACCAATGACCTGGAGTGTCTTGTGCATATTTATTTATAATTAGGCTGTCAATTCATAGTACACAGAAGCAGGAAATTAATGTTGCACAGTAGGGCAATCAGAAACATTTATTGACTGGGGCAGAGAGATATTGTTTTGTGACATTTGCAGTTGAGACTGTATTCCTGGTTCTAAAGTCAATAGGCCTTCTTTGTTTAGAATCCCTGCACCTGCAGCTGCTACCTTTGCAATAGGTGGTTGACTATTTTTGCCATTTTGTTGAGCCTCTGATTGGCTCACGGATTTACCACCATCAGTTGCACTGAATATATCCTTCTTTGCCACCAAATCAATGAATGGGATGAGGGAAGTGCTGTAAGACTGCTCTACTGAAAACAGGACTCTGGAGGTAGCCAAATGGACAGTTGAGCTAGTAGAATTCCCTAGCTGCAAACTGCTTCTGTGGCTGGCTTAGGCCAAAATTACTTCTCAAATGAGCAAATCCCCAGAGAAGAGTATTCTTCAGATGATGAAGTAAGGTTTTCCTTTTCTTGGTCATTGCAAAGTGTTATTAAAATGGGAAACACAAGCACTGTATTTGAACAGTGTAGAACACTATACAGAGTACTCCTTGATGATCAGCTGCAGTGCTGGCCATCCAGCTTCCTTTTTGTTGCTGCAGTCCTCCTGAATATGATTCATGCTGCAAAAGGCACAAATCTATTCTGGATGCTAAATCCAGGTGTTTCCTTCCCGGATATGCCACCCTTTCTTCTCTCACCCCCTTCCTCCCACAGTAGTCCACTCAGCACTGATAGTATGAGATGTACATCGTGGTGATGGAGCTGAAGTCTTCACTAGACCCCTTACAGTGATGACCCTCAAGTCCAGCATTTTGGCCTGGAGAGCATCCAACTGTGCACTGAAGTATACGATCCTGAACACTGGGGACCTGCCAGCCTTTCTGAATTCCTTCCAGAAGGTGACAGAGCCATGGCTACTACAGCTGACTACCCACCCCCATCCTCCACAGTGAACAGCTTGGGTGCATGCTGAAGTATCAGAGAGTACTCAGTGAGACTTAAGTTAATGGAGGGTTTCCTGACCTTGACCCTCTTTGATCTTAAGTTATCTTCATATGCAAAAAAGTTAAAAGAACCTTTAATCTACCTACTCTGACACTTCAACTATTAAATTCATTTTTTTCTGTAGGCTAGGTGCTTCTACCTGCTTTGTCAGCTGCCCCATCAAAGGGTCACAGTTAACTAGTCACTTATATCTTGATGCCTGCTGAAATTTAAGCCAGTTCAGCTTTGCCTCCTGTCAGCTACCTGCTACACAGGTACTAACCACTCAGCTCACAACAGGATGCACTATTCTAACCAGCTAGCCTCCCCACACTGTCGACTAAAATTTAAATTACCTAATGATGGGGCCAATGCCAGTACATTCAAGACCTATAGGTACAGGGGGTAGTTAAAAACAAGTGGAAGGTCAAAGGGGGTAACGGGAGCTTTGAAATGATTAATTAAACTGAGATAGGTAAAACAGGGCACACTAGACAGACTCTTGTCTGAATCTGTCCTCAACCATATAAACCTTATGTTTAAATTGAGAAGGCAAAAGTTTAGAAAAAATGCAATGTAAATAATATTATTTTACTTAGCTGGTAGTTAATTATTGGACTACTTCACCGTGGGAGGTAACTAATATTTCTTCAAAGTAAAATTGAATTAATATTGTTGAAAAACACATTCCATCCTAGGTACAGCTGCTAGACACCAGGAAAACAGACTCAGTGGAACTGTTGTCTTATCCAGTCTTTATGTATCCCTATTTTGTATTAGTACAATAAGTGCAGCATTTACAGTTTACTGAGGGCTATTTTTATTCTATATGGACTATGAACTCAATCAGTATACTGTATATTGTGCTTTGAAACTACCAGTAGCTGTCTATTCTAAACAAATCAGAATGCAGCACTGTTAGAAGTGATGGCAATCACTCTTAATACCAATTTGGAAACCTATTATGGGGTTGAAGAAGATCATAGCTCAAAACTGGCAGAACAGTCAGCATGACAAAGTACAGCACCTTTCTGTAACTTCTGCAAAACAAGTCTCATCAGTGTGGTTTTATAAGTAGGATCTGTAGTACTTGCTGGCATTTTATTTGTTTAAATATACTATTTAGAGAGACAGAATAATTTAATCAAAGTACCAGTGGAACTTAGAAATGTCAAGCTGTCTACAGCAGAAGCAGCTCCCCACAAGAAATGAGATGTAGTATTTCAGCTAGGCTATGCTACATAAGCAAATTGCTTGTAATCACTTTGAGATACAGTATATGAAAAGTAACATAGAAATGTAACTTCTGTACTGTTTTATGGGTCACACACTGCAAGACTTTCTGCCTTTTTCTGGAGAGTAACTGATTCCCATAATATGAAAGTTGACAGGCTGTTGCAGAAGCAGATTCTTTTTGATTGTCTTCCCGCTATCTATCTATCTATCTATCTATCTATCTATCTATCTATCTATCTATCTATCTATCTATCCATCTATCCATCTATCTCTCTCTGTCCATCCATCTAGCTGACATTGCAAGTGGTTGGTGGTGCTCACCCCTGCTACCACAGTATTATACCACCCTCCCCTCCAGAGCATCTGCCCCACCCCAATATACAGGTGAATGCACAGGGATGCCCACAGCTGATGCTGCCAGTCAGTATTCCAACACTGGGGTGCCCAAGCTCCAGTGCCAACTATGGTTCCCTGTAAAAAAAAAAGAAAACCATCCCTCTTTGGTCATTTTATGTCTACCTATCTATCTATCTATCTATCTATCTATTACAGTATCACTGCAGTGCCACTATGGTTAGGGTTCAGACATCACTTCTAAAAGCCGGCCCGCCGGTGCAGTGGTTGGATTTTCGCTTGTGATGCCAGTGACCCAGGTTGGGGAACAAGCCCGGGTCATCAGAGGGTCGGCCAGGAGGAGAAGGATCGAGCATCCATAGGACTGCTCTCCTTCTTCTCCAGGGGTGCGAGTCTCTGGGATCAGTGTGAGAGTGACACCTAGCAGAAGCTGGGTGCATCACCCTGAGCACCGATACATGGCCAAGGGGGGGGTACTGGGGTGGGACAGATGCAGGTATCATTGCACATCTCTGCCCCAGCCTATAAGTGGATAAAAATCCCTTCTTGCTGGATGCCTCTATGATGCCCTGCCCCTGAGTTTCAATTACCCGACTGGCTGAGGGCTCCCCCAAGCAGTTACGGTCACATGACACCAAATCCTGTCACGGTGCCATGCCCGCCTCCTGGGGAAAGCCAGGAGTGACCGGGGGAGCAAGGGGCTCATAAGGCAGTGGAAGCTTTGAGGCACCATGACCAGGGCAGATCCCTGGCGAAAGACAAGGAGGACAAAAGGGGGATATAAATAAAAAAAAAAATACTTCACTTCTATGAAAACCCCCATATTTTGCACTTTAAAAACTTTGAGAACCGTTTAACTGATTCACCTGAAAGTTTGCATGTGCTGTCTGGTATCATAGATCTTTGGAAATGACAAGTTTTGTTCTGGTCAGATACATGGGTATGGAGCTACGGAATGTCACAAAATGTGAAAATTACCACTTTTTGGCAATTTCTTTGTCACGCCGTTTCTCAAAAAACACTTGGCGATTTTGTCCAAAACTATCAAGGCATATGGGGTCTGGGTCACAGATATGCCTTTAGAAGGTTTGGTGAAAAAATATTAATCCATTCAAAAGTTATTAAAATTTGAATTTTTCTATTATTTCTTATGCGAAAAATTAGATGTCCCATGTGAAAGTGCCATTATCTTTCACAAAAGTGCCACTCACTTTCACAAATAGGGGCACTTCTTTCAAGCTTCCGCCATCTTGTTTTGAGTTAGCAATGTGGAAAACACAATATAATTCAAAAATGACTGCCCCTTGGTAAACACCAACAGTTGCGTTTACCCAGTCAGGGCCTGAGGAACATGATTCTGGCATTAGTTTTTTTTGAAAACTATCCAAAAATATGTTTATTTTTATTGGCTTCTTTAAAATGCCACAAATTGTGGCACTATATATGCGAAAGTGCCACAAATTGTGACACTGTTTTTGTGGAAGCAATTCAAATTGAGGCACTATTTCACAAAAAAAAAAAAACAGCAATGCTGCCAATTGAGGTACTTTAAAAAAATTCTGTTTCTTTGTCACTTCACAACAAAGAAATGGTTAGGACTTTGGGGCTGAAATTTGCAGGGTACAAAGGGCTTGCCCCACAGATGTGCCTTTTGAGGGTTTGCTATAAAATTTACATGAATTCCATACTTATACCATCCTAAAGTTTAGAAATTTCCCATAGGATAACATTGTGGTGGTCAGGTACCTTTTGGGGGCTATATCTTGAAAATACTTCGAGGTACAGATTTTTGTGAAAGCCTGCTTAGTACACTTTTAAGTGTACTAAGCAGTTATACGTGGTTCCAGGCCTTGATTACAACTGTGGTGGAAAACTTTATCAGTGTCCCAGTGGTGATTATTATACTCTGCCATTGGCAGCACAAGGGTTAATTGCAATGTCTCTGGCCCTGCCTCCCATATATGGATACAATTATGGAGTGATGGGAGTGCAGGGCCCTCCCACATGGAGATGAGGGTTAATTAAATGTCTCTACAGTTATGGATAGATAGGGCCATGGCTCTGTGCTCCCACATGAAAATCAGGGGCAATTATAATATGCATGGATGAGAGGACAGGGCCCAGAAGGCCCTGTGCTCCCACATGGAACTTAGGGACCATGAGACTGCAAGGTCTACATGGATGTAGGTTACAGTTCATCTCTGTATCTGTTGGAATTAATTGTGGGCACATATCTGATCTTGTTCAGGCTGCCGAGGTATACTTCCTGTCATGTGCCCCCCCCCCATTAAATGTTACTTGTTATGGAGTGAACATTAGGGTTTGGGTCTGGGTGAGGTTATATATCTGTTGCAGTTAAGGGGGCACATATCTAATGTTGCTCAGGGGGCTGAGGTACACCTTATGTCATGTGTACCCCCCTTATATATTGTGGGTTAGGTTTTCTCTCTGCTGGAGTTAAGGGGGCAAATATGTCATATTGTTCAGGGTGCAGGCGTACACCTTTGGTCTTGTGTGCCCCCTTAAATTATATTTGCTCTGCAGCTACCATTACAGTTTGGATTTTGGTGCAGGTTAGGTTATATGCCTGTTATACTTAAGGGGGCTCATGTCTGATATTGCTGAGTGTGCCAAGTTTTACCTTCTGTTGTGTGTGCCCACCTCTTAAATATTGCAGGTTAGGTTATATTTTTGCTGGAGTTAAGGTGGGGTACATATGTCATATTGTTCATTGTGCCAGGGTACACCATCCCCTAAATATGTCTTGTTCTGCAGTTGCTCTTACGGTTTGGACTTCAATGTGGGTTAGGTTATATGTCTGTTGCAGTTAAGGGGGTGCACATATCTGGTGTTGCTTAGGGTGCTGAGGTACACCTTATGTTGTGTGTGTCCCCCCTTAAAAATGTGGGTTAGGGTATGTCTCTGCTGGAGTTAAGGGGGGCACATACAGTATGTCATATTGTTCAGGGTGGTGGGGTACACCTTCTGTTGTGTGTGCCCCCGTTAAATATTATTTGTTCTGCAGTTACTGTTACAGTTTAGGTTTTGGTATGGGTTAGGTCATATGTCTGTTGCACTTAAGGGGGGGCACATATCTCATGTTCCTCAGGGTCTCAGGGTGCTGAGGTATCCGATCTGTTGTGTATATCCCCCCTTTAACATGCGGGTTAGGTAAATGAGGAACAATTACAGTATGCATGCATGGGAGCACAGGGTCCCCAAGGGCCCAGAACTCCCACAATACACTATGGACTGAAAGGAGTACAGGGCCTTGCGCTCCCACAACCAAATAAAGGTAAGATTACACTTTCTCAAAAAGTAAGGAAATCTACTGCAAAACTTACTAATGCATCAAAGCACAAAGCAACAAAGTATGGAAATGTGGTGTTAAGATTCAAAACCTAACACCCACCCACCCAACCCTACCATCCAACCCCACACCATTCCCATCTCCACAGACCAAGAGACATCTGGTGTGTTTGTGTCATCAACCCCAATGCTGACCTCATTCTCCTATGCTGTACCATGTTAGCTTCCTAACACATGGAATGGGGAGAGCATTAGGGCTGATGACCCCAAGGCACATCCTGATGCCTGTTGGTCTATGGAGGGGGGGTAGAGTTGAGTGGTGGGCTAGTATGTTAGGGTTTGAACTCTAACACCACATTTCCATACTTTGGTTGCTTTAATATGAACCCTAACTGATCCATCAGCAAAGTTTTTTAGCAATAAATCTATATAATATTTCCAAAAATGTCATTAATACATTAGTTAGGGTTGCCGCAGCAAAGATAGGAAAATGAGGCATTAGGGTTGTACCCTAACAACCCACCCCTGCACTACAGAGACCAGGAGGCATCAAGGAGAGGGTGGCATTGGGGTCACCAACCATAACACTCACCCAATTCCATTGTAAAATAAGCTGGATGGGTACAGTATAGGAGAATGGTGTAAGTGTTAGGGTTGGTAACCCCAATGGCACCCCCCTCTCCTGACACTTCCTGGTCTCCACAGAGCCAGGGTGGGGTGTTAGGGTGCAACCCTATTGTCTAATTTCCCTACTTTTAACTAATGCATTAACAATGTTTTTGAAACTAATTTCCTTACTTTTTGCAATAGCAGGAAAAAAATATCAAAAATAAAAAGACTATCAGAAAGGGGATGCCACTGCCACCAACAATCAATGTGGCATGGGAGGGTGGGGAGTACCACTAGACACCAGGGTGGTATTTAAAAATACATAGATGGCAGAACACCACTAAAACAACAATTTGTTTTGTAAAAAATATATAAATAAATGCATATAGGGATTGAGTGTGGGGGGTGCCACTAGACACCAGTGCTAACAGAGGGAAACAATTCATTTATTCGGGACCAGATGGTTCCGCAACACCTTTTCTTTTTTAGAAGGAGATGGCCAAAAAGCAATCCTTGCTCACCATCTCCTTTCCTTTTGTACCACCCTGATTCATCAATCGGCTGGTGGACAAGGATTCCTGTTCTGGCCATCCCACTGACACATTTTCATGACCAGAAGATCAGACAGGAATTCTTGTCCACCAGCCAAATTCCTTGTCCACCACCCTGATTCAAAACTGGCGAACAAAGAAAATTGGCTAGCAGACAAGGATCCCTGGTCTGACCATCTTGTTAAGAAATTTTCATGACCAGAAGACCAGACAGGAATCCTTATCTGCCAGCCAAATTCCTTGTTCACCATCCTGATTCATCACTGGCAGACAAGGATCCCCGGTCTGACCATCTTATCTAAAATTTTCACAATGAGATGGCAAGACTGGTAATCCTTGTTCGCCAGCCAATTCCCTTGTTCACCGGATGAACAAAGAATGGAGAACAAGGAATTTAGCAAGTGGTGAACAAGGATTTTAAATATATATAAAAAAAAAAAAACTTCCCAGGGTCACACATACTTTGGAAAACACACAGCACAGCTCATCAACTCCCCATGAGTTAAAATCATACTTAAATGTGTCAAACAGACACCCCTGGGTATAATAGTTTGTTTGGGGGAAAAATCAAAAAACAAGATGATGGCTGATGAAAAGGGAATTTTTTTCTGGTGAACCAGAATTGGCAACTGGCAAACCAAGATTGGCCCCTGACAAACCAGAATCCTGGTTCGTGCCGTGCAGCTATCCTGAAAAATAAAAATCCTATTGAAAATAATGGGACCTGAGAAAATGCTATAACTTTTTAACAGATTAATCTTTTTTCACCAAATAAATGTTGTCTTGTTCTGGCACCCAGTCTCCTTCTTCTTCCATAACAATTTCAGACCAAAATTCAACACCGTATGTGCGCAGTATGATGAGGAAAGAACTTAAAAAAGTGGCACATTTTTAGTTTTTTTCACTATATGGATCTCAAAATCCACAAATCCGACCAGAACACAACTTGGCATGTCAAGAGATCTACTCCAAGAGACCCTGTATGCAAAATGTTATGCAAATCTGTAAACGGTTGCAAAATTTGAGGTTCAACATAGAAACTGCTCCTCAACCTTAACTATAGTGGCACTAATGGGCCCACTACCATGCCACTATATATATATATATATATATATATATATAGTATGGAGAAAGCTTGTTCTGCATGGATTTTCATCTTAAGCAGAATGCTGTTGTGCCACAGAGCAAAGGTCATGGAATGTGGCTGTACCCTTCTGTGGTACAAGAACATTCTACACAGGTGAAAACAATATCCATGTGACCACTAATGAAAGCAGAGCTGAAAAAAAAACACTGCACTCCCAACAGATACTGCAAAATAGACCACAATGTGGACCTTTGGTAGCCTACTCTGTTTTCAACAACATTTTATTAAATTAAACTTTTAAATGGACATTAACTTAATCTAGTTAAAAAAAAAGAAAATCATCTGTTTCTCTGTATTAGCCATCACTTATAATTGACAGTGGGAGAATGGTTGAAAACAAGAATGGGATACAACAGTTTAAACAATTCACAAACAAAAAAAACGTTATTTTTCATTTCCATACACTATAAAAATTACTGGTTGGGTAAAATCATGCCTGACCAGCCTGTGCTGCTACTTCAGGGTTCAGATTACTGTATAATGAACCTCTTGAGCTTCGCACTCAAGACCTGCTGTAATCTGAACCTCTCAGTGGCAGCATAGGCTGGTTAAGCATGATCGCCCAACCGGTATTCTCTTCATACTTAACCTGCAAAGCAGAAAACAGTCCCTCATTGATCTCGGTCACCCTATATTCCCACTCACCACACCCTGGCCTCCCACTCAGCACCCAACATCCCCAACAAAAACTCTCACTCACTTAATACTGTCCCATCACATAGATCCACTCTCCCAATGAAAAGACATCCTCCTGCCAGAACTGTGACTGTGATACGAGAAACTAAAGCAAGTCCAGTTAATGTATTTCTATGCATTTTAAACTTTTACTTATAACTTTGTCATATTGCAATATTTTTACACCAGATTTTCAACATGACCTTTTTGGGACCCCATCTCATGAATAATGTAGGTAAAATATTTCAAATCCATACTGGGATGCACAGGGAGAGGCATCACCAGCAGAAAGCAGGAAGTTGTTATCCCTCTGTACAGACAGTTGGTGAAACCCCATCTGGAGTACTGTGTCCAGTTCTGGAGACCCCATTTCCACAAGGACATAGACAGGATAGAGGCAGTCCAGAGGAGGGCAACTAAAATGGTGCAGGGTCTGCAAGAGAAGCCATACGAGGAGAGACTAAAGGAGCTTAATATATATACCCTTGAGGAAAGAAGGGGGTGGGGACAAGATAGAAACTTTTAAGTACCTCAGTGGAATCAACAAAGTCCAAGAGGGTAGCATCTTTCAGAAAAAGAGATGTGCAAGAACAAGGGGACACAATTTAAAGATAGAGGGGTGGCTGTTCCGGGGCAATGTGAGGAAGTATTTTTTCACAAAGAGGGTAGTGGATGCATGGAACAGCCTTCCTGAGGAGGTTGTGGGTCTAAAACTCCGGGAGAATTCAAGAATTCATGGGACAGACATCAGTCAATTCTTGTGGGGCGTAGGAAGAAATAGGCTGTTGGTTAACTAGGATCTGCGGCCTATCCTGTAGGTAGAGAAATGGGCAGAGTAGGTGGGCCAAGTGGTCCTTATCTGCTGTCAAAGTCTATGTTTCTATGTTTCATCTTCTAGCTCTTCAAAATCCCCTTTTAGATGGGATTTGGAAAATTTCCCCTGCCAGGTACATGACATGGGGTCATAAGAACACTATGTTCAAAATGTGTGGTAAAAATCTAAAAATGACCAAGCTATCAGCGGACATTGAAATATTTTTAATGTGTATTCATAACTTAACACATTTTTTATATTTTGACTTCAAACTTTGAGCATAGCAATTTTTTTTTACACCACCTCATAAACGTGACAGGTGTAATTTTTCAAATCCTGGACTAGATGTGTTTTCACACTTGTAGTGCAAAATGACATTCTGGCAGGTATTCCACAAATGCCACATGCCATTTTTACAAGGGGAAATCCATAAAACAACTCTCCTGAAAATTTGGTGTCAAAGTTTAACAAGCATTTGTCAATGCTGAATGTTGTCTTGCTGGCGTTGGCATTGGTAGTGCAGGAGTTAGAGAGATACATAATATGAATGACAGGGAAGTATGGAACCGACGTCAACCCCACCCCACCCTGCAGAGACTGACTGGCACTGAGGTGTGCCTTTGGTCATCAGCCATAACGCTCATGCCATTTCACCTCACCCTACCCTGCAGACTCTGACAAGTGTTGTGCCTTGGGGTCATTGGGCCTTACACTCACCCCATTCCATAAGTAAATATGTTGAGATGGGTGCAGTTTAGGAGAATGGGGTGAACTTTGGGGCCGAAGAATCCAAGGCACACCTTGATGCTTGTCACTGGCTGCAGGGTTGGGCTGGGGGTGGAATGACATGAACATTACAGCCGACAATCCAAAGGCACACCCCGACACCTGTCAGTCTCTAGAGGGTGGGACGTTATGGTTGGAAATCCTAACACCCCAGGCGTTTGTTGATATTTGCACTCCAAATTTTCAACATGGCCTTTTTGTGACCCCATCTCATGAAAGCATTTGGGACCTTCACTCATGAACTGTGGCACTGTGATTTTGTTAATCTGTCCCAAATGTTGATTTCCCACAGTGACCCTGCCATTCTTCAGCAGATGTGCAAAAACACATTTTCAGCAGGATGTGAAAAATGACAGCTGTATTGTTCATAAGGAAGTGTGTAAAAATGGTGACAGGTTTAAATGGTTCATTGGCAAGCTTTTAAACTAGCCAAGGGGGGAGGTGCTGATAAGAGGCAGGAAATTTCAAGCCTCCCCCCACAAAACATGGCAGGTAGTAATATAAACACTGAGGTATAGAGCTCAACACAGGCAGGACAAGGGTAAATGGAAAAATAGACAAGGGCAATAAGAGCAGGGATGGGGGAAAAAAGGATAAAGCCAACATTAAATGGAGGGTAATGAGTACCAATGCCCGTAGTCTGGGAAACAAGCTTCCTGAGCTAGTAGCCCTGATGGAAGATGAACAATTGGATATTGTGGCAGTCACGGAAACATGGTACACAGAACCATGACTGGGATGTCAACATACCAGGGTACACAATCTACAGAATGGACAGGGAAGGTAAAAGAGGAGGTGGAGTTGCTCTATACATAAGGGAAGGGATCAAAGCTACAGAACTAAAAAGTAAAGGGGGAGGACAAGAGGCACTCTGAGTCACCTTGGAGACAAGGAATGGCATCACAATCTACACAGGGGTTGTATACAGACCCCCATCTCAAGGGGAGGAAATGGACAAGAAAATGATAGAGGACATTCTCAAAATGGCTGAAAAAGGGGAGATACTGTTCATGGGAGACCTGAATATGCCAGATATTAACTGGATGACATGTACTGCAGTCACATCCAAGAGCAGGGTCATTCTAGATGCCCTGCAGGGGCAGGCCTTAGACAGCTAGTGTTGGAACCCACTCAGGAGGGAGCAATACTAGATCTGGTACTCTCAAATGGAGAGAGGATCACAAATTTAGAAGTCAGTAGACATCTGGGAACAAGCTACCACTGCTCATTGTGCTTCACAATGAGCACAACCATGGAGATAAGCCATACAAAAAAAAGGATATTGGACTTTAGAAGGGCTGACTTTGGCAAAATGGGTGAATACCTGAAGAATGCACTAGCAAATGGCCAAAAAGGAGAGGTGGAAGAACAATGGAGAAAAATCAAAACTGCCATCATAGAGGCAACAAGCCTTTTTGTGAAACAAATAAAGAAAACAAAGCGGAGTAAAAAACCACTATGGTTCTCAAAAGAGGTGGCATGGAAGGTTAAGGAGAGAAAAACTGCATTCAAAAAGTAAAAGGAATCACAGAAGGAGCACAACAGGGAACTGTATCAATTAAAGCAGAAAGAAGTGGGGAAGGCAGTCAGAATAGCAAAGGCCCAAACCGAGGAAAAAATAGCCAACTCAGTTAAGAAGGGGGATAAAACCTTTTATTGGTACATTAGGGAGCATAGAAAGGTTAAGGGAGGGATAGTGAAGATTAATAAAGGAGAGGGGAGGTGGGCAGAGGGAGACAGTGAAAAGGTAGAGATATTGAATGAATACTTTTGCTCAGTATTCACAAAAGAAGATGAGGAGGAGTTACCTAAACCAGACAATAGAAGCACTCTGGGTAGGGGGGGGTTGACATCAGTCCATTCACAGAAGAAAGAGTCCTGAAAGAACTCCTAAAACTCAAGGTGGACAAAGCAATGGGGCCTGATGGGATTCAACCCAGAATCCTAAAAGAAGTAAGGGAGGACCTAGTGACACCACTGACCACACTTTTTAACAAATTATGGCAGGATGGGGTGGTACCTGAGGACTGGAGGAGGGCAGATGTGATTCCCCATTCACAAAAGTGTGAGCAAGGCAGAAGCAGGAAACTACAGACCTGTAAGATTGACCTCAGTGGTAGGGAAAATGATGGAATCACTTCTGAAATAAAGAATTGTTGAGTACCTAGAGGCCAGCAGACACAGGACCCAAAGCAGCATGGATTTACAGCAGGAAGGTCATGTCAGATGAATCTAATTGATTTCTTTGACTGGGTGACCAAAGTAATAGACCAGGAAGGGGCTGTGGATATGGCATACCTAGACTTTAGCAAGGCATTTGACACAGTCCTGCACAAACGATTAATAATCAAATTAGCCAGCCTGGGAGTGGGTCCCAGGGTGGTAGCCTGAGTAGCAAACTGGCTGCACAACAGGACACAGAAGGTAATAGTGAATGGAACACATTCCAAAGAGAGGGGGGTTACTAGTGGAGTACCTCAGGGTTCAGTACTGAGTCCGGTCCTCTTTAACATCTTTATAGGTGACATTGCAGAGGGTCTGGAAGGAAAGGTATACCTCTTTGCAGATGATACAAAGATCTGTAACACAGTTGATACACAAGAGGGGGTAGAAAAAAAAATGAGAAGGGACTTAGCAAGGTTGGATGAATGGTCAGACATATGGCAACTTAGATTCAATGCAAAGAAGTGCAAAGTAATGCACCTGGGAAACAAAAACCCAGGAGAAGAGTACACAATAGCAGGGGAGGTGCTAACAACAGCAAAAATGGAAAGGGACCTGGGGGTGGTCATATCAGATGACCTAAAGGTGGGTAAGTAATGTGAGAAGTTAATAAGGAGAGCCAGGGGGATACTAGGATGCATAGGAAGGGGCATCACAAGTAGAAAAAGGGAAGTGGTTATCCCCCACACAGACAGCTGGTGAGACCCCATCTAGAGTACTGTGTGCAGTTTTGGAGACCTCATCTATGCAAGGACATAGACAGGATGGAAGCAGTCCAGAGGAGGGCAACTAAAATGGTGCAGGGTCTGCATCAGAAACCATATGAAGAGAGACTGAGAGAGCTTAATATGTATACCCTTGATGAAAGGAGGCACGGGGGGACATGATAGAAACTTTCAAGTACCTCAAAGGAATCAACAAAGTCCAGGAGGGTAGCATCTTTCAGCAAAAGAGATGTGTAAGAACAAGGGGGCACAATTTAAAGACAGAGAGAGGACAGCTCAGGGGTAATGTGAGGACATTTTTTTCATGGAGAGAGTGGTGGATACATTGAACTGCCTTCCTGGGGAGGTTGTTGGGTCTAAAACAGTGGGGGAATTCAAACATGCATGGGACAGACATAAGGCAATTATAGTGGGGGGTTGCAGGAAGTAGGCTGTTGGTTAACTAGAATCTGCAGCTTATCCAGTAGGTAGGGAAATGAGCAGACTGGGTGGGCCAAGTGGTCCTTATCTGCCATCAAACTCTCTATTTCTATGTTGAAAATCTGAAGTGAAAATATGTAAAAATTCTCAAAGTTATGAGTGTGCATGGAAACTGCGCAATGCATGCTCGTAACAGTCATTTTGTGGAATTTTGCAACCACATTTTCAACACAGGCATTTTGGGACCTCCTCTTATGAGCAATGTCACTGTGATTTTCTTAATCTGTCCCAAACACTGATTTCCCATAGTGACCTTGCTATTATGTGCCAGATGTGCAAAAACACATTTCAGGCAGGATGTGAAAAATGACAGCTGTACTGTTCATTAGGAGGTGTGAAAAAATGGCAATGTTGAAAATCTGGAGTGAAAATATAAAAATTCTCAAACTTACAAGCATGCATGGAAACTGCACAATGCATGCTTGTAACAGACATTTTTGTGGAATTATTTCACCAAATTTGCAACGTAGGCTTTTTGGGAGCCTACCTCATGAACAGTGGCATTGTCATTTTGTTATTCAGTCCCAAAAGATGATTCTGCACAGTGACCGCAAAATCACCTTTCAGGACCGAATAATGACATGACAGTGACTGAGTTATGAGGTGGGGTCCCAAGAACCCCACGTTGAAAATTTGGAGCCAAAAGTCACAAAAATGGACGAGATATCCACCTAAGTTGAAACCCCCCCATTGATGCCATTATAGAGCTTACCAGTATTTCTTCAGTTCGCGGTCAGCTTTGAAGAGTGCAGACGTGTTCCTGATCCACTGAAGATCTTCACACCAGACTCCGGAGGTAAGTATGGGGTGGGGGGTGGGGTGTGCAGAGGGTGGGTGCAGGTTGGGGGAAGGGGCACCAGAGACAACGAGGGACCGTTTTCTATTTTACAGGTAAAAAAAAAAAAAGGAAAAGACATCATGGGAAGGTTTTTTTTTTTTTTTTACAGGTTTGTCTTAGCACACTGGGGTGGGTACCCAGTGTGCCACCTGTGTTTTTTTGGAAGGTGAGACTAAAGCTGATGGGGACTGGGCCCCCTACTGGCACAGAAAATGTGTCTGTGTTTTGGGGGGGGGCGCATGATGCCAGGGGTGATTGGGCAAATTAAAATAGGGGGACATTATTCTGATGGGGATTATACTCCCCCATTGGCAAATGAACTGGGTAGGGGGCATGCCGACAGGGGGCTTGGGCACCCCTGACGTCAGCTTTCAGGCAGGACTGTGAGAGGCGGACGGCAACAGTGGCCGCTATGTTTATTGAAATGTTACACCAGGCAAGGCATGCTCTGCAATGACAGGGCGCTCCCTCATTTCAGCGGTGACATTTTTCAAGTTGGTGGCATGCTTTTGGAGTGCTGTCATAGACAGCATGCTAGTTCATTGGTGCCATATAGCCCAGCCCGAAAAAGCAGTGGTGCCATTGACCACAACAGGACCGCACCACCAAAAACTGATACTCCAAGCTACCACAATATGTTATTTGCACTTGCATGCAAGACAACATAAAAACAATAATAATTATTAAGAGACATGCGTAGTGCCTGCCTTTACACCACCGGGTAGTGTTTTGGGATCCCGTGCCAGTGAGCTGAGTTCAGGACCAGCTGGATGGGTAGAGGCTGGGGGAATTGTGCTGTCATGTGGCATCACCCTACAGCCTGTGAACGGAATGAGCAGGGTTGCCTGAACAGGCCCTGGTATCATACAGTGAAGAGAAAATGTATTGGGCTGGTCTGCCAGCACAGCGGTAGTGTTACTGCTTGTGACATCGGCTACCTAGGTTTGGGAACAAACCTATGTGAGCGGGAGAGGAGGACTGAGCATCCTAGGGGATGCTGTCCTCCTCTGGGGATGGAGGGTTGCTCTACCCACTGCATTACCGCTACCTGCATGGCCATGGATGGTAATACAGCTGGGGCACCACGCGGGTGGGGAGGACATTGGCTGGAGTTCAGTGCTGCAGCACATCTCTGCATGTGCATTCCTACTTGGGCTCCATTGCAGGCCGGCATCCACAGGGGAGATGGGACCTAACAGGAAGTTGTAAACCCCCCCCCCAGAGCATTAGTACCCCCTGGATCAGTGGTCAAATCCAACCACTGGCATGACTGTTGCAGGAACACTGTGGTACGGAACCATCCCTCAGAACAGCCCCACCATGAGGGGGCAATCTTGCCTTGTTAATTTCCCCATGGTTGGGGTGTGCCTGGAGGTCAAGGGTACAGCCATGGTCAGGCAACAAACAAATTTAAAAAAGAAAACTTGTCTTGGCATAGGGCTCTGCACCTCTGTACTTGTGGATGCCAGAGGTCCCTGTGCTTCAGCTGACAGGTGGAATTTTTTGTCCTGTGTATCTGTAGCCACATGGAAGCACATGGGGTCCCACATTTCTGCAGCCCACCAGAAAGCCCCACAAATTCTTGATATCTGTTGCCCAGAGGCCCTGCACTTCTGCATCTGTTCACACAGGTCCAGAATGAGGATACGATTCTGCAATTCCAAAAAGAAACAAAATTCTTTAAAAAAAATGCATTAATGCACCAGTTAAGGTTCAACTTATTGTCACAAAAGTAGGGAAATATGGTGTTAGGGTTTCCAACCTTAACTCCCCCACCCCAAGCAATAAAAGGACAAGACCACACAAGCAATCACAGGCAGCCATCATCAGGTAAGTCAAACAACATACAGTACAACTGTTTCTGCATGGCACAAATGCAGTAGATGAGGAGTTATTTATTTATTTATTTAGTTAAACATCAGTTTAGAAACCTTTGAGCCAGAGGCTCATTTACAAAGGTACCTCGTCACAAAGAGGACATCAGAACAGTAGTACAAGGGACACAGTACTTACAAACAAAAAAGTTACAGTTCAATTACAATTTTGTTTCAATAGAATACAATTTCAACGAAGCAAAAGATAACAAAAGGTGCAAAACTTATGGTCGGGGAGAGCTGGTGGGAGTAGAAGGGAGGAGATAGGGGAGAGGAATTAGTAGGAAAGGAAGGGGAGCCGCTCAGTGAGCATTGTCAAACAGAGTATATATATATTTTTTTTTTTTTTTTTTTTACACTAGGCTAGCGGCAGTTGCATTTACATTATTATTCCTACAGTTATTCCTACCACCCCAAATACATTTTGCAAATGAAGGCAACTGTGGCACTCATAGTGGTACCATACATCTGAAGGTACATTTCACCATTGAAAGTAAAGAAGTTTTTAGTAAGGATAAATACAAGAGATTTGAGCAGGGAACTGGTAGGTGGTACACTGGCACTGGTGTTCCTACATAGAACGTACTCTACTGCTCTAAGGCCTAGGCCATGTGGTATGCTTGTATACAACAAAGTTTAATCAAGGTCTGTTCATACAAATTCTCATTCCCACTTAAGGTCCTTAAGCTTCAACATGAGGTGCATAGAGTTATGTGTGTATGACTTCAGGTTGCTGACAACTGGCTAAAGAAAAAAGTCTTTAAACCTATTGAGATTTTCAGTCAGGGTCCCACTTCCTGATATAATGTGTCTCGGTGGGGGAGGAGAATTTTATGGGTTTTGGGAAGCTAGTAAACGCTGCTGTAACTGGTGACTTGACCTTCAGAAACTTATATTCTGCATTACAGCCCCATCGGATAATGCTTTGCCCAGCAAATCATACATTTCCATCTTGTATGTATGCATAGTGTTTCTGCTCAATTTTTCATATGTTGTCACATCACTGAGCACTCTGCCTAAGCAATGTAATCCTTTCTGTCTAAAGCAACTACCTTTCCTCCTTTATCTGCCTGGTGGATATCTCAGGCCTCTATCCACATCGATTATTTCAATGTCTGTGTTCCCCAGTTGTAAGAATGTTTCTTTTCAAATTGTCAGGTGCGTTGAGCAAGTTGTGTAATCCATGTATTACTTTTATTCTGAAATGTTAGTATGGTAGGGTCAAAAGTTCCGGCAGAGAATACAGACTTGGGACTACAAGTTGTAACTTTTAGTGGCATCAGCATTTTCAGCTGCAGACCCTCTGTTAGGGTGTGAGGTTTCAGGGTCTCACACCACGAAATTTGCTACCTCTGAAAGAAATGAATTGTCATTAGAACTTTTATTACAGTTCTGTAACATGGACAATGAGAAAGGAATACTTTTCTGTACTGGAGTCTGTGAAGGAAAATGTTAGCTTAGTTTTAAGTAACCCCCACCCCATGTTTGCAAAATTTTGAACCTCAGATTCATTTTTCAATAAAATGTAAATAGTTCTATAGCTACGTATATACTAACATACTAAAATGCCAGCAGAATAGGCCTAATGGTCTTTTGCGTCTGCTCGTTTGGTCAGCCCCCACCCTGGGAGCTGACCTTGCTGTCCCCCTCGCCTTCTCTGGCTTCTCCCTTCCCAGTTCTGGATATTCTTGCTGCATTGGATTTTGCTTCCAGAATCCTTCCCTGTACCTGTCCCACCCCTCTTGGAACCCCTCCACTGCCTCTGCCTCCACCAGCCCCTTAGGCAGCGCATTCCATGGCTCCACCACCCTCTCAGTGAAGTAGCACCTCCTCTTTTCTCCCCTGAATCTTCCCCCCTCCAGCTTCCACCCATGCCCTCTAGTGGCCCCCTCCTCCTTCCTTCGAAGCACCCTGACTGTTCCTCCCCTATTTACCCCCTTCATGTGCCTGAAGACCTCTATCATGTCCCCCGGTCCCTTCTCTCTTCCAATGTGTACATATTTAGCTCTTCGAGCCTCTCATCATAGGTCCTGTCCCCCAAGCCCCAAATCATTTTGGTTGCCCTCCTCTGGACCCTCTCCAGGAGTTTAATGTCCCTCTTTAAGTGTGGCCTCCAAAACTGCATGCAGTACTTGAGGTACGGCCTCACCAAGCAGTTATACAGAAGGAGTATCACTTCTCTCCTTCTGGAGGTTATCCCCCTAGTGATGCATCCCAGCATCCTGTTGGCCTTGGCTGCTGCCCTCCTACAAGTCTCCGAGTTGCTCATCTTGACATCCACCACCACCCCTATCTATATATCTATATATATCTATCTCTATATATATCTATCTATATCTATCTATCTCTATATCATCTATCTATCTATCTATATATCATCTATCTATATCTATATCATCTATCTATATCTATATCTATATCATCTATCTATCTATCTATATCTATATATATATATATAAAAAATGTTAAATTTATTTCTTTATGGTGTTGGTACAAAACTGAGTCCACACTCACGCCCCTTAGTTTGTTAGCGTGTCAGTTCTGTTTCTTGTTTAATGGATGTACAATTTGCCAGCCTATTTGTCCTCGATTATTCTCCTTGTTTGTACTCTGATGTTTATGCTTCCTGCCACCTCGCTTTCCTTGCCTGGTTTTCTTTTGGTTGAGTTTTCTGGATTATTTTCTTTTTCCTTGAGTTGGCCTGGAAACCCAGCAGCTTGATTCATTGTTCCTGTTGGTTCTTTGTCAGACTCTAAATCAGCGGTATCACTTTCTATGACTGGTGGGCCTGTGTTTTTAATAGACACAGATTTGTTGGCAGTCAGTTGGTTGGATGCTGTTTTTGGGGTTGCTTATTTTTACCCCTTAGTTTTTTCTAAACGGGGTGCAGCCTTGGCTATGCCCCCTAAGGATTGATCTGTTTGGTTGTTGTCACCGCAAAACCTCCCCTCTTAAATAGTCCTGCTCATCTTTATTAAACTTGTTTTGTTTTTTCTGAAATGTTTCTTTTCTGTAGCACTGCACACTGTCAATGAGTATTCAGAACAGATGGATTATATGCACCCCTACTAGGGGGAAATGGCACAGTCCAAGGCTGTACTCAGCACAGGATGCTGGGCACATAAACATTCTGGAGAGCAGCAACTCTCCCATCTTTGCTGTGCTCGTGAAGGGGAAGCAACATAGAAATTTATCTGATGAAAAAATATTTCTTTCCCTGTTTACTTTTTGGGGCTATGATTCTGCATAGCAGGTTGGGGCTACCTGGTGACTGGGATCACCACTAAATGTAAAATCATGCCTGTTAAGCTGCAGCTTTCAAATTGGCTAACCTGCCCTTTTTTCCCCATTTCCACTGCCTGCTTGTGCTTGGATTGGGGGCCACGTCTGACACTAGTCTAAGGGTGTTCAAGCAGGTCTCCAATTTCCTTATGTCATGGTACCTCAGGAAAGTACTTGTTTTGGGACTTACTGTTAGGGTCTAGGTTTTAGGTCATTCCCTGCATCCCCCTACTGTCTTGTTTGGCATCCCATCTCCCCCAAGGACTATTGTGTGTGTTTATTTTCTCTTAATTGCAGTTTCATTGCATGCTCACAGTTGGGAGATATGTTTTCTTTACTCCCTGGTCAAACTTGGATTGCTGTTTAAAAAAAAAATCAGTGAGCAGAGGGGTCACTAGAAAGAAGAACAATAGCAGCAGTGGGTAAACAAATAAAAGCTTTTCTAAAAGTATGTGTGGATATACATTCTTCACAGAGTGTGAAAATTGTTGAACAAAATGAAATAACTAGACCTTTGTAGGAATTTTACCTGTAAGAGGAGAGAGAACCAGAGCCTTTTCAAGCAGTTTTTTTTCAGGGGGGAGTGGGCTGTTAACTGCAGCCTTTGTGGTAGTTCCTAAAAGCTCTCCTCAGCCAGAGTTTTTGCCATTTTTTCTCAGCCCTGGCAGTTGGGCTCACACTGTGGTGTTTAGCTAGAGGCTTTTCAGAGCTGCGACGTGTTCTTTTCACATGTCTGCACTTGGGCGCACCCACCCCCACATGTGCCAGAACTTTTACAAATGCTACATGTGGTGGCTGTATTTTCCTACCAGCTCAGCACTGCTGGCTAAGCATGATCAACCCTACTACTGCCTTGGGAGTTAGGAGGCTGGTACGAATACTTCTGCTGGCTTTTTTTCCCCACAGAGGAAGGTGGTGACGCTGGCAACATCATTTCATTTACACATATAGTCAAGACAACTCCAGACAGTTTCCTTTGTTTTATTCTTTGTTTTTAACCTTCTGTTGAATTAGTGTTTTGGCACCATGGCTTGTCGGAGATCTCTAGTGTTCAAATGATGTAAGACCTCCAAAAGGGTAATGTAACCCTCTCTGCTGGGTTCCTATTGCCCCCATCATGTTACTCAAGCTAATATGTCTCTTACTGTTCCCCCAGTCTAAACTCTGAGCTGGGGAGGTGCACCTGGTATAACGGCTAGCAATAACAAATCAAAATTGTGTAAATCTTTGTAGTTGCTCTCAGGAAAGCTTCCATAGGCACCCCTTTAGACACACCTGACACCAAGATGGGCCCCTCAGGTTGGGAGTGCACACATGGATGTACATTTGTGCTGAAGAAGGACAGTTCTGCTAGTATCCTGACCTTGACTACACAGAGGATGAGGAGGATGTCAGGGATATTGGAGAAAACCCTGACTTAAAGCAGTTACTTGATGATGATGAAGATGAAGATGAACCCTCTGAGGAGAAGAAGGAGGAGGAGGAGAAAGGGTAGTGGATGGAGCTAGAGAGGAGTATTCCTATCCCTGTTTGATACCAAATCTTTGTGCTATCTGATAACTGAGGCTTGTAGGACATTACAGCTGAAGGAGGTGCACTCCATGGAGACCTTAGATGTGAATCCTATCCTGTCCAAGTCCTTCTCCACTCCTAAGTGTTTTACAAACTTTATTCATTGTGACCAGATTATTGACAAAGAATGGGCAGTTACAGGCCAAAGTAAATATCTGCCAAAACCCGGGGTATGATTTTTCACCGTTTATGAAGGAAAATATCTGCAAGTGGAAAGTCCCTTCCCTGGCTGATAAAACTATATATATATATATATATATATATATAATTCCATGAGGCACAGGACTGTACCAAATGAATGGTCTTTGGCATTAGCAGATACACACAACAAGCAAGTGGAAGCTTCATGCAGAAAAGCCTTTGCCTCCAATAGCATAAACCTCCACACTGCCTATGCCTCTTTTATTGTTGCCAGAGCTTTAAACTTGCGGGTTATGAAGCTGGTTAGCTTTGTTCCCCCAGATTCTAAGGTGGTGAGCATTTTGCAGTTGGTACCCATATCCTCCACCTTTCTGGTGGATGCCACAGTGGAGATATTACGCATGTCAGCTTAATCCACTTATCATATTGTGTCCACCAAGCGAGAGGTATGGCTTTAGCATTCGGTTGCTGACCAGGCATCGAAGACCAAATTGTTTAAGTTAGTTTTTGAAGAAGGCTTATTGTTTGTTTCAGGCCCTGATGAAATTTTGAAGGATATCCAGGACAAAAAGTGCCACCTTCCGGTGTCAAAACAACAGCAAAAGGCTGACGCAACCTCAAAAATTCAAGGAGGCAGCCATCAGAGGCAGTATCAAGGGGGGTTCATCCCTTTTGAAACTTTGAGAAGCAGAGGAGTAAAGGATCCTATTCTGGATTCAAGAACAATAGTGGCAGAGGAGCTCTTACCTAATGATGCAATGGAGGCCTGGGACAAAGAGGTGCCACCTCACAATAAGGGTACACATGCCCATCTCTGCCTCCCTTTCTTTGGTGGAAGACTGCACAATTTTTACACAAGATGGGGCCAGATAACATCAGATACATGAGTTCAGGAGATTCTGACATTAGGTTACACAATAGAGTTTTCAGCCATTCCCTCAAAGGGATGTTTTCTACCATCCCCTGTACAAAAGGACCCCGTAAAGAGACAAGAAGTGTTGCAGACATTGGATCACCTCTCATAGATCAGAGCGATTATTCCGGTATCTCCCAGTGAACAAAGCCAGGGATTCTACTTTATTTATTTTGTGGTCCCCAAGACATCAGGGGTTTCAAACCTATTCTGGATCTGAAGCACCTAAACAAGTTTGTTATACAAACAACCTTCAAGATGGAGTCCTTATGATTGATCATATGGGCAGTCAAGCCAGGGGATTATCTAGTATCCATAGACCTGAGGGATGCATATCTCCACACAGCTTATGCTCATGAATGGACCAACTTTTTTGGCTTGGACCAGAGAGAAATGTATCCAGTCTTCTAAAGCCATGATTCCATAGATTTTGGACTTTCTGCAGGAAGGAGTGGAAAAAGGTTCAGCCTTGCGCACCTTGATAGGTCAGGTGTCGGCCCTTGGAACCTCCTTGGGCTTGTCCTTAGGGAGTAACTGAGAGGTTATTCATTTTCTGTGAGTGGTAAGCAGGAGCCAATTTTTGTTCTGATCCCCTGTTTCTCCATGGGATCTGAATCTGGTATTGAATGCTCTTTGTAAAGAACCTTTCGAACTACGTTCATTGGTATCACTGGACATGTACTACAAGGTGTGCTTTTTAGTTGCTATGTGTTCTGCCAGGAGGACTGGTGAACTCCAGGCCTTATCTCACAAACAACCTTATCTCATCATGCATTAGGACCAGGTGGTTCTGAGAATGGTTCCGTCTTTCATTCTGAAGGGTCCTACAGCTTTTCACAAGAACCAGAAAATCTGTCTTCTGTTCTTCTGTCCACAACCAACTCACCCAAAAGAGAAAGAGTTGTACAAGTTGGATTTGCACAGGGCAGTCAGGACATATGTTGTCGAGGCACAGGTCAGGAAGCATAGGAACACCAGGAGCAGTTTCAAAATTCACAAATAGCATTTTATTTTTCCTCAGTAACAGCAAAATAAAAAATAAAAATTATTCAGCATAACTATTTACATAAACACTGCAAACAGAGAAAACTAAGTCCTTCTTCTGAGGGTATCTCTTAATTCTAAGTTTCAGTCTCTCACCCTCCTTGACTCTCTAGCAAAAACACTGCTGATCTTTTTGTAAGTCTTCGGGAACTTGTTAAGACAGCCTGCTTCTCACAGAATGTTCTTGTAAGTTTACAGAATATTCTTGTCAGTTTTGATGCAGGTGCAGCAAAAAGATCATAGTAACCCAGAACTGACCTCTTATTTACAGCTCTGCAAAAGGCTTAAAAACTGCATCTCATGTTATTCCCTTGAGTTCCAAATAGCTTTTTTGGAATCATTTCAACAGTATAACTATATAAAATTTTAAACAAAGGGATCCCAGTATCACATACAGTTTTACACAGAGATTCACATATATTTTTTATAACTGCAGGTACGCAAGGGAGAAGAAAAGACAGAAATAGCAAAGGAAGGCAGAGAGATAGCAATAGACAGAGAATTGGGAAACCATCGGAGTGATCAGTTCCTAGGTCTCACAAGAAAACTTGGTTGCACAACCAGACAGCGAAAAGACAGAAATGGAGAGAATAGAACAGACCCTTGTGTTTATACTGTTTGTGTAAAAAATGTGACAGGGTCTTATTCAACCCTGTCACATACCCCCCTCTTTAAGAGGGGACCTGTTTTACAGAAACAGGTTTCCAAAATGTTCTATTAAATTCCCATCTAACATGAGCTTATAACCTTTACAGTTCAGTGCATATGCAGCACAGCAAACAGAGAAGTTTCAACTCACGTGTTTTCAACCTTTGGAATTTTCAGTTCCTGATCCATATTTTGACAGAAAATCAGCATTGACATTCTCTTTCCCAGATTTGTGCATTACTTTAAATTTAAAGGATTATAGTGCCAGGTACTACCGTGTGATTCTAGAATTTTTATCCTTCATATAGTTAAGCCAACAAGGAGAATTGTGATCTTTTACAAGTACAAAGTCAGCTCCTAGTAAATAAAACTTAAGGGACTCCATGGCCCACTTTGTCGCCAGGCATTCCTTTTCAATGGTGGAATACCTTTTCTCTGTCATGCAATTTCCTACTTATGTATAGAATAGGATGGTCTTTCCTATCTATATTTTGACTCAGAACTGCACCAAGGCCTTCCTCTGATGCATCTGTATTTAACAAAAATTGTTTCCCAAAGTCTGGGCTTCTTAAAACAGGGGCTGAACATAATGCAGACTTAATGGCCTGAAATGCCTCGTCACACTCTGTGGTCATTTCACATTATTCGGGAACTATTTCTTTGTGAATTCAGTGAGGGGAATAGCTAACTTGGCAAAGCTGGAAACAAATCTGCAATAATAACCAGCCAGCTCTAAACATGACCTGACGTGTTACTTGGTTTTGGGGACAGGGCTGTTAGTTACAGCTTCTATCTTGGAAACCTCTGGCTTGACATCTCCATTTCCCAAAACATAGTCCAAATATCTGGTTTGCTGCATGCCCAATGCACATTTAGTAGGATTAATTGTCAGACCTGCCTTTTTGATCAATTGGTTAACCGTTCATAGGTCTTCCAGGTGGCTTTTCCAGTCTGGACTGTACACCACAACATCATCAGGGGCATAGGGAGCAAACAAAAACAAACAAATAAAATGTCCTATTAAACAAAATAAATATGGGTTGACCTTTTTACTTACAAATGCACAAAGTCTATACTTAACCAAATTAGATGAACTAGAGATACTACTTCATACTGAAAACATTGATATTGCTGCTATTACTGAAACTTGGTGGGGTGACCATACTAGTTGGAATTTAAATATACCTGGGTATAATACAACATATAAAAATAGATTAATGAAAAGAGGGGGTGGAGTAGCGTTTCTTGTCAAAAATAATATAGAATACAAAACTATTAACATTAACGAAAGTGAATCAGCCAGTGAAACCCTGTGGATCGAAATAAGATTCTCAAGCAAAACTCACAGTGGGTTTGTGCTATAGACCGCCTAATACTGATCTGCCTGAACACTACAAATATCTGAACAACCTAGAGTTGGGGATGAAACAATCTGATATTATCCTACTGGGAGATTTTAACTATCCAGGAATAAACTGGGTAAGTGTTACAACAAATAACAAAATTGAAAAACACCTTTTGGAGTTTTGTGAATCAAATGACTTAGTCCAACTTATTCAGATGCCAACTAGGAAAAACAATATCTTAGATTTACTACTGACTGATATATCACAACAAATTTATAACATTGAAGTCCACGATCCACTTCAAAATAGTGATCATGGTGTAATTACTTTTAAAATCAAATCAAACCCCATCAGAAATTTTGGTAAAACAACCTACAAGAACTATGGTAAGGCTAACTTTAAACTTATCAACAAAGAACTAACATCGTGGAAATGGGATACTGACAATACATCTCCTGATGATCTTTGGAAATTGTTAAAGGAAAAAATACTGACCTTAGAACAAAATTATGTTCCAGATAAAATTGGATACAATAACAGAGGAAAGTTACCGTTATGGGTTACTCCAAATATTTTACAACTAATCAAAAAAAAAAAAGAAGAGTCTATAGAGCAGCAACCAGGTGTGATAACGATTAAAAAAAAATATATAGAGATATATTAAAGAAATGCAAATCTGCAATTAAAAAAGAAAAAAAAATGGAATTCAAGCTAGCACACTTAAACAATGGCGGAAAAGGTTTCTACTCTTATATAAATAACAAAAAACAATCCCCAATAACCATCAGCCCATTGTTTGTAAATAATGAAACAATTCAAACCCCATCAGGGATGGCTCAGGAATTCAATAAATATTTTTGTTCAGTTTTTAATCCTTCTCAAAATTCCCAAACATTGGTGGACAAAAAAATAGTCAGGGATATATCATGTCAGGAATAACCAAAATAGAGATTAAAAACAAATTAGATGCTATTAAAACAAATAAATCTCCTGATCTGGATAACCTTCACCCAAGAATGATAAAAGGTATCGTACAATGGTTAATTGACCCTTTATATACACTATTCAATATGTCATTAAAATTGGACTAATACCTTGTGATTGGAAACATGACACTTGTAACACCAATTTACAAAACAGGCGATAAAGGTAAAACATCAAATTATAGACCGATTAGTCTGACTAGTATATTGGGTAAAGTGTTTGAAAGTATACTAAAAACCAGAT
Organism: Neoceratodus forsteri; assembly: GCA_016271365.2. Lineage (NCBI taxonomy): Eukaryota > Metazoa > Chordata > Ceratodontiformes > Ceratodontidae > Neoceratodus > Neoceratodus forsteri. Next base: position 1,507,457,740 of record CM057456.1, read on the forward strand.
TAGAAGAGGACTTAGTTATGAAACAACTCATAGACCCAGACCAACATGGTTTTAAAAAGAACAGATCTTGTCTGACTAGTAATTTGGTATTTTATGAAAAAATTAGTAGCCTGCTCTATGATAAACTACCTGTAGATATAGTATATCTGGACCTATGTAAGGCTTTTGATAGAGTCCCTCATTCAACACTGATCAACAAAATGACATCATATGGAATACATCCCCTCTTAATAAATTGGGTAGATGAATGGCTGACAAATCGTACACAGGCAGTACGTATAAAAGGTTATACCTCAACCTTGGGTGCAGTGACTAGTGGGGTTCCACAGGGATCTGTCCTTGGACCCCTATTATTCAATATTTTTATGTCAGATATGACTAAAAACCTCAAAAACAAAGCTATCAAGTTTGCTGACGATACTAAAATTGCATTAAAAGTAGGAACACTGGATGAAATTAAAGATGCTACCATAGATCTTAAATTCTTAGAGACTTGGGCTAAACTGAATAACATGGACTTTAACATTGATAAGACAGTTATAATGCATTTGGGAGAAAATAATCCCAATGTACAATTCTGTCTAAACGGTTCTATAGCAGTATCAGTAAAAGAGGAAAAAGACCTAGGCATTATAATAAATTCAGAATTTACATTTACATCACATTGCAATTACATAAAAAAAAAAGGCAAACAGAATAATAGGGTGTATAAAAATATCATTTGTAACCAGAAATAGATCATTCATACTTCCATTGTATAGAGCGTATGTGCGACCACACTTGAATTACTGCTCACCACTATGGAGCCCGAGTCTCAGACGTGATATTGATGTACTTGAGGGGGTTCAGCGTAGACTTACTAAAATGATTGATGGTTTGCAAAACAAAGATTATCAAACCAGAATGAGGGAATTGGACTTGTATCCTTTGGAAATGAGAAGAACTAGTGGGGGGGGATCTCCTTCTGATGTTTAATATTATTAGAGATAGTGATTTAATGACACAGTTAGGTATGTGCTTCAACATGCGAGAACGCAACCTCAGGAGCCACAAGTTTCAATTGGCACTGACCTATCCCAAAGTAAACACTAGGCATTCCTTTTTTTACACAAAGAATTATATCTACATGGAATAAATTACCTAGATACTTGTTGGAAATAGATAATGTGGAAATTTTCAAACAAAACCTTGATAAATTTTTGTTAAACAATGTTTAAAGACATCCAATTCTTGGAGATGTACTTACATGGGTTTAAAAAACCTTTTGTACATCTAATACTCTTAGTAGTATGAAACTTAGTAGTATCATCCAGATATGCAGCACAGTAATCAGTGTGAGGGGATAAAATTACATCCATGTACCACTGGAATATAGTGGGTGCATCATGTAAACCAAGCAGCATGGTGGTGAACTGATAGAATCCTATAGAAGTGACAAATGCAGTTCTGTCTCTGGGTTCTTTAGCTAGGAGGATTTGCCAGTAACCCTTGATGAGATCGATGGTACTGATATACTTGGCACTCCCCAGTCTGATCACCAAATCATGTATTCTGGGCATAGGATAACTTTCAAATTCTGACACTTGATTAAGTTTTCTAAACTCAAGGCAGATTTTTACACCGCCTTCTTTTTTGTTTACAATCACCATTGGTGATTACCAAACCCTTTTTGACTCTTCTATGATACCCGATTCTTTCATTTTTTTGTATTTCCCTAACCAGGTCTGCTCTTAACTGCTCTGGTAATCTATATGTCTTTTGTCTAATAGGGCGAGCATTCCTTGTCACTATTTCATGCTTGACCCCTTTTGCTTTGCCTGGTACTGTGGAAAAAGTACTGTTAAATGTCTTTAGCAAGTTACAAATGTCTGTGGTTTGTTCCGAGGTTAAGGAAACTTTCACCTTTACAGCATCAGCAGTTACAGTTTGTTCCAGTCTATCATAAGCTATGGGTACATGTCAATATGCTCCTGACAATTCTCTTCCACAGTATTCACTCCTGACAATTCACTCCGACGAACATTCGTTCCACTGTTATCTCGCTCCTGTCAATTTCGGTCCCGCATACAATCATCTGACAGTAAACTGAATGCTACTGACAGCTCCCGCATACAATCACCGGACAGCCACAGAACTGAAAGCTACTGACAGCTCCTGTCAATTTCACTCTAGCATGCAATTACCTGACAACTACTGAACTGAAAGCAGTGTTACACTGAGCCACATTATTGGGTGAAGAACATCAAGAACACCAATTGGCAATGACTACATGCAATGATGTGGTCCAACCAGAATGGGTGGCTAGCAGTATAAATCATCCTAGTCTGTGTCTATGGCTCTGTTTGCAACTACCTTTGGTGAGAATGACTTGCCATTTCATCACCTCTGAGTGCCAAAAAACAAAGCTTGTGGACAAGAATAATTTTATCTATACGTTCCACAAACGGGGATCCAAGGGAAAAGGATATTTTGTTATTTTCTGCTGTTGTAATGTCAATTTGTTTCTGCTGTTGTAATATCAATTTGTTTTGGAAGCTAAAAGTGGCACTTGGGAGCGAATTGACACTTTATTGAGTTGTTACAGGGGCGAACTTTTGTTGGAGTGAGTTGTCGGGACTGAATTTGTAAGGAGCAAATTGTCGAGCTCCCATAAGCTACATCAATATCTTCATTATCAGTTTCTGGTAAAACTAGCAAAACAGCTTTTGGTGTTTTTAGCCCATTTCTTGAGGAGGTTAGCATGGTATATCTAAGTAGGATTTTTCTTATCAGGGGTCTCAATCTCATAGTTAACTGTGCCAGTACATCTAAGAACCTTATAAGGCCCTTGCCACTTCATTAACAGTTTATTTTCTGTAGTGAGTAACAGTAGCAAGATCTTTTCACCTGGCTCAAACACCTTTTCTTTTACCCCATGGGCATAGTTCATCTTCTGCTGGTTTTGGGCCTCTTCCTGATTATTATGGGTGATTTCAACAAATTTTGCCAGCTTCTTTCTCAGGGCATACATATATGATGTAATAGATTGTTTCTGATGGGGGTTATCTTCCCATGTTTCTTTTATTACTTCTAGTGGCCCTCTAGATTGTCTACCATACAGCATTTCAAATGGTGAAAAACCTGTTGATGCCTGTGGCACTTCTTTGTAACCAAAAAGCAGGTAAGGTAAGTATTGGTCCCAGTCTTTCCTTTCCCCTTCTACGAACTTTTTTAACATGCATTTCAGGGTTTGATTGAAATGTTCCACAAGGCTGTCTGTTTGAGGTTGATAAGGGGAGGTTCTTATGGCAGTGATACCTAGTAGTCGGTAAGCTCCTTCAGTAATGCAACACCAAAATTACTACCCTGATCAGTAATAATCTCTTTAAGTATGCCCACCCTGCTGAAAATTTTGGCAAGCTCTGCTGCCACTTTTGGGACTGTGACAGTACCCATTGGAACTGCTTCTGGGTGTCGAGTAACAGTCACATACTACCAAAATGAATCGATTACCCTTTTTACTTTTGTCTAAGCGGCCAACAATATCCATTGCATTTCTGTCAAAAGGCACATCTATCAAGGGTAGGGGCACCAGTGGCACCTTGCCTTTTTTAGTCACAGGGGCTACTTTCTGACACTCAGCACAAAAACTGCAATAGGTTGCACATCTTCATGAATTCCAGGCCAATAAAATTTGTGCAGCAATCTGGCAAAGGTGTGATCCCTCCTTGAGTGATCAGCTGTGGGACTATCATGTGCTATCTGTAACAACTCAGATCTATACTTTTGTGATATACCCAATTGTTCTATCTGGTCCTGTGTCTGAGGTTTAACCCAAACTCTGTACAGTAGCCCATTACAATATTTTAAACATGGGTTCATCCTATTTTGATTTCACCCCAGCTGCTTAAAAAAAACCCTGGAGAGAAACATCATTAGCTTTTTCTGAAAGAAAATCACAGTCAGTGATCAGTTTAGTTTCAGCATTTTCATATATTAACCCCTTATGTCCATCAGTCTTTTGTTGCCACTGTTTCTTCAGGTGTTGTCTTTCTTTCCTGGAATTCTGGATCTTGGAGCTGTGCTCAAACAAGTCCAAATCAAAATCAGCAAAAGGAAAAGAGTCCTCACCATTCAAGATTTTCTTTGCCTGAGCTCTTGTCACCACAGCTGCTGAAACATCGGGATTTACTCCCTCTTTGATTAACTTTGATTAAATCCTATCAGTCCATGGCCCTACAAGGGTTAATAGTCAGAGTCACTTGGGTGGTGGGATAGTAATGAGTGTCCATATAGATACAGATGACACCAGTACCTGGTCCTTTTGGACATTGTTTTCCCAGAACTTCAATATGCACTAGGGTCTGTCTGCTTCCCGAATCTATAAGTCCCCTCACAGTCTTATCTCCCACCTTCACATCTATTAAGTACTTTCCTCAATTTGATAAGGACAGATCTGCTCCAGTGTCACTCTTCTTACTACAGCAATGTCTTGCAATATGACCAGGCTTATTACAGTTATAGCAAATAACGTCTTTGGGTGCAGATGTGTTACCTGCACCAGAGTTCTTATCAGACCTGAAGTTTAAATGGGAAAAAGAGTGTCTTACCAGTGCTTGGCTATTATCTCACTGCTGTGGCATCTGTCTGGCCATATGGTAGTCTTCAGCCAAAGAAGCCACCTTTTCATCATTTTCTGGTCAATGTTCTTTTACCCAGAGCTGCAGGTCTGTAGGCAGGATGTTGGTAAACTGCTCCATTGCAAGTGCGTTAATGATCTGTGGTACTGTTTTGCCCTCTGGTTGGAGTCATTTTATAAGGTGTTCTCTGAGTCAGTTGAAGGCTTCTTGAAGATTTTTGACTGAATTGTACTTCAGAAACCGTAATCATTGCCTGTAGGTCTCTCCTGAAATGTCATACCTTTCCAGGATTTCTGTTTTCACCAGGTCATAGTTTTACAACTGTGCAGTGTCCATATTGCTGTAGGCAAGTTGGGCTTTCCCTGTCAGGTAAGGTAACAGTCTGATTGCCCATTGTTGCTTTGGCCACTTGCAGGCTGCAGAAAACCTTTCAAAAGTTTTCAGGTATGCTTCAATAGCATCTGAGGGACACAACTTTGTAAGTTTAAGGTCTTTTAAGTTGTTGGTGTTTTGTTGTTCTGCCACACCTGTGCCAGAACCTCCATTTTTAATAGCGTGCAAGGCATCCAGCCATCACTGCCCCAGTCCTTGCATCTCTTCTTTTCTCAGCTGCTCCTGTTCTTTTCTCTGCTGCTCCTGTTGCTGCATCTCTTCTTTTCTCTGTTTCTCCATCTCTTGTTGTTGTTTAGCCCACCATTGAAAAAGGCAGTCAAGCTTTCAGGTTCTGTCACTGCCTGTTCTTTTATTTCCATGACTGGTGCTGGCTGTACAGTCTCAGTTTGGACTTTTGTTTCTGCTTATAGTTTGGCTGCCATTCTTCTGGTAATCACTGGTGGACTTGCTGCTACAGAATCCATAACTTTCTTCTATGCTTCCCTATTACCAAGTCTAGTACTCAGACACAAAACTCCTGGCTTAAAGTATGCACGGCGTAAATCCCACTGAGGCTGACACCATCTGTCATCGAGGCACAGGTCAGGAAGCATAGGAAAACCAGTAGCAGTTTCCAAATTCGCAAATAGCATTTTATTTTTCTCAATAACAGCAAAGTAAAAAATAAAAATTTCCCAGTATAACTATTTACAAAGGCAGTACAAACAGAGATAACTAAATCCTTCTTCTGAGGGTATCTCTTAGTTTCAGTGTCTCAGTTTCTCACCCTCCTTGTGTCTCTAGCAAAAACATTGCTGATCCTTTTATAAGTCTTTCTCTGGGAACTCATTAAGAGAGCCTGCTTCTCACAGAATGTTCTTAATAGTAGACAAAATCTTTTTGTCAGTTTTGATGCAGGGACAGCAAGAAGATCATAGTGACCCAGAACCTACTGCTTGCTTACAGCTCTGCAAAAGGCTTAAAAACTGCATATCAGGTTAACCCCTTGAGTTCCAAATAGTTTTTTTTTGCAATCATTTCAACAGTATAACTATATACAGTTTTAAACAAAGGGTCCCTAGTATCACATACAGTTTTACACAGAGATTCACTTATATTTTTTATAACTGCAGATATGCAAGGGGGAAGAAAAGACAGAATTAGCAAGCAAAGGCAGAGAGATAGTGAGAGACAAAGAATTGCAAAACTGTCAGTGATCAGTTCCTAGGTCTCACAAGAAAATTTGGTTGTGCAACCAGACAGAGAAGAGATAAAAAAAGAGGATAGAATAGACCCTTGCATTTAAACTCTTTCTGCATAACAAATGGGACAGGGCCTTATTCAACCATGTCACAACATAACTTAGATGGACTGCAGAGTTCAGGAAATCAGAGAGGTTGTTCATACTTTTCAGAGCAGCCATGAAAGGACAAAAAGCCTCCAAGACCACTTTGGCAAAGAGGGTGAGGGCATGCATTGGCACGGCTTATGTCATAGTAAAGAACAGGGCTCCAACTCTCATCAAGGCTCATTCCACCAGAGCTAGGGCCACCTTCTGGGAAGAGAATGATGAGGTATCCATCTTTGAATGTGCAACACAGCAACATGGTCCTCCATCCACACATTCACAAAGTGCTACTGCCTGGATGCTCAAAGTTCTACCAATGCAGCCTTTAGTCACAGAGTTTTGCAGGTGGCAGTTAGCAGGTAAATTCCTTTTTCTTTTTTGCAGTTTGCATATGGGACAATATTCTCTCCCACCCATTTTAGGGCTGTGGGTGGAGCCTACAGTCCTTCTGTCATCGATCAGATTATAGCTCTGAAACAGCTGATCGTGGAACTCCCTTTTTAGACTTTTGAAAGTATTCCTCCATGGCTGCAAAACAATGCACTGCCACTCTGATTTTTGCTATTTATTGCTTTATGTTAAAGGCATCTGAAGGGGGGGGGTGCTACTGTATTGTACCTCAGAACTTCTCAGGATATTAACAAAAAAAACCTTTTTAAACTTCTCTTTCTAGCATCTGTCCAGCTTAGCCTAATAGATTTATTCTATTTCTTTCAGCAACCTAAGGATTAACTCATTATATGTTGTGGCATTTCCTGAAAGTGAAAGTCAGACTACAGTGTCAGATTAAAGACTTTGCAACTGCAGCTGTAAGCTATTCTATTCCTATGGGCAGGACAGGTTACAGGCAAGCGCACACACACACACACACACACACACACACACACACACACACACACACGTGACTAAACAGAACTATATGGCACCAACAAGAAAATAACTTTGGTGATTTGGTAGCTCTTCACAGTCCTATCAGTTCTGGTTCACATCTGGGGTGGGGGAGATGAGACTTTACACTTCATTGGCAGCATCCTGTATTTTTTGCACTGATGGGAGAGGGGGATAGTTAATGTCTATAATCACAGACTTCAGTTTTAGGGAATGTAACCATTGAGTCAAGCTCATTTGTAATGGAGTCCCTTCTAAAAGTCCTATGTTTCTCAGGGTGGGATTCTTTTTTGGGTTTGTTGTTTAAAGCAGCAGTATTTATATCTGTTCCTGATTTGACGCTGTACGCAGCATACACCAGCCTCTAATATTTAAACTGTGTCCTTTTTAAGATAAAAGAATTTAAGCACTTAAAATTTTTTTTTTATTATTCTTTGTTAACCGGGTATGGCCCACTAGGTACAGGTGCCTGTTTTCTGCGGCTACCTGCGAGCACTGAGGAGGTTAAGTGACTTACTTAGAGTCGCACAGTATGCAAGTGGAGGTTGTGGGAATCAAAATCAGGTCTGTGTGCTAGATGTACCAAGTTCTTTAGTCTAACTTGTAAGGCTATATTGACAGCCCAAACTTGGCTGGTATATTCCTTGGTTATTGCATGGATCTGGAATCTATGTACTAAATTTTAATGTTTGTTTACAGTTTATAAATGTAATTTTATTATATATATATATATATATATATATATATATATATATATATATATATATATATATATATATATATATATATATATATATATATATATATATATATATATATATATATATATATATATATATATATATATATATATATATATATATATATATATATATATATATATATATATATATATATATATTCCTTTAGTAGCCAGGTAAGGCCAACTAGGCACAGGTGCTTGTTTCTAGGGACAACCTAGGAACACTTGGAAGATTAAGTGACCTAAGAGCCACACAGTATGGAAATTAAGGTTGTGGGAATCAAACCCATGTCTTTATGCTGGATGTACAAAGCTCATTTACAAATCAATACTCTGCTTTCTAGGCTATACTGCCAGCCCCACAAATAGTGAACAATTTAGACTAGGCTATTAATATCTCAAAGGAGAACTGCCTTGAATCAGGAAACATGTATTTTTGTAGAAGTAGACATTATTTTTCAAAATACAAGTTCTCAATTGTTACTATTTAATCTTAACTGGCCTTTTGGTAAATTCAGTGAGTGTTTCTGATTCACACACTGCTGCCATTGACCATTTTAGAACAGTATGATCTTGTCAAGGACTTACATTGTTGGTACAATGCATCTGTGTTCTACTTTACAATTCTCAGGTTCATGGAGACAAACATCATACAATTCTCAGATGGCACTTTGCAGAAGTGTGTAACCAATAAATATCCAATGGGTTAACTAAAAGGCCAGAAAAAATGGGGCAGAAACAGAAGGGGACCCACTATATGAAAAAAATCTTCTACAGGAAACATTACTCACAGGTTCAGTGCAGTTCTCCTTTAACTAAGCTTATAGGGAATGTCAGGTATTTTATCTAAATGGTAAGGAACTATATCCTGGACATTTTCTGTAACACCATAGACCATTTTAAACTGATGGATATTGCGATACATGATTACAGTAAAAAACTAAACAAAATTATCTTGCTTATGATATTATATACAATTTGTAAACCATTGTTTGCATATTTTACAGGTAACATTGTCAATATGGTATAGTTTTATCTCTCTTTTTTTAAATTGCACTGCTGTTTTCTGTAGATTTGGATGGTGTTTTATTGCTGTACAATAGGATATTGTATCTTTGAGGCTCACTTTAACTTTGAAAAACAAGTTGGAACTAGCTGAACCCTTAATATTACACATTAAATATTCTGATATGGCATAAAGGTAATTTTCAAATTACTATCATCATCATAAATGTGATTTACTGTATATAAAAACCTGGTTTGGAAAAAGTGGCCTTTTTATCTTTGGCACCTCCACCTTTTACTATCTTCCAGCACCTCTGTGGGCACACACACACACACACACACACACACACAAGCACACACAAGCACACACAAGCACACACAAGCACACACAAGCACACACAAGCACACATAAGCGCACACACACACACACACACACACACAGCACCAGGTACTCTGATTAAATAAATTTAGGAGGACTGACTTAGCAGGATGCCAGTTTTTGATGATTGTGACTAAACAGCACTATATGGAACCAACAAGAAAATAACTTTGGTAATTTTGTAGCTCTTCACAGCCCTATCGACTCTGGCTAGAACTTGTTTTAAAGGATACGGCTTCTTAGAACCCATCTGTTCTGAATACTCATTGACAATGTGGAGTGCTACAGAAAGAATACATTTCTTCATACTTACCATAATTTCCTTTTCTGTTAACTCCAACATTGTCAGTGGGGACCCAGGAGCCTTGCTTCTGTAGGTGAATATTGTCTGGTATGCCAGCACTGGGATGTTCAATGTTTTCTAAATGAAGTTCTAATTGTAAGTCTGTCTGGACATCCTTCTATGATTTACCTGCTGCGCTTACAAATATATATTATAGGGTTCTATGGTCACATCTATGACAGAGAGGGTAAAGAGGAGGAGGAGTAACTCTCTACATAAGGGAAGGTATCAAAGCAACAGAACAAAAGGGTAAACAGAAAGGAGAAGAAGCACTGTGGGTCAATTTGGAGGCAGGCAATGGCACCACAATCCGCATAGGGGTTGTATACAGACCCCCCTCTCAGGGGGAGGAAATGAACAAGGAAATGATACAAAGTATACTTAGAATGGCAGATGATGGGGAGATATTGCTGATGGGTGATCTGAATATGCCAGATGTTAACTGGAGTGCAGTTGCAGCAGCCAGTTCTAAGAGTGGGGTTATTCTAGATGCCCTACAGGGGGATGCCTTAGACAACTAGTATTGGAACTCACTCAGGAGGGAGCAAGCTTAGACCTAGTCCTCTCAAATGGAGATGGAGAGAGGATCACAGATGTAGAAGTGGGCAGCCATCTGGGAACTAGCGACCATCGAACAGTATGGTTCACAATAAACACAGCAATAGAGTCAATCCATACAAAGGCAAAAGTACTGGACTTCAGGAGGGCTGACTTTGCCAAAATGGGTGAGTGCCTAAGGAATGCACTAGCAAATGGGCAGGAAGGAGGGGTGGAAGAACAATGGGGAATAGTAAAAACTGCCATCACAGAGGTAACAAGCCTTTGTGTGAAGCAAATAAACAAAACAAAATGATGTAAGAAACCACTATGGTTCTCAAAGGAGGTGGCAGTGAAGGTTCAAGAGAAAAATAAAGCATTCAGAAAGTACAAGGAACCACAGAAGGAGCAGGACAGTGAATTGTATCAGTTAAAGCAAAAGGAAGCTGGGAAGGCAGTCAGAACAGCAAAGGACCGAACTGAGGAAAAGATAGCCAACTCAGTTAAGAAGGGGGATAAAACCTTTTTTGGGTACATCAGGGAGTGAAGGAAGACTAAGGGAGGGATAGTGAGGCTTAATAAAGGAGAGGGGGTGGGCAAAGGGTGACTGTGAAAAGGCAGAGATACTAAACAAATATTTGTGCTCAGTATTTACAAATGAAGAGGGGGAGGTACCTAAAACAAACAATAGAAACACTCAGGATACAGAAGTTGATACCAGCCTATTTATAGAAGAAAGGGTTCTGAAAGAACTCTTAAAACTGAAAGTGGACAAAGCAATGGGGCCTGATGGGATTCATCCCAGAATTCTATAAGAACTAAGGGTAGAACTAGTGACACCACTGACTACCCTCCTTAACAAATCATGGGAGGATGGGGTGGTACCTGAGGACTGGAGGAGGGCAGATGCGATTCTCCTTCACAAAAGTGGGAGCAGGGCAGAAGCAGGAAACTATAGACCCGTTAGTTTAACCCCAGTGATAGGGCAAATGATGGAATCACTGCTGAAGGAAAGAATTGTTGAGTACCTAGAGGCCAGAGGGGCACAGGACCCAAGGCAGCATGGATTCACAGTGGGAAGGTCATGCCAGATGAATCTAATAGATTTCTTTGACTGGGTGACCAAAGTAGTAGATCAGGGAGGGGCTGTGGACATGGCCTACCTAGACTTTAGCAAGGCATTTGACACAGTCCCACACAAAAGATTAATATACAAGTTAGCCAGCCTGGGAGTGGGTCCCAAGATGATAGCCTGGGTAATGAATTGGCTGGAGAATAGGACACAGAGGGTAATAGTAAATGGAGTCCACTCTGAAGAAAGGGGGGTTACTAGTGGGGTGCCACAGGGTTCAGTATTAGGACCGGTCCTCTTCAATGTCTTTATAAGCGACATTGCAGAGGGACTGAAGAAAAGTATGTCTCTTGCAGATGACACAAAGATCTGCAACAGAGTTGATGGACAAGGTGGGGTGGAAAGGATGAGAAGGGACTTGGCAAGGTTAGAGGAATGGTCAAATGTATGGCAGCTTAGATTTAATGCTAAGAAGTGCAAGGTAATGCACCTGGGAAAAAAACCCAGGGAAGAGTACACATGGGGTGAGATACTAACAACAAAAATGGAAAGGGACCTGGGGGTAGTCATATCAGATTACTTAAAGGTGGTCAAGCAATATGAGAGGGCAGTAAGGAGGGCTGGGGGGATACTGGGATGCATAGGGAGAGGCATCACCAGTAGAAAACAGGAAGTTGTTATCCCTCTGTACAGATAGCTGGTGAGACCCCATCTGGAGTACTGTGTGCAGTTCTAGAGACCCAGTCTCCGCAAGGACATAGACAACATGGAAGCTGTTCAGAGGAGGGCAACTAAAATGGTGCGGGGTCTGCACCGGAAGACATATGAAGAGAGACTAAAGGAGATTAATATGTACAGCCTCGAGGAAAGGAAGGAGAGGGGGGACATGATAAAAACTTTCAAGTACCTCAAGAGAATCAACAAAGTCCAAGAGGGTAGCATCTTTCAAAAAAAGAGGTGTGCAAGAACAAGGGGGAACCATTTGAAGATGGGGGGCGGCTCAGAGGTAATGTAAGGAAGTATTTTTTCACAGAGAGGGTTGTGGATGCATGGAACGGCCTTCCGGAGGAGGTTGTGGAGTCGAAAACAGTGGTTGAATTCAAGCATGCATGGGACAGCCATAAGGCAATTCTAGGGGGTGTGGGTAGAAAGAAGTAGGCTGCTGGTTAACTAGGATCTGCAGCTTATCCATTAGGTAGGGAAATGGGCAGACTGGGTGGGCCAAGCGGTCCTTATCTGCTGTCAAATTCTGTTAAACTCAAAATTTTGCACTTTCATAACTTCACAACCATTCAAGTGATTTGCATGAAAATGTACAAGCACCATCAGGGACCATAGATCGTTTAATGTGGCAAGTTGTGTTCCAATCAGAAGTGTGGGTGTGGAGATACAGTGTCAAAAAATGTGAACATTACCATGTTTTGTCAAATTCTTTGTCATGCCCCTGCACAGGATTTTTCAAAGTGATTTGCATGAAGTTTTGTGTTTGCCATCAGGGATCCTAGATCTCTTGATATGGCAAGTTTTGTTTCAGTCAGACAAGTTCTACGGAGATACGGAGTGTCAAAAAAATGTGAAAAGGACCATGTTTTATCAAATTCTATGTCGTGCCCCTGCATAGAAATGGTGTGGAACTGTGGTCTGAAATTTTCAGGGTACACAGTCCTTGAGTCACAGATGTGCCTTTTGAAGATTTGGAGAGAAAAATATTAATCTGTTCAAAAGTTAATACATTTTAAAGTTTCCCATTTTGTTTTATTGGGAGCAGCTAGATGTCCAGTGTGAAAAAGGATCCTTTATCAAAAATGAGCAATCCTTTGCTGCAAATGGGTCAGCCTTTGTCACAAATGGGAAATCTTTTTTAATGCGGCCACCATTTTCTTTTACAGTTAGCGAGGGAAACAAAATCAATTAAAGTAAAAAAAATGATGTATTTTGCAGACAGCAACAGATGTAGTTTGCTTATTGGGACCCCCCCCCCCAGTTGGATTCCTACTCTGACACTTCAACTATTAAATTACTTTTATTCTTTAGGCTAGGTGCTTCTATCTGCTTTGTCAGCTGTCCCATCAAAGGGTCACAGTTAACTGGTCACTTATGTCCTGATGTCTGCTGAAATTTAAGCCAGTTCAGCTTTGTCTCCTGTCAGCTACCTGTTACACAGGTACTAACCACTCAGCTCACAACAGGATACACTATTCTAACCAGCTAGCCTCCCCACACTTTCTGCTAAATTTAAATTGCCCAAAGATGGGGCCAATGCCAGTACAATCTTGCGGTTCAAGACCCGATAGGTTCAAGGGGTAGTTAAAAACAAGTGGAAGATCAAAGGGAGTAATGGGAGCTCTGAAATTATTAATTACGCAGAGATAGGTAAAACAGGGCACACTGGACAGACTCTTGTCTGAATCTGTCTTCAATCATATAAACCTTACGTTTAAATTGAGAAGGCAAAGATTTAGAAGGAATGCAATGTAAAAAACATTATTTTACTGAGCTGGTAGTTAATTATAGGCTACTTCACCGTAGGAGATAACTAATACTTTTTCAAAGTAAAATTGGATTAGTATTGCTGAAAAACACATTCCATCCTAGGTACAGCTGCTAGACAACAGGAAAACAGAATCAGTGGAACTGTTGTCTTATCTAGTCTTTATGTATCCCTGTTTTGTATTAGTACAATAAGTGCAGCATTTATAGTTATTGAGGGCTATTTTTATTCTATATGGACTATGGACTCAATCAGTATAGTGTATATTGTGCTTTGAAACTACCAGTAGCTGTCTATTCTAATTAAATCAGAATGCAGCACTGTTAGACACGGTGGCAATCACTCTTAATACCAATTATGGGGTTGAAGAAGATCATAGCTCAAAACTGGCAGAACAGTCAGCATGACAAAGTACAGCACCTTTCTGTAACTTCTGCAAAACAAGTCTCATCAGTGTGGTTTTATAAGTAGGATCTGTAGTGCTTGCTGACATTTTATTTGTTTAGATATACTATTTAGAAAGACAGAATAACTTAATCAAAGTACCAGTGGAACTGAGACATGTCAAGCTGTCTCAAGCAGAAGCAGCTCCCCACAAGAAATGAGATGTAGTATTTCAGCTAAGCTATGCTACATAAGTAAATTGCTTGTAATCACTTTGAGATACAGTATATGAAAATTACCATAAAAATGTAAGTTCTATACTGTTTTATGGGTCACACACTGCAAGACTTTCTCTTTTTCTGGAGAGTAACTGATTCCCATAATATGAAAGTTGACAGGCTATTGCAGCAGCAGATTCTTGTTGATTGTCTGCCTGCCTGCCTGTCTGTCCATCCATCTAGCTGGCTTATATTGCAAGTGGTTGGTGGTGCTCACCCTGCTACCACAGTATTATACCACCCTCCCCTCCAGAGCATCTGCCCCCCAATATACAGGTGAATGCACAGGGGTACCCACACCTGGTGCTGCCAATCAGTATTGTAGCACTGGGGTGCCCAAGCTCCAGTGCTGACAATGGTTCCCTGTAAAAAAAAAAAAAAAAAAAAAAAAACCATCCCTCTTTGATCATTTTATATCTGTCTGTCTGTCTGTCTATCTATCATAGTGCTACAGTAGTGCCACTATAGTTAGGGTTCAGATTTAACTTCTATGTTAAACCCAACGTTTTGCACTTTAATAACTTTGCAACCATTTGACTGATTCACTTGAAATGTTGTATGTGCTGTCTGGTATCGTAGATCTCTGGAAATGGAAAGTTTTGTTCTGGTCAGATGCATGGGTGTGGACCTACGGAATGTTAAATGTGAAAATTACCACTATTTTGGCAATATCTTTGTCATGCTGTTTCTCCAAAACCACTTGGTGGTTTTGTTCAAAACGATCATGGCATATGGGGTCTGGGTCACAGATGTGCCTTTTGAAGGTTTGGTGAAAAAATATTAATCCATCAAAAGTTATTAAAATTTGAAGTTTTCCATTATTTCTAATTGGAAAAATTAGATGTCCCATGCGGAAGTAGCAGTAATTTTCGTGAAAATACCAGTCACTTTTGCAAGTGGGAGCACTTCTTTTGAGCTTCTGCCATCTTGTTTTCAGTTAGCAATATGGAAAACACAATATAATTCAAAAATTACTGCCCCCTGGTAAACATCAACAGCTGTGTTTACCCAGTCGGGGCCTGAGGAACATGATTCTGGCATTAGTTTTTTTGAAAACTATCCAAAAATATGTTTATTTTTATTGGCTTTTTTAAATGCCACAAATTGCAGCACTACATTTGTGAATGTGCCACAAATTGCGGCACTATTTCACAAAAAAAAAAAACCAGTAATGCCGCAAATTGTGCTACTTTTGCAAAAGCAGTGCCGCTGTTTGTGGCACTACTTTCAAAAAAAATATTCTGTTTCTTTGTCACTTCACAACAAAGCAATGGTTAGGACTTTGGGGCTGAAATTTGCAGGGTACAAAGGGCTTGCCCCACAAATGTGCCTTTTGAGGGTTTGCTCTAAAATTTACATGGGTTCCATAATTATACCATTCTGAAGTTTAGAAATTTCCCATAGGATAATATTGTGGTGGTCAGGTACCTTTCAGGGGCTATATCTTGAAAATGCTTTGAGATACAGCTTTTTTCATGAAACCAGCTTAGTACACGTTTAAATGTACTAAGCAGTTACGCATAGTTCCAGGCCTTGATTGCAACTGTGGTGGAAAATGTTATCAATGCCCCAGTGGTGACTGTGGTACTCTACCATTGGAAGCACAAGGGTTAATTGCAATGTCTCTGGCCCTGCCTCCCATATATGGATACAATTATGGAGTGATGGGAGTGCAGGTCCCTCCCACATGGAGATGAAGGGTTAATTACAATGTCTCTACAGTTATTAATAGATAGGGCCAGGGCCCTGCGCTCCCACATGAAAATCAGGGACAATTACAATATGCATGAATGGGAGGAGAGGAACCAGAGGACCTTGCACTCCCACATGGAACTGAGGGACTATGGGACTGCAAGGCCTACATGGACATAAGTTACACTTCATCTCTGTATCTGTTGGAATTAATTGTGGGCACATATTTGATCTTGTTTAAGGTGCCGAGGTACACTTCCTGTCATGTGCCCCCCCCATTAAATGTTACTTGTTATGGAGTTTGCATTAGGGTTAGGCTCTGGGTCTGAGTGAGGTTATATATCTGTTGCAATAAAGGGGGGCACATATCTAATGTTGCTCAGGATGCTGTGGTACGCCTTCTGTCATGTGTGCCCCCCTTATATATTGTGGGTTAGGTTATATCTCTGCTGGATTTAAGGGGGAAAACATGTCATATTGTTCAGGGAGCAGGGGTACACCTTCCAACTTGTGTGCCCCCTTAAATATTACTTGTTCTGCAGTTACTGTTACAGTTCAGATTTTGGTGTGTGTTAGGCTATATGTCTGTTATAATTTAAGGGGCCATGTCTGATATTGCTGAGTGTGCCAAGTTTTACCTTCTGTGTGTGTGCCCACCTCTTAAATATTGCAGGTTAGGTTATATTTTTGCTGGAGTTAAGGTGGGGTACATATGTCATATTGTTCATTGTGCCAGGGTACACCATCCCCAAATATGTCTTGTCCTGCAGTTGCTCTACAGTTTGGATTTCAGTGTGGGTTAGGTTATATGTCTGTTGCAGTTAAGGGGGGCACATATCAGATGCTGCTCAGGGTGCTGAGGTACACATTCTACTGTGTGTGCCCCCCTTAAATATTGCAGATTAGGTTACATCTCTGCTGGAGTTAAGGGGGGGCACGTATGTCATATTGTTCAGGGTGCCAGGGTACACCTTCTGTCGTGTGTGCCCCCCCTTAAATATTACTTGTTCTGTAGTTACTGTTACAGTTTAGGTTTCAGTGTGGGCTAGGTTATATGTCTGTTGCACTTAAGGGGTTACATATCTCATGTTGCTCAGGGTGCTGAGGTACCCACTCTGTTGTGTGTAGCCCCCCCTTTAATATTGTGGGTTAGGTAAATGAGGAACAATTACAGTATGCATGCATGCAAGGGAGCACAGGGTCCTGAGGGCCCAGAGCTCTCACAATAAACTATGGACTGAAAGGAGTGCAGGGCCCGGAGGGCCTTGCGCTCCCACAACCAAATAAGGGTAAGATTATACTTTTTCAATAAGTAACGGAATTCATTGCAAAAAGCTTTCTTAATGCATCAGTTAAGGTTCATATTAAAGCAACAAAAGTATAGAAATGTGGTGTTAAGGTTCAAAACCTAACACCCCACCCCACCTCCCACTCAACCTCCACCCCACCCCCCACCTCCACAGACCAAGAGGCATCTGGGTGTGCCTTGGAGTTGTCAACCCAACACTGACCCCACTCTCCTATGCTGTACCCTGCTAACTTCCTCACACATGGAATGGTGAAATCATTGGTTTGATGACCCCAAGGCACACCCTGATGCCTGTTGGTCTGTGGAGGGTGGGGTGGGGTGGGTGGTAAGATAAGATTGAGTGGCTGTGTGGGATGTTATGGTTTTAACCCTAACACCACATTTCCATACTTCGGTCACTTTAATATGATCCCTAACTGATCCACCAACCTTTTTTTGCAATATATATGTTGAAAAAACTTCATTAATGCATTAGTTAGGGGTGCCACAACAAAGGTAGGGAAATGAGGCATTAGAGTTGGACCCTAACATCCCACCCCTGGCCTATGGAGACCAGAAGGCATCAGGGGAGTGGTGGCATTGGGATCACCAACCATAACACTCACCCCATTCCATAGTAAAATAAGATGGCTGGGTACAGTATAGGAGACTGGTGTAAGTGTTAGGGTTGGTGTCTCCAATGCCACCCCCCTTCCCTGACACCTCCTGGTCTCCACAGAGCAGGGGTTGGGTGTTAGGGTGCAACCCTAATATCTAAATTCCCTACTTTTGTCACGGCCACCTTAACTAATGCATTAACAATGTTTTTGCAACTAATTTCCTTACTTTTTCAGACAGCAAAATGAGTAAACATCGAGTGATGATTTTCTTCTTTGCAGGAAAAAAAATCAAAAATAAAAAGACCATCAGAGGAGGATGCCACTGCCACCAACAATCAGTGTGGCATGGGAGGGTGGGGGTACCACTAGACACCAGAGCTTTATTTTAAAATATATAAGTCACAGAATGCCACTAAAACAACAATTTCTTTTTGTAAAAAATATATAAATAAATGCATATAGGGATTGAGGGTTGGGGAGTGCCACTAGACACCAGCGCTAACAGAGGGAAAAAATACGTTTATTCGGGACCAGATGGTCCTGCAACATCTTTTTGTTTTTCAGAAGGAGATGGCCAAAAGCAGTCCTTGCTCACTATCTCCTTTCCTTGTTCACCACCCTGATTCATTAATCAGCTGGTGGACAAGGAGTCTGGCCATCTCATTTGAAATTCACAATGAGGTGGCAAGACTGGTAATCCTTGTTCACCACCCAATTCCCTTGTTCGCCAGATGAACTAAGAATGGTGAACAAGGACTTTAGCAAGTGGCAAACAAGGATTTTAAAATATATAAAAAAAAACTTCCCAGGGTCACACAAACTTTGGAAAACACACAGCACAGCTCATCAACTCCCCATGAGCTAAAATCATACTTAAATGTGTCAAACAGACATCCCTGGGTATAATAGTTTGGGGGAAATCAAAAAAACAAGATGGTGGCTGATGAAAAGGGAATTTTTTTCTGGTGAACCAGAATTGGCAACTGACAAACCAAGACTGGCCCCTGACAAACCAGAATCCTGGTTCATGCCGTGCAGCTATCCTGAGAAATAAAAATCCTATTGAAAATAATGGGACCTGAGAAAATGCTATAACTTTGTTTGGGAGAAAATCAAAAAACAAGATGGTTGTTGATGAACAATTCATTTTTTTTCTGGTGAGCTAGAATTGACAACTGGTAAACCAGGATTGGCCCCTGATGAACCAGGATCCTGGTTTGTGCTGTGCAGCTATCCTGAAAAATAAAAATCTCATTGAAAATAGTGGGGAAACAATTTCAAAAAGTGGCAAATGTTTAGTTTTTTCACTATCCGGATCTCAAAATCTACAAATCTGACCAGAACACAACCTGACATGTTAAGAGACCTACTCCAAGAGACCCCACATACAAACTTTCATGCAAATCTGTTGACCAGTTGTAAAGTTATTTAAGTGCAAAATTTGAGGTTTAATATAGAAATTGCTGCTCAGCTTTAACTATAGTGGCACTACTGTGCCCACTACCATGCCACTATATTATATATATATATATATATATATATATATATATATATATATATATATATATATATATATATATATATATATATATATATATATATATATATATATATATATATATATATATATATATTATTCAATAAATAATATCATTTAGGGTTGTTTCACAATAATTAAAGTGAGAAAATTCAGTGTTAGAGTTGAGCTCCTTGCACCCCCAGTCCGCCCCAACTGGCATCAGGGTGTGCGTTGGGGGAGTCGTCGATCCTACTCACCCCATCACATGTAAGCAAGCTGAGGTATAGGTGAATGGGTGGCAGTTAGGACCGATGACCCCAATGCACACCCCAATACCAGTTGGGGGGTAGGCTGGGGGGTGCAAGGGGGGCCTTCAACCCTAACACTGAATTTCCTCACTTTTGTCACCGTGGAACAGCTCTAACTGATGCAGAAAATGGAGTTTTTTGCAATGAATATCCCTTCTTTTTGAGAATGAGGACTATGAATAGTGAATATAATGCGGCGGAGGGAGCGCAGGCCCTTCGGGCCCTGCGGTCTCACCACATGATGTCTTGTGACATAGTAACAGTAACTGCAATACAAATGGAAGCACTAACGGTTATGCACATGGTGACGCAAATGTAAATATTAAAGCAAACGTTAATAGAAATGGAAGTGCAAAGTGACGCCAAAGCGAACAGTGACACAAACAGATGGAAGCACGTATGGAAATGCAACTGGTAGTGTGCATGGTCATGATACCGCCATTCTAAACACAAATGTTAACTGTTACAGCAACAATAACCCCAAAGGGAACAGAAATGGAAAGGCAAACGGAAGCGCATAGGGAAACACAAACCATAATGCACACATGCACGGTACTGCAATTGGAAACACAAATGGTAACGGTAACGGTAACAGCTAAAATATCACCAAACGAAACAGAAACAAAAATGCGAACGCAAGCGCATACGGAAACACAAACTGTAATGTGCACAGTCACGATACCGCAATTGGAAATGCAAATGGTAACAGTAACAGCACCAACAACACCAAAGGAAACAAATGCAAATGCAAGCGCATATGGAAATGAAAACAGTAATGCGCATGGGCATGGGAACAGAATTGGAAATGCAAATGGTAACAGTAACAGCAACAATAACGCCAAAGGAAACAGAAACACAAATGCAAGTGTGTATGAAAATGCAAACCATAATGCACACAGGCATGGGAACGCAATTGGAAATGCAGATGGAAATGGTAAGAACGACAATGAAGCAAAACGAAAGACAAATGCAAATGGAAGGGCGGCCGCAAATGCAAATGGTAATGCGCACGGTAACGCAAAGTGAAACACAAACAGTACTGTAGACACTCACCCTGCCCCCCTTTTCTCTTCTATCACTCTTTCCCATTTATTTTTCAACAAATTCCTCCGGCTGCATCTTCATCCTTCCCCTCTCCTCTCATCCCTGTTTCTCTGCCACCCCGGGTGCCTGACCCTACCCATTCCTTGTGGGCTCATGCATCCTAGCTGTGTTCACCATTTTACTATAGCTGTCTCTGTTAACTACCTACAATTCTCCTCCTCCTCCTCTACACCTTACTCTTCCTAAAATTGATCCCTTTTCAATAGCACTGTTGTACATGAATTGTTTACTGTTATTTTACTGTTGCTTCTTGTTGTTTGTTATTTCTTACATGGAACCTTTGTAAAAGAGCCTTGGCTCAAAGGTACTTGTAATCCTAGAATAGAATAAATAAATAAAAATAAATGGTTAACAGTAATGCAAACGCAAGTGCAAACGAAAACGCAAAAGGTAACGCACACGGTGGTGTACACAGGAACGGTAACGCAAACAGATACAAAACCACAAGAAGGAACAGTAAGGGTAACAGTAACAAGCACACACCTGGGTTTTCCCCAACAGCTGCATAGAGAAACACAGTGAGTACAAAGAATGTATGCATAATAATGGGGCTTGGAGCAAAAAAATGAGGAGTTGGAATACTAAATTGCTTATATCTCAGGAACCGTACAATGTAGAAAAAAATTAAAATTTCATATGAATTATGACTTCCCTGGCTAGTTGTGTACTTAGTCCTGATTTGGGGTTAAGTGTTTTTCAGACGAAAAGTCTGTATCTCGCACCGTTTCCGAGATACGGGCCCCGAAAGGCACGGCGGATGCCATAATGTTATCCTATGGGAAAAAGCATGAACTTCAGAGTGCTGTAACTTTACCACCCTGTAATATTTTTGCACCAAACCACCAAAAGGCACATCTGTGGGATGTTGGTTTTCTTCCCTCTAAGAGTCAGCCCAAAAGACCAAACCATTATTTTGCAGCAGGGTTGCAAAGAATTCCTGTCATGCGACGGATGCTGTAATGTTAGTCTATGGGAAAAAGCATCAACTTTGGAGTGCCATACCTGTGCTGTCGTCTAATGTTTTTTCACCAAACCACAAAAAGGCACATCTATGAGATGTTGGCTGCCTTCCCTCCAAATTTCAGCCCAAAAGACCAAACCGATCTTTTGCAGCAGGGTGGCAAACAATTCCTGTCATTTTGGCCATAGTGTTGAAAAGTAGTGTAGTGATTTGCGACACCTTTTGCAGCAATTTGTGACACTGTCACAAGTGTGACACTACTTTGTGACACTGCTTTTCACACAAATTTGAAAAACATATTTCTGGGGTGTTTTACCTAAAATAAAGACATGGCTAGCATCCTCAGGGCTCGACTAGGTAAACACAAAAAAATTATGTCCCTAGATGGTCCCAATTTTAAATGCCAAGCATTTCTGTGATCAGTAACTGAAAAAAAAATGGCTGACTCATGACACTACTAAGGTCATTTGTGACACTAAAAATGCATTTGCAACACTGTCGAACTTTTTGTTAACTTTTCCCATTGACTTATAATGGGAACTTGTTTTTTGAATAACTTTTGAATCATTCAATATTTTTTCAGAAAATCTTTAAAAGGCACATCAGGGACTCTGGACACATATTTCCTGAAGTTTTTGGACCAGTCGCACAAACTGTGTGACCTGTAGGCGCAAGCAAAGAATGCGTAAATAAAATAACTGCCTGCCGGAATGTTTCTTAACTCCACAGTCGTATATCCGACCAGTACAAAAGTTGGCAGATCCCAAGATCTGTGATAATGCCCTGCACCTGCCTAATTTCAGGCAGATCCATTGAACGATGGCAAAGTTATTAAGGTGCAAAGTTTCACCAGTTAACCTTAAATGGGATACTCAACCCTAACTATGGTAGCACTACTGTGCTACAATAATGTATAGTATGGAGAAAGCTTGTTCTGCATGGATTTTCATCCTAAGCAGAATGCTGTTGTGCCACAAAGAAAAGGTCACGGAATGTGGTTATACCCTTCTGTGGTACAACACATTCTACACAGGTGAAAACAATATCCGCGTGACCAGCTCTAATGAAAGCAGAGCTGAAAAAAACACTGCACTCCCAACAGATACTGCAAAATAGACTACAATGTGGACCTTCGGTACCCTACTCTGTTTCAAACAAAATTTTATAAAATTAAACTTTTAAATGGACATTAATTTACTTAATCTAATTTAAAAAAAAATAAAATCATCTGTTTCTCTGTATTAGCTATCACTTGCAATTGATAGTGGGAGGATGGTTGAGAACAAGAATGGGATACAACACTTTAAACAATTCACAAATACTGGTTGAGTAAAATCATGCCTGACCAGCCTGTGCTGCTACTTCAGGGTTCAGACTACTGTATAATGAACCTCTTGAGCTTCGCTCTCAAGACCTGCTGTAATCTGAACCTCTCAGTGGCAGCATAGGCTGGTTGAGCATGATCGCCCAACCGGTATTCTCTTCATACTTAACCTGCAAAGCAGAAAACAGTCCCTCATTGATCTCGATCACCCTATATTCCCACTCACCACACCCTGGCCTCCCACTCAGCACCCAACATCCCCAACAAAACCTCTCACTCACCTAATACTGTCCCATCACATAGATCCACTCTCCCAATGAAAAGACATATTCCTGCCAGAACTGTGACTGTGATATGAGAAAATAGAGCAAGTCCAGTTAATGTATTTCTATGCATTTTAAACTTTTACTTATAACTTTGTCATATTGCAATATTTTTACACCAGATTTTCAACATGATCTTTTTGGGACCCCATCTCATGAATAATTTAGGTAAAATATTTCAAATCCATCTTCTAGATCTTCAAAATCACCTTTTAGATGGGATTTGAAAATGTTTCCCCGCCAGGTACATGGCATGGGGTCATAAGAACACTATGTTCAAAATGTGGGGTAAAAATCTAACAAAATGGCCAAGTTATGAGTGAACATTGAAATATTTTTAATGTTTATTCAAACTTAATGAATTTTTAATATTTTGACTTCGAACTTTGAGCGTAGCCATTTTTTTCACACCACCTCGTAAACATGACAGGTGTAATTTTTCAAATCCTGAACTAGATGTGTTTTCACACTGGTAGTGCGAAATGACATTTTGGCAGGTATTCCACAAATGCCACATGTCATTTTTACAAGGGGAATTCCATAAAACAACTCTCCTGAAAATTTGATGCCAAAGTTTAGCAAGCATTTGTCAATGCCAAATGTTGTCTTGCTGGCGTTGGCATTGGTAGTGCAAGAGATAGAGAGGTGCATAATAGGAATGGTAGTGAAGTATGAAACCAATGTCAACACCACCCCACCCTGCAGAGACTGACAGGCATTGAGGTGTGCCTTTAGGTCATCAGGCATAACTCTCATGCTATTTCACCTCACCCTACCTTGCAGACTCTGACAAGTGTCGCATTGTGCCTTGGGGTCATCGGGCCTTATGTTCACCCCATTCAATAAGGAAATACATTGAGATGGTTGCAGTATAGGAGAATGGCTGAACTTTGGGGCAGAAGAGTCCAAAGCACACCTTGATGCTTGTTACTGGCTGCAGGGTGGGAGTGGAATGGCATGAGCATTACAGCCAACAATCCAAAGGCACACCCCTGATGCCAGTCAGTCTCTACAGGGTGGGGCGTTATGGTTAGAAACCCTAATGCCCAAGGCATTTGTTGGTATTTGCACTCAAAATTTTCAACATGCCCTTTTTGTGACCCCATCTCATGAAAGCATTTGGGACCTCCGCTCATGAACAGTGGCACTGTGTTTTTGTTAATCTGTCTCAGACATTGATTTCCCACAGTGACTGCACCATTCGGCGCCAAAACACCTTTCAGGCAGGATGTGAAAAATGACAGCTGTGCTGTTCATAAGGAGGTGTGCAAAAATGGCAATGTTGAAAATCTGTAGTGAAAATAGTAAAAATTGTTGAAGTTATAAGTGTACGTGGAAACTGCGCAATGCACGCTCTTAACATAGTCACTTTGTGGAATTTTGTCACCAGATTTTCAACATAGGCATTTTGGGAGCTCCGCTCATGAACAGTGTCACTGTGATTTTCTTAATCTGTCCCAAACATGGATCTCCCGCAGCAACCACGCCATTGTGCTCCAGATGTGTGAAAACACATTTTGGGCAGGATGTGAAAAATGACAGCTGTACTGTTCATAAAGAGGTGTGAAAAAAATGGCAATGTTGAAAATCTGGAGTAAAAATATTAAAAATTCTCTAACTTACAGCATGCATGGAAACTGCGCAATGCACACTCGTAACACAATAATTTTTTGGAATTATTTCACCAAATTTGTAACATAGGCTTTTTGTGAGCCCACCTCATGAACAGTGGCACAGTTATTTTGTTAATCAGTCCCAAAAGAGGATTCCATGCAGTGACTGCGAAATCACCTTTCAGGACTGAATAACGTCATGACAGTGACTGAGTTCATGAGGTACAGTCCCAAGAACCCCATGTTGAAATTTTGGAGTCAAAAGTCACAAAAATTGGTGAGATATCCACCTAAGTTGAATCCCGCCATAGATACCATTATACAGCTTACTGGTATTTCTTCAGTTCGCAGTCGGTTTTGAAGGGTGCAGACGTATTCCTGCTCCACTGAAGATCATCTCGCCAGGCTCTGAGGCAAGTATGGGATGGGTGCGTGGGAGGAGCAGACAGTGGGTGTGGTTTGTTAAGAGGGAGCACCAGAGACAATGAGGAACATCATTTTCTTTTACAGAAAAAAAAAAAAACATTGTGGCAAGTTTTTTTTAACAGGTTTGTCTTGGCACACTAGTGTGGGCTCCCAGTGTGCCACTCGTGATTTTTTTTGGAAGGTGGGACTGAAGCCAATGGGTACTGGGCCCACTGTCTGCACAGAAAACGTGTCTGTGTTTGGGGGGGGTGCATGATACCGAGTGGGACAGGGCACCCTCCCTCCACAGACAAATAAAATAGGGGGACATTATGCTGATGGGGATTGGACTTCTCCTATTGGCAAATGAACTGGGAAGGGGGCATGCCGACAGGGGGATTGAGCACCCCTGATGTCGGCTTTCAGGCGGGACTGTGAGAGCTGGACGGCGACAGCCACCACCATGTTTATTGAAATGTTACACTAGGTGAGGCATGCCCCGCAATGACAGGTCGCTCCCTCATTGCAGCGAGGAAATTGTTTCAAGTTGGTAGCACACTTTTGCAGTGCTGTCATAGACAGCATGCTATTTTGTTAGTACCACAGAGCCCAGCCCGAAAAAGAAGTGGCACCATTGGCCACTACAGGACCGCACCTCCAAAATCTGCTACTCCAAGTTACCACAATAAGTTGTTTGCACTTGCGCTCAAGACAACATAAAAACAATAATAATTATTAAGAAACATATGTAATGCCAGCCTTTATACCACCAGGTAGTGTTTTGTGATCCCATGCCAGTGAGCTGAGTTTAGGGCCAGCTGGATGAGTGGAGGCTGGAGGAACTGAGCTGTCATGTGGCATCACCCTCCAGCCTGTGAAGGGAATGAGCAGAGTTGCCTGAACAGGCCCTGGTATCATATACTGAAGAGAAAACATCTTGGACTGGCCTGCCAGCACAGCGGTAGTGTTACCACTTGTGACGCCGGCAACCTAGATTTGGTAACAAGCCTAGGTGACTGGGGGGAGGAAGACTGAGCGTCCTAGGGGATGCTCTCCTCCTCTTGGGGGAGGGTTGCTGTACCTACTGCATTACTGCTACCTAGGTGGCTATGGATGGTAATAGAGCTGGGGAACCATGCGGGTGGGGAGGATATTGGCTGGACTCTGGTGCTGCAACACATCTCTACATGCGCATTCCTACTTGGGCTCCATTGCAGGCCAGTGTCCATGGGGAGTGGGGACCTAACAAGAAGTTGTAAACCCCCCACCCCAGAGCCTTAGTACCGCCTGGATCATTGGTCAAATCCAACCACTGTCATGATTGTTGCAGGAATGCCGTGGTATGGAACCATCCCTCAGGACAGCCCCACCATGAGGAGCGATCTTACGGGGTTGATTTCCCATGGTTGGGGTGTGCCTAGACATCATGGGTGGTCCAAGGGCACAGCCATGGTTGGGCAAGAAACAATAAATTTAAAAAAGAAAACTTCTCTTGGCATAAGGCTCTGCACCTCTGTACTTGTGACTGCCAGAGGTCCTTGTGCTTCAGCTGACAGGTGGAATTTTTGTCCTGTGTATCTGTAGCCACATGGAAGCACAGGGCCCAGAGGGTCCCACATTTCTGCAGCCCACCAGAAAGCCCCACAAATTCTTGATATCTGTTGCCCCGAGGCCCTGCACTTCTGCAGGCAGGTGGACTCTTGTCTGCATCTGTTCACACAGGTCCAAAATGAGGATACAATTCTGCAATCTCAAAAATAAAGGAAATTCTTTGGAAAAAAATGCATTAATGCACCAGTTAAGGTTCAACTTACTGGCACAAAAGTAGGGAAATATGAAGTTAGGGTTTCCAACCCTAGCTTCCCCAAACAATAAAAGGACAAGACCACACAGCAACCACAGACAGCCATCATCAGGTAAGACAAACCACTTACAGTACAACTGTTTCTACATGACACAAATGCAACAGATAGAGTTATTCCCACCACCCCAAATGCAGGTTTGCAAATGAAGGGGCAACTGTGGCACTCATTGTGGTACC
Source organism: Neoceratodus forsteri (assembly GCA_016271365.2). Classification (NCBI taxonomy): domain Eukaryota; kingdom Metazoa; phylum Chordata; order Ceratodontiformes; family Ceratodontidae; genus Neoceratodus; species Neoceratodus forsteri. Next base: position 1,507,485,396 of record CM057456.1, read on the forward strand.
ATACATCTGAAGGTACATTTCACCAATAGAAGTAAAGACGCTTTTAGTAAGGATAAATTCAAGAGATTTGAGCAGGGAACTGGTAGGTGGTGCACTGGCACCAGTGTTCCTACACAGAATGTATTCTACTGCTCTAAGGCCTAGGCCATGTGGTATACTTGTATACAACAAAGTTTAATCAAGGTCTGTCCATACAAATTCTCTTTCCTACTTAAGGTTCTTAAGCTTCGACATAAGGTGCATAGAGTTATGTGTGTATGACTTTAGGTTGCTGACAACTGGTTGAAGAAAAAAGTCTTTAAACTTATTGAGATTTTTAGTCAGGGTCCCAATTCCTGATATAATGAGTCTCGGGGAAGAGTGAGAATTTTATGGGTTTTGGAAGGTAGTAAAACGTTGCTGTAACTGGTGACTTGACCTTCAGAAACTTATATTTTTGTTGTGTTATAGCCCCATCTGATAATGCTTCATCCAGCAACTCATACATTTCCAACTTGTATGTATGCATGGGGTTTCTGCTCATAGAAACATAGGAACATAGACTTTGATGGCAGATAAGGACCGCTTGGCCCACTTAGTCTGCTCATTTCCCTACCTAGAGGATAAGCTGCAGGTCCTATTTAACCAACAGCCTATTTCTTCCTACCGCCCACAAAAATTGCCTTATGTCTGTCCCATGCATTCTTGAATTCTTCCACAGTTTTAGACCCCACAACCTCCTCAGGAAGGCTGTTCCATGCGTTCACTACCCTCTCTGGGAAAAAATACTTCCTCACATTGCCCCTGAGCCGTCCCCCCTCTATCTTCAAATTGTGTCCCCTTGTTCTTGCACATCTCTTTTTCTGAAAGATTCTACCCTCTTGGACTTTGTTGATTCCACTGAGGTACTTAAATGTTTCTATCATGCCCCCCCTCCCTCCTTTCTTCAAGGGTACACATATTATGCTCCTTTAGTCTCTCCTCGTATGGCTTCTCTTGCAGACCCTGCACCATTTTAGTTGCCCTCCTCTGAACTGCATACATTGTCACATTACTAAGCACTCTGCCTAAGCAATGTAATCCTCTCTGTTTAAAGCAACTACCTTTCCTCCTTTATCTGCCTGGGGGATAGCGCAGCCCTCTGTCCTCATTGATTCTTTCAATGTCTGTGTTTCCCTGTTGTAAGAATGTTTCTTTTCAAATTGCCAGGTGCATTGAACAAGTTGTGTAATTCATGGGTTACTTTTTTTCTGAAATGTTAGTACGATAGGGTCAGAGGTTCCAGGGGAGAATACAGACTTGGGATTATACATGTTGTAACGTTTAGTGGCATCAGTATTTTCATCCACAGACCCTCTGTTAGGACTTAAGGTTTCAGGGTCTCACACCACCAAATTTGCTACCTCTGAAACAAATGAATTGTCATTAGAACTTTCATTACTGTTCTCTAACATGGAGAATGAAAAAGGAAAGCTCTTCAGTGCTGGAGTCTGTGGAGGAACATGTTAGCTTAGTTTTAAGTAATCTTCCCCCCCCGCCCCAGTTTGCAAAATTTGGAACCTCAGATTCATTTTTCCATAAAATGTAAACAGTTCTATAGATGTGTATATATATATATATATATATATATATATATATATATATATATATATATAGATATAGAATGAGAGCTGCCAGATAAATGATTTATCTTCACAAGTGCCGTTTGACCTTGGGTAACCTCGCGAGTAGTGTATGCCACGAGTGAAGTGTCCGAGGTCAAACAGCACAAGTGTAGATAAATCATTTATCTGACAGCTCACCATTGTATATTTCATTTATGCAATAGGCATGCTTTCTGTCAGTGCAGGGACATTTGCTTTTGATTGCTTATCTTTTTTTGCATATGTTTGTCAAAAAAGTGAACAAGAAATTGCATTTTCTGCTCTTTTTCGCCCATTATAAAAAAATCTATAAGGTATCTATAAATGAAACACCACTCATTTTGTAGACAATTTTGTGCTGAACAACTTTCATGCTCACAGTACCATGCTATCTTTTTTATTTTAGAGTTATTCGCATTTGAATATGTGTAGTACTGCTACTGAGGCCGAACATTCTAAATGAGTTCTGGAGTGATTGTGACTTAGCTACTATATAGATAAATTATATTTATTCAATGGCTGTGAAGATAAATGGATTTATTCAATGAGTTTTGAGCCTACTCCTATTTCTTAAATATATATATTCATAATGTTAAACTTATTTATTTATGGTGTTGGTACAAAACTGAGTCCACATTCACGCCCCTTAGTTTGTTAGCATGTCAGTACTGTTTCTTGTTTAATGGATGTACAATTTGCCAGCCTGTTTGTCCTTGATTATTCTCCTTGTTTGCATGCTGCTGTTTATGCTTCCTGCCACCTCACTTTCCTCGCCTGGTTTTCTTTTTGTTGCATTTTCTGGATTTCTTTCTCTTCCTTGTTTTTGCCACCTTGAGTTGGCCTGGAAACCCAGCAGCTTGATTCGTTGTTCCTGTTGGTTCTTTGTCAGACTCTAAATCAGTGGTGTCACTTTCTATGACTGTTTGGCCTGTGTTTTTAATAGACACAGATGTCAGCAGTCAGTTTGTTGGATGCTGTTTTTGTGGTTGCTTATTTTCACCCCTCAGTTTTTTTCTAAACAGGGTGCAGCCTTGGCTATGCCCCCTAAGGATTGATCTGTTTGGTTGTCGTCACCGAAAAACCTCCCCTCTTAGATAGTCCTGCTCATCTTTATTACACTTGTTTTGTTTTCTCTGAAATGTTTCTTTTCTGTAGCATTACACATTGTCAATGAGTATTCAGAACAGATGGGTAATATGCACCCCACTAAGTGAAATGGCACAGCCCAAGGCTGTACTCAGCACAGGATGCTGGGCACATACTGTATGTATAAACATTCTGGACAGCAGCAACTCTCCCATCTTTGCTCTGCTAGTGAAGGGGAAGCAACATAGAAATTTCTCTGATGAAAAAAAACTTTCTTTCCCTGTTTACTTTTTGAGGCTACGATTCTGCATAGCAGGTTGGGGCTACCTGGTGACTGGAAGCACCACTAAATGTAAAATCATGCCAGTTAAGCTGCAGCTTTCAGATTGGCTAACCTGCCCTTTTTTCCCCATTTCCACTGCCTGCTTGTGCTTGAATTGGGGGCCATGTCTGACACTAGTCTAAGAGTGTTCAAGCAGGTCTCCAATTTCCTTATGTCATGGTACAGGCATTTCCTGCATCCCCCTATTGTCTTGTTTGGCATCACCCCAACAAGGACCATGGGGTGACTATTGTGTGCATTTAATTTCTCTTAATTGCAGTTTCATTGCATGCTCACAGTTGAGAGATATGTTTTCTTTACTCCCTGGTCAAACTTGGATTACTGTTTAAAAAAAAAAATCAGTGAGCAGAGGGGTCAATAGAAAGAAGAATAATAGCAGCAGTGGGTAAACAAATAAAAGCTTTTCTAAAAGTATGTGTGGATATGCATTCTTCACAGAGTGTGAAAATTGTTGAACAAAATGAAATAACTATATCTCTGTAGGAATTTACTTGTAAAGAGGAGAGAGAACCAGAGCCTTTTCACAGATTTTTTTTTTTTGGGGCTGTTAACTGCAGCCTTTGTGGCGGTTCCTAAAAGCTCTCCAGAGCCATGGACTTTTTGCCATTTTTTCTCAGCCCTGGCAGTTGGGCTCACACTGTGGTGTTTAGCTAGAGGCTTCTTAGAGCTGCAACATGTCTTTTTCACATGTGTGCCCTTGGGGGCACCCCCCTGACATGTTGACATCATATGCAGTGGCGTGATGTCATGCATGTGCACACTCAAACAAGCACACATGTGCCAGAACGTTTACAAATGCTAGATGTGGTGGCTGTGTTTTCCTACCAGCTCAGCACTGCTGGCTGAGCATGATCATCCCTACGACTGCCTTGGGAGTTTGGAGGCTGGTAAGAATACTTCTGCTGGTGGTTTTTCCCCCACAGAGGAAGGTGGCGACTCTGGCAACATTATTTCATTTACACATATAGTCAAGACAACTCCAGACAGTTTCCTTTGTTTTATTCTTTGTTTTTGAACTTCTGTTGAATTAGTGTTTTGGCACCATGGCTTGTCAGAGATCTCTAGTGTTCGCATGATGCAAGACCTGCAAAAGGGTAATGTAACCCTATCTGCTGGGTTCCTATTGCCCCCATCATGTTACTCAACCTAATATGTCTGTTAGTTTCCTCCAGTCTAAACTCTGAGCTGGGGAGGTGCACCTGGTATAATGGCTGGCAATGACAAATCAAAATTGTGTAAATCTTCATAGTTGCTCTTAGGAAAGCTTCCACAGACATCCCTTTAGACAAAACTGACCCCAAGATGGGCCCCTCAGGTTGGGAGGGGGGCACACAGGCATGTACAGGTGTGCAGAAGCAGGACAAGTCTGCTAGTATGGATCTGCAGGCAGATCCCGACCTTGACTACACAGAGGATAAGGAGGAGGATGTCAGGGATCTTGGGGAAAACCCTGACTTAAAGCAGTTACTTGATGATGACGATGAATCCTGAGGAGGAGAAAGGGGAGTAGATGGAGCTAATAGGAGTATTCCTATCCCTCCCCTGTTTGATACCAAATCTTTGTGCTATCTGACAGCTGAGGTTTGTAGAACATTACAGCTGAAGGAGATGCACTCCATGGAGGCCTTAGATGTGAATCCTATCCTGTCCAAGTCCTTCTCCACTCCTAAGTGTTTTACAAACTTTATTCACTGTGACCAGATTATTGACAAAGAATGGGCAGATACAGACCAAAGCAAATAGCTGCCAAAATCCAGGGTATGATTTTCCACCTTTATGGAGGAAAATATCTGCAAGTGGAAAGTCCCTCTCCTGGCTGATCTCTCCCCCTCTCCCCCCTCTCCCTCTCTATATAAAATTCCATGAGGCACAGGACCATACCAAATGAATGGTCTTTGGCCTTAGCAGATACACACAAGCGAGTGGATGCTTCATGTAGAAAAGCCTTTACCTCCAGCAGCATAAACCTACACACTGCCTATGCCTCCTTTATTGTTGCCAGATCTTTAAACTTGTGGTTTATGAAGCTGATTAGCTTTGTTCGCCCAGAATCTAAGGTGGTGAGCATTTTGCAGTTGGTACCCATAGCCTCCACCTTTCTGGCAGATGCCACAGTGGAGTCATTTTGCATGTCATCTTGATCCACTTATATTGTGTCCGCCAAGTGAGAGGTGTGGCTTTGGCATTTGGTTGCTGACCAGGCATCGAAGACCAAGTTGTTTAACTTAGTTTTTGAGGGAGGCATATTGTTTGTTTCAGGCCCTGATGAAATTTTGAATGATATCCAGGACAAAAAGTGCCACCTTCCGGTGTCTGAACAACAGCAAAAGGCCGGCTCAACCTCAAAAAGTCAAGGAGGCAGCCATCAGAGGCAGTATCAAGGGGGCTTCATCTCTTTTGAAACTTTGGGAACCAGAGGAGTAAAGGATCCTATTCTGGATTCAAGAGCAATAGTGGCAGAGGAGCTCTTGCCTAATGATGCAATGGAGGCCTGGGAAAAAGAGGTGGCACCTTACAATGAGGGTACACATGCCCATCTCTGCCTCCCTTTCTTTGGTGGAAGACTGCACAATTTTTACACAAGATGGGATCAGATACATGAGTTCAGGAGAGTCTGAAATTAGGTTACACAATAGAGTTTTCAACCATTCCCTCAAAGGGATATTTTCTACCATCCCCTGTACCAAAGGACCCCATAAAGAGACAAGAAGTGCTGCAGACATTGGATCACCTCTCACAAATTGGAGCAATTGTTCTGGTACCTCCCAGTGAACAAAGCCAGGGATTCTACTTAATTTATTTTGTGGTCCCCAAGAAGTCAGGGGGGTTCAGACCTATTCTGGATCTGAAGCACCTAAACAAGTTTGTTATACAAACAACCTTCAAGATGGAGTCCTTGTGATTGATCATATGGGCTGTCAAGACAAGGGATTATCTAGTATCCATAGACCTGAGGGATGCATATCTCCACATTCCCATCCAGTAATCTCAGAGGTTTCTCAGGTTCACAGTCCTGGGGCAATTCTTCCAGTACAGAGTGCTATCATTTGGGCTGGCAACAGCCACTAGAGTGTTTTTTAAGGTGCTCATCGTCCTGGTGGCTCATCTCCACCAGAAGGGACATTATGTTTGTCCATACCTGCTTTGGTGGCAAGGAAATCAGTGACCAGGTCTCCAAACATTTTTGAGTCTCATGGTTGGGTAGTGAATTGGGACAAAAACTCTATCGAGCATCACAAACCCTGGAGCAGCTGGGAGTGGTGTTCAAGATGGATGAGGGGAAGGTCTTCCTCTCATTAACCAGGAAGGAGATCTTATTGAGAGTGGTTCAGTGGCTGAGGAGCAAATCATCGCCTTCCGCTCTCAGCATACTGTGGATTCTGAGCCTCATGAGAGTGACAATAGACTTGGTCCTATAGGCTCACCTTCACATGCTACCTTCCAAATCAAGTTGCTCTCAGTTTGGAATCTGACCTCGGATGATTTTCAGGTTATGATTCAAATCTCCCCACTCCTGTGGCAGTCCCCGAGTTGGTGGGTGAGTTTAGAGAGTCTGAGTAAAGGGTCCACCATGGAAGTCTCTCCAGAGTTGATTCTGACAACCAAAGCCAGTCTGTTGGGCTGAGGGGCAGTGCTGGACCACATTCCAATTTGGGGGATGTGGTCTGCACAGGAACAACACCTACACATCAATGCCCTGGTGATGAGGGTTGTGCACCTCGATCTCCATCATTTTCTAAATTGGGTACAGTCAAAAGCTGTAAAAATAAAGTCAGACAGTGCTGTCATGGTGGCATACATAAAAAAAATCAAGGGGACACAAAGAGTAGAGAGATGCTAAAAGAAGCAACTGATTGTGTGCTGTGGGCCAAGGAGAACCTTCTCTCTGTCAGCAATTCACTCTGTGGGGGAGTTAAACATTCAGGCTGATTGTCTGAGCCATGAGAATGTCCACCCAGGGGAGTGGATGCTGAACCCCAAGGTGTTCGACCTTCTGAGCAAAAGATTCAGTCATCCACAGGTTGACCTGTTCACCTCCAGTCAGAATGCTCAAGTGCAGCGGTTCTTCAGCCGCTACCATTGTCCACAGGCAGAGGCAGTGGGTGCTTTGTCACAGGTGTGGAATTTTAGCAGAGCATATGCCTTCTTTCCTCTGCCACTCCTACCCAAGGTCATATGTACAATAAGGCACTCAAAATGAAGGTAGCGCCAAAATGGTCCAGAAGGCTGTGGTTCTTGAACCTAGTGAACCTAGCTCAACATGCACTATTTCAACTCCCAATACGGGGGGAACCTTCTCTCTCCCAAGGTCCCATTCTGCATCCAAATCCTGGAGTGATGCAGCTTGCAGCCTGGCTCCTGAAAGTGGGAGACTCCTGAAACAGGGTTTCTCATAAAAGGTACTGGACACTCTGATGGCCACCAAAAAGAATTCCGCATCGGCAGCTTATGCTCATGTTTGGACCAACTTTTTGGCTTGGGTCGGAGACAAAGGTATCCAGTCTTCTAAATCCATAATTCCACAGATGTTGTATTTTCTGCAGGAAGGAGTGGAAAAAGGTTCAGCCTTGAGCACCTTGATAGGTCAGGTGTCAGCCCTTGGAACCTCCTTGGGCTTGTCCTTAGGGAGTAACCGGGATGTTATTCATTTTCTGTGAGTGGCCAGCAGGAGCCAATTTCTGTTCTGATCCCCTGTTTCTCCATGGGATCTGAATCTGGTATTGAATGCTCTTTGTAAGGAACCTTCAAACTGCTTTCATTGACATCACTGGATATGCTGTACTACAAGGTGCACTTTTTAGTTGCTATGTGTTCTGCCAGGAGGATTGGTGAACTCCAGGCCTTATCTCACAAACAACCTTATCTCATCATGCATTAGGACCAGGTGGTTAAGAGAATGGTTCCATCTTTCATTCTGAAGGTTACTACAGCTTTTCACATGAATCAGAAAATCTGTCTCCTGTTCTTCTGTCCACAACCAACTCATCCAAAAGAGAAAGTTGCACAAGTTGGATTTGCACAGGGCAGTCTGGACATATGTAGTCGAGGCGTAAGTCAAGAAACAGGAACACCAGGAGCAGTTTCAAAATTAGCAAATATTTTATTTTTCTCAGCATCACCAAGATAAAAAATTAAAATTATTCAGCATAACTATTTACATAGACACTACAAACAGAGAAACCTAAGTCCTTCTTCTGAGGGTCTCTCTTAATTCCAGGTTTCAGTTTCTCACTCTCCTTGTCTCTCTAGCAAAAACATTGCTGATCTTTTTATAAGTCTTTGGGAACTTGTTAAGAGAGCCTGCTTCCCACAGAATGTTCTTGTAAGTTTATAGAATGTTCTTGTCAATTTCAATGCAGGTGCAGCAAAAAGATTATAGTGACCCAGAACTGACTTCTTGTTTACATCTCTGCAAAAGGCTTAAAAACTGCATCTCAGGTTATCTGCCAAAGTTCCAAATAGCTTTTTTGGAATCATTTCAACAGTATAACTATATAAAATTTTAAACAAAGGGATTCCAGTATCACATAGCAATAGACAGAGAATTATGAAACTGTCACAGTGATCAGTTCCTAGGTCTCACAAAAACATTTGGTTGCCCAACCAGAGAAAAGACAGAAATGGAGAGAATAGAACAGACTCTTGCATTTAAACTCTTTCTGCATAACAAACTGGACAGGGCCTTATTCAACCCTGTCACATACACCCCTTTTTAAGAGGGAACCTGTTTTACAGAAACAGGTTTCCAAAATGTTCTATTAAATTCCCATCTAACATGAGCTTATAACCTTTACAGTTCAGTGCATATGTAGCACAGCAAACAGAAGTTTCAGCTCACATGTTTTCAACCTGCTGAATTTTCAGTTCCTGATCCATATCTTGACAGAAAATCAGCACTGACATTCTCTTTCCCAGATTTGTGCATTACTTTAAATTTAAAGGATTATATGCCAGGTACCACTGCATGATTCTAGAATTGTTATCCTTCAAATGGTTAAGCCAACAGAGAGGACTGTGGTCTGTTACAAGTGCAAAGTCAGCTCCTAGTAAATAAAACTTAAGGGACTCCAATGGCCCACTTTGCCGCAAGGCATTCCTTTTCAATGGTGGAGTACCTTTTCTCTCAGTCATGTAATTTCCTACTTATGTATAGAATAGGATGTTTTTCCCCCATCTACATTTTGACTCAGGACTGCACCAAGACCTACCTGTAATGATCTGTCTTTAACAAAAAATGTTTCTCAAAGTCTTGGCTTCTTAAAACAGGGGCTGAACATAATGCAGCCTTAATGGCCCAAAATGCCTCATCACACTCTGGGATCTATTTCACATTATTCAGGAACTGTTTCTTTGTGAATTCAGTGAGAGGAGTAGCTAACTTGGCTAAGCTGAAAACAAATCTCAGATAACCAGCCAGCCCTAAAAAATGACCCGACATGTTTCTTGGTTTTGGGGACAGGGCTGTTAGCTACAGCTTCTATCCTGGAAACCTCTGGCTTGATGTCTCCATTTTCCAAAACATAGTCCAAATATGTGGTTTCCTGCATGCCCAATGCACATTTGGTAGGGTTATTTGTCAGACCTTCTTTTTGATCAATTGGATAACTGTTCATGGGTGTTCCACCTATGGCTTTTCCAATCTGGACTGTACACCACAACATCATCCAGATACGCAGCACAATAACCAGTGTGAAGGGATAAAATTACATCCATGTACCGCTGGAATGTAATGGGTGCATCATGTAAACCAAATGGCATGGTGGTGAACTGATAGAATCCTGTAGGAGTGGCAAATGCAGTTCTGCCTCTGGGTTCTTTAGATAGGGGAATTTGCCAGTAACCCCTGCTGAGATTGAGGGTACCGATATACCTGGCACTCCCCTGTCTGATCACCAAATCATGTATTCTGGGCATAGGATAACTTTCAAATTCTGACACTTGATTAAGTTTCCTAAAATCAAGGCAGATTCTTACACCCCCTTCTTTTTATTTACAATCGTCATTGGTGATGACCAAGCACTTCTTGACTCTATGATACCCATTTCTTTCATTTTTTGTATTTCCTTAACCAGGTCTGCTCTTAACTGCTCTGGTAATCTGTATGTCTTGTCTAACAGGGCAAGCATTCCTTGTCACTATTACATGCTCGACCCTTTTTACTTGGCCTGGTACTGTGGTAAAAGTACTGTTAAATGTCTTTAACAAGTTATAAATTTCTGCAGTTTGTTCAGAGGTTAAGGAAACATTCACCTTTACAGCATCAGCAGTTATAGTCTGTTCCAGTCTATTATAAGCTACATCAATATGTTCTTTATCAGTTTCTGGCAAAACTTGCAAAACAGCTTTTGGTGTTTTCAGTCCATTTCTTGAGGAGGTTAGCATAGTATATCTTAATAGGATTTGTCGTGTCAGGGGCCTCAGTCTCAGTTAACTGTGCCAGTACATCTAAGAACCTTATAAGGCCCTTGCCACTTCATTAAGAGTTTATTTTCTGTAGTGGGTAACAGTAGCAAGACCTTTTCACCTGGCTCAAAAACTTTTATTATACCCCATGGTCATAGTACATCTTCTGCTGGTTTTGGGCTTCTTCCTAATTACTATGGGTGATTTCAACAACTTTTGCCAGTTTCTCTCTCAGGACACACATATATGATGTAATAGATTGTTTCTGATGGGGGTTATCTTCCCATGTTTCTTTTATTACATCTAGAGGCCCTCTAGATTGTCTACCATACAGCATTTTAAATGGTGAAAAACATGTTGATGCCTGTGGCACTTCTTTGTAAGCAAAAAGCAGGTAAGGTAGGTATTTGTCCCAGTCTTTCCCTTCCCCTTCTACAAATGTTTTTAACATGTGTTTCAGGGTTTGATTGAAATGCTCCACAAGACCATCTGTCTGACGGTGATAAGGGGAGGTTCTTATGGCAGTGATATCTAGTGGTCGGTAAAGCTTCTTCAGTAATGCAGCAGTGGCGGCACCAAAATTACTACCCTGATCACTAATAATCTCTTTAGGTATGCCCACCCTGCTGAAAATTTTGACAAGCTCTGCTGCCACTTTTGGGGCTGTGACAGCATGCATTGGAACTGCTTCTGGGTATCGAGTAGCATAGTCACATACTACCCAAATGAATCGATTATCCTTTTCTACATTTGTCTAAGGGGCCAACAACATCCATTGCATTCCTCTCAAAAGGCACAACTATCAAGGGTAGGGGCACCAGTGGCACCTTGTCTTTCTTAGTCACTGGGGTTACTTTCTGACACTCAGCACAAAAACTGCAATAGGTAGCACATCTTCATGAATACCAGGCCAGTAAAACTTGTACAGCAATCTGGCAAAGGTGCAATCCTTCCCTGAGTGACCAGCTATGGGACTATCATGTGCTATCTGTAAGAACTCAGATCTACGTTTTTGTGATATAACCAATCGTTCTATCTGGTCCTGTGTCTGAGGTTTAACCCAAACTCTATACAGTAGCCCATTATAATTTTTGAAACATAGGTTCACCCTGTTTTGATTTCACCCCAGCTGCTTAAAATAACCCTGGAGGGAAACATCATTAGCTTGTTCTGAAAAAAATATAAAAATCAGTGATCAATTTAGTTTCAGCATTTTCATATGTTAACCCCTTATGTCCATCAGTCTTTTGTTGCCACTGTTTCTTCAGGTGATGTCTTTCTTTCCTGGATGTCTGGATCTTGGAGCTGTCCTCAAACAAGTCCAAATCAAAATCAACAAAAGGAAAAGAGTCCCTACCATTCAAGATTTTCTTTGCCGGAGCTCTTGTCACCACGGCTGCTGAAACATTGGGATTTACTCCTTTGATTGACTCAGTAAATCCTAGAAAGTCATTTCCAATAATCACAGATACAGGTAACTTAGGTACTACCCCCACTTTCATTTGGTGTGACCACACCCTTAACCCTTAGGCTGCCAACAGAATTAGAACATATAGGAATTTTGGACAGATATATCAGTCCGAGGTCCTACAAGGGTTAATAGTCAGAGTCACTTGGATGATGGGATAGTATTGAGTGTCCATATGGATGCAGATGACACCAGTACCTGGTCGTTTTGGACATTGTTTTCCAAACACTTCAATATGCACTAGGGTCTGTCTGCTTCCCACATCTTTGAGTCCCCTCACAGTCTTATCTCCCACCTTCACATCTATTAAGAACTTGCCCCAAACTGATAAGGACAAATCTGCTCCAGTGTCACTCTTCTTACTACAGCAATGTTTTGCAATATGACCATGCTTATTACAGTTATAGCAAATAAAGACTTTGGGTGCAGATTTGTTACCCCCACTGGAGTTCTTATCATACCTGGAGTTTAAATGGGAAAAAGAATGTCTTACCAGTACTTGGCTGTTCTCACTACTGTGGCATCTGTCTGACCATTTGGTAGTCTTCAGCCAAAGAAACAACCTTTTCATCATTTTCTGGTCAGTGTTCTTTTACTCAGAGCTGCAGGTCTGTAGGCAGGATGTTGATAAACTGCTCCATTGCAAGTGCTTTGTTGATCTGCGGGACTGTTTTGCCCTCTGGTTGGAGTCATTTTATAAGGAGTTCTCCGAGTTGGTAGAAGGTTTCTCAAAGATTTTTTGCTGAATTGTACTTCAGAAACCATAATCCTTGCCTGTAGGTCTCTCCTGAAATGTCATACCTTTTCAGGATTTCTATTTTCACCAGGTCATAGTTTTCCAACTGTGTAGTGTCCATATTGCTGTAGGCAAGTTGGGCTTTCCCTGTCAGGTAAGGTACCAGTCTGATTGTCCATTGCTGCTTTTGCCACTGGTAGGCTGCAGCAACATTTTCAAAAGTTGTCAGGTATGCTTCAGTATCATCCGAGGGCCACAACGTTGTAAGTTTAAGGTTTTTTAAGTTGTTGGTGTTTCTTTGCTCTGCTGGACCTGTGCCAGAACCTCCATTTTTAATAGTGTGCAAGGTACCAGCCATTATTGCTCCAGTTGCTGCATTTCTTTTCTCAGCTGCTCCTGTTGCTGCATCTCTTCTTTTCTCTGTTTCTCCATCTCTTGGGTTTCTTTTTTGGGTTTGTTGCTTAAAGCAGCAGTATTTATATATGTTCCTGATTTGATGCTGTGTGCAGCATACACCAACCTCTAATACTTAAACGGTGTCCTTTTAAAGATAAAAGAATATAAGTACTTAAATACTTTTTTTTATTATTCTTTGTTAACCAGGTATGGCACACTAGGCACATGTGCCTGTTTTCTGGGGCTACCTGGAAGCATTGAGGAGGTTACGTGACTTGCTTAGAGTCACAAAGTATGCAAGTGGAGGTTGTGGGAATCAAACTCAGGTCTGTGTGCTAGATGTACCAAGCTCTTTACTCTAACCTCTGAGGCTATATTGACAGCCCAGACTTGGCTGGTATATTCCTTGGTTATCGCATGGATTTGGAATCCATGTCTTAGACTTTAATGTTTGTTCACAGTTTATAAATGTAATTTAATAAATATATACCTTTTTTCCTTTGGTAACCAGTTAAGGCCAACTAGGCACAGGTGCTTGTTTCTAGGGACAACCCAGGAACACTTGGAATATTAAGTGACTTAATAAGAGCCACACACTATGGAAATGGAGGTTGTGGGAATCAAACCCATGTCTTGATGCTGGATGTACAAAGCTCATTTACAAATCATTACTCTACCCTCTAGGCTATACTGCCAGCCCCATAAATAGTGAACAATTTGGACCGGGCTGTTAATATCTCAAAGGAGAACTGCCTTGAATTGGCAAACATGTATTTTTGTAGAAGTAGATGTTTTTCAAAATACCAGTTCTCATTTTGTTACTGCTTAATCTTAACTGGCCTTTTGGTAAATTCAGAGAGTGTTTCTGATTCACATGCTGCTGACATTGACTATTTTAGAGCAGTATGATCTTGTCAAGAACTTACATTGTTGGCACAATGCATCTGTGTTCTAATTTAGATTTCTTAGGTTCATGGAGACAAACATCATACAGTTCTCAGATGGCACATTGCAGCAGTGTGTAACCCATAAATATCTAATGGGTTAACTAAAAGGCTAGCAAAAATGGGGCAGAAACAGAAGGGGACCCACTATATGAAAAACAGCTTCTACAGGAAACATTACTCACAGGTTCAGTGCAGTTCTCCTTTAACTAAGTTTATAGGGAAAGTCAGGAATTTTATCTAAATGGTAAGTAACTCCATCCTGGACATTTTTTGTAACATCTTATACCATTTTAAACTGAGGGATATTGTGATACCTGTAGAGATGCAGTGAATTTAAAATCCACTGGTGAAGTGGACGTGAAGTGGCCGCTTTACATTATCATAGTGGTACATGAAGTGGCCATTGGAAAGTGCTCACTTCGCCTTCGCTTTATGACTTCGCATTGTCATTCTGCCTTAACGCGCAGTAAGGTGAAGTGACAATATAGGCAGCCCCCACACACATCACATGGCTTACAGTACTGTAAGTCACATACTTTAGCCAGGCAGGAAGGAAGTGAGTCATAAAAGCACTTAGATTTACTTTCTCCTTTGCAGTAGTAGGAGAAAGCATTTTAGGTGTAGAGGAGGGTTTTGTGGTATTGTTCCAATTTGCCCCAAAAAAAAAAACAACTTTTTTAAAAGCTAAATCTTTAGCTTTCTTTTTTGTAGTGTGTTTTTTCAGTTCTTTCTTGCTACTGATTTTTTTTTATAAGTTTTGTTGCGTGTGTGTGTGTGTGTGTGTGTGTGTGAGACTGTGTGCATGTGTGTGAGACAGTGTATGTGAAGCAGTCTTTTGAGGCATCAGTCAGAGAGGGACTTAGGTGTGTGCGATGGACCCAGGAGGAGAGTCTATGGCCCATGGGCAGAGGAAAGTGCACATGTGTGGGGGTGGTCAGGTGTCATTGGATCACTCCCAACTGTTTGGTGTTGCCTCTCCCCCTCTGGAAGCAGCAGCTGCACTACCAGTGCCACTGGTGGCAGCACATCCACCAAGTCCACCACCACCAGTAGCAGCTGCAGGGGCTCCAGCAGCATCCCTCCACCACCTCCACAGCTGCAGGTGAAGCCCCAGGTGCATGACAGTGCTGCTGGCAGTACATCTGCCGCCCCTGTGCATGGTCCGCCCTCACAGCTCCCCAGTCTGGCAGTTTCTTAACTGTGTGGGGGAGACAGCAGCATTGCAGTTTGCTGTTTATGTGGTGTGCAGGTGCGCCGTGGCCCCTGGGGGACACATTTGAGGACTGCTGGCCAGAGCACGCACATGGAAAACCACCACAAGGTGTAGTGCAGGCTGCCACAGAAGGGGCCAGGCATATACCTGCTGGCCCTTCTGTGGCAGTGGCAGAGGGTGCTAGGGGTGTTGGGCCTTTCTGCTGCAGCAGGAAGATGTCAACAGCAGCAACTGCTGCACCACCACCACCACTGCCACCACAGCCACCACAGCCACCACAGCCACCACAGCCACCACCACCACCACCACCACCACCACCACGCTTTTCTGCTGCAGTGGACCCCGCCACAGTGCCTGCAATGCAGGCAGACATTGCACTGGTGTGGGCAGCCCTTGAAGAAAGCAATGAGAGGGTGGGTGCTGTGCAGCAGCAGGTGGAGTAGATCCAGCAACATCAGCTGCATATACTGTCAATGCTCCACCTGCTGCTGGAACACCATGGGAACACCATGGAATCCCCCATTAATGTATTTTTCTCTGGACACCTCCCCCCATCCCCCCCACTGCTATAGTGTTTCGTGATTATTTCTTTTTTATGTTTGTTTAATAATAGACAGCCATACATGCTCCTATTGCCCTGTTATAATGCAGTGCCTCAGGAATGTTTACTTTCTGCTATGGAGTGCTTGTGGAAAATCTGGTGTGAGCAGTGCAAGTATGATGTGCTAAACTGCATGTGTGCAGTCAGTGTTTCCTGTGTGTGTGTGTGTGTGTGTGTGTGTGTGTGTGTGTGTGTGTGCAAGAAGCTGCACAATGTCTGATGTCACACACACACACAAACATATTGCTGACTTGTTGTAGTGTTTATGGTAGAAAGAATAGCGAGCAGAATAACATACATTTTATTGTCACCATCATTATCAGCAGACTAAGTGATACGAAACTTTTTCAGAGGTGTCTGGCCAGAGTGCACCTTAGTCACATACTGCACACATGACTTTTAGGGGAGCATGTGATTTTTGTGCTATGATCTCCACTAAGTCATTTGTGCACTGTGAGTGACCGAGGTGCACAGTGACCCGATACCTCTGAAAAAATACATCACTTACTCCACTGGTGCTGATGGTGCAAATCAAATATACGTCATGTGTTCTTTATCTTTATTCTTGAGATACTGCAACAAGTCACGCAATATATATGTTTGCATGAAGCTGGACAATGTATGCCCACACAGGAAAGAACACTGATGGCGCACATGCAATTTAGCACAACATACTTGCACTGCTCAGTCATGCTTTTTGCAAAACACTTCAAATCATGAGTCCTGACACAAAGTAAACATTGCTGAGGCTCCATAAATATATTTTTTTGGAATAGACATTGAAGAGATTCAACTACAAGCATTGACCCAATATATGGGCGCTTTTTCAGGGAATCTTTTTACACACATGTCCCTACATAGTGCAATACTTTTCTGGTAAAAACACCATAATATACATTAAAGCGGGTCACAGAGGATTTCGTTTTCTGAAGAGCCACCAGCTCTGCCCCTACACCAGTAACGCGAGTGATGCCAGCGAGTTATCAGGTGTGCTCCATTACCGAATGTCCAGTAGCTTTAATGTTTTCTTTATATAGATGGTCAGTTTGTGAGAGCGTGGGCACATTTCCAGTAACAAGTGCCTTGTTAGTGGAAATGTCCCTACGTTTCACCACAAACTGACCATTATAACATAAAGAAACATTTGGAAAGCTGACGGCCATTCAGTATAATGGAGCACACCCTTGCGCTCTCCCTGGCATCATATCATAAAATTGCTGAGTGCTGGGGGCAGAACTTGGGTGGCTCTTCAGAACGGGAAGTCCTCCATGACCCGCTTTAATGCAATTATGAGCATTTTTGACAAAACTATTGCACTATGTATGGACATGTGGAGCAAGAAAGATTCCCCTGGAGGTAAGGCACCCATATATTGGGTGCAACACCATAATAACCATGTAACTTGGCAAATCTCTAAAGCAGCAGTGCAACAATCTGTTGAAAGTTTTGACTTACACTTTTTAACGCTATTTTACATAGCCACTTTACTTACATCCTGACTTGTATACTAAAATTTCCAGTATTTGAATCTACTTTACTACTTTTTTCATGTCTGAAATAATAAAAGGAACACTTCTTTTAATATGGAGTGGACCAAGTCTTTGTCAGTAATTTCCACTGCTTTTCTCCATCAGTTGTTATATAAGTCACTTCCGTTGTAAAATTAACAGTTATGCAGCAGGCAGTGTTTTATGACCTCACAGAACAATATTTTTTGGAAAACAGCTGCAAATAGTGATAAAAACCTGGTCAGAACAACATTAAAAGGTGTACTTTTTTTTCCAGACATGAGAAAAAGTACTAAAGCAGACACAAATTGTGAAAAGAGTAATATCATTCAAGTCAGGAGGTAACTAGTGGCTGGCAATGTAAAATAACGTAAAAAACTATAGGTCAGAATTGTCACCGCATTCTTGCAATGCTGCTTTAATTTATAATTTAAGCATGCCATTATGTGCTCACAATCAGCACACAAAATGCATCTGTCTTGTGTGCAGAAAATTGACAAGCATTAACGAAGTGAAATGGGAGCATTACATCACATACAAAGCCCCCAGAATTAATGGCGCACTCAGTCATGCGCGCAGTACTCGCACAGAGTCCCCAGATTTTTCCTGCATCCACAAAATGCATCTGTCTTGTGTCCAGAAAATTGACAAGTGGTAACAAAGTGAATGGGAGCATTACACCACATACAAAGTCCCCCAGAATTTATTGAGCATGCAGTCATGCGTGCAGTGTCCACACAGTCCCGAGATTTTTTTCTGCAACCCCAAAATTCTTCTCTTTTGTGTCCAGAGGTAACGAAGTGAAATGGGAGCATTACACCACATACAAAGTTCCCCAGAATTTATTACACACAGTCATGCACGTGGTACTCGCACAGTATCCCCAGATTTGTTCTGCATCCACAAAATGCATCTGTCTTGTGTCCAGAAAAATGACAAGTAGTAACGAAGTGAAATGGGAGCGTTACACCACATGCAAAATCCCATCAGAAATGATGGCCAAGAGTGAACTGTTGATGGTCCAAAGTGTGCTGCAATTCCCACAAATGCAATGCAATCATCTCAACCAGACGGAAGGGTGCTCTTTGTCTGTACACTAATAGTAGCCTTGGTGAGTTTATATACATATACACACATACATTTTTTTTTGTATGTTGTTGGCGGGGGGTTGACATACATAGACATGTACTCATTGTATTGCTTTGTATCACAGGTCACAGATACTGTTGGTGTGCACATTCCAGTGCTTGATGAGAACTTTTTGTGTTGAAATTGGAAATGGATAACTCTCAAGCCAATGAAGGTAAGTATTTTTTTTTTTTTTGAGAGCGAGTGAAGCATATTTGCAGGTAGGCCTCATTAATGGTTTCTTATTTGGTTACTTTTTCACAGATTTCATCTGCTTTCTTCTCGAGTCTGGTTGGTAACGATGGTCATGGTCATCGACTGAAATGACTTCTGCATGTTGCATGTGTGCCCCTGCCTGGGGGGGGGGGGCGCGCCTGATGTTGAAGAACTTCTTTGGATAAGGCAACTATAACACAACAAAGCATCTGGAAGTTTCCTAAAAAAAGAAATAAAGGACTTTTTTTACAACTTGATTGCAGCAGTAATAAATTATGTTTAAGCAGTGGCTGTTCCACGGGTATCTGGATTATTAACACAGATAGTAAGCTGTCACATTGCAATCAGCAGATCAATCACAAGTTAATTTAGTACCAGGCTGTGTAACAAATACACTGTGCCAGTGTCCCTGGTTCTCAATCTCAAGTCACGTTACATTTCAAAACCACATCTTGTCAAGTAACAACCTGTGTGCAACTTTTTCAACACTGTCATGGCTGCACAGCTGCAAATTCGGAATACAGTGCAAATATATCTTGCATAAATAGTTTTGGAAATGTACAAATGTCACCTAGTTTATGAATCCTCCTCAGTTGGATTTGTTGCACTCTTAAAAAAAAAAAAAATTGAACAGATGAAATAAAATCTTGATACTTACCAGTATGGATTTAAAATGGATATTCCATAGGTTCATCTGTATGGTACTGCTGCAGTACCATTGATACTGACTTTCAGCGAAGGAGAGTTGTTTTTTGTTAACCTGTTAAAAAACCAAATAACTTTACTGTATGTGTTTGACCATTGCAGCTCAGAAAAGCAACAGAAAACAAAACATACAGCTAAAAGAAGTTAAATAGCATAAAAAACATTAGTACACATACTCACATTATAGTTTTAATATTAAGAAGCCTTGTGCCTGTGGCTGATGGATGTGGTCTCCTGTTTGACTCCCTCTGCCTTGGCATGGTCAATGTAATGGGGAAACATTGTCAGAATAACACTGGTGGTGGGTGCTGGTGGTGATAGCTGAGGCACAGGATGACATTCCCTGTGACATCTTCCTGCATCTGGTGATGGTGCCAGAATTCTAAAAGAACTAAGGGTAGAACTAGTGACACCACTGACTACCCTCTAACAAATCATTGGAGGATGGGGTGGTACCCGAGGACTGGAGGAGGGCAGATGTGATTCCCCTTCACAAAAGTGGGAGCAAGGCAGAAGCAGGAAACTACAGACCTGTTAGTTTAACCTCAGTGGTAGGGAAAATGATGGAATCACTTCTGAAGGAAAGAATTGTTGAGTATATAGAGGTCAGAGGGGCACAGGACCCAAGGCAGCATGGATTCACAGCGGGAAGATCATGTCAGACAAATCTGATAGATTTGTTTGACTGGGTGACCAAAGTAGTAGATCAGGGAGGGGCTGTGGACATGGCCTACCTAGACTTTAGCAAGGCATTTGACACAGTCCCACACAAAAGATTAAATATACAAGTCAGCCAGCCTGGGAGTGGGTCCCAAGATGACAGCCTGGGTAAAGAATTGGCTGGAGAATAGGACACAGAGAGTAATAGTAAATGGAGTCCACTCTGAAGAAAGCGGGGTTACTAGTGGGGTACCGCAGGGGTTCAGTGTAGGACCAGTCCTCTCTCAATGTCTTATGTTTTATTACTGGGAGAGGGACTGAAGGAAAAGTATGTCTCTTTGCAGATGACACAAAGATCTGCAACAGAGTTGATGCAATAAGGGGTGGAAAGGGTGAGAAGGACTTGGCAAGGTTAGAGGAATGGTCAAATGTATGGCAGCTTAGATTCAATGCTAAGAAGTGCAAGGTATGCACCTAGGTACAAAACCCAGGGGAAGAGTACACAATTGGGGGTGAGATACTAACAACAACAAAAATAGAAAGGGACCTGGGGGTAGTCATATCAGATAACCTACAGGTGGGCAAGCAATATGAGAGGGCAGCAAGGAGGGCTGGGAGGATACTGGGATGCATAGGGAGAGGCATCACCAGTAGAAAACAGGAAGTTATTATCCCTCTGTACAGACAGCTGGTGAGACCCCATCTGGAGTACTGCGTGCAGTTCTGGAGACCCAATCTCCTCAAAGACAGACAGGATGGAAGCTGTCCAGAGGAGGGCAACTAAAATGGTGCAGGGTCTGCACCGGAAGACATGTGAAGAGAGACTTAAGGAGCTTAATATGTATAGCCTCGAGGAAAGGAGGGAGAGGGGGGACATGATAGAAACTTTCAAGTACCTCAAGGGAATCAACAAAGTCCAAGAGGGTAGCATCTTTCAAAAAAAAAAAAAAAAAGAGGCCTGCAAGAACAAGGGGGCAAAATTTGCAGATGGGGAGGTGGCTCAGATGTAATTTAAGGAAGTATTTTTTCACAGAGAGGGTTGTGGATGCATGGAACGGCCTTCTGGAGGAGGTTGTGGAGTCAAAAACAGTGGTGGAATTCAAGCATGCATGGGACAGTCATAAGGCAATTCTAGGGAGTGGGGGTAGGAAGACGTAGGCTGCTGGTTAACTAGGATCTGCAGCTTATCCATTAGGTAGGGAAATGGCCAGACTGCGAGGGCCAAGCAGTCCTAATCTGCCATCAAATTCTATGTTTCTATGTTTAGTTAACAATGATGGCGGTGGTGGTGGTGGTCCAGAGGGGCACACGAAGTCATTCTTTGTGGTGGCAGTGGCTAACATTGGTTCTGGTGATGGTGTTGGTCCATGGGGGCACACAAAGTCATTCTCTGTGGAGGTAGTGGCTAACACCGGTCCTGGTGGTGGTGGTCCAGGGGGCACACAAAATCATTCCCTGTGGTGGAAGTAGCTAACATCAGTCCTGGTTATGGTGGTCCAAGGTGGCGCACACAAAGTCACAAAAAAGAAAACAGGTATACAGCAAATGTCACCACCTTTTAACAACTTCAATTAAAACCTGCCAACAGTAACCACATCATCCTCATAAAGAAAGCTGCCCTCACAGTCATCTATATCTGAAGTATGACCACTGGGTAATTCTTTCTCCATTGTGTCATCATCTACGTCAGTGGTAGGCTGTTTCATGCTGCCAGTGCCACCAGGATGGTCCATTTCTACAACACCAAAACCACCATGACTAGGCTGGGGTACAAATAAAGAAGCTGCAGTCTGTGCTGGTATGTTCCTCTCATTCATTTTTATGAATGTTAGAAAACTAACATTTGCAGGAAAGAGGTTTGTCCGACGATCCCTGACTATTGCACCTGCTAAGCTGAATACCCTCTCGACACACTGGAGGGTGGGCATGTGAGGTACTTCAGTGACACTTCAGTCAGCTGTGGCCATTCACTGACCTTTCCACTCCAGTACAAAAGAGGATCATCAGTTATTGACAGATGCCTGTTTTCAGACAAATATGACTCAACCATTCTCTGTGCTGCACTAAGTCCAGTGGTTGATGCATCATCCTGTTCTCTGGAATCATTTATTTCACAAATCCTCACTTGGGACAAAGCCTCCCAAAGTGGGTTGACACCAACCACTTTGGATGACAGACCACCTGGAACTGCAGTCCCCTTCCCCTTACAGGATATACTTGATACTCCTCCAGGTTCACCTTCAGCCTGATTATGCTGCTGAGGTTTGCTGACCTTGGCACGCAACTTCTGTGCCCCACGAAACAAGCGCACCAGTTACCCACTGACATTTTTTACCTGTTCAGGCCCTCCTTCCAGTGCTGAGGCAATTCCACTTTTGTATCATGGGTCCAGCATTGTTGCTATGGCAAAGTTGTCACTATGCCGAATACTCAAAATGTGACGATTCTGGTCGAATACTGTCAGCATGTGTTTCAGCAACATACTGCTAGCACTGTTTCTGGCAACATCAAGGCCATGCTTTACATTCACCAGTGTCTGTCAGCACCTGCAGCAGTGGAATTGATTGGCTAATGGAGGCAGACTCGCCACTCACTGCCTGTGTGGCATGTTCAAAAGGCCACAAAATTGTTATTACAGAGTCCATGAGGTGCCACTGTTCAGTCGTCATAGACATGGAGGCCCCGAAACTGTCACGGCTAGTGTGCATCACAAGATATTCTGAGATAGCTTTGTATTGTTCATACAACCTCTCTGCCATGTATAAAGTGGAGTTCCACCAGGTGACAACTTTCAGCTTCAAGCGGTGCCGAGGGAGGCTGTTTCGCATCTGCAACTGCCGTAGTTGGTCACGAGCCTTTGTAGATCGTGAAAAGTGAGAACAGATATGGCATACAACTATCATTTCCTTTACATCAGGATGCTGCAGAAACTCCTGCATCACAAGATTTAAATAATGGGCCATGCATGGAGCATGAAAAAAGTTACCATTCAGATGCATTTCACCACATTTGACCCATTGTCACTTGCTATGAACCCAGCTCTCAAGGATAGGGGTTCAGCCATTTGTCAGTTTCAGTCAGTACCACATCCAATATGTTTTCACCAGTGTGTAAACAGGTCATATTGCACATAGCAATCGTTGCATGCTGTCGAATTCCTGGAAGATTGCTACCATGACACTCCACATTACTGCACTGTTTATTCACACTACCAACAGCACAAACAACCCCCAGCACCTGCTCCCAGTGTGCAGTTATACACGAGTATGAACTCACCACTGTTTTGCCACTTGTCCACATATCCATACTTAAATGGATGAATGGAGAGGAGGAATGTTGAAGGGCATGTCTTACTGAGTCGGACATAGTACGGTACAACTCTGGGACAGCACGGGTCGAAAATTATGTCCTGGATGGGACTTTCCATTTTGCACAGGCACGTGCAGAAAACCACTGGAACCCAAAATTCTCCACAAAGATAAAGGGCAAAAGATCAATCACCAGCATTTCAGCTACAGCAGCATTAAGTTCACGTGATACTGTATGATTGGGTGGGTACTTCAGCTTATGTGAAAAAACACGCTGTAACGTGGGCTGACTTAAAAGCTTTACATGGGGTGTGACGACAAATGGTTCTGCTCTGAAAAAAGCAGGGGGTGGTGTGTGGACGTTTGATGAAGACCGTTGCACATGTGATGATGGCAAACCCACAAATGCAGTTATTTTGCCACATTTACCAACTGGGGTTGATGTACCACTTGCACTAGACATACTGCATTCACCACTACCACCACCACCAAAACTGCTACTCTCACCAGCACTGGAAAACATTTCAAAATCATTATGCTCCTCCACCTCATCATGCCTGTAGTAATCCTCTGCTCTTATTTCCTCACTACTGCACACATTTAATTTCCTACTGGATTTAACAGTCATGGAAGAGGATAGCATGCTAGTTATGGTTGATGACAAGGGTGAACACCCTAATGTGGTATTAGCTGCCATCTTGTGCTGAGTCCACAGTGCCATGTGCCTATTCTTAAGATGTGTATGCTGCCCTCCTGTGCCCAGATGGCTCCCCTTTTTACCTCAACTCACAAGCACATGGCAAACCTGGCAGATTGCAACTGACTCATCATTTGCATCTTGCACAAAAATCCCAAACAAGGATTGTGATACTCTACTTTAACATGTCCATGATGCTGCTTATTGACCTCGCTTTTGACATGAAGTGGGGTGAGCTATGTGATTTTTCAGGCTGAACACACCTTGACTGCAACTGACCACCATGACTACCTATCATTACTGGGTCATCGTCGTCATCGCCACCACCACCACCACCACCACCTGAAACTGGTAAATCACAAGTTTTTATGGGGGGGGGGGATTAATGCAAACAGACCCAGACACAGCCACCTTGAATTTCTTTTTCTCCGGTTCCCAACTGGGGTCAATTACATCATCATCATATTCATCAACATCACCCACATCCACATCTTCTGCTTAGGTGCTGGCATGTGGACTGCATGTTGCAACATCATCATCCTCCTCCTCCTCATCATCAACTCCACCATCACCTTATATGTTTTGACCACATTGTGAATCACTGCATGGAAAATGCATGACCTGAACCACAGTGGAAGAAATGTCACATTGTATGCTATCGTTGACATGATTATCAGAATCGTCATGTTCAGTTACTGGGATGTTACTGGGAAGCATGACATCATCTACACTGCCACTCACTCGCACTGCTTCACACTCCACTATATTTTTGGACACAGTACACTGGTCAGAAGTGGAACTTGAGGCAGCAATACTCATACCACCACCAGCCACTGCACTAACACCACCAGCTGGGAGAACATCATGTCCTCCAAGTATGAGTGAAGCTACTGATTGGGCTGTAAAAAACATTGCAGGAGAAATACTTTCCTCACATCAGCAATGCACTTCTGTGTCTGCGTACTACCATGCCCACAGACAATTTTACAACTGGCAGCAGTGCCATGGCAAGAACAAGCTTTGTTTGCAAGTCTCTTTGCTGGCATTTTGGGGGATCAACAACAACATTCTAAACAAATTTAGATTTTGGAATATCCACTCTGGGTGGGGGGACACTGGATGTGAAGCCAAAAAAAAACAACCGAGGCTTCAGCAACAGATACAGATGCAAATTTCACAAGTGAAACCACACCTTAACTAAACAGTGGTGCTGAAGTCACAAACAATCCAATCTGGAAAACAATTCCTTTTGCTGGTGAGGAGAGGGAGAACTGACTGCAGATTTTTATGGCAGTGCAAGCAACAAAACAAAGAAAAGATGCCACAATGGCAGTACAAAATCACGCAAGTGCAGTGAAACATAGAAACATAGAATTTGACAGCAGATAAGGACCACTTGGCCCACCTAGTCTGCCCATTTCCCTACCTAACGGATAAGCTGCAGATCCTAGTTAACCAACAGCCTACTTCCTTCTACCCTCCACTAGAATTGCCTTTTGTCTGTCCCATGAATAGCAGGTTCACACTGTTGCACCTGCAATTACACTGTGGTACAATAAAAGGTCTATTTGATGTCTCACAGCACCACACCCCCACAAAATTTGTCTACAAGTAATGAGTAGCAAATTGAAAATTCAGTGATATGCCACGTATTATAAACAACCTGAAATTATGAACTGCTGCCCTGGATCCACACAACACACAATCAGCAAGAAAATTTAAACAATTACTGACAATATTACTGTGTCTACATTGACACAGTCACTTATAAAAAAAAAATATAACCAAAAAACAAAGAACTCCCTATTTCTCCACCTTAAATCTACCTACACCACAGATATGCCCCTCACCTAAAGCACACTTTCACTGTCTCTTACTATACAGACTCAATGTTGTACATTAACATTCAAAATCCACACACAAACAAAAATGCTCGATGATATGAGCACAGGAGGGTTTCCTACAATCAATGAACTAAAGGTTGAGCAAAACAAAATTACTCAAAAAGGCTTTTTAACAGCTGTTAGAAGGCTTGAATCAGACAACTCTCAGAACACACTGTCTCCTATAGCTTCCTACACACACTACCCCGAACTGAGGCTGTGCAGATCAATATAGAGCCCATTTGACGTGAAATCCCATGCGTCACTGCAAAATTCACCTTCGGAGTTTAAAAACAAGGCCAAGTGAGGCAAAGTGCATTGTTTTCAATGCAATTCACCTTTAAAATTGGTGGAGTAGTGGTCTGGGAAGGCGAAGTAATGGAACTCAGTTTTCAATGGACTTCGCAATACCCGTCATAACGCAAATTACTCAGCTTCACGTTGCGGAGTACTCCACAAATTCGCCTCGACTCCACGAATCACTTCATGGAGTGAATTGAGGCCACTTCACCCACCACTAGATACATAATTACAGTAAAAGACTAAGCAAAACTATCTTGCTTATGATATCATATACAATGTGTAAACCATTGTTTGCATATTTTACAGGTAACATTGTCAATATGGTGCAGTTTTATCTCTTTTTTTAAAATTGCACTGCTATTTTCTGTACAATTGGATGGTGTTTTATTGCTGTCTAATGGGATAACGTATCTTTGTGGCTCACTTTTTTAACTTTGAAAAACAAGTTGGAACTAGCTGAACCCTGAACATTACATACTAAATATTCTGGTATGGTATAAAGGTATTTCTAAAATTACTATCATCATCATGAATGTGCATTTACTGTATATAAACCTGGTTTGGCCGGCCCGGTGGTGCTGAGGGTTGAGGCGCTTGACGCCACACCTCGCCATGTCGGCAACCCGGGTTTGGGGACGGACTCGGGGAGCCGGAGGTTGGCAGGGGAGGGAGAGGATTGAGTGTCCAGAGGACAGCTCTCCTCTCCTTGGGAGGGATCCTGGGGCTGCTCGGTGCCCTCGTGACCCCCGATGGAGATTGGGAGTACAGCAGGGATCACCAGCCAGACGAAGGGGCGGGAGTGCAGCAGACATCAGGCAGCCTTGTGCAGACGTCATGGCACGCTGCACTCCTGGGGGAAAACATAACAGAAAAATCCCCATCTCAGGGTAGGCGATGGCACATCCTCCACCCAGCCACACTCCACCACCGGTCATCCTCCATTCCTGGGACGAGCACAGCCTGGTCTGAATAGAGAGATAGAGCACCCTGGGTGGATAGGGCGGCCCTATCTCAGGGGGCTCAGAGCCGGGGGGATAGCCAGGTTGGTGCCAGGAATCAGGAGACCTCTCGAGCATGGAGGTAGAGCAGAATGAAATGGAGGATGTCTGAGAGAGTTCCCCAGGTCAGTGCTAAAATAGTTTAAAAAACTGGTTTGGGAAAAGTGCCCTTTATAATGCAACAAGTGCCCTTTTTATCTTTGGCATCCCTGTGGGCACACACACACACACACACACACACACACACACACACACACACACATAGAGCACCATGTACTCCGACTAAATAAATTTAGGAGGACTGAATTAGCAGCATGCCAGTTTTTGATGACTGATTAAATAGCACTATATGGAAGAAACAAGAAAACAACTTTAGTCATTTGGTAGCTCTTCACAGCTCTATTGACTCTGGCTAGAGTTTTTTTTAAAGGGTACTGCCTCTTAGAACCCATCTGTTCTGAATACTCATTGACAATGTGGAATGCTGCAGAAAGAAAAAATTTCTTCATACTTCACACAATTTCCTTTTCTGTTAGCTCCAACATTGTCAATGAGGCC
The DNA here is from genome assembly GCA_016271365.2 of Neoceratodus forsteri. Classification (NCBI taxonomy): domain Eukaryota; kingdom Metazoa; phylum Chordata; order Ceratodontiformes; family Ceratodontidae; genus Neoceratodus; species Neoceratodus forsteri. Next base: position 1,507,513,176 of record CM057456.1, read on the forward strand.
CGCTCAGGATCCTTGCTTCTGCAAGTGAATATTGTCTGGTATGCCAGCACTGGGATGTTCATTGTTTTGTAAATGAAGTTCTGATTGTAAGTCTGTCTGGACATCCTTCTATGATTTACCTGCTGCGCTTACAGATATATATTATAAGGTTCTATGGTCACATCTATGTTAAACTTGAACATTTGCACTTTCATAACTTCACAACCATTCAAGTGATTTACATGAAAATTTACAAGCACCATCAGGGACCATAGATTGCTTGATGTGGCAAGATATGTTCCAGTCAGAAGTGTGGGTGTGGAGACAGAGTGTCAACAAATTTGAAAATTACTATGTTTTGTCAAATTCTTTGTCATGCCCCTGCGCAGGGTTTCTCAAAGTGATTTGCATGAAGCTTTGTGTTTGCCATCAGGGACCATAGATCTCTTGATGTGGCAAGTTTTGTTCCAGTCAGACAGGTTCTGCGGAGATACGGAGTGTCAAAAAAATTTGAAAATGACCATGTTTTATCAGATTCTTTGTCATGCCCTTGCGCAGAAATGGTGTGTAACTGTGGTCTGAAATTTTCAGGGTACACAGGCCTTGAGTCACAGATGTGCCTTTTGAAGATTTGGTGAAAAATATACTAATCTGTTCAAAAGTTAATAAATTTTAAAGTTTTCCATTATTTTCAATGGGAGCAGTTAGATGACCGTGTGAAAAAGGATCCTTTATCAAAAATGGGCAATGCTTTGTTGCAAATGGGTCAGCCTTTGTCACAAATGGGAAATCTTTTTTAATGCAGCCACCATTTTCTTTTACAGTTAGCGAGGGAAACAAATCAATTAAAGTAAAAAAAAAATGATGTCTTTTGCAGACAGCAACAGATGTAGTTTGCTTATTGGGACCCCCCCCCCCCGCAGTTGTATTCTGCACTTATCTGTTGCAGAAATGCTCAGCAAGTGTCTTTTTTTAACATTTTAAATCATTTTTCATGGCTCATGATACAAAAAAAGATTTTCCATTTTACAGGTCACGAAAAAGGATCCTTTTTTGTGATGGAAAATCTTTAAAGAGCCCCTGGCAGCATTAGGAAAACTTTGAAAAAAGTAAGCTTTATATTCAGCTTCATCCCATTTTCTTTATTACTTCAAATATTTTCAGTAAGTAATTCCTCATTTTCTTTATTAAAAACAGTTGCATGAAAACAAGATCCCTGTCCCCTAGACTATATCTACTCTGGCTGCTTCTCCACACATGACATCACAATTCCCTATTTATAACACTATAATTATCTCCACAGCAACATATTTTGATGTCAGACAGAATAATGATGTCAGGTGTAGGCAGGCAGCCAAAGCTAAAGGGGCAGAGATACTGTATTCATGCAAATACCCTTAGTAATGAGGAAATAAGGGCGAGAATTACAGAACAAAATACAAAATATAAGCTATATTTATGCCTGAATATTAAATTTTCTCAAAGTTGTCTCAGCTGTGTCAGGAGCTCTTTAAAGAAAAAATGTTTGAGCTTATGTTTATTAATTCACTCACCTGTGTGAGCAGCCCAAGAGCCGTCCTGCTGTCTGGCAAGTCATTCTGTTATTGATTTTAAAGAACCATATTGTACTGCTGATTTGAAAATGGAATGGCAACTTTGCTTTCTGTCTGGTTGCATAAAGTGGGTACTGCAGGGAAAGGCTTCTGACTCCCAATTATGATCCCTTGCCGCAACTGTGCAGTGAGTGCACCGGAGTTGTGGGAGGTGTAGTGTATTATACTGGGCAGCCAGGTGGCATCAAAATGGCACTTTACAACTTTCTACAAAATAGAATGGTGAATCATCCCATCCTACATTTTGGGACACGATACGAGCATATGAATTTGCCAGCAGATGGTCTTATAGTCTATCGAATCTGATAGAGTGTACAGTAACCATTATACTGCAGCTGCCCCCTCCCTCTTACCCTATCACATCCACTTTTGAAGCAGTCCACTGTTCTGCAGGATATCACTTCCACAGGCAACACATTCCATCCAGACACCACACACTCCATAAAAAAGTGTCTTCTCATTTCCCTCCTGAACCTTCCCCCCCCCTCCAATCTGAGATTGTGACCTTGAGTGTCCCTACCCTCCTTAACTTGAATAGTCCCTCCATGCCTGTCTTGTTTATTACTTTCATGTACTTGAAGGTTTCTATCATAGCCCGTCTGTCTCTCCTCTCCTCCAGTGAGTACATTTTTTTTTTTTTTAACCAGGAGAGAGACACTAATCTGAAAGCTTGTTTACAGGTGTGACCTGGGAACACAAGGAAGTTAAGTGACTTGGTCAGGGTCACACAGTATGCAAGTGGGGGCTGTGGGATTCAAACCCAAGTCTCCGGGTTTGCAGCTCAGAGCCTTAAACCACTGCACTATACCGCCTCCTACATCACCTGCCTGGCCTCCCAATAAAATGCACTATGTCTCCCTCAACACCAGTGCACTCACTGCACAGTTGAGGCATGAGATCATGATTGGGAGTCAGAAGCCTTTCCCCTGCATGTTCAACTCCCTCAGCCTGCTCACATAGGGTATGTCCCCTAGTCTCTGGTCATCTTGGTTGCCCTGTGCGGCACCTCCTCCAGTAACTTAATGTCCATCTTCAGGTATTCATGGAGTAGGCAGTGTGACAGCCATTAAAGGAGATGAGTTAGTGTTTTGGATGCCAGTCACACTGCATGGGTTGCTAAGTGATACTGGCTAGTGGGAATTGGGGAGGACTTAGGAGAGTAGGGTGCCCAGAGGTTGCATTGCAGAGCACAAGAACAGGCATAAACCCAAACAATACATGGCATTTTGGATGCCAGACACACTGCATGGGTTGATAAGTGATACACAGGTGAAATTGTTGAGATTGTTATCAGGGCAGCTGCTGTTCCTGGCTCTGAAAGAATGCTTCCTACAGCAACCACATGTTTACAGATGCTGAGGCATTCAGATGCAGCAGACTGCCTTACAGTCAATCTGAAAGTTTGTCCATCAGATGATTCATTGTTGCTGTTGTGGAATAAGAAATGTCATCCTGTTGTGTGACTGGGCTACTAGTGTTCCAGTTACATGCTTGTAGACAGCATTAAACAATAAGCAGGATGGCTTAAGGCAAGTCGTACTGTTATTGATTTTAAAGAACCATATTGTACTGCTGATTTGAAAATGGACTTGCAACTTTGCTTTCTGTTTGGTTGCGTAAAGTGGGTACTGCAGGGAAAGGTCTCAGGCTTATGCTGCTACCACCCTTCTCTGCCCGTGAAGTTTCTTAAACAAATCCATGCACTCAAATACCTCAATGGCTGCTGCTGAGTGCAGAGTGAACTCATTGTCACGTAACTCTTTATTATTGCATTTTCTTTGTTTCTTTTTGAGCAGGGAAAAAATAATTGGTGAGGCTTTGAGACTGAGATTTTCTTGAAACTTGGCTCCCCAGCCAAATGCCCTTTGGGGTAACCCTTGCCTCAGTGTTTGTGCACAGAGGTTCATTGTCTTAAATAGTTTTTAATTTTAATGGGTTCACCACAACATAACCCAGACAGACTGTCTTAGGGTAGCTGGTTCATTCCACTGGGGTGTCAAACAGACGAGGCATACTGATGAGTCCTGGTAGGACGAAACACGTGTCTATGTCACCTGTTAGCACCCTTTGCAAACTGTGTGAGGCGCCTTTTGGCACCATGCAATTCTGCTTAAAGTTGAACCAGCACAACATTCTGTGGTGATTTGCATATGCAGCCCCTGATACTTTGCATTGTGTGGGCATGTGTGATTTTGTATTTTCTTTGAGACTGAATTTCTTTCATAGATATCAGCTTCAAACATATTAAGTACAGGGTTGATATACCACTCAGCTATCCTCGTTTTTCAGGGTGTCCCTGAGTTTGCATCAGAAATGTCATCTGTCCTCCTAAAAATTAGGGTCTGCCCCTCAAGTGTGACAGAATGTAAGTATAAAATAGTTGGCCAACATAATGAAAGTGGTTCTTCAGAAAAATACTTTTTACAGTAATGTATAATAGCTTCTTGGGCCATTATAATAGTGAGGGCTGAGTGTTCCCAGTGTTAGGAGGTGATCACCGCAGCTCTGCACAACTTTAGACTAAGCTAAATGTTTTAGATAGACTAATTTTGCCTTAGCACTTATTAAGTATAACATTGTTAAATAAATGTAGAGTCCACATGAATGTGTTACTGTAGCTTCATTTTAAGTAAAATAAAAAAGTGTATTAAAAAGCATGCATTTGATGTTACATTGAGCAACATTAATGTTTTTAAATTTAATATGTATAAGATAATTAAAATTAACTTTCTTGTAGCCCAACATAGTCATTGCATTTAGTGCACAATAATGAATCCATAAGTGTTATGTTGTCTTACAGCCACACCCCTTTGGCTTTGCTCTTTTATTGCCACAGGACCCTTCTTAAAATCCTGAATCTACCCGATTCACTGAGAATTTTTGTTTCAACTACAACCTTCTTCTATAGCTAGGACAAGCCTGTAGAGGGCAATGTAAGACCATTTAATATAGTGATAGTCTCTGTCATAAAACTAATTGTAATAAGATGATGAAGCCAATTTATGGTTCATTCTACTTCCACAGAACTGATGTATGTTTTTGTTCTTTGTTTTCTTTGTTTGAAAATCAATAAAAAATGTTTAACTACAAAAAAAATGTTGTATACATTTTGTAATTATTATTGTTTTGTCTTTTTATCCCTGGAGTCCAGTGGTACCCATCCACCCCACCCCCACCCCATCACAGAGGAATCTGCGCTCCCACAAGCAAATAAGGCTGAAATTATACTATCTCAAAGAGTAAAGAAATTAGTTGCAAAAAAATTTTGTTAATGCATCAGTTAGGCTTCCACCAACAAAATTAGGGAAATGTGGTGTTAGGGAGATCACGTGATGCCTCATCCTAGCTAGCAGCAAGTCCTCTCAGCTCCTGCCTATGCCTGCCTAATTCTACCATTTCTATCATCTACAACCTTGAACTTCTGCCTAAACATCTAAGGGTGCTGCATCAATAGGACTCACCCTAACAACCCTGCTATTTTTGTCTCTTCAAGCTGTTTGGAAGAAGAAATGAAGCAGGCCTTACCTCACACTCCACCGGTGACACCGGAAAAAAGTTTAAATGGTCTAAAAGCCACAGCTCACAGATGGGATGTCCTGGTACTCCATCCCCAGCAGCCATACCCTTAACAGAGGATCGGTTCCTCCAAGAACTCCAGCCCTTCAAAGAATCCCTGATGGAGATTACAACAGAACTCAAGTCCTTCCAGAGTGATCTTGGGGACCTGGGGAGGAGGATGACAGACTCTGAAGCTCATACATATTGCCTCGAGCAATGGCGGGACAAATCTGACTCAGAGATAACCAGGCTAAAGCAACAAGTAGCTGGACTACAGAAAAAGACTGAGGATTTAGAGGGAAGGAGCCGTCACAATAATTTAGTTCTTTTTGGGCTTCCTGAGTACTCTGAGGGCTCCTCACTGATCATATTTACACAAAAGCTCCTCCAGAAACTAGCTGGTCCCTCACCCTGTAATCTGACCTATTTGATTGAATGGGCGCATAGGTCCCTTCATCCCCGACCAGCTGAAGGTGCTCCTCCATGTCCGTTCATCTTAAAATTCCTAAGTTATGTGGAGAAGCAGCATGTGCTTCAAAAACTTCGAGACCTCCGCTCCATCCTCTAGGAAGGTTCCACATTAGAATTTCACAAGATCTTCCAACTGAGACCCACAAAAAGAGAGCAGACTTTCACCCTGTGGTCTTGAAGATAATAGCCGCCAGCATTCGCTTTAAGATGAGCTAGCCCGCTCACCTCCAGCTTCTAATCAATGACAAATGGCACTCCTTCGATTCAGCAGACACTGCCCTGAGATATCTCCCTAGCCTTCTGCCAGTACTCTTCAAGACCCCATGAATGGTAAGGCCTTCACCTGAAGTGCTCATTTAATGTAGAGCCTTATTTGTCTGGCTTGGGATGCTTGCTGTGTGGACACTACTCTGCTCGAATGTGTGATCCTTTGAAAGGTTCTGGTTGAAACCTGGACAGTAAGACCCTTAAGTTTTATAGACAGGCACATAGTGGCAAACCTCCGGAATCAGCTTGGGACTTATAATTCTGATTAGCATTGCCACTTTAGATATCTCCGTATTGCCTGTTGGTATACTATTGTGGGGTTCTACTCAATGTTTGACAGCTCCATACCTTACTATTGTATATCATTACACTCTGGTCATTATTGTAGTGTTGGGGGAGGGAATGTAGGGGTGCCCCTTATGGTTGTGTCTCTGCAGCCTAGTTTTATTCATGCTGTGAGACTTGGGCATCCTACTTTATTTCTTTTTTCTTCATGTGACTGAATTGAGTATTAGAGTTCTACTCCCCCTACTGGTTGGTTTAAATCACTACAACCTTGCTTTGTTGAATAAGGTTCCTTGCACTGTTCCTGTTTAGTTTGGGGTTTTGTTTGTAGGTTAAATCAGGATGTTTATGGGCAGGGGGTTGGAGCTAGGTGGGGGCTAGGCTGCAGTATAGATGCTGAGGATCATCATGCACTGTATTGAGGGTTTTAGAGTCTGGATCATCACTGCAGCTTTTTTCTGGTTAAAAACCTGGTATATCCCTACTGCTTTCCCATTCAAGTTAATTACCTTCCTAATGTTGGCCGCCTGTTTCCTAATATTGTTATTTATTGGAACGGTGTCCTCACAAATACACAATGACCCTATTTTAGGGCTTTTGAGGATTAACGCATATGGGATTGGTTACTACTATTCACTTACAGTGCACTCACTAATGCCTTATGCATTAAATGGGGATCCGGACTCTAGGGGTATGGTATTGCTATTTACCTTAAATCTTTGGGGATCTAATACCCCTGGTGAGTTATGGGATGGGGAGGTTGGGTTAACAAGGACTTAATTTTGTGTTTGATAGTTGGGGATTCTATTGTAAATAGTTATGTAGTGGGGTTAAGAAGGAAGGAAAGAGGGTATTACTTACAGAAGAAGTTACTCCTGCTTTGGGGTATAGGGGAGTTTACTTTGGTTCTGTTTAATATACACCACTTAGTATTTAATAGCCTCCTTAGGTGATATTACTGCTTAAAGGGGATGGGAAGAAGGGTTTCATGGTTTTTGTCAATCTTATTTTCCTCTCTAGTACGTACCTTTATGCTAATGGAAACTTTCAATTGTTTGGATCTTGGGTGGGGGTGGGAGTGGAGTGCACTTGGTGGTGGATGATATTTTGGTGGCTAGACAATGGCTAATAACTTGGTTAATTTCCTTACATGGAATGTAAGAGGTGCTAGAGAAAAGACTAAAAGATATCAGACTATTAAACATATCTCTTTTCTCCATGCTCATATTACATTTATACAAGAAACACATTTGTTAACCCATGAAGTCCAGCTTTTTTGGGGACAGGAGATTGGTCAAGTTTATGCTTCAGGCAACTCAACATCTAGTAGAGGCGTAGTCATTCTAGTAAAAAAATAAGATCCCTTGGCAAGTGGACCAGATTACCTCAGACCCTAATGGAAGATTCATTATTGTGAAAGGTATGTTAGAGCAAAAAGATGGTTCTTGGCAGTATTTATGGCCCAGTGGGAGGAGATCTGATCTTTCTCATGGAATTGATGGATAAGCTAACCCCTTTTCTCCCTACCCACTAGTTTTGGGAGGGGACTGGAACCTACCCCAACCCAAGACCTAGACAGGTCAAATCAATCACTCAAACCTCTGTCAGCTGCTCAAAGGACACTACATGAGTTTAATGATACATTAGGGATCTGTGATCTGTGGAGAACTCTTAATCCACTGTCCCATACCTTTTTCTCCATGGTCCATCAGTCCTCTTCCAGACTTGACTATATTCTTATCAATCGCTCCCTCCTCCCTGGCCTTAGTAACACTGGTATAGAACCTATAGTCATTTCTGATCATGCAGCTATTTGGGCAGTATTAGTGCCTTACTCTACCTCACAGCGAGACACAACATGGAAGCTAAACACTCAGCTCCTCAAGGACTCAAATGTTCAATCCAGAATCTCCTCTCTCATTCAATCTTTCATTCACTCTAACCAAAATTCAGTCTCTAGGGTAGACTACAAATGGTGTGCCCTGAAATGCTTCCTCCGAGGAGAGTTTATTTGGATGGCCTCTACTCGTAAATGCTGTAGAGAAACGGAAGTCTTCTCACTACTGGCACAAATTCGAGTCCTGGAACAATCTCTTTCCCCTACATCCCATCTGGATCTCCTGCAATCACTCATGTCCCTCAGAGACGAATACTCCATCTTGCTACAAGAAAAGGTGGAATATGCTATTCTTAAAACTCAGATCAAGTATATTGAACAAGGAGAGAAAGCAGGGCAACTACTAGCTCTCCGGCTGAACAAACTTGAGGCATCACGAATCATTCCCTCCATTCTAGCTTCAGACGGCTCCACTAAAATTCTCCCTAGGGATATATCATTAGTTTTCAAACAGTTCTATTCAACACTATACAGTAAAAGCTTATCTGCACCAGATGTATCTGAGACCCTCACATATTTAAACTATTCCCCTGCCCAGCCTTACTGAGCAACATCAAAGCAATCTTTCAGCTCCCATTTCAATTGCTGAAATAGAGACTGTCAAACAATCTAGCTGCAGATAAGTCTCCTGGCCCTGATGGTTCCCCTCTAACTTCTACAAGAGCTTTCAGGCTGACCTGTCTCCCTTTTTGCTTCGTCTCTTCAATTTCATGTTCTTCTCGGATTCACTTGACTTCACTATTGGAGGCCACTATAATTCTCCTTCTCAAAACCAGATAAACCTTCTAACCACCCGGCAAGCTATCATCCCATTTCCCTAATGAATTGCGACATTAAAATACTTGCCAAAATATTAGCTAAACGTATTGAGAAGGTATAGTTTGGCCTTAGTTCAGAACAGGTAGGATGCGTTTCTGGGAGAGCCTCAGCTGACCGTATTGGGAAGATAGACCACCTCTTTGAGATAGCCAACTCCTCCCTCATTCCCATGGCTCTGGCTTCGCTTGATGCCGAGAAGGCCTTTGACAGGGTGGACTGGTCCTTTCTCTGGTTTACCTTGCAAAAAATGGGGTTTCCCTCTGACTTCATACAATGGATTCAGGTCCTCTACTCTTCCCCAGGGCCAAAATTTACTGTAATGGGACCCTCTCCCCCTTATTTTCATTACATACTGGAACCCATCAAGGCTGCCCTCTTTCCCCTTTTCTCTTTAATCTTTACCTGGAACCATGCATTAGAAGCCTTAAAGTTCATCCCAACATACACAGAATTCAGGTCAGTAACCTTACTCTGTCTATGCAGATGACATTTTACTCCATCTTTCAGATCCTATACCCTCTCTTACTGTGGCCTTATAAGTCATTGAGGAATTTGGCAAGTATTCCAATTACAAATTGAATCTCAATAAAACTGAAACATTCCCTCTCAATAACCTAGTTTATAGTCACAACTTTTCCCCATTTGGCATGAAATGGTCTCCCCGACATATTAAATACCTGGGAATCTACTTAACGAAGGACCTGTCTGACTAAGAAACTGAACCTGGAAGACTTGTTAACTACCATACAACAGGACTTAACATGCTGGAGAGGCCTTCCAATTTCTGTTTGGGGTAGGATTAACATTAAGATGAGCATACTGTCCAGGCTCTTCTATCCCTTGAATATGCTCAATATCTGGCTTCCTATATCTTTTTTTAGGCATGTCCATTCTCACATTGCTTCCTTCATCTGGTCAGATAAGTCTCCCAGATGATCCTACTCCAAACTTAGGTTACCCAAGGACTCCAGTGGCTTACGACTTCCTGACTTCCTATTATACTATTGGGCCAGTCACCTTCAAGAATGCGGCAAATGGCTTTCCGCCCCCCACAATTTCATTGATAACGTGTACACCCCGATTTGGTTACAAATTGAATCCCAGCTATTTTCTGACTATAAGCCGTCTCCCACTTCTATATTTTTCTCCACCTGGAACTCTGTCTGAACCAGTTCAGTTATCCCCGATTGGCGTCTCCATTAAGGTTTATTCACAACTATGTTCTTACCTCAAAACCCCTTTATCTAAAGATTTCTGTCAACCTACCTTTTACAACCTGAATATCAAATTGAGGAACTCTCCACTATCTCCCACCTGGCTCCCTATCGCGTCTGACCCCAATGTATCAGATTTCTACAATTCAACCTCTATTCTGACCTCTTCAGAGATATGAAACCAGTACAATTTAAGTCCCAGCCACATTTTAAGGTTTATCAGTTAAGACACCTTTTAATACGACAATTTGGACCTACTCCACAAATTTCAACTCTGGGGGATTTTCTTCAACAGATTCAAAGTGCAGCATCCAAATCTCACTGGGTTTCAGCTCTTTACCAGGATTTATTAATATTACCTAACCCACCTACATCAGGGGGATCCAAAGTCTGGGACTCTTACCTGAGTATACCTTTAACTGGGCTAAAATATGGAACAACCTCTACACATACCTGATTCAAGATCGATTGTGACTCACTCAATATCAAATTCTTAATAATATATATTATACCCCTATCAAATTAGCTAGAATGGGTCACCTTCCTCCCCACCCCCACTGTACCAGATGTGGTAAGCAGATGGCACCTTACTGCATGACATTTGGCTATGCAGAAGGTTTCTCCCTTATGGACAAGCATGGAGGATAATATTTACCCCCTCTTGGGACTACGTGGTCTCCTCTCCTGAAGCCTGCATTATCAGAGACTTTTCACAGATTCAGGTTAAAGAAAGATGCTGCCATATGGCTTTTGTCTCAGCAGCGGTTAAAAAACTAGTCCTGAGGCATTGGCTTGACCAATCACCCATTGCATACACTGAATGGTTGAATGAGCTTTCCTTCTCCTTAAGAACAGAATACTTGATTGCTGCTACGTGTAATCATATACCTTTATTCACTAAGAAGTGGGACAAACTATTTACTTTATATTTGAAATAGCAGCTTATTTCTGGCACCTCGCTAGATCTTTCCTTGTTTGATACTATTTCTCCAGCTACGTCTTGAATACACTATATTTTACTGTATAAGTTATGATGGGACTGGTACACTCCACTGGGGGGGATGGGGAGAAGGTGGAGGTTTGTTTGTTTTTTATTTATCCCAACAGTTTCCTTGTTATATTATACTGGTTGTTCCATGTGATCTTATTAAACCAATAAAGCTTTTTTAATTTAACAAAAAAGGAAATGTGGTGTTAGGGTTTTCAACCCTAACACCCCATCCCCACCCAGTATGTAGAAATAGGGATGGAGGTGTGCCTTGGGGTTGTCAACCCTCATGCTCACCCCATTCTCCTATACTGTACCTATCTCAGCTTATTTACTTATGGAATGGGGTGAGCATTATGGTTCACAACTCCAAAGTACACCCCCACACGCCTGTTGCAATGTGCAGGGTGGGAGTGGGGTGTTAGGGTTGAAAACCCTAATACCACATTTCCCTACTTTTGTTGGTAGAACCCTAACTGATGCATAGAGGCAGTTCCACATTTAAATATTGGTTACTGGCCCGCAGAATTAACAGGTTTGATTTTTATGGTAAATAAGGGTGCCTCCTTTGTTACAGGAGGTGAGTGCTTACACTGTTTGCAGTTCCTTTCCAGTGTAACCTGTTTTCATTCATTCTTTTGGCAAGTCTCTTCTACTTGGCTTGGTACCACAAAGAATTTCCACATCAGATAAGTAGGCAATGAGCCTTTTTCCATCCATCCACTCATGATGAGGGAGGGAACTGTTTACTGTATCTTATTTTGGATAATGATTTGACTATGTAGACAACTTATACTGTATGTGTTGGTTCGTGACAAGACAAACAGTATAATCCATATGGATCTACTTTCACATACTCAGGAGCATTGCATTGACAAGAGTGACTGAAGAGTCGCTGCTGTCTGGAATGTTCATGTGCCCAGGATTCTATGTTGATTGCAACCTTGGTCTATGCCATTTCCCCTAGTAAGGGTTCACATTACCCATCCATTCTGAATACCCATTGACAATGTTGGAGCTAACAGAAAAAGATTATGGTAAGCATTAAGAAATGTCTTCTTTTCCACTTTGTCCAGCAATTTATTTAGAGCTTGTTCTTTTTCTTAAAATGCCACCGATTCTTTAAAGTGAGTGATCAGGTTTTGTACTTCCTTAATTTCTTCTTGTATTTTTTTGGCAATGGTGCAGATCCTCTTTTATTAGGATTTTCATTAAATTAAGTGCGCTATTATGGGCTGCCTGGTCCCACTCTTAGTTCTCAATGAACAGTTTGTCAGACATGCAGAGTGTCTTATCTCTTCTCACACCTCTGGGCATTCTGTCTGCTCAATATAATCTTCTAAGCTAATAAAGTTGTACTAAATGTTAGTCTTCTTAATTAGTAGCTTTTCTAAATGAACAAAGAGCAGCTTTAGTGCTGCTGGTTCAACAGGAGTATTTTCACCTATTATGTTCTGTTCTTGTTTTCTTGTCCTTTCCACCAACTTAATATATCCTCTAGGTAGGACGTAAAGCTTCATGCCCAGTGTTCAGCTTCTTCTTTACTACTGGGCCAGGCTCTTGCATCAATCTGAATTATTCCAATTGGAAATAATTGCACTCAGAGCAATACTACCATTGATGCTGAGCCATACAGCAGCAGAGGGTAAAACAAACTCAATACTGCCGATGGGGGCCATACAAAAATCATCAACAGCCAGCTCAGGTTTGTACGCTATTGTGAGTTCTGTTGCTTATTGCACAGTCTGTGACTATTTGTATGCATATTTTGCACATTAAATGTTGCATTAAGCTGAAGCCTGGTGCCTGTTCATTTGTCCTTTGATATTGCTGTTGGTTATGGGCACAGGCTCCTTGAGAGTGGAGCAGTGAGTTATTGCTCTCGTTGTATGCTGTTGGTGACTGCTTGGCCTTAGCAGTCACCCTAAAAATGCTGCGAGTAATCCAAATGTTCTGGTACTAAAAATTGAGCACCTGTACCTTTGATCGCACCAGACCCAGCCCAGGTCAGGATTCAGTAGCACAGGAGAAAAGAAAAAACAGAGCACTCCAAAGGGTACTGAAGTGTGCTGCTTGGATAGGGCTAGTATCAAACAAGAAAACAAAAAAAAAAAAAAGCAATGGTCACAGAGTTGCAAAAGTAGCTGTGAAATTTATTCCCAAATCCAGTGTACAAAAACAAAAAGTAAAACAAAGCCCTGTGCCCTAGCTCTTCAGGGTGTGTTGCCTCTGTTAGGGGACGTGGCTTAAGTTGTCAGCAGTGATGACATCTATGCTGCAGCTGACAACACTGCACTTGCAAGAATCCAGCTCTCTATAAACAAGGCCTGCAGGCTAATGCTGGGAGCCCCTAGGTGCACCATACGATACGTGCCTGCTTTACTCCACCACCAACTTGCTCAACCTTGAAGAAAGACTGCTTCCAAACCTGCCTTCTTGTAAAAAAAAAAAAAAGACCCTGCTAAGTATCTCCCCCCCGGGGTCACCACCTCCCTGCAGCATGTCTCCCCCTCAGTCTCCACCTGCAGCACTATCAAAACCTCCCTTATTGTCCCCAGGGTAAGGACCTCTATGGCCCAGAGATCCTTTTACTATCGGGCTCTCCCTCCTGGTTCAATTCCCTCCCAGCCAACATAACTGACTCCACTAAGCTTGGTCCTTTCAAGGACTCCCTCAGAAGCCATCTGACAAGCACTCATTGCTGCAACTACACGTAATCCCCCACTGGACCCTTACCCTCGCCCCCAGGCTGGGTTTGCCCTGTCTACTTTTGCTGTATATGCCTGGGGTCTCAGGCAACATCTGCTGACAAATGTAATAAAATATCTCTGGTTGCTACCTGACTAGGTACTCATGTACCTATATTATGACTACTGTGTTCTGCCAATTACCATGCTTGTACCACCAGTGAATTCCTGTAACACTGGTTGCTTTTTTAATCTAAGCGATATGTACTGTACTGTTTTGTTTGCTGTGATGTATTGCTCTCTTGACGAGGTGCCTTTACATAGAAACATAGACTTTGATGGCAAATAAGGACCACTTGGCCCACCCAGTCTGCCCATTTCCCTACCTATTGAATAAGTTGCAGATTCTACAGTAGTTAACCAATAGCCTACTTCCTGCAACCCCCCACTATAATTGCCTTATGCCTGTCCCATGCATGTTTGAATTCCCCCACTGTTTTAGACCCCACAACCTCTCCAAGAAGGCGGTTCCATGTGTACACCACTCTCTCCGTGAAATAAATTTCCTCACATTACCCCTCAGTTGTCCCCCTCTATCTTTAAATTGTGCCCCCTTGTTCTTACACATCTCTTTCTGAAAGATGCTACCCTCCTGGACTTTGATTCCCTTGAGGTACTTAAAAGGGTCTATCATGTCCCCCCGTCCCTCCTTTCATCAAGGGTATACATATTAAGCTCTCAGTCTCTCTTCATATGGTTTCTGATGTAGACCCTGCACCATTTTAGTTACCCTCCTCTGGACTGCTTCCATCCTGCCTATGTACTTGCATAGATGAGGTCCCCAAAACTGCACACAGTACTCCAGATGGGGTCTCACCAACTGTCTACATAGAGGGATAACCACTTCCCTTTTTCTACTGGTGATGCCCCTCCCTGTGCATCCCAGTATCCCCCTGGCTCTCCTTACCGACTTCTCACATTGCTTACCCACCTTTAGGTCATCTGATAGACTACCCCCAAGTCTCTTTCCATTATTGTTGTTGTTAGTACCTCCCCTTTCTCTGTAAATGAGTCTAATTCAAAGGTCTGTAAACATATACATACATATATACATATATACATATATACATATATACATATATACATATATACATATATACATATATACATATATACATATATACATATATATTCTTACTTCAAAGCTCAATTCTCACAGAACCAACACCACCATGCATCATTCTGGAAGACGATCAACTCCCTTCTTGACTCCCCTACTAAACGGGCAAAGTCAGGCTCTTAATATAGATGGTTACAGTGTCTCGGATCCTGCCTCTGTGGTTGAGCTCTTCAATAAGTTTTTCATCTCCTGTGCCCTCCCTAATTGCCCCCTCCCTCCCCCAACTTGCCCAAACCATCCTCTCCATCCTCCGGCTTCCTAGTTCCACTCTTCACACCTAGGAAAGTATACAATGCACTCTTCTCCCTTAGCATGTCTAAAACCAGCCCCGATGGCCTCCACCCCTACTACTCCATATCTCTGCCCCTGATATAGTGGCCCCCTTGACCCACATATTAAACCTCTCTCTATCCACAACCACTGTGCCCAAAGCCTGGAAAATGGCCAAAATCATCCCTCTGCAAAAAGGCGATGATCCCTCATTACCAGGAAATTACAGGCCTATTTTGTTCCTCCCCTCCCTTGCCAAAGTCCAGGAATCCCTCATATTATCCAACATGTCTGACTTTCTCACCTCCAACTGCTCCCTCTCACCCATACAGTCAGGTTTCAGAAAACATCATTCCACCACCACCACCCTTCTCCATGCAACCGACTCCATCCTCTCTGCTATGGACAACAGCCAAACTATGGCCACCATTTTCGTAGACCTGGCAAAAGCCTTCAGCTCTGTTTCCCACCAGCTGCTGCTCCGCAAACTTAGTTCTTTTGGCATTGCCCAACCTGCCGTTGCCTGATTCCACTCATACCTCCACAACAGGCAACAATCTGTCCAAATAGGTGACACTCTCTCTACTCCTCTATCTTATCAGGTGTCCCCCAAGGCTCCATACTTAGTCCCATCCTCTTCTCTCTCTCTTCATAAACGACCTTCCCTCTGCCTGCCTCTCCTCAAATGTGCATCTTTATGCAGACAACACTATCATTTTTGCCTCAGGCCCCTCCCTCGACAGTGTATCCCCCAATCTCCAAAATGATTTCAGCAGAGTTCAATCCTGGTTCTGTGAGAACCTGCTTACACTAAATGCTAAAAAAGTAATCACTGTGGTCTTTGGCTCCAGACAAAAGCTTGCTACTCTCCCTGCCCCCACTATGGTCACCACCTTGGATGGGTCACCCCTGCATCTTGTCCCTGCTTTCAAGTACCTAGGAGTGTGGATGGACAGCCACCTAAACTTCTCCACTTAGATTGAGGCCATTTGCACTAAACTCCGGCCCAAATTCACCATCCTGTACTGCCACAAAGACAGCCTTCCCATCCTCCTCCATTGCGAGCTTGCATGCAAAACTATCCTGCCTGTAATAGACTATGCCAATATAGTCTATGGAATTGCTGCAACCTCCTCTCTCCAAACTAGACATCATCCTCAACTCTTTCTGCCACTTTGCCCATTCCTCACCTCCACTCACTCACCACTGCCTACTCTACACTCTTCATTGCTCCCCTCTCCCACAGGAGAATCATCCACAGTGCCTCCTTCACAGCTAAATACTGGTTTGGTGGTTTCCTTCCCCCTTACCTCACCTCCCACCTTACCCCAGCCTCCTCCTTAAGCTACCCTCTTCGCCTCAGGGACCCACACACCTTTCACCTGCCCCACCCGCACACTCACTGGCCAAGCTGCTTTTTCATGTCATCTCCCCCTTCTCTGGAATAACCTTCCCTCCAACCACTCATACCTCCACAACAGACAATCTGTCCAAATAGGTGACACTCTACTCCTTTCCCTATCAGGTGAGTGTCAGTGGCTCAGTAGGTAGCACACTCGCCTCTGAGGCCGGGAGATCAGAGGACTGTGGGTTCAGTTCCCATATCTGGCACTTGGGTTAATATCCCAGTACTGACACTGTAGTGCAGCATGAGACAGGTGCTGCACTTCTGAGGTGCAGTCTTTTGGATGAGACGTTAAAACCGAGGTCCCATCTGCCTGGATTGGTGGTAGTTCAGGTGGATGTTAAAGATCCCATGGCACTTATCAAAAAAAGTAGGGGAATTTCCCCGGTGTCCTGGCCAAATTTCCCTCATTCACTAAAAATTCCACCAACAGCTTAATCTGGTTCAAGGTCAGTTGGTATTCATCTGTATCCCCCTCTCCCAGGTCGTGCCTGAAAATAGGCAGGATTTGTCTAGTGCACTTAACCAGTCAACAAAAACTAAATAAATAAATAAAAATAAATAAAACCTTCACCTGACCCCTTCTCGTCCTGCATTTACTCAACTCCTCAAGCTCCTACCCATCCCACACTGCCCTAAATGCACCAATGCTCTCTGCATGCAGCAGAGGCCCCTGCAGCCTCTACTTACCCTAACTCCTGACAGTAACCTTGCCTCTTTCCACTCTTTCTCCCTGCATGGAAATTAATTGTACTAATCTGCTATTGTCTTATTCACTCTTGTAATATGTCTCTACATATTGCCTGCATATTGTAAAATGTCTATACATACTGTTGTATTTTATCTTGATGTTACTCTCCGTCTCTTCACTGAACACTCTGTGCCCGGGTCACACCTGGAAACAAGTCTTGGCTCAGTGTGCTTTTCCCGGTCATCAACATTTTAAATTAAATTAAAAAATTATTAAAATTAATTTAATTTGGTTAATGTCCTTGTGAAGGTGTGGCCTCCAATACTGCACGCAGTACTCCAGATGGGGCCTAACCAGTGTCTTGTAAAGAGGGATTATTACCTCCCTCTTCCAACTTGTGATACCCCTACTAATATACCCTAACATCCCCCTAGCCTAATCTACTGCTTTAGTCGTCTGCTTGGATGATTTCAGGTCATCGGTGATGATGCCCAAGTCTCTTTCTTCTCTTGTGACTGCAGCAACTCCCCTCCCAGCCTATAGGTGGCTTCAGGGTTTCTCTTCCCTATGTGCATGATCTTGCACTTCTTTGCATTAAACCCCAGTTGTCACTGTTCCTTGGTGAGCTTGGTTAATCTGTCCTCATATGTTTTCTGATGCAGTCCCTGCACCCAGTACTGGAGGCCACACCTTCACAAGGACATTAACCAAACTGAGGCAGTCCAGACTAGAAGGGCAACCAAAATGGTGCAGGGACTGCATCAGAAAACATATGAGGACAGATTAATGGAGCTTGGTGTGCAGCATGTCATTGACGCCTCCTCACCAAAATTTCCTCCAAATTTTCTCCCTCCCCTAGCTGTGGCAGTACAGGCTGTGCATCCACATGGAGGTGCATAAGTGTCCGGGAACTGTGGCTCCCCCTTCCCTGACATTTCATCTGCCGGTCATGCATTGCCACTAACACCAGGCCTCCATCTGGTGGCAAACAAGAGCCAAGTTGGCCAGCCACCCCATCTGGGAGAGAAGAGCTGCCTGACTGCTCAATCCACTCCCAACCCTCCCCCATGACCCCAGAATTCTAAGCTCGTTCTCCAACTTGGGTCACCAGCGTTGTGAGAGGTAATACTCACAGCACCTCAGCCCTCTACCCCACCGGGGCAGCCCTTAAATCTGCTCTCTGTTTCAGTATTCCACTGTGACATACCCAGTTTGCAAGATAGTAGCACTAAGTTGCTCACATGTGAGATACTACAGTAGTACTATCTTGCAAGTTAGTATCAGATAATAGTTTTCTCTTGACTAATCCATACCCACACCTGTTGTACAAATGTATTGGTGCTAGAGGCGTGGACAGAAACAACTGTTGATGAATTCATTTGTCAGAGTGCCTACATGTATAAATGTAAAATCTTACATTTATACATTTGGTTACTATGTCAGACCTGATTTATACAACTAGTTAGTCAGGCACTACTACTCCCATTTTCATTCCCAAGCTCCACACTGGTAGCTCTCTCAATGGTTCACTCTGCAGACCTCTTGTCCTGCTCTCATTCACCTGACAGTCCATACACCTCTACATTACAAAGAGCATGTATTTTTACTGAGCAGCTCACAAAAAACATTTGGTTTCATACGTATTTTTTCTTGAACTGCAGCATTTCATTTACACTCCCCCTTCATTGCTCACTCCAGTCCAACTCCACTTGTTCCCTCCAGCCAGGTCTCCCTTACCTCCCACTGCACTAATTGACAGTCCCCTAATGAAAAACAGTACCTTTATTTTATAAAAAAGGTAAGCTTTCCTTCGGACTGTCCAGATCTGCTTCTGTTTACACCACAGTCTCTCTCTCTCTCTCTACATGCTCTTACTTTCACTCAGTCTTCTAGCTTGCTCCTCAAATGTCTCCTTCAGTATTTAAAAAAAAAGGTCACAAAATGAAATTGGCTCATAAAAAAACACAACTGCTAAGGAAAACCGATAAACCTATTACTTTCCTCCTCTTTCACTTAGAGGAACAGTCATTTTCCTTACATAATTATTCAAAACATGACTTATCAGCCAATCAGATTACACATCACCACCATCAGGGACATTAGGACATTGTGGCATCCCTAGCAAATACCTAGTAACCACTCTAAAAAGCAGAGCTACACAAGGAAAACAACCAAAAAGTCTTTGTTATTTTCGGTTATTAAAAAAAAAAAAAACACTCCCACACTTTTAAACAAATCTGCATACACTGCCCAAAAAGTTCCCTATTGCATAAATGAAATATGTGATGAGGTTGTTAGCTAAATTATATATGTTTACTCATGCTGTTTGACCTTGGGCACACCACTCACGGCTTACGTCACTCGTGAAGTTACCCAAGGTGAAACAGCACTATATAAAGGGAATATAACATGGCCTGAATGAATAATCAGATTTATGTTCATGAGAGGCTAATGATATTATAATATCTTATGAGTGCCAAAGCCATAAGTGAGATATCTTAACATTGGCCTTGAATGAAGTTATGTGTTAAGTCCCTCAGAGCCACTCGTTGCTGAAAATGAGTGGTTTCACTCGCCTGCTGCTCGAGAGCGATCAATAATATATATAAAAATAAACTTCTCAGAATGTGCCCATTTCCAGGACATCTACGTGTCAGACACTCCTCATGGAATAAGAGTGCCTCATGCGCAGAGGAAAGGAGCGCTCTGATTGGTCAAGAGTGCTCCCTCGATCTATAATAGATAAATTATCTTCAGTCAGGCCATGTCATGTACTGTTTATACAGATGCTTGGGAATGGGTAAAGTGCTTATGACTTTGAACTGTATCACTAACTTTGATCTTCATTTGCAGTTAAAGTACTGTACTTGTTTGGGATTGGGTTCTAAGATTTACTACTTCTTCTGTTTCAGTCGATGAGCCCCATAAAAATTGAATTTCTTGCTGTTTTTTACTCATTACAAAAACATCTAAAAGGTATCTATAAATGAAACACCCCTCATTTTATAGATATTTTTGTGCTAAAAAAACATTCACTTCATGGTATTAAGTTATCACTTTTCATTTTAAAGTTATTCACATTTGTTTGTCAAAAAAGTGGAAACAAACTGAATTTGTTGTTTTTCACCAATTATAAAAAATCCAAAAGGTATCTACAAATGAAACACAACTCATTTTGTAGTCATTTTTGTGCTGAACAACTTTCACGCTCACAGTACCATGCTATCATTTTTCTTTTTAAAGTTATTCACTTTTGAATATGGTTAATACAGCTACGGAGGCCAAACATTCTAAATCTGAATAAAACAGAATTGAGGGGCTTTTTTATGAAACTGGTATGACTGGTGTGTTGCTAGGCTAATTGGAAAAAAAAAAAAAAACACAGAATTTGTTCAGCTGGCTGCAATTATTTTTATTTAGTCTGACAGCATTGCCGGTTTTGAAATCAGACAGAAACTGCTGCGAGCTGTGAAGCGTGTTTACTAGGTTTCGATATGGAAAGAAAAGGAGGCCACGGCCCAACTAGATTCTTCCCCCCACACATGTGGGTTAATATAAATAAGACTAATTTAGCTTAGCCCAGTTATCAAAATGATTTTTAAAGGTATCGACATTTATAATATCCACCAGTTCTTGAGGTAATAAGTTTCAAAGTCTAGATGCACGTATAGTTATGTAATTATTTCTTTTGTTCAAATTTACTTTCTTAATAATAATCTGTTTGTTATGTGACCTAAGTGTTTTTTTTTGTTTGAACAAATAGAAAGATTACACTGGGCTAACAAAGATGGAGATTGTAGCATTTTATGAGTAAACAAAATATCACCCCTACAATGTCTAGCTTGGAGGGTCTGGAGGCCAGTCACCTCCAACCTCTCAGTATATGATTTATTAATCAACCCAGAGACCACTTTTGTAGCTCTGCATTGAACTCACTCTAATAAAACTATATCACCAATAATGTAGGGAGTCCAGAAGGGAGATCCATAGTCCAAATGGGGCCTAACATGTGATCTATATAGTGGAATCAAACACTCCTTAGTTCTTGTGACAAATGAGCGTTTGATTTGGCTCAACAATGAGTGTGCTAGATTAGTAATTTTCATACAGTGTTCATGTGGAGTTAATTTGTTATTAACACAGATTCCTAAATCTTTCTACTGAAGATGATTTTAACAGGAGATTGTTTATCTTATATATATTCTTTTTTGTTTGTTCTACCGAAATGGAGGACACATTTATCAATATTAAATTCCATGGAATTCAATATTGCCCACTGTTCAATAGAGAATAAATCAGAAATGAAGCATTCTAAATTAGTCTCTGAGTCCACATAACCACCAAGTTTCAAGTCATCAACAAATTTATAGAGCCAATTTCAAGATGAAATTAACATATCACTAATAAATATATAGATTAAACAGTGTAGGTCCCAAAACAGAGCCCTGGGGTACTCCACTAGTGACTAAGCATTGGCTAGATATAGAGTTATTAAAGTTCACAGGTGTCTCCAGATAGGCCATGATATGGTGAGGGGAAGCTGAATTGGTATCATCTAGTGCAGTGGTGGGCAACCTAAGATAATCAAAGGACCACAGGTGCACCCCTCAGACACCCCCAAGGGCCACAAGACCCCATTTACCACAGTCACAAGCCAAAATTATACATCTGAATTAAAAAAAGAGCTATATCTAAAACATTAAGAATGTAATACAGGACTTTAACACGTCAATACACAATAAAGTCTTTTTATTTGATGTATGGATGGATGAGGAGGCCTCTGCTTGATCACTGGGGGCTGCATGCAGCCCGTGGGAAGTGGGTTGCCCACCACTAATCTATTGTGTTGCTGACAGGCTAGCTGTTTTCAAGCCCTGAATTGTAAGCTGATGTACATAAATGGTGCTCAGTCAACCATTCACCTCTTGTATTTTAAACTAATATTTTAATTCAGGAATATAGACCAGTAATCTTTTCCTTTCTTTCTTTTGACTTACACAGTGCAGTCGGCGATGCCCAAGAACACTGTGGTAGCTCCAGTGACTGAATACAGATTTTGACAGACAATGTGATACTTGATATATTTAGTGTTTAATTGCAGTAGCCAGAATAAAATGTAAGTGTTTTTAGGTTCCTTATATTTTATGTTTAGTTATCCCATGTCTGTGCTCATCTTGCTGGTTGAAATCAATGGTATTTTGACCTTTTACACTCTGTCCCATGGGAACTAGGCAAGGCAAGGCAAGTCAAAATTTATTTAAGAGACGCCCAATCCCAGAGGCTCTGGGCGCTGTACAAATTTTTATAAACAGCATTTAAAAGAGAGAACACAAAACATCACAGAATTTTGTACAAAAATAAGAATAAATAACTCCAATAAAATCTCAGACTCTACTATAGCTTCTAATTTATATATCAAAAGCTTGGGAAAAAAGGAGTGTCTTCAAGCTAGCCTTAAAAATATCCACAGTGGGGGCTTCCCTGACCTAAGCTGGCAAGGAGTTCCACAGAACGGGAGCCGCAACACTAAAGGCTCTATCATCAGCTGATGTGAGCCTCATTCTGGGAATGGTCAGGAAGCCACCTCTAGAAGATCGAAGAGGGTGGGTAGAGAGGGCAGGTGGCAGAAGGTCCGGCAGATAACCAGGGCCCCTGCCTGTGTAGGGCCTTAAAGGTGAGAAGACCCACCTTAAAGAGGATTCTCCACCTGACTGGCAGCCAGTGCGATTCACAACACTGGTGTAATATGGCAAAAGTTTTGCTGCCCAGTCAATAACCGGGCAGCTGCATTTTGCACCAGCTGCAGTCTGCAGAGAGATCCCCCTGTGACCCCGAGATAGAGCGCATTACAGTAATCAAGCCTAGATGTGACTAAGGCATGTATCAAGGTAGGGAGGTCCAGAGGCGGAACAAGGGGCTTAATCCTGGCAACTATCACCCAAAAAAGTCAAGCAGCAAATAGTGAATACAGAAACTGGAAGTCTTTGCTTCTCACGTATAGTAGCCCCCTCCCAATAAATATTCAAATGTTACTCAAACATACTGCTACATGGACAGTTTATTAGTTATGTGAATGGCCAAAATGGGTATTTCATATTTATTCATTGATAGTTTACATATATGTTGTGGATGTGCTACTGTTGTTTTTAGCTTAAAAGTATCAGAAACACGGCTCAGTCAGAATGTATGATGGTGTGGGTGAAAATTATAGCTTCCTACGGGAATGAGTTGTGGAGTTTTTTCTTTTTCAGAACAGCTTGTTTCATGTCTACTTTTAACAATAATTCAATGTGTGTATGCAGCTTAGTGATGAGTATGTGCTTGTGCAACTTCATTGATAGGCTGATATTTAATTGCTTATGTTGTTGACTGTGATAAATAGAAATTTTGGCCTTTCACACTCTGTCCCATGGGGAACTACCACCCAAAAAAGTCAAGCAGCAAATAATGTATACAGAAACTGGATGAGCATGGATTAACAGAGTAGTGATAACATGTAACAGACACAGGAGGATTGTGCAATGACTGATTTCAGTATTGATAGCAGAAGGAACATGACTTCTATAAGGAGAGAGGGAAAGCAAAGTAGAAAGAAGGCCACCATCCAACCCCAATTCAACAGCGGAAACCTACCTGGGTCAAAATGTACTACTATAGATCTTCTACTTGAGGGATTACCTAACCTTTATGACCTTTGACACAGAGGAGAGGAAAAAACACCTATGAGGGAGAAACCTCTGGGGAACCAAGGCATTGGTTGCCTTTTCTCCAGGCTTGGGATGAATTAATGACTCACTACTGCAATTTAGAGATCCAGTACATAGGAGATTTTTAGAGAAAGGGCTCCCACTCTATCCCTCTAATTTGAAAGCCGTGGGGGTGATGCGAGTAGAGGCCTCTTCAGCTAAAGGGGAACCCTGTTGCCCTCCCATGTGGTGAGGAGAGCAACGGCAGCTGAAAAGCACTCACCTGATCACCAAGAGAAGACTAGAGGGAGAAGTCAAACCCAGGAAGAGTATGGCCGAGCCCTGGAGGGGTGAGAATAGGAGGATTAAACAGTCTTCACCCATAAGGGGCAGGAAGGACAAGGGAGGGTATAGAGTGGAGACCAGGTGCACCTTAGGCAGCTGTAGAGAGAATAGCTTTTGAAGGTGCTGCGGATGCTGTAGGCCCCACCCTCCAGCAGCTGAAGTCATAAATGCTACATCAAGAGGTGCCATTAGAATGGCCAAAGACTTATTCCAGCGTGGAGGACCTTCTCACCCTAATGGTAGAAAAGAAGGACCCCACCCCTGACAAGGGACCCACCTTCAAGATGTGGACTTCGAGGGAACAGAGCCATGCTAGGTAGAAAGAGGCAGGGATGCGACTGTGAAGGCAGAATTAGGAGTGCAACTGGAAAAACTGAGAACTGCAATAGACAGCATGACTGGTAGTGCATCTGTTTGCACAGAGTAAGTTAAAAAACTGCATGATTGAGTGCAACTGTTAGCACTGAGTATATTTATTTATTTAGTTTTTGTTGGCCGGGTAAGTGCATTAGACAAATTCTGCCTATTTTCAAGCACGACTCAGGGGAAGGGAATACAGATGAATGCCAACTGGCTTTGAACCAGAGACTGCATGAAGTGAAGTGCATCTATTAGAACTGAGGACTGCGAGACAGCATGAGGTGGGGAGCAACTGTTGGCACTGGCATTGATAACTTTCAGTATGGCAAGGTAGTAAGCACCTGAGCAACAATTAGTACTGGTATGAAATGCAGTAGCATGGGGAATCAAATTAGGATGCAGAGTGTTGCTGGAGTGAGTAATTAAACCACTAAATCCAAAGGGAGTGGTTGCTAGGCTATGCGCCAGGTGTAAGCAATTATGGAGCTGAGATGAGCAGGAGACTGCAAATGGTAGAAACAAGAGTGGAGGTAAGCAGGGAGACTGCATTTGATAAGAAAATACAGCAAACACTAGAAGTTGGAGGAGAACTTGCTGAAGCTGTAGAGAATGAATAAATGCTGTTAGGCAATGGCATGCCATGGAATGCAATATCATGGGGGAATCAAACCAGAAAGCAGTGTGCTGCTGAGCTGAGTAGTCAAACCACAGAACCCATTGCCAGGTGTAAGCAATTAAGGAGTTTAAATAAACAGGAGACTGCAATGGTACAAAAACAGTGTAGGTAAGCAGAGGAATTGTGAATGGTACAGAAATACAGTAACCCAAGAGCCTGAATAAGCACAAAGCAAAATAAATGACAAAGGCAGGATGCTGAGAACAAGAACCCCCCCAAAAAGAAACAAAGCAGAGACAAACAGTACTGAGAAGGAAAGCACAGCAGGAATGAGGAGCAAATGCACAACTGCAGCCAGCAGGCAAAAAGCAAAATGTAGACATAAAAGCAGGGGCACAAGGCAGTATAAATCCCCAAAAAGCACAAAGCAGGAGATAAGCATGGGGGGAGGGGGGCACAGAGCTCTGGCAGAGCCTCTAGTCACAGCAAAGAAAGACTGCAGGAAGCTGGCTTAAATAGCTCAGGCAGGGGGCATGGCTAGTTGCTCCCACCCACTGAACTGCAGTCATAGCCTTCGATTCATAATTGACATGCAGTTGTCCAGGTTTTTTTTTTATGCTGCTTTTGAATTTTACACTAGCTGTTAGCATTTTCATGACAACTTAAAATTTTTGATTGAGTCTTTTCACTGCAAACATACAAGTCACTTGTGAATTGTAACAGCAATATACATCAGAATGGGAAATTCAGTTATAAAACAATTGCATACATTTTTATGCCCCTGTTACATACACCTACTGGTAATCCATACACCAGTTAAATGTTGATTATTAGTTAGCATTTTACAGCACTGTATCAAAGGTTGGGTAAGACCAGAAGTGATAGACTATCCCACCGGCAGCACACTTCCATCGGCAGTATGTAGTTTCATGAAAATACCGCTAGTCTGCCTTTCCAGCATTCAGTTCCATGCATACTACTGTAGCAAAAGTTAAGTGTACAGGGACTTATACATAGGGACATCATTGACTATTGCTCATTCCCCAAGGATGACTGCCTACGTTCCTGATGTATTATGAGGAAATCTGCTTCTCATAAGAAAAAGTTTTAGCATGGCCCTTGCACTAGCTTCTAAATGTAGTTAAAAATATTGTGACACAGCTCACAACTTCTGCCAGTATGCTGTGTTTGTTTGTCAGCTGACCTAGATTTACTCCCACTGGTGCTACCAAAGTGCACTCCTAGGATTAATAATATAGTCATTGCTACTTTAGTTTTAAACATACCTTATACCTGCTCCATGCTGAGTGCATTAATTAAAATATAACGGAGTATATAATGTTGCAATGAATCTGTCTACATTCAAAATAATAGAAACATAGAAGCTGTCAACAGAAAAGGACCTCCTGGTCCTCCCAATCTGCCCTAAAGTCCCTACCTACTGTTTTACTGTAGATCCTAACTGATCTCCAGCCTTATCCCCCCCCCCAGCCCTGTTACTAGGGTCCGTATGTGTCTATCCCATGCATGTTTGAAACCTGTTACCATTTCGGTATTCACCACCTCTGCTGGAAGGCTGTTTCAGGTGTCCACCAAACTCTGAAGAAATATTTCCTCACATCCCCTCTAAGTCTCCCCCCCTTCCAGCTTCATATGTTCCCTTGTCCTTGAGCATCTTTCTGTGCAATATGCCACCCTCCAGTATTGATACACTTGAGGTATTTGAATGTCTATCATGTCTCTCCTTTCCTCCAGTGAGTACATATTTGACTCCCTGAGTCTTTCCTCATGGGCTTCTGAAGCAGACCATGCACCACTTTGGTTGCCCTTCTCTGTACCACCTCCACCCAATCAATTCCTTCCTGAGATTGGGCCACCAGAACTGAACACAGTACTCCACGTGTGGGCTCACCGTTGACCTATACAGGGGCAACATACCCCTCCGTATGTACCCCAGTATCCTACTAGCCTTTTCCATTGCCTTATCACACTGCTTTGCTACCTTCAGGTCATCAGATATGATGGCCCACAGATCCCTTTCCTGTTATGTGGTTGATAACACCTCTTCCCCCTAACTGATATGCTGTCCTCAGATTTTTGTGTCCTATATGAATCATTTTACATTTTTTGGCATTGAAGCCCAGTTGCCAAACCCTTGACCAGTCTTACAGCTTTTTAAAATTTTCCTTAGTTTTTTTCACACACACACACACACACACACACACACACACACACACACACACACACACACACACACACACACACACACACACACACACCTCCTGGTGTGTCCACTCTGTAGCAGATTTTTGTGTCATCCATGGACAGGCATACCTTTCCTTCCAGCCCCTCTGCAACAATGTCACCAATAAAGACACTGAAGAGGACCAGTCCCAGTACTGACCCCTGAGGCACCCCATTGGTTACCTTACCCTCCTCAGAGGGTTTTACTATAGCGAGGCAACATTCGCCTCACCAAAATCCCCGACAGTAACCGCAATAATGCAGAGTGGCTAGCCTATGTGAATATGTTGCAAAAAACGTAGTAAAAACATGATCCCACAGGAATAGAGTTATTTCATCTCTTGAAAGCTAACCATTTTTTTTACATTGTAATAATTGGTAAAAGTTGGATCAAGCTGAAAGCAAGAGTGCACCAGTACTGAACTTTTATGTGTTTATACACTGCTGTACTGGGTAATAACAGGACCTTATTGAAAATGATATTTTGTTCCCCAGATGGAACTACCATGTTTAATATTTTATAAACATGTTTAGAAGAAAAATGGGGAAAAAATATTTTATCCCAGCTTGGGTTCTATTAGTAAATAGACATAGAAATAGAATTATGTCCAAATGCACACAATAAGTCATTCACTGAACTGGAATTATATTCTTTTTTTTGTCTTACCATACCATAATTAGACATACAATTTGAAAAAAAAAAATTAATTTATACGTATACAGAATAAATGCTTTGTTTCTATTTTTCAATTTAGACCAACCTTTTATTAAAGATTCTACCTACAACACACATTGATGGCAATCTTTCCTGTTCACCCTTTCATCCCAGTCACTGGGCTTCTCCCTGATCTTACTTCTCCATGAGTACCACATGGCTTGCCCTCCATGGCATGGTGGCAGAGAGTCCCTCGACTTGCCGAGCAATGGATCCGGATCATGTGGGTTCATGGATCACTGGTGTATGGAATGTGGATGACAGTGATCATCTTGCCAGCCAGGCTTGTTTTCAGTTTTCATGTTTCACATATTGTGCCATTTTGGCCATTCCTCTTACAGATGTAGGGATGGGAGTGCAAGGTTACAAAGGGTAGGGATGACTATGTAGAGGGGGACCAGGAAAACGTAGACATCTTGAAGACATACCTTTGTTCAGTGTTCATATAGGAAGGAGAAGGAGACAGGGAGGTACCACAAAAAAAAAGTAGCAGCATTTGAGGGAAGGCAATCGACAGTAGTCCATTCTTGTGTGAAAGAGTCCTGAATGGACTCTAATCTGGAAGTAGACAAAGTGGTAGGACCAGACAAGTTGCATCCAAGGGTATCGAGGGAGCGCAGGGATGGTCTGGCTGCACCTCAGCCAGTCCTATTTAATAGCTCATTGTAAACAGGAGTAGTCCTGGTGGACTGGAGGGTTGAAGGATGTGGTCCCACTACACAAAAGACATTGGTTAGGGGATAGGTGGCAGAGGGTGGTGAGAAACAGACTTCACTCCAAGGAAGGGCAGGTGACCAGTAGTGTACCTCAGTGATCAGTGTTAGAACGGTCCTATTGTATGTCTTTATAACTGACATTGAAGATGAACTGTAATGCAAGGTCTGCCTCTTTGCAGATCGCACCAACATTTTCAATAGGGTGGACACAGGATGGAGGGTATAGCAACCGGGTTTCAATTAGAAAAAAGGTAAAATAATGCACTTGGGAATCAGAAATCCGGGGACAGAGTACAAGATTGCTTGAGTGCCTCTGATAACCAACAAACCAGTAAAGAGACCTGTGGGTAAACCTTTCGGATGACCAAAAGGTGCCCATGTGGTGTGACAAGGCAGTTGGGAGGGCTAGTGAGATGTTTGGGATGCATATGTAGGGGGACCACCAATAAAAAAAGAGGGATGTGGTATTGCCTCTGTATAGATCTATGTTAAGACCCCACGTACAATAATATAACCTGTTCTTGAGATCACAGTACCAGATAGACAGATAGTGGAGGCTGTCCAGGGTGGGAAAGCCATGCGACAACAGCTAAATGTGTTCACTATGTCCACCCTAGGAGAGATGGGAAAGATGGAATATGATAGTGACTTGTAAATAAGGCACAGGAGGGGATTATATTCCAAAGGAAAGGGTGCCCAAGAAATATGGGACATTATATGAAGCAGGAAGGACAAATTCAAGAGTGATGTGAGGAAATACTCCTTACAAAGAGTGGTGTGTGCCTGAAACTCCCTTCTAGTCAAGGCAGTGTGGTTGAAAACAGTTGTGGGGTGAAGCATTGCATGGGATATATACAAGGGAATCTTAGGGTAAAGGTTGTGGGATAACAGACCAGACAACAGTTAGGATCTGTGGTGATACTATAGGCATGGAAAAATGAACTGACTTGGTGAGCCAAGCTGTCCTTATCTGCTGCCAGATGATGTTTATAAAAAGACAACTGATCCATCTGCACTGCTCAAAAACTACAACAAATGTGGGACTTATTTACCACATATGGTTGTAACTCACACTAGCCACCCCCATACTGCCTGCCCTACTAGTATAACCATCATCAGTCACCAAACCCTTTACTCTGTTACACTCGTATCAGAAACCATTGATATTTCTGGAGTCCAAGCACATCAGATGGCAGATTGCTTCATGGCTCAACCACCCTTGCTTTAAAATAAAACTCAATCACTTCCTCTTGAAATTCCCACCCCACCCACATCTGTTTTCAATTATGCACTCGTGTTCTTGTTCCACTATTTATGCTACACAGCATCTTACAGTTTCCCTTGAACATTCTTTTCATGCACATTAATGTATCTATCAACTTCCTTCTCACATCCGTCATCCAGCTTGAACATGTACAGTGCCTTGATCTGATCCTCATAATATCTGCAATGCCTGCCCTAGAAGTTGTCGGCAGAAAAGGACCGCCAGGCCCATCCAGTCTTCCCATTTGCCCTAGCTGTACTAGAGGCCTATGATCCTAGTTGGCCATTGGCTTAGCTATTCCTTCTCTTAGCTATTCCTTCCCATCGGTATGGTTCCCTTATTTCTATCCCATGCATATTTTAATCCCATCACAGTGTGTGCTCCCACCACTTCCTGGAGCAGTCCACTCCATGCATCCACCACCCTCTCAGTGAAATTGAACTTTCTCCCATTTCCCCTTATACAGCCCCCTCCAATCTCATGTCATGTCCCCTTGTTCCAGTACTCTTTATACTGGAAGATGTCTTCCCCTCTCACCTTATTTATGCCCTTGACGTACTTGAATGTCTCAATCGTATCCCCCATTCCCTCCTATCATCCAGTGTATACATATTGAGGTCCTTCAACCTTTCCTCATATGACTTATGCTGTAAATCCTGTACCATCTTAGTCACTCTCCTCTGCATCATCTCTACTCTGTCAATGTACTTACGAAGCTGCAGCCTCTAGAACTGCATGGTGTATTCCAGATGAGGTCTCACCAGTGTTTTGTACAGTGGGACCAATATCTCCCTTCTTTGGTTTATGATACCCCTTCCTATACAACCCAACACTCCAATGGCCTTCCCCACTGCCTTTCCTGTCTGCTTGGTGGCCTTTAGGTCATCTCTGATAATGACCCCTAAATCTCTTTCCTCCTTGGTGACTGCAAGCAGCCCCCCCCATCCTGTAGCTCTCTCTTGGGTTCCTACTCCCCACATGCATGATTTTGCACTTCTTTGCATTAAACCTCAGCTGCCACATCTCCAACTATCTTTCCAACCTTTCTAGGTCTGTTCTCATCCTTGTCACTATCTCTGAAGTATCTACTCTGTTGCAGATCTTGGTATCATCTGCAAACAGGCAAACCTTCTCCTCCAGCCCCTTTGCAATGTTGCTGATAAAGACATTGAAGAGGCCTGGCCCCATAACTGATCCCTGAGGTACCCCACTGGTCACCTCCATATCCTCTGGGCTCCATTTACTACGAACATTTGTGTCCTGTCCCTCAGCCAGTTACTAACCCAGTTCGCCACTTTGCAGCCCATCCCTATAGTACCCATTTTGTTGACCAGCCTTCTATGTGGAACAGTATAGAAGGCTTTGCTGAAATCTACGTAGGCAACATCTACTGCACCACCTTGATCTACTATCTTTGTCACCCAGTCAAAGAACTCGATCAGGTTCGTTGACAGAACCTTCCTGCTGTGAAAGCATGTTGCTTCGGATCCTGTGCCCCTATGGATTCCAGGTATTCCACAATCCATTCCTTAAGGAGTGTCTCTATGATCCTACCCGCTACGGACGTGAGGCTTACTGGCCTGTAATTCCCTGCTTCCTCTTTGCTGACACTCTTGAATCATTTCAGTCACCCTAAGTTACACTGTTTCCAGCACATCCATCTTATATTGCACTAAATCAGTATGGTTATAGTAATCGTGTTATCAATTCCAAATGTAAAATCACATGTAATTGAGATCTTATTCCTTTCATCACGACATATGAAAAAGAGGAACAGAACAATAGTTTAAGCAGAGCACATATATTATCATCTGAGTTGCACTGCACATGAGTAAGGAAAATTAAAAATGTTATGATTCATAAAAATATTTATTATAATGTTAAAATAAGTTTCGATAACATAGGATTAAATAATTGTTGTTTCAGAACATTACATACATTGTGTTTATTTCTTGAGGAATGATACTTTGCATACTAAATTACACTAGCCATTGCAGTCATGTCTCTAGAAGCAGGGCAATATTATGTGGGGAAATCATTTAGAAAATAGCATATAGAGAGAAATAGTAAGTACACCTGACACTAACATTAGGAATATTAGATTGAACTGCGAGCCAAAATGTAGCAGATTAGCAGAGGGAGAATTGCGTTAAGCCTGGTATTTAGACAGTTACATTTTAATTAATGGACTCATTAGGGAGTAGATATCAGGGAATGCATAGAAGTGAGTAAGGTATGTTCAGAACAAAAGGAGCAATGACCACACTATTAATCCTAGGAGTGCACTTTGCTAGCTGCAGCAGGAATAAATGTAGTTCTGCTGACAAAAACAAACAGAATACTAACAGACGTTGAGCTGAGGCAGCATCTTTTTACCTACATTTAGAATGAGTGCAAAAACACAGAGATAGGGTACCATGCTAAAATTATCTTATGATAAACAGATTTCCACATACCACATCAAATAACGCAGGCAGTCATCCTAGAGGAAAGCACAATAAAGAGTCGATGTAGTCCTTATGTAAGTCCCTGCACATTCAACTCTTGCCAGTATACGTGGAACTGGACCCTGGAAAGGCAGATTTGTGGTATTTTCATGAAACTGCATATCGCAGATGGAAGCATGCTGCTGGTGGGATAGTTGCTCACTCCCAGTCTTAACCAGCCTTTGATACAGTGCCGTAACACTTTCTAGGTAATACTCCACCTTTATCTGGTTGATGGTGTACTCTAGGTGTATGTAACAGGGGTATGAAAAGGAATGCAACGCACTCAAATGAAATTTCCATCCTGGGATATACTGCTCTTGCCATTCACATATGATAAGTCGAAA
The DNA here is from genome assembly GCA_016271365.2 of Neoceratodus forsteri. Taxonomy (NCBI): domain Eukaryota; kingdom Metazoa; phylum Chordata; order Ceratodontiformes; family Ceratodontidae; genus Neoceratodus; species Neoceratodus forsteri. Next base: position 1,507,546,279 of record CM057456.1, read on the forward strand.
TAGAAAACTGAGGAACTGCATGAATTAAAAAAATATTAAAGATATTAACTTACCCTGCACTTCCCAGCATGCCTACTAATTGTCTGACTTCATAACTAATATCAAAATCACCACTAGTGAAGAGAGAGCTGCAAATGACTTCATGCTTGGATACTGGAAAATTCACTCTATGCCAGTTTACAAATGATGGGGTAGATTCTCAAAGGGTCAGTGCAAGTCGCACCAAAGGTGACTTGCACCAATTGCTGATGCGCTGGGAACCCTGTGCCCAATTCTCTATTGGGCAGGGTCCTAGCAGACAAGTCCCATGGCTTGTGGCAACCCTAGCAATGCACCAAACAGAGGGTTCACCTGTATAGGTTGCCACAAGCCTGCAGCAGTGTACTGACAAAGGACACAATTGCCCTCCCTCCAGCCCCGATCCCCGACTTATTATATAAAAAGCTCTGATGACCTAGAGGACCCCCACAGCCCTGATCCCTGGTCATATATTGTAAAATGCCCTGGTAGGCTACAGGACACCCCCACCCCAACCTTCAATAAGTATCATAATATCATGCTGGTGGGCTAGAGCACCCACCAAGCCCCGATCCCCCATGTTGCCAAATAAATCATTGGTGGTCCAGTGGATCCCCTGAGCCCAACCCCCATTACATGCATACCCAACATACCCGGTGGTGTAGTGGACACCGGCTACCCCCAGCCTGTACCCAGCCAGTGACTGGCACAGCCCACCACTCACCACCACAGCCAGCCACTGACTGAGCTCTGTATGATTGCACATTGTATACTGTATCCATCTCAGCTTACTTACTCGTGGAATGGTGTGAGAGTTAGGGTTGACAACCCCAAGGCACACCTCCCCCATGCCTGTTCCTAAATTCAGGGTGAGGGTGGGGTGATAAGGTTGGAAAGCAAGGGTGGGGGTTGGGTGTTAGGGTTGGAAACCCTAAGACCGCATTTCCCAACTTTTGTCGCTGGAACCGCAATAGGTGCATTAATGACATTTATTTGCAGAGAATAGATAGATAGATAGATAGATAGATAGATAGATAGATAGATAGATAGATAGATAGATAGATAGATAGATAGATAGATAGATAGATAGATAGATAGATAGATAGATAGATAGATAGATAGATAGATAGATAGATAGATAGATAGATAGATAGATAGATAGATAGATAGATAGATAGATAGATAGATAGATAGATAGATAGATAGATAGATAGATAGATAGATAGATAGATAGATAGATAGATAGATAGATAGATAGATAGATAGATATATAGCAAAAAACTACATTAATGCATCAGTTAGGGTTGTTTCCACAGTGACAAAAGTGTGGAAATGCAATGTTAGGGTTACCATTCCACTACCTCACCCCCCATCCTCAAACCCCTAACTCTGCATCCCCCCATACACACACTCATGCAAGCAGTACAAGACACATTTATCATCATGGTCCAGCAACTGTATGAGTTCTGCTGCCATCAAAATGCCTTGTGGGTACACACGCATGCTTGGAAACCATGAGAGATGGCCCACAGTAAGTATGTTTTTGTTACAAACATCCATAACAAGATTTTAGCAGATGCCTGTATTTCAATTGTTAAGAAACAATGAAACACACAGTATGTTATCTATAGATAGCTGTATTGGAAAGAAGATTTTGGATAACCCTAGCAACAGGCAGTGGATGTTTGCATATGTTTTTCTGAGCAACAGTTGTAACATTGAAAGCTAACCATAACATGGTGCTAATGAGTATTTCCAGGAAATGCAGCAGTATTACAACATGTGAAGGTGCTAGTTTCATACCTGAGCAGTATATGAAAAGTATTATGTATGTGTCAGCCGTGTCTGTTCTGCTACCACGTGCCTATGCAGTTGCAGTGATACCTGCAGCGAGCCAATCGTTGAATTATGACACAAAGATCAATATTTAGAAAGTTTGTACAGATTAAGTTTCACTTTATGATAAAGATATGCCAGCTATAATGTGTCATCATACTGTGCTGGCAGTATAGAGTCGATCATACTGTATTTGTGTTTTATAACAGTGTTATGTGAAAGTAGTACAGTGTTGTGATTATTGTGCTTACAGATGTGACTGACTGGTATAGTGTCTTACGATCTTGCATGTGTCTTCCATGTGTGTGTGTGTGGGGGGGGAATGCAGAGTTAGGGGTTTGAGGATGGGGGCGTGGGGATGGGTTGGTGGGATGGTAACCCTAACATTGCATTTCCACACTTTTGTCATTGTGGAAACAACCCTAACTGATGCAGTAACTGAGATTTTTGCAATGAATTTCCCTTTGTTTTGACAAAGTGTAATATTAATAGTAAATGGTATGTGTTGGTGGGAGCGCAGGACCCTTCGGGCTCCATGCTCCCACCATTCTGCCCATTTTTGCATAATGATATGTGTTTGTGGGAGCGTAGGCCCTCTGGGCCCTACACTCCAACTTACACATAAGCACAGAGTCATACAGCAGCCCTGTAGGGCAAGGAAGCCTTGTAACAATTTGCCCATATCTGGGAAACCATAACAGCTAGCACAAAAATTAAAGTGTGGTTGTAATCATGAGAGTGACTAGTCCCTGCAACATTAAGTCAACCGAATCCATATCGTGCATTGTGTCCGAGATAGGGGCAACAAAAAGCGCTGAGAATACAAAGTCTACGGGTGTAATAGTGGTCCTTGGACATGAAAATGAGCAATTGGAACAGTAAATCGTAAATATCTCAGGAATCGTACAAGGTAGAAAAAAATTTAAACATCATGGGTTTCAGAATCCTTCAACCTAGTTCTGAGCTTAGCCCCCTTTATGGGGGACTAAGAATTTTTGCAATGAAAAGTCTGTATCTCAAACCATTTTCGAGATACGGGCCCGGAAAGGCATCACGGACACTGCAGTGTTATCCTATGGAAAAATTGCTGAACTTTAGAATGCTGTAACTTTGGGCTCCTGTAATGTTTTGTAACCAAACCACCAAAAAGCACATATGTGGGACCAGGGCTTGCCACCCTGCAAATTTCAGCCCAAAAGACCAAACCATTTTGTTGCAGGAGGCTGGCAAAGATTTGTAGTTATTTTGAGCATACTTTCGCAAAATACTTTCATAAATAATGAAAGTTTTGCAAAATAAATCACGAGACTTTCACATTTTCAGAAGTATTTTGCAAAAGTATTTTTCCGAAAAAGTTTAAAAACATATTTCTGGGGGTTTAACCCCCCTCAAAAAAGATATAGCTAGCATCCTCAGGACCAGACTAGGTAAACACAACAATCAGTGTTTACCTAGAGGGTCCCAATTTTAAACGCCAGGCATTTTTCTGCATCACTAACTGATGGCCAACTCACAAAAGTAAAAGGGTAATTTGAGACAGTAAAAAGAGCCTCTCCCGAAAGTTTCATGATTTTTGTTAACTTTTCCCATTGACTATAATGAGAAATTTGTTTTTTGAATAACTTTTGAATGGTTTAATATTTTTTCACCAAATATTCAAAAGCCACATTAGTGACCAAAGCTACATCTTCTGTGAAGTTTTTGGATGAAATGGACAAACCATGCGGTCTGTGTGCTTGAGCAAAGAAACGGGCAAAAAGTCTTTTTTTGTGTGTTTTATGGTGTTCTGTAGCTCCGCAACCGTACATCAGACCGTAACACATCTTGTCAGATCCAGAGACCTATGGTGCCAGACCGTGCATGCAAAATGTCAGGCAAATCCTTCTTATGGTGGCAAAGTTAAGGTGCAAAATTTGAGGTTTTGCATTAAAGTGGCTACTGAATCCTAACTATAGCGGTGCTACCGCGTCACTATAATATTATATATCTCTATATCTCTGTATCTCATATATAGGGTTGGAGAAATGAGCAAAAATGCTGTCTCCTGATTTCCTGATTGGATGAAACACACCACATGATCTTGCATTATCCCACAGCAACCACACGTTTGTACTTCTTTCTATTCCCCCCCCAAAAAAAACAATGTTGGCCATTTTAAAACACATATAATACACTACAGGGCGTTCAATCATGCTTTATTATGCGCATGCCTTGGGTGGTTGAACACACTCAACCTGCAGCCTTGTGATTCACAACCCATGTCAAAGCATACATACTGTATATTAGAGCCTGACAGCTCACCCTGTAGTGGATTATCTGTTTGTTTAAAATGTATTTTTGTACAGGATGCAAACTGATTAGGGTATCACCCCCATTTACAACAGTGTCCTGTGTTACACACAAATACATACAGTAATTGCATAACTTAACACAAAAAACTTAAGACAGCATTCATTAAACACACAATTATACATAATGTGCAAATAGATATCAAGTATTTATACAGGGCATTCTTAAGCTTGGGGAAACTTATCAAAGAGCTTAGTTCTTGTGGTAATGTATTCCAATGAGCTGCTAAACAATTTTGCAGTATAGAATATCTTAATCTATTCTGAGATCTTACCATTGGAATTCTAAAATTCCTTACTATCAATGTTATCTTACTAGGGGGATCTAATGTTACCTATTTAGCAAGTGGTTGAATTCCCTTGATGTAAACCAATTTATGAGACCATAGAAGCCGTAGATACATTTTTCTTGTTTTCTGGTTGTAGCCAGTTTAACTCACTGTAAATATCACCATGGTGGGAACCATATTTTCTGTTTGTTATAAACTTGGCTAATCTGTAATAAATTTGGTTTATTTTATTTAGGAATTTTTTAGTCGAATTCACATACAATAAGATGTGATATTCCAGCACAGGTAGCAGCAATTGTCCCACTATTTTTTTTCTCACTTCTATTTCCAAACATTTCGATACTCGTCTTAATGCCCCCAACCTTTGGTTAACGCTTTTAACCTGCTGGTTAATGTGTTCACTATAAGTCAACCTTTGGTCATCCAAGACCCCCAAGTACTTATCATTTTTAACACTTTTTATAGGGATTCCATCCACTAACCTAAGTTTCAGATCAAAACTCTTTTTAGGAGCTCCAACTGAAAAAAATCATACTTTGAGGTTTTTTACCATTTAATAAAAGACTTGAATTTCCAAACCAGCTTTCCATACTCCCTAAATCCTGCTGGTCTGTGTTCTAAAAATTGTAATTTTCAGCTGCTGCCACTGATATGGTAATCTGCATATAATCTGACTTCACTATTGTTTATAACTGTTGGAAGATCATTTACATAAATATTAATCAAAGGACCTAAAATCAAACCTTGTGGAACACCCCTGTTTATCTCAATTAAGTCTGAGTCTATGGATCCACATATAATGCACTGTTGTCTGTTAGAAAAGTATGATTTAAACCAATATAAAGATTGTTCATGTACCCCTTTATCATCTAACCTCTTCAGCATTATTTAATGTTCCACCAAATTAAATGCTTTACTCAGGTTCATGAACACCACCCCAACCTTCTTGCCCTGGTTCAAAAAAGATGACACCAAGTCATGAAAATCTACTAGGTGGTGCTCGTGGATCTGCCCTCTCTAAATCCATACTGACAGTCAGTAAGCTTTTTGTTTTGTTCCACGTATCCATAGAGCTGCCTATGGACTTGTTTTTCTAGTAGTTTAGATAGTATAGGTAACAAAGTTATTGGCCTATAGTTTGAAGGAGTTATATTATCTCCACCCTTATGAATCTGTATGATTTTCCCCACTTTCCATATATCAGGAACCATAGATTCACACAAACTCCAGTTAAAGAGATAGGTTACCATGAGAGCCAGTATATCTGCAGCTATTTTTAAAAAATACCCTTCAATTCCATCTTTACCGCTGGCCCGGTGGCGCTGAGGGTTGAGGCACTGTACGCCACACCTTGCGCCATGCCAGCAACCCGGGTTAGGGAACAAGCCCAGGTTGTTGGGGGTCGGCAGGGGAGGGAGAGTATAGAGCATCAGGAGGACAGCTTTCCTCTCCCTGGGGTGGGTTCGGGGGCTCCTCGGTGCAGTAGTGACACCCGGTGGAGACCGGGTGTACTGTGCCTGGAACATAAGGGGGAGGAGCACGGCACATGCTTATGGCTTCTCCGTGCAGGCATCACTGCATGTCTGGCTCCTGGTGATAAAACAGTAACAACCTCAGGCTGAGGATAGGAGAAGATGCCTCCAGTCTCGACCACACTCCCACCATCGGGCATTGATTCCAGAGGGGTTCTACGACACCTGCCCGGTGTATTACATTGTAGACAGAGTGCCAGGGCAGATGGCCCCACCTCGGGGGGCTCAGAGCCAGGCAGGGTCCGCCTGGAATGCCGAGCTTCAGACCAGGAGGTAGAGCCGGACTGGAAGGTAGCTGGCGAGAGTTCCTCAGGTCCCAGAGAAAAAAAAATCCATCTTTACCTCCTGCTTTAGAACCATCTAAACTACACATTTCATTTTCCACATCTTTAACCTTAATTTGTCCAAATGTAAATCTATTCAGTTGTTCACTATTAGACTATCATTTAATAACTGAGATATAGAAATATCTGAAGTCCTCTGGTTTGGTTTACTTGTATTTAAATCTGGTAATTGTGAATAATACAAATTAAGTAATCTTGATGCTTCCACTGGGTCCACCACCAAAATGCTATCATTCAAAAATGTTATTGGGGTCCTAGTTCCTATAGGATTTTGTAATTTTGCTACACATTTCCAGATTTTTTTTTTAGGATCTGTTGCAACACTAATATTCTTTATAAAATAGCTTCTTTTAGTCCTTTTGACTTCTTTTTTACATTGTTTTCTCCAAAGTTTAAACTGATTCCAGACCTCTTCTATTTTTGTTTTTCATGCCTTTTTCCACAATTGGTTTCTTGTTCTCAAGTGAGTTTTTAACTTATCTGTTAGCCATTAAGTGTCTTATTTTCTTTTTTTTTTTTTGGAGTTTTGGAGCATGTTGCTGGATTATTTCATCCAGATTTTTGATAAATTCTTTAACTACAAAATTAATTTCAGGGATTAACATTATTCAATCGCACCTAAGGTTCATTAGGCTATCCCTAAAAGCTTTGATTTTAAAGTTCTTAAGGTCTGTGAACCAGTAAGATTCTGATGCAATTTTGGTTGAAAACTGAATATCTAAACTACACTTAATAGGATTATGATCACCTATATTCATAGGCATTATTTCCCAAGCTAATACTTTTATTTTCTGGGAAATGAAAACCAAATCTAGAACTGAACCTGTTTTGTATTTAGAACATCTAGTTGGACTTAAAATAATCTGTTCTAGTCCTAGAGTTTCTAAACTTGATTTTAACTTTAAACCTCTATCTTGGGACCAATCAGCATTAAAATCACCTATTAGGATTGCCTTTTGCCCCTGAATTTTATCTAATAGAATTTCTGATATAATATCAAAATACTTCATCCTTGTTTTTGGTGGTGCATAAAAAACTGCTACCATAGTTTTTAATGTTAACAATTCCACCACCAAACTTTCAATTCCCTTAATTGACTCAGATAATATAGTTCTATAAGGACCCAGGGTAGCCTTAATATAGAGCATTACACCCCCACCCTTTATCTACTCTTTGCTGTGGATATCCACTTAATTGAATTTCATTATCTGAAATTCCTTGATGTAACCAAGTTTCAGAAATTGCCAAAATATCTGTTTTTCCTTCTTCCACCCATACCCTATATTCATCTATTTTATTTACTAGGCTCTGCACATTTTCATGAATTACAACTAACCCCCTATCTTTCTTTATTACCCTCTCCTTGCCCTAAGGTAAACCTTTGTTTAAAATAAAATGACCCAAGTCATTTTCCCTTCATTCATAAATTAATTACATCTTCTCACTATAGGAGTTTCTTCTAACTGCGACATACCCCTTAGTGCTTCGATGTTCCACTCTTTGTTCTGATCATTACTTCTTGACATTTGTTCCCCTGAAAGCACCAAATATCCCAAGCATTACCACCCTAGATAATATTTACTAAATGCATCCTGTATTTCTATACTTTCATTAAATATACAAACTATCAAGGTTTCAAACAACTAACTACTAAAACACATTCAACTTACTAACTACTTCCTACCACATTTTCTCTCTCTGAGTGGTGCTCTCACCACTCAGTCCATTTGCACCACGGTGCTCGCGCCCGTGGGCAGGGAAGGCTTTTATGCTATACAGTGCCCCCGAAAAGAGTTACTTGACTGGTCTGCCGCTGGACCCCCTCAATCACCAGAATAGCAGATACAGTCTCAGGTGCAAGCAATTAATGCAACACAATGTCCCACAGTAAAAGAATTGTAGTAATGTCCCGGAATTATGGAGTGCAGACCTGGTAAAAACTTTTTATTGCTGGCAGTCTCCCTGTCAGCTCCTGCAGCTCTCACCTGCAGCTGATGTTCCCCCCAGACCTCCAAATTGTGCTTATTGGCATAGTCAGGTGGCACGGGCCTTTATGTGATACAGTACCCCCACCCCTGAAACCGGTTACTCGACTGGTCTGCCGCCAGACCCCTTCAATCACCGTAATAGCAGATACAGTCTCAGGTGCAAGCAGTTAGTGCAACACAATGTCCCACAGTAAAAGAATTGCAATAATGTCCCAGAATTAAGGAGTGCAGACCTGGTAAAAACCTTTTATTGCTGGCAGTCTCCCTTTCGGCTCCTGCAGCCGATGTTCCCTCGGGACCTCCAAATTGTGCTTACTGGCAAAGTCGGGCAGCGCAGGCTTTTATGTGATACAGTGCTCCCGGCCCCAAAACTGGTTACTTGACTGGTCCACCGCTGGACCCCCTCCATCACCGGAATAGCAGATACAGTCTCAGGTGCAAGCAGTTAATGCAACACAATGTCCCACAGTAAAAGAATTGCAGTATTGTCCTGGAATTAAGGAGTGCAGACCTGGTAAATACTTCTTATTGCTGGCGGTCTCCTTGTCAGCTCCTGCAGCTCACCTGCAGCTGATGTTCCCCCGGGACCTCCAAATTGTGCTTACTGACAAAGTCGGGCGGCGTGGGCCTTTATGTGATACAGTGCCTCTGCCCCCAAAACTGGTTACTCAACTAGTCTACCGCCGGACCCCCTCAATCACCAGAATAGTAGATACAGTCTCAGGTGCAAGCAGTTAGTGCAACACAATGTCCCACAGTAAAAGAATTGCAGTAATGTAAAAAATTAGGGAGTACAGACCTGGTAAAAACTTATTGCTGGCAGTCTCCCTGTTACATGTCTGTCTGTCTATCTAGCTAGCTATCTAGATATCTAGCTATCTATTTATCTATCTCTCTAGGATATTTCATGGCCCTAATGAAAATATCACTGATATCTTTCCGAAGTATAGTTTGACCTTATGACATCAAGGCCCAGATATTCAAAACTTTGCACCCAGTGTAAACCATTGCACGTAAAATATGCATGGCTTGTGCACTGTCCCATATCCAATGGGATGCAGAGCACATGCTAAATTTGTTTGCATATGCATGTAGAGAAAAGTATGCAGCATGCAAAAGCAGGGACAGGACCATGCATACTGGCACAGCACGATATTCAGCATGTTAGCCCAGTGCAAAGAGGGTTAGCACAGGCTACTTAGTGCCATGCAATTACAGCCTGTAAGAATGCTGACTTAAAACAGGGCAAACCCCAGAGATGAGGGGAGACACTGCAGACCATAGTGCAAGATGGTGCTCCGAGGAGCACACAGTGTATCTGCCGCAGCAGGCCATACAGGAAAAGGAGAGGGCTGATGCCCAACCTTGGCCCATACATAGGTTGCACAGGTGAATGCTGTACACAGACAGTACTGTCCAGGAGTCGCATATGAAGTCTTCAGTGGTGACTAGCTTGTGGCTTATGGAGGATGAGTGTGGGGACAGTGTAATCCAGCCCAGGCTCAAGTACAGGCTCAACTGACCAATGCAAAAAAAAAAAAATAATCTGCACAAAGGAACTTCTCAATAAATACAGGAACCATAACTCTATATATCAAAGATTTATTTTAAATACTACAACTGTTGAGAACACACTTTCCCCTAGCACTTTGACCTCTACAGGTCTTCTTAAGGGGCTCATGCTCAGGCAACTGTGTGAGCTGCTGCATGACCAGCTCTGGACAGATACCCAGCATAGCCTGCATTGTCTGTTGAGTTGCACGTGATGGCTTCAGTGTGTTTTCTGGCCACCAGAACATTCCAGATACCAGTGGAGGACACCACTGGCATCTCGCTGTCAGACACCTCTTGCCTGTTGGGCGTGTTTTTAGATGCTCTGCTGGACCATGCTGGTGAGTTTATTATATTCCCCAGCACCTCAGTGGATGAAAACAGCAACCATGCAGCAGTTCCATCAAGCTGAGGACCTCCCAGCTGTTCTCGGTGCCATTAACTGCACCCATGTTGCCATCTGGGTACCCACCAGTGATGGGGTGGAGGTGTATCACAGTAGGAAGGGGTACCACCACATTAGTTGATGGGTGGTGTATGATGCAACAGGGTGCATCATCAATGTCCTGGCATGGTACTCCAGCAGCACCCACAATGCTTTCATATGGCACAATTCCATCTTGTGCTAGAGGTTCGAAAGTGGGAACATCGTTAGTGTCCACCTCGTTGGTGAGTATAGCCCACAGGCCCCCCCCCCCCGAGGCCCCATATGGGACATGAGTTAGAACCCTGTATAGACAATAGTTTCTGGATATACTAGGGTCTGTGGATGTACTGGATGGACCAGTGGTTGTTACCTGTCATCACTGTCCATGTGTCTATGCTGCTATATGTCACTAACCTATGCCCTTTACTTTTACAGAGGATAATGTCTATCCCCTATGCCCCTGGCTTCTCACGCCTGTCTTCCTCCTCATATCTGTTGCAGAAGACAGGTACAATGCAACACATATAGCCACATGCAAAATCACCAAGCATGTGTTTGGAATGCTCAAGATGCAGTTTTATTGCCTTGACCATTTTGGTGGTGCTCTAAATTATACTCCTAAGAAGGCCTGTGCCATATTCCTTGCCTGTTGCATACTTAAGCAATAAGGCACAACAGGGTGTGGGTTATTGGGGATTTACCTACACCTTGTGTGGTGTGTCACGAGGTGCAGTCGAGTGACTTAACCACACTAGAAGTGGGTAAATCACCAAATAACTCACACCCTGGAGTGCCTTATTGTGATTATACAATGGACCCATATGTAAAATAAATGTAAAATGTGTTTAACTATGTTTTTTATAAATGCCAATCCTCAGCCGTGGGTTATGCAGGATTTACCCACAGTCATGTGACATGTTTTGACCAATGAGGTTACAGGAATTTCACACACCATTGTATAATACACAACATGGCATTCAACCATGAGATATGCATGCCATCCACAGAGAAATAGTCTGCATTGGGTACAGGGCCAGACGACCAGGGGATACTAGAGCAGTTCAACAAGCATGATCTCAGAATGGACAGGAGGGCACAGGAGTACAGGGACTGAATCACAAGAGATATTTATGGACATGGTAGGCGAGTACAGACCACACAAGAAACTGTAGTATGGTTAAGCAACGTATTATCAAACAACAACAAGAACAGTGCAAACAGCACAGTAGGCTAGGCAGTGAGGTAACAAAACATGCGTAAAACAAATGCAATGCTACTGGGCAATGGGGGGGTGCAAACAGAGCACACAAACATTCATCAATGTAAGCGAGTGGTCCCAAGGGGTGTCAGAGATACATGCCATCCAGGCAGGGGCAGTGGGTGAATGGCATAACAGACTCACCATGCATTGGGTAGCACATGGGGTACACACAAAAACAGGCCATGTGGGGGGTGACCCCCACATGTATAGTATTGGAGCCCACTCAAGAGGGAGCAATCTTAGTCCTGGTTCTCTCAAATGGAGATGGAGAGGATCACAGATGTAGAAGTGGGTAGCCATCTGGGAACTAGCGACCATCGAACAGTATGGTTCACAATAAACACAGCAATAGAGTCAAGCCATACAAAGGCAAAAGTACTTGACTTTAGGAGGGCTGACTTTGCCAAAATGGGTGAGTGCCTAAGGAATTCACTAGCAAATGGGCAGGAAGGAGGTGGAAGAACAATGGGGAATAATAAAACTGCCATCACAGAGGTAACAAGCCTTTGTGTGAAGCAAATTAACAAATGAAATGATGTAAGAAACCACTATGGTTCTCAAAGGAAGTGGCAGTGAAGGGTCAAGAGAAAAAGAAAGCATTCAGGAAGTACAAGGAATCACAGAAGGAGCAGGACAGAGAACTGTATCAGTTAAAACAAAAGGAAGCTGGGAAGGCAGTCAGAACAGCAAAGGCCCAAACCAAGGAAAAGATGGCCAACTCAGTTAAGAAGGGGGATAAAACCTTTTATAGGCACATCAGGGAACGAAGCAAGACCAAGGGAGGGTTAGTGAGGCTTAATAAAGAGGAGGGAGGGTGGGCAGAGGGTGACTGAAAAGGCAGAGATACTAAACATATTTTTGCTCAGTATTTACAAAGGCAGTGGGGGAGGTACCCAAAACAAACAGTAGAAACACTCTGGATACAGAAGTTGATACCAGCCCATTTACAGAAGAAAGGGTTCTGAAAGAACTCTTAAAACTGAAGGTGGACAAAGCAAAGGCCTGATGGGATTCATCCCAGAATTCTAAAAGAACTAAGGGTAGAACTAGTGACACCACTGACTACCCTCTTTAACAAATCATGGGAGGATGGGGTGGTACCCGAGGACTGGAGAAAGGCACATGTGATTCCCCTTCACAAAAGTGGGAGCAAGGCAGAAGCAGAAAACTATAGACCTGTTAGTTTAACCTCAGTGGTAGGGAAAATGATGGAATCACTTCTGAATGAAAGAATTGTAGAGTATCTAGAGGCCAGAGGGGCTCAGGACCCAAGGCAACATGGATTCACAACGGGAAGGTCATGCCAGACAAATCTGATAGATTTGTTTGACTGGGTGACCAAAGTAGTAGATCAGGGAGGTGCTGTGGACATGGCCTACCTAGACTTTAGCAAGGCATTTGACACAGTCCCACACAAAAGATTAATATACAAGTTAGCCAGCCTGGGAGTGGGTCCCAAGATGACAGCCTGGGTAAAGAATTGGCTGGAGAATGGGACAGAGAGTAATGGTAAATGGAGTCCACTCTGAAGAAAAGGGGGTTACTAGTGGGGTACCGCAGGGTTCAGTATTCGGACCGGTCCTCTTCAAGGTCTTTATAGCGACATTGCAGAGGACTGGAAGGAAAGATGTCTCTTTGCAGATGACAAAGATCTGCAGCAGAGTTGATGCACAAGGGGGTGGAAAGGATGAGAAGGACTTGGCAAGGTTAGAGGAATGGTCAAATGTATGGCAGCTTAGATTCAATGCTAAGAAGTGCAAGGTAATGCACCTGGGAAACAAAAACCCAGGGGAAGAGTACACAATGGGGGGTGAGATGCTAACAACAAAAATGGAAAGGGACCTGGGGTAGTCATATCAGATGACCTAAAGGTGGGCAAGCAATGCAAGAGGGCAGCAAGGAGGGCTGGGAGGATACTGGGATGCACAGGGAGAGGCATCACCAGTAGAAAACAGGAAGTTATTATCCCTCTGTACAGACAGTTGGTGAGACCCCATCTGGAGTACTGCATGCAGTTCTGGAGACCCAATCTCTGCAAAGACAGACAGGATGGAGGCTGTCCAGAGGAGGGCAACTAAAATGGTGCAGGGTCTGCACCGGAAGACATATGAAGAGACTTAAGGAACTGAATATGTATAGCCTCGAGGAAAGGAGGGAGAGAGGGGACATGATAGAAACTTTCAAGTATCTCAAGGGAATCAAAGTCCAAGAGGGTAGCATCTTTCAAAAAAAGAGGTGTGCAAGAACAAGGGGGCACAATTTGAAGATAGAAGGGGGGCGGCTCAGAGGTGATTTAAGGAAGTATTTTTTCACAGAGAGGTTGTGGATGCATGGAACGGCCTTCGGAGGAGGTTGTGTGGAGTCAAAAACAGTGGTGGAATTCAAGCATGCATGGGACAGTCATAAGGCAATTCTAGGGGGTGGGGGTAGGAAGAAGTAGGCTGCTGGTTAACTAGGATCTGCAGCTTATCTATTAGGTAGGGAAATGGGCAGACTGGGTGGGCCAAGCGGTCCTTATCTGCCGTCAAAATCTATGTTTCTATGTTATGTTTCTATGTTTCTATATCCACCATCCAGGCTGGGTGGGGGCAATACTACAGGCCATTCATGCCAGGGTTGAGATAGCCTGTATGGTGGGGGAATGATCTCAGCCATGGTATGGGGGATGAGTGTGGGAACAGTGTAACCCACCCCTGGCAGCAGCCCTGCAGGATACTGCCCCAGGGAGGGGTAAGTCATGACCTGGTGTGTGCAGTGTCCTTGGTGTACTGGGCATTCTCTTCCCAGCACTATGTGGTGTCAATGTACACCATGGTGTCTATTGTGGTGTAGCACTACTCCAACTCGACAGGCAACCATGGCTGCAAGCTCTCACAGTGGCATACAGACTGTGTAGGACTGTCATGTGCTCTGTGTGCTGTGCCTCCGTCTGCTGCTCAGCACACTACATGTCCCCAAACAGCATTTGGTTTAGGAGTGTCAGCTCCTGCTAAACAGCATTTTGTGCCTCCACAACAGACTGCAGCAGCTAAAGGTTCTCAGCCGCATCCCGCTGTCATCAGGGATTGTCCAGTGAGGCAGGGTGGGACTGCACCAGTGGCCATTATATGGGCTATGGTTGAACCGCTCTAAGTGCGGCGGCCCATGGTGGCTGCTGCAAGCTGGCTGTGGCCAGTCCAGTGCAATGGGTGTAGGGCAGCAGGGCCATGGCTGTGCCACTGGAAACATCATGGGGAGGTGCAGCGGTGGCTGGCCCTGCAGTATTGGCCAGGAGTGGTGGGGTACCGACCATGGTGTGGGTGGGGTCCTGGGGTGGCACAACAGTAACTGTCAGGGAGAGTGGTGGTCTGCACCCCTGTGACCACTGAGCCCTGGGATAACTTGGGAACTCTAACAACCAACTGGCATAAAAAATGGACTCTACACAGACTTCAGTTCCCTAATGACCCATTACAGAAATCAAACGAGCACACTCCACTTTTTTTTCTACAGGTTATCAGTTTTTGAATATGCATATCTTGTAAATATATCATTCCTTACAGTGCAAAAGGGCATTATTATTCATATTGTGATTTATACTGTTTATTCCTACATATTCATTAATGTGTATTTACACAAATTATGTGTAAGAGCTGTATTGACGCTGGTATGTATGTATGTATGAATGAATATACAGCATGCCTGTATAACATACATTATTTTTCCCTTTACTTCATCTCTTCCCTCCCCTTCAGACATACATTTCCTCCTGACTCCACTGTGCCCTGGGCTGTATCTCATGGCATTAGAGGATTATCTGACACCTGCCAGTAGCAATCCTGTCATAAAACCTAACATCTCCTTTATGAATATTTTTTATTTCTGTAAGAAGATACATCCTGGAAGGTGGCGAATTCTGGCTTTATAGCAGACTCACAGATCATATGGGATAGATGAAACGGGTAGCTAGGGTCAAACAGGATTATAAGATGCCTATGAAGGGGGCGCAGGAGGTAACCATGGAGAATAACAGCAGGCTTAGTGGATGAAAGCCTTTATCTGTACAGAACCATTTATGCATCTGTGTATTTTTATAAGGTAGCACTGTCCGATGTATAAAAGAATGATGTTTTTGTAAAACTACTGTTCCCTAAAGAAGGATGCTGGTAGACCTGAAAACCAGTGTACTGAACAGTATTTATTTTCTTTTTTTTTTTTGTTGGTCATTTGTTTGTTTTGTTTTTTTAAGTTTAAATTTGTCAGCTGAGAGATACCCACTGGCCTAAATATTAATGTATCTATATAATATGTTCATTTAAAGTATTTCATAGTGTGTGGGTTTGCAATATATGATTTTGGAGTAAATTTGGCTGTCCTGGGGGTTGGGTAAGGGTTGCAGTAGTTGACTGCAGAGTGGATTTGTCTGTCCGGGGGGTGTATTTGATTCTGTGGGCCATTTGGGATTAATTATGTCAGGGGGGATGGGGTTGTGTACTTGTAAAGTAAATTTTGTATAGTGGTTTTGATTGCTTAGCATGTAGTTGTTTCTGTTTTGTTTTGTTTTTGTTTTTTTAACTCTGAAGGGGTATGTAATTGTGTTTGAGCTGCATAATAATCCTTAACCCTGAAGGGTTATTTAGGCACTGCATACTGTATAGGGCAAGATACCTTAATGTGACTAGGTTTCAACCAATCAAGAGGCAGGATTGGTCAGACTCCATTTCTCAGGGTTAATAACAGACCCTTTTCTGTACATAGGGAACAAAGTGTCCCTGATCATTGTGGGGGTGAAAACTACCAAGTGGGGCTATGGGAACAACAGAGGCCCTGAATATTTACTTTGTGTTAGTGTGCAGCCAGGAAGTTAGGTGTCATGGCTGGCTGGGTTGGATGTTAGGTGAGAGGTGCAGACAGGACAGGAGGCAGTGCATATTACAACAGAAGTTCTAAATAAGTATCTAGAGGATGTGAATCTGGTAAAATTTCCAGAATCTAAATGGTATACACCAAAAATTAATCATGGGGTTAAAAGGTGTTCTGGCATGGACCCTAGCTGACAATTTTCATAAGGTTCTTATGGCTAGGGGTAGTTTTAGAGCACTAGAAAACAACCAGTGTCACCCCCTCCCCAATTCAAGAAAATGGAACGGTCAGGTCTAGGTAACTACAATCCTATGAGACTTACCTCAGAGCTTGGCAAGATGTCAGGTAATCGTAAAATATATGGTTGTTCAGTGCTCGAGGAGAATGGGCAGTCCTCTAGCATTCAACATGGTTTTACAAAGGGAAGATCCTGCTGAACTGACCTGATTACCTTCTTTGAGAAGGTAACAAGGGAGACATGTAGGGGCTAGTTAGTAGAAGTAGTCTATCTGAATTTAAGTGAGGCCTTTGGCACTGTACTGTATAGAAAAGGGTAGAAAGTAGTGCAATATGGCATCCAAAACATGTACAGGAGATGAAGAGCAACTTGGATGGCATGTAAAACAGGAAGCTGTGATAGACTGGTCATGATTCAGAGTAGTGGGATGTTCTCAGTGGAGTGCACCAGGCATTGGTGCTGGGTCTTTTGTTCTTTAACATATTCATTAATGACCAGAAGGATGGGTCAGCAGCAGACTGCTGATGTCACTAATATGGCAAGAAAACTTGGCACAGCAGGGGGTGGTACTACAGAGGGACTAGAGATGTTGTGAATTTTTAATCCGCCAAATAAATTGGTGTAAATCTGCGAAAATGTGGAGTTTGCAAAATTTCTGAATTCCACAGTAGATGCAACAACTTCACTAGTGAATTTTTATTTTTTTTTTAAATTAATAATCTTCACAAAACCTCCCCAAGATTGCCAACCAAAAATGATAAAAAAAAAACATGACACCCCTTTCTCACCACCGCAACCCCCACTGGCGCCCTTCTCCATCCCCCCCACCCCTAGCCGGTGAAATGCTGCTCTGCACTTGAAAAAGTAATCCCTTCCCCCCCCAACCACGTGCCAAACACATTTCCCCTGCTTCCCCCTGCCCAAGTTCTGCTGTCTTTATTAATCAGAACAGAAACTCCCACAAACCCCATCCAACCTCCCTTCTGGTCCCCACCACCCTCCTCCCCCACCAGAACCCACAAAATCAACCAGAAATTGAACCCCCAGTGCAAAGTGTCTGCTCTGTTCAGTGTCCATCTGGTAATGATGTGAATGAATGAGTGGTGACAATGCCTTTGCGCCTAGTAAAACTTGGTTGGCTGAAAATTCAAACAATTATCCCAACCTTCAGGAATATTCAAAATATTCAAATTTTTCAGGCAAGAGAAGAGAAGACTGAGAGGGGACATGATCATGGTTTTCCAAATGCACAGAGAACAACAACATTTGAAACAACTTATCCAGCAAGGTGTAAAAGTTAACACCAGTCAGGTTTTCCAAGCAGACCAAAACAGATTCCTGGGAAAGAATTGCAGTTCCGCAGTTATCACCGTTCAGTGCACAAAATCCTCAATTTCTTGCATTTATGTAATTTTTGACTGAAATTGTATAAAAATATTAAAATTCTCAAGTCAGTCTACTCAAATATGCTAGCAATTTAGCACACAGACTTGGATTTGGCCAAAGCAATACAGTGTGAGGTGAGAAGGGGTCCAATATGACTGCTCTCATGATAATTAACTTCCCTGCTTTGGTTTCAAACTCCTCTGGATATGCATACGTACACTTGAGGACTTAAAATCTGTGTTGAAGCAGACTATCAGAAACCTTTTTTGCTGCACAGAGACAAACAATAGTTGTGAGAAAAGGTGCAAATTGCCCCATTCACCTAAATGAAGCATTAATTACAATGCTTGCCTTTGAGTGAGAGGGTAGATTTTCCTTGTATACATACTTCCATTATGAATGGATTTTGATTCAGATGTGCAAGGAGTTTGGATGACCCTACGGATTATAAACTTGAATATGCTTCTGAAGGGGTTGGTGACAGTGATTCATTACTTGATAATCTGCCACAACTACGTGCTCACATACAAAGCCTACAAACTTTTTTTTTTTTTTTTTTAAAAAGATGCTGATAAAACAGGTTAAATATATTTAAACATTTACACTTGTAACCCCCCCTACAAAAGGGGGTTCCCGAAAAGTCTTCCCAGAGCTCACCTAATTGCTCACTGCCAGGCTGGTGTCCTGCGTTTTAGCAGTTTAGATGTGATTGCAAGTGAGCGCCTTTAAAGCCTCCATGTACTGTCTCTAAGTGCTGCCTGATTGCAGATATAATTAGTTTACAGGAGGGTCTGGGTGTTTCCCTGTTCGAGTCCCGCCCGTGCTGCTGAATAATTGCTCCATTTCTGCCATCGCTAATTGTGCAGAGGGAGCCTTGCTGAAAGATGCAACTAATTGCTGGTAATCATTTAGAGTAATAAGGATAATGTGGTTTATTCCAATCTGCCTTATTTGCAACAAGGACTGTTCTGTTTAGCTTCACCATTTTGGTCCTGAACTGCCGAATTGGACCAATCAGTACTCTGGGACTCAAATGGAGCCAACATCTGAAGGCAATATGTGGAGCAAGACTCTGGGAATTGTAGTTTTGGATTGTTGGTGCCTTTTTACACCAAAAGTGGGAGCTGTTACTGTGACTGACAGCTGAACTGACCAACTGAACTAGGGTTACCACCTTTTAAGAAGCCCAAAGTGGGATATTCTTACTGAAACATGATTTTTCGCAGGACAGTACGTAACATCGACCAATGCAACAGACTTGTTTTCTCTCTATAATCAGAATTAAGGCTAAGTGCAGTAGTTTCCTAGTTGCTTCTATTGTTTCTAATTATTTTAAGGTGTTTTAGTTAAGGTATTGTAGCTGTCTGCAACATTTAGTGAAAAATTAGAAAATACTTTTTCTACTGTAAAATCAGGACATTTAGTATTTTCCTTTTTTTTTGCAGGACACAGATGCCCAAATCAGGACTGTCCTGCGAAAATCAGGACAGGTGGTAACCCTAAACTGAACCTTTTGGATTTGAAGGAAATCCCCTGAATTGTCTGCTAGCAGGCCATATCCAAGTTGGAAGCTGAGAGAGCAACAGCTTGGAGAGTTCGAGCAGCCGTTTTGCACAGTAGTTCATGCGGGAGAACTGTGGAAGGCCTGCCTTCTGGCCTGCTTGTCTGTTTTCTGCCCTGAGAGGGAAAACAGGAGTATTTTCAGACTAATTCCATTTTGTGAAGAACAAAGAAGCCACTGAAGTGTATCTAGGCTCAACCTTTACAATACCGAAGATTTTGCTAAACACGATTGGCCTGTCAGGAACTTCAGCTACCTTTGGGCTCCTGGGTTTGAGCAGTGGCTTTGCGATCGGGATCAAGGAGCCATTTGCCTGGTACAGTAATCCTTCTTTACATATAAATGTGCTGTGTACTGAAGGGGTGTCACGATCTGATTTTCCCCTTGCTTGAACTGTGTGCTGCTGGCTTTTACATATAAATGTGTTGTGTATTTAAGGGGGGTTGCAATCTGGTTTTCCCCAAGTTAAACTGCGTGCTGAGGGATGGAAGTTGTGCCCAGCTTGAATTGGACTGAATCCACTGCTATTTAATGCAGCTAGGACCTGCCATGAGGGCTCTGTTACCATACCCTGCTGCACAGAAAAGATCCATCGATGAGACCTGCCAGGGGATCAGCCCCCTGTTCCCTGCCTGAACAGGAACAACATTGCAGTGAATCGTGTGGGCCCTGCTTCTTCTGTCAATCCAGAAACCTCATCTACTGTCTCGACCATCATCCATCCTGTGTCCAGTTCTGGGTATCATGAGTAACCATCAGGGTAGCTCCCTGCAACCTATAGTTAAATCAAAAGTGTGTCATCTGATTATTTCTTTCCTTCTGTATGAACTGAGCCCTCTGGCTCCAGATTACAATTAGGGTGTCGTGCATGTTTCTTTTCTTCACAGGACCCCAACCAGCTGCAACACCGGCCTTCCCCAGGCAACGGTCCTGGCTAGCCAATTTTTCATCTCCCGAGTACCCAGAGAATGTAACTGCTGTGGGGACTCTGAATGCCCACACCATAGAGTAAATGATAGAGTATTCAAACAAATTACCTTGGTTGTGCCCCTCCTGTGTTACTACCCCCTGAATAAATCAGATCTACTCTTTCTGCAATTTACGTAGACTGTGGTGTCAGTTTGTGCCCAAGATACTGTATTGTTGCTTTTTGGTCTGCCTAACCTTGTTTTACAGGGGGTCCCAAGAGCCAAGCTGGAAAAACCTGTCCTGGGGGTAAGTGCTAATTGTATGTGTATTTGCAAAGCATATCAGGGGTATTGTGAAGGTAAATAGTGTGTACTGTGTAGGCCATTAGGGGAAAAAAGGGGGGTCACAGTGTTCCAGAGGGCTGTGGCCTGGTTAGCTTGATCAATACCAACCCTGACTTTTGAATGGAGACACCTGTCACCGAACCTAGGCCCCTTAACCTGCTACTAGCCAAGCAGGCAGGGGTAGTAGCCCTTGGGATTGCGCCACCTAGGGGTTACACACTGAAACCCAAGTAAAACAAAACTGCCATGTATTCAAGACTATTGTATGATGTAGTGAAAAGCTATTGGTATGATTTAATACTTTTATCATAGGAATTTAAAGTGTTTGTGCTTACAGTGCTGATTGAAAACAGCAATTTGAACAAAATAAGCAGCTTTCTTTTAACTAGAACTATTAGTCAACAGGCACCCCAGTTATCTGTATATTTTTTTTTTCTTGTACCAAAGTAAGAAGTTATTAGACAGGCTTCGTTATTTATCATCTAGAAACAGGCAAAATATGTTGTTTCAGGATTTATTCAATACTCACAGACTGTGAATTATTAAATAAAATCTGGTTAGCACTGCATGAATTAGATGCCTTGCCACATAATGACTAATTTGCAATTCTTTTCAAAACACAAACCTTTATTCATATTGAAAGCATATACAAGTGGCAATACATTTATCTAATAACTTATGTGATCAATACATACTGCAGCAAATAGTAAAAGATTTATTAGGGAGCACGGGGGAATGTATAGTGACCCCCCGCAATTTTCCCACAATTTCTGCAAGGGTCTCTGCATTTTTTGGTAACACTTCCCTCAATTTTTCAGTGGCCCTGGTTATCGGGTGGCAAAAAAAGGCTTAACATTTTCAAAAACTGAGACTTTTGCATTATTTTTGTACCTCTGTAACTTTGCCTCCCCTGAACTGATCTACATGGAATTTACACGATCAAGGGTTCTTGGACACAGAGGCTGTGCTTTCTAAATTTCATGCAAATCAGTTGAAAGGGGGCAAAGTTATTAATGTGCAATGGTGGCTGTAAAATTCACAGATAAAAAGGATATAAGCCTCAGTATACATTCTGTTGGCTGGCCAAGGGAATTGCAACAACAACTACCAGATCTCAAATCTCCTCAGCACTTAAATATATGCATTTCCCATAATGCACAGCAGCCAAATCCCAAACATCAAACAGCAGAAAAACAGATGATTCCACAGTTTACATAACTAAGTCAGCCAGAATGAGCACATATTCTTAAATGTTGATCACATCCGTATGTAATCAGTAATTGTTCACTGTTGCAGTCACAATATAAAAAAATTCAGCCTGTTCAGCATGTAGTTTCTCCAGTCAGGTGCAACCCCTTTCTCTTCCCCATGGTAGGAACCTTAATATCCTCCCGGAACCTTTGTAATTTTGCACTTTAAAATTACTTTTACGCAAATGTAACATGGGAAGAGAAACATAAAAAGAACACTGAACCCTTTCTCTTCCCCATGTTACAAGTGAATAAACCCACTCCAGAGTGTGTGTCTACTGGGGATTAATGTATGGTTGGGTGGTTGAAACCAGTCTGCCTTTGGCCTCGTGGTCCAACCCCCCCCCCAGCCATGCATTAATCCCCAGTAGACCCACGCTTTGTCATGAGTTAATCCTTACATAGTCACTGCTACAATACAGTTAATGTATTCAAATTGGGTATAGTAATTGTATCGCAGCAGGTAGGGTTGGGTGAAATTCAACATCTACCAGCAGAATTCTGGTGAAATAAAAATTCTGCTTCCATGCAATGTTATGACATTTCTGCAACTTTTCAAAATGTTGTCAAATTTTAATTTTCTGTTATGTCTGTCTACATTTAACACTACCCATTCAAATTTCACTCTTTGTGACATGTTTGAAATCCTCTACCATATGTATATCTGTCCCAAGTGTCATATCTCTAGCTTTAAAAGAGTCTGTGTTATAAGCAGCAAAACATTCACAAATCTATTAATGAAATTATGCAAGAAACTGAAATTGTAAGCCCTGTAACTGTAAACTAGAGAACATAATGTCACTAAGTTTGGCTGGTTCAACAATCCTAGAAAGTTGTCTGTGTCAACTGTCTGACCTCTTCCATAAAGGATGGCCAAAAATTATAAAACATCAATACTAACACTGAATTTCATGAGTTTTTGTGAAACGTGGAATTTTGTGATAATTTTGCGAAAGCTACATCCATAAATATTGCTAATCCATATGCCTGACCACAGAGTAAGAAGAAAAAGACCAGGTATGGTGGTATTAAGGATGCATTTATAGGGTATTCTGTAGTACAAGTAGTAGAAGAGTTGGAGGGGCATTGCAGGACCACAGTGCTAGTGCAGGCAAGGTGACTTACTTGCCTGCATTACAAAATGGGTGTAATCTACAGCCAGTCAGCAGACAGAGTGACTAGCTAGCTCCTAGACAGGGGACGGTTGTCTTCACTGGGATATGGAAAATAAGTTCTTAGGACATGAGATAATTTATAGAATTAAGGATGTTCGTAAGGAGAATGATATCCAGAGGGATCTTCTCCAAGATCTTCATGGCCCTGGGACTTGTGTAGAAAAAAACAGTGGGCAATAAGGCAAGCTAATTCTTGCCAACAGTCTATTGAGGGCCTTCTTATGCTAGCCAGCTAGAGGGCATTTTGGGTCAAGAAATGCCTGTGTTCACAGGAAGGGCTGCTGTTGAGCCAACTGGGAGGTGGTTCTGGTCATATCAATGGACAGGACACTCGAGAAGACTTAAACTGAAGATAGGAAAGGCAGTTAGTGCAGGGGGCCACCAGTGTCAGCAGACAGATGTACAGGTTTATCAAGGGAAGGAGAACAAAGTTAGGCAGCACATGAATAGCAGACTCAGCAGGAGCAAGGAAGAATGGCAAGATAATATTAGGAGGCAGTATAGCGCAGTGGTTTAAGGCTCTGGGCTGCAAAAACTGGTGACATCCAGCAGACCAGACCAGAGTTTGAATCCCACAGCTTCCACTTGCATACTGTGTGACCCTGAGCAGTCACTTAACTTCCCTGTGCTCCCAGGTCGCACCTGTAAAAAAGCTTTCAGCTTAGTGTGCTACTCCTGCTTAAACTAAAAAAAAAAAAAAAAAAAATCAGACCACGAGAATCCCTTCCATTGGCTCTGCTTCTTCCCTTCTCACTCTGAAATCTCTCTTCAGTGACTCCTCTATTCACTCCAGCAGTTGTTTCTGACTTCTGACATTGGGGTGGACTTCTGTCACCTACCTGCCACCCCACACTGACAGTGGCATGGCCCCTCTCCACCAGCCCATCAGTTACTTTCCCTAATCTTCATATTACTGTTTTGTTGCTCACTATTAAATGCCTTTTGGCTTTTCCACAGATTACTGCAAGGTATTTAATTTATTGCAATTTATTCTTTAAGTTTTTCTTATAAACTGCATAATTTGCTGTACTTATTTTGATATTGATTTATTTTTGTACTTTGCAACTGTTTTGTTGTCTTCTCTTTCCCTCCCCCAGTACACATCTGGAAAAGAGCCGATAGCAGCTCAGTATGACTTCCCTGGTTGAACTTTCAATATAAATAAACACACAAACAAATATGAGAATCCCAGTCAGCAAACTGGCAAGCTGCATTACCTGATGCACTTAGAAGTCCAGGACTCAGAAGTATTCATAAAGGCTTAATGGAGAATTAAAATTATTGTAGCACTATGAAGGAGGAAGACCAACTGTTTGGAAGGGATAGGTCTAGTAAGAAAAGATATAGGCCCAGATATTCAAACTGCACCCAAAAAGTGCGCAATAGCAGGAGCAAGCACAAGTCTATTGCGCCCATGTGCAAGAGACGTGATATTCAAAATTGGAGCAGGCCAAACTGCGCCTACAGCCGACGACTGAATATCGCACTACCTGCGCCATAGCTCAACTAGGGAGGGGAAGCTGAGCAGATCTGATGCACCATAGCGCAACAAGGGATGTTCAGCTGAGCAGTCCAGAGGTGCCATAGCGCAACCAGGGATGCCCCCAGCAGCAGAGCAATGTAACTGCACAACCAGGGAGGTAGGGGCCCACCACCCATGCCACAGATGGGCACAGGAACACAGCAGAACAGACATCGTCCCCCTCACACCCCATGCACTGCCCAACTGGGGGAGGGCTGGAATTACCACTGGCCCGTGGAGACAAGTAAACAACCCACAGCAGGGCCATGGTGCCCCATCACACCTACCAGCAAGCTGTGACTGGCACACAAGGAGGGCTGACCACCCCGTGCCACACAATCCCCCCAATGCAGAGCACACCTTGCACCGTGACCCCCAGACACCCCCCCATGAGCAGTGACCACCACTGCAGGAAACCTCATGCATGCCATCACCCCCACTGTAACACTGCAACCCTGTGCACCACAGAACCATGCAAGCCAGCCCCACCACGAGCACCCATCAACAGGTGGCAGCACACAGCAATGCAACAACAGCAGACAGTGCCACCACGCACAGTCCCCCGAGGTTACGGCTGAGAGACCAACCATGCATCGGCACATGAGGTACCCCACAAGGGACAGGCCATGCCCATGACACCACCACCAGTGGTACAGCACCCTGCACAGTAGTCCAATGACACACCCTGACCCACCACTGGTCACAACAGCCAGCACAGCCACCCACAGTGGTGTGTGGAAGCATGCACCACACCGGATGCCACACAGTGTATGGACAGACACCCACCCATACCCAAGGGCACAACAACACAGGGACGCAGTGGTGGGACAACCAAGCCCCCCATTGTGGGCCCACGTAAACTGTGTACACACAACCCGCAGTCCTCCATGGCACTGGAGTGCCAGCCACCCTGTGCAGGCACTGTGGACCCGTACACCACCATCAGTCACCTGGAGCACAAGTCACAGACAGTGGGGCACATCCCCTGCAACACACAAGGCACAGCATGGAGATGGGACAACAACTGTGGTGCCCACAGTGCCACCCCGAGGCAGGCATGCACCACACCAGTGACAAGAGGCAACCCAGCAATGTGACGGGTACAGTGGCTGCCCTGCAGGGACTGCCACCATTGACATGCCAGTGGACCGTGCAGATCACAGACATGCATGTGTATCAGCTGCACAGGCCATGGACGGGCCGATGGGTGCGCCATGGACACAGAGCATGCACCATGGACCACTGCACACAGTCATCCAGTGCACAGGGAACACCACACACACACACACACACACACACACACACACACACACACACACACACACACACACACACACACACACACCACAGACCCTGACTGATAGCTACCCCCACACCATAGTCACCTCCACACGGACACACACACATACCCGTGACCACACCACCCCTGACGCCATGCACACCACTGCAGCTGAGCACCTATAGCCCGCTGCAAATCAGAGACCACCACAGTATTCATATCAAAATTAAATGTATTGAAAAAATATAAATCAACTATATACAATATTACAAGAACTATATACAATATAACATATGAACTATATACAAGGTTGGGGGGGCACAAACAAGGTGGGGATGGGTACAGGGCAGGGGTGAACAAATGGGACGAGAAAGGAGGGTTGTGAGGGTGGGTCCAGGGGGTAGGGGAAAACTGGGACCAATCTATCCCTAGCGGGAGCATCTCTCCCTGCTCTGGCTCCTCCGGGCCCTGTGCCTCCTCAGGACCCCTGTTTCATCTATGCATCGCAGGATGTCCAGTGATGCCCTTGCCACCACCAATATCTCCCGCAGTGCCTCCCAGATCTCACAAAGCTGGCAGGTACCTAGGACAAGGGAGCACAGTCAATAGGTGTGAATGCACAACCCCATATAGCCCACCCACTGTACATAGCATACGGCCGTGGGACATACCACTGTGATGGTGTGTGACCACCCGCAGTGTTCACATCCACAGGACCTGCCCACCCAGGCGCATACACCCATGCGGAATGCTGCACACAACCACTGGCCAAGTCACGCCCAGCACCGCCGTGGCCCTTTAGTGACATGGCTATGTGGTGCAAAGGCAGTGGCACAACCATGTACCTGGTGCACATATGGACCACCATTGACGCACTCCCAGACATGCATTGCCACTGGACAATGTTGACTAGCAAGTCGCGTGCATGGCAGTGGTGTCGATGGATGGTGGCCATGCCCCGCTGCCCACCCTGTCACACAGCATGCAATAGTAATCATGGATGTATGGCACTCACCTTCATCGGGCTGGTCAGGTGATCGGTGAGGGCCCTCGCCCCGCCTGGCTGCACCATCCTCCTCCCACTGCCACTCTTCCCACACATGGCAGCACTCCTCTGGGCCTGTGGGGCAAACAAGGAGAGAGGAACATCAGTACAATCCCGAAGCAAAGTCCCCCTGCCCCCAGGTGTGTGCCCTCCCACCCAGCCAGACCCACCCACCCCACACCCTGTGAACACCACCACAGCCAACCCCGGATAGTCCCTCCCCTATGTGCTGGACACATACAACACTGTTACCCATATGGATGATAAGTGTGTTGACAGAACCCCTACCTGGCCATGGCACCGTGCCCCTCCTGGCACATGCCCGCAGGTGTGCCAGTAGCTCCGGCTCCCTCCTCCACAGGTCCCCGTAGCAGTGCTTGCACTGCTCTGCACTCCTCTCCCATCCAGTGGCCTCCTCCAGGGCAGTGGCCACCTCCTGCCACACCTGGGTCCTGGCCCTGTCCAGGGGCACCTCCCCAAACAGAGGCCCATGGTGTGGCTTCACAATGGCCACCAGGTTGGCCAATTCAATAGCAGACCACTGGGCTGCCCTTCTGTGTACCATTCTTGGTTTTCTATATGGCAATATGGCGCTCTGCAGTGCGGCTCCCCACGTGCAGTTGCTGCACGGTACAGCGCTGCCATTCCCAGCGCGATAGAGGTGCACCCATGCCTGATGCATGGTGCCTAGGGGGAAAAGGTCGGGCACAGGGTCAAGGGTCTCTGGCGCATGGACACGCACAGCGCCATTGGAACACAATGCATATAGCACGATTGGCTGCCTGTGTGCCAGCGCCATAGCGGCCTACCGTGCAGTTGGCCCACTGCACCTATGATGGCCCAGTGCCACAGCGCCATGTAGTGACCATTGCTATAGTGCCACTGGCACAATGGTGGCCATGCCCTGCATTGCCTACCATGCACAGCACATCAGCGCAGCAGACGCCTGTGTCAGCAACCCGGGCATGCGCAGTGAGGTGTGTACTATGCATGTCACAGAACTGCACCATTGGCTCAGCACGTTCAACACAATTGCACAAAGTTCAACAGCGCAATATTCAGCCGTCATATGCAAATGATCTAATCAGCCATTCAATGGCGCAGCACTGCAATCTGCATCTACTTAAAGTTGCTCCTCGCCTCATTTGCATGGGTTGCGTTATAAAAGTGCGACATTGTGCTGCAGTGGCCATAGTCTGTTACTGCAGTCTATTGGTGAGTTGCATGCTGTTTGGGAGTTTGGACTGTGGATTTAGGGACATGCATGGGACTGCACAGTCACAGGTAACAACTGCCATTCTTACAGGCTACATAATGACCGAGCAGGTTGTTGGAGAGGAGGAACACAGTGGTGGGAGGAGGAGGAGGCCTAACTTTACAAAGGCCGAAACCGAGGCCCTGTTCGAGGCTTACCTGGATCAGGAGCCACTTCTCAGTGGACGGCGGAGAACACTCAGGCCCATGCTGCTGCATGAGAGGTGGCACATGCTGTGAACCTCGCATGGCAGCCACCAGCGCTCCGTGCAGGAGTGTAAGAAAAGATGGGCACGGACAGGAGGAGGATAAAGGAGAAGGTGGCTGCCATCAGGGCAGCATGTGCTGCAACAGGTGGGGGACAGCCGGAGGTGGTACAGCTGACCCCACAGGAGGAGAGGTTTGCTGGAAGCATGCAGTGCAGTGCCATTGAGGGTGTTCCAGGTGGTGGCTTCCAGACGGGTGGTGGCCCATCACTGAATGGTAAGTCATGGTCCGTCTATGGGGGGGACAGGGTAGGTCACATGCAGTAACGCGACTGCTTTCCCTTACAGATCCTGAGTCTGCATTGGTCAGCAGTGGTGGGCCTGTTCACTGAGGACAGTCAGCTGGAGTTGGAGAAGGGCCCATCCACCTCCACAGGTATACGTGGAGCATTGCGACAGTGGGGCCACCTGGCTGTCCGCACTGATGTCATTGTAACAGGTGTGGAGGAAGCCCTACCTGTGTCCCAGCATGCTGGCATCCACAGATACCAGCATGCTGTGACTGTGGCTGGTGCAGAGTCCATCACTGGTGATGATGACGCTACCATAATGGGCAGTGACATGTGTGTGCCACGGGATGGCCACACAGCAGGACAATTCGCTCCCATGGCTGTGGGTGGTGCTGCCATGGAGGCCTGTGTGTCAGCACAGTCCCAGCCTGTGCCTGTCAGCACCAGTGGGGCAGCACTGGCATCTGTTCAGGACAGTGGGACTGTTGCGGCCACTGCGGTGGCACTACTGAGCCCTGGGGAGTGGCAGCTGGAGGGGCAGCATCAGCAGTCAGCCAATGGGCTTGGGGGTACAGGGTTCAGTGGCAGCATCTGTGCACCACCTGTGGACATGCCCAGACCTGGTCCTGGTGCACAGCACCCACCCTCAAGGGGTGCTGATCATCGGAGCCATGCATACCCTGAGGGACAGGATGCTGAGGAGGCAGAAGACCTCTTGGATGAGCACACCCGCCTACTGCAAGCATCAGTCCAGCAGCAGATGCAGCTTGCGACATCCGTGGATGCACTGAGTGTGGCTCTGGAGTGGGCAGAGGAGCGTCGAAGCAGGGACACCGCTCTGATCCTGGCAGGGATGGACTGTTTGCAGGAGGATGTGACCGCTGCCATTGACAAGCATGCACAGGCATTCACTGCTGTCATGGCCACAATGGGCACACGGTCAGGTGCCCATGCATCATGGACACCATGCAGTGCACTATCCACACCCCCTTTCCCGGCGCTGTGCGACTCCCACCCTGTTGACCCCGGGTTCAACTGTGGGCATCCCGAGCATTTCTGGCGCAGGCATGTTCGGTGTGCTGCAGACCCCTGTGTGAGCACGGTCATGTTCACGCAGTGGAGCCCCTGGGGGACCATCGGTGCCACCCCATGAGGCCAGTGGTCAGCCTGTCAGTGCTGGAAGGTCTTGGCAGGGCCGCCCACGCATCCGTGGTGGCCGGACCACTGTGTCAAGTGACTGACCTGTCTCCCAGTGCGGCTACTGTCTGGTGCTGCCCTGTGTGCATTGTGTGTTTCAGTGGGCAGTGCACAGGTGGGTACCCAGCCCTGCATGTGGACACAGTCCACCTGCACACCCTCCCGGCTGCTATCCACAGTTGCGTGTGCATGATGATGCCTGCACTGTGCACCAATGTGCAATGGTGTTCAGCATCTGACACACATGCACATGGACAGGCAGTGGGTGTGGTGGCCTGTGGACATGTGTGTTGCTAAGGTTGGCATTCTGGGTCAGTGTGCCTCCTGCCCTCTGTGCACATTTGTTGCGTTGTGTGTGCATGTGTGTGTGTGTCCACGTGGCATGTTAATCCTCACTCATCCCTGGTTGTGCATGTGCTTCTGTGTCCCGCCACTTCCCTTGATGGCATGCACCCCTGGTGTGTGTCCATGTGTGTGTTTGTGGGTTGTGCCTTAGCCACTGGTGGTAGCACATGGCCCCATGACTTACCTGGGTTGGCTGAAGTGCTCCTCTGTGATGGTGTCCTAGTGCAACTGTGCCAGCCAGATCAGTCAGGGGTCCCGTCGGCCAAGGGGGGACTGCCCATCACCATCATCACCGGCGTCCTCATCGTCCCCATCGCTGTCCCCTTCTGACCTGTATGGCTATCCCACATTCATTGGCCATGTTGTGCAGGATGCAACAGGCCAGGAATAGCCCGCAGGCCTTTGAAGGGCTGTACTGTAGGGCACTGCCAGAGGTGTCCAGGCAATGGAAATGTGCCTTCAGCATCCCGAACACCTGCTCGATGACATTACATGTGGTGGCATGTGCCTCATTGTAGCATTGCTGTGATGGGGTCACAGGCCGCCGGTAGGGTGTGAGCAGCCAGGGACGGAGTGGGTATCCACTCTCACCTGTGTATAGAGGGCGGAGGTTAGTTTGGTGATCAGCATCACCCTGCCCCAGGCTGTGTAGGCCACTACCCATGTCACCTCTGGCCATGCCCTCCCAGGCCCTATGATTGTCCATGTGGTTTGCATACTCACTCACTGGGTGTCCAGTGGGGATGTCCCCACTCAAATCAGTGGCACAGTGCCGACTGGTGCCAGTTGAATGAATCGTGTGCTCCCCCAGGGTGCATGGCACAGACATTGATTATGTGCCCCCTGGCATCACACACCACCTGGCAGTTGATGCTGGCATAGCCCTTGCGATTGATGTATGCAGCCCTCTTGGGACCAGGTGGTGTGCAAATGGCCACATGGGTGCAGTCTATTGCCCCTAGCACACTAGGCATACGTGCTACTCTGTGGAACTCCTGTATGTTTGCTGTGCGCTCCGCTGCTGTGCTGGGGAAATGGATGTACTCCGCAGCATGTGGCAGCAGTGCGCTGAGGAACTGGGTGAGGTGGTGTGACGTGGCCAACTAGTTATGCCTGTGGTGTCCCCAGTTGGTCTCTGGAAGGTACCCGTGGCGAGTAAGCACATGCAGGCTATTACCTTAGTCTCCACTGACAGGGCATGGCTCCATCATGTGGGTGCCTGCATCACATCACTGCACAGCTCACAGAGCCGCCTCAGAATTGCCCTATTCAGGCAGTACCGGCCCACAATTACAGTATCAGTGTACAGCTCAAAGCTGGTGCAGGCTCGGTACTGCCTGTTGGGGGCATACCGCCGCCGACGGGCCCTTCCACAGCCAAGCCCCCCTGCCGGCCACCTTCTCACCCCCCTCATAACAGCCTCCATCTGGAAGGTGGCACTGGTCATGTCCCTGGCTTGTGTTCACCCCCCCTGGCAGCTGTTGCTGTATTCCCCCCGCTGTCCTCCCTGCTACTTCCCCTGCACCGGGAACACCTGCCTATGCTGGCCTCTGTGCTGTGTGGCACTTCCCCCTTCTGCACTAGCTGCGGATCCCCACACCTTCCCTGTGCCTGGGTGTTCAGAGTGCCCTTTCCCTGGCCTGCCCTGTTTGTCCCTCCTGCCCTGTCTGTCTGCCTAGGGTTCTGCCTCATGTGGCTTCCCTGTAGCATTCTTGCACCTCTCCCTTGCTCCTTTTTATTTTGGCTCATTTCCACTATGGCGCAACGTCCGCTTGTTCCCCTATTGCGCATAGCACAAGTCATGGAATATCACACTGCACCATTTATGCATGGTTCTTCCCCCTTCAGTTGCGCATGCCTTCATTATCATTGCGCTGTTGCACAGCACGATTTCAGGGGCGAAACTGCCTCCTGCTGAATATCGCAGAATGGCGCAATATCGGACTTGCGCAGGTGCAACCCTATTGTGCATGACTCAACTCTTTTGAATATCTGGGCCATAGGGGGCTCTTTTTTAATTGAGGGTGTCACTGTGACAAACAGTGAGGCTATCATGGGACAAGCAGTTTCACTGAGCCATCTGTTCATGCTCAGAGAAATAAGTAGCGACCAAAATATTGTAATCACCCAGGAAGGAACTACAGGACTGCAAACAGGTCAGATAATCAGATGCACTAATGATACACTTTGTGAATGTTTAGATTCCACAAGTGGAATTCTTGTAGATTTACCTATTATACTTGCAAGATGTTTTTAAGAAATGTTGCCAATTAGTAATTTGTAGTATTCAACTGTAAATTTAAAACCACGCAACCACATTTTTCCAGCTTTGTTAGAATCCAATACCCACTGTCAATGGGTAAAAATGTAAATTCCAGATCTACAGTACATCTACAATAGCAGTGGAGTCACAAACATCCACATTTTTAGAAACTTTTGAAATATAAGATTATAAACTCATGTAACTTAAAAATTAGTTGACCAAAAGCGCCCCACATATAGCAGCTTCTAAGATCCTTATGAAAGGTAATGTCCAGCACCAAAAGTGGCAAAGATATAAGCATAGACATATTGTTTACGAAATGTCCTAAATAAATTAAAATGCCAGACTGATCCCATACACTGCAAGTTAAAAACTACTCATCCAAATACCAAGATACTGAACATGTCTTTAGAACACTTGGAGTACTACACCCTCATATCCTGTACATTTTGTTTCCTTGGCAGCAGACAACTCTGTGTAGCTGTTGGTGATGTATGGGTTTGCTCTAGTTTATTTTCACTGTTCAAATTAGTCTCCTCTGAATGACTTGAGGAGCTCCATTTTCTGGTTGAACTCTCATTGTCCTGGAGAGCTGCATTAGCATATGAGAAGGTGACATGTCAGCAACCTTTAGGCTCCACAGTGTGTCTGTCTACTTAATCAGAGTTCAACACAAAAAAAAAACTGCAACAAAGCATGAAATATCACAGTTGCCTGCAATTAGCTTGGCAGACTGTCTTCAGTCATAATGCAGTTTTTTTTCCCTTTAAACTGCATTCAATGTGTGTGTTTCTGGAAGGTGTTTTCTTAAGATATTTGTACTTTCAGCATGGAGATACTTGGTGTAAATGGATGCTGTGACATGTTCTTATATACTAATGCAGCTCTCAGGGCCAATGAGATTTCAACAGCCAGAAAATGGAGACCCCCCAGGATAGCTACAGGGGACTAGTATGAACAGTGACAACCAATAAAAGAAAACACATATGTCCCCAACAGCTACATGAAGAGTTGTCTGTTGACATGGAAACACATTTTACAAGATATGAGGGTGTAGTATTCTTTAACTGCAAGTATGCATGTCAATGTGAAGGTTTCTAGTTAAAGGATTGTCAGAGTTATGACCAAATCAGCAAATTCCATGGACTTTCACAAAATTCAAATTTTCATTCAAAATTCATCCTCAATAGGAGCATTTGCTAATTTTGCCCAGCCCTATTGGCAGCAGAGACAGACAGGATGGACCCCGAGACCTTTCCGTCATCACAAAACTACATTACTATGCGTGCATAGTTACATTGCAAGCTTAAAAGATGGGACTGCAAAGCCTGGCCTACCTCCCAAAGGCATTTATGCAGAAAGGCTAACCTGTGATACTTCCTGTCAGTTTGAAGGAATAGCTGCTTGAAATTCCTGGCTGTGATATAAATGATGTCGCAAAAAATCCAGTATGGGCCCGAGGTAATGTGACAATTCATTTCCATGACGGAGATTTTTAAATGTTACAAACTTTTAAACATACAAAGTAAGAAAAGAATTAGGCTTTAAAGGTGATAGGAAATTATGTTTGCACAGCTAAGTGTCCTCCCATTTTTCTTTCCATGAAAGTTAGGTATTCTGATATCATTTGACCTATTTTTGATAAACAATCTAGCTTGGGGTGCCCACAGACCTACGTAGAAGTCCACTCTACTTAGTAGATACCCCTCTTTTCATATTTCTAAAACATTCCACAACATCAGTTACACCATGCCATACTATTCATCCGAATGATCTGGAATGATGTCACTGATATAGAATGTTTAGGTAGAATGACAAGAGAGAGCAGCAACTGCTGAGGATAGTAGGATCCACGGCAGTTACAAATGCAAACAAAATTAAATTATTAGTTTGAAATAAAAAGTCAAAACATATCAGAATATTGGGCCGATGATAAAAGAAACAGAAGGACATCCTAAAGTGCATAAAAACCGTTAAATATCACGTTTAAGTCTGTTGGGCCAGCAATGAGGCCCTACCTTGAACAAATGCTAATCCCTGTCATTCCCCCCCCCCCAAATGTATAGTCCCAATGATCATGATCTTAATGAAAAAGAAAAACTGAACTAGGAAAGCTTAGATCTTTGAATGGTCTCCCTGAATAACCACTGAGAACCCCACCAAGGCTAAGGATCAAACACGAAACTTAAGAATGGAGCAATGACTTACCAGTGTGTTAAGCAACTGCAAATGTCCTCTCAACCTAATTTACTCTCCATCTCTGTAATGTGCACATGACTGAATCGTGAGTTCTTTTTATAATTCAAGACCTGTGTCAGCTAAACATGTGACATATACAGAACACCAAACTATACCATCATAAGTAGGCCTGGTGTTGCTTGCACAGCCCATCCTCCACCCACTGCAAAACATGCAGTGAGAAATAAATTCTAATAGCAGTGCAAAGTGCAAAGGACAGTTGTACATGTAAGTCACTACATACAAATGCTATAAGGCAGACAACCTGCTAAATTACAATCTCAGTGTGTTTGACTGTGCTAAACACTATCAAACATAAAATAAATCTAGAAACAAACAAGTGGTGATGCATCAGTGTGTGGGCTGCAGATTGAACAAATGGTTTATTTTAAATGGAAGCCGAATATAGAAAAACATTTCTATTTTCATCAAACACACAAGATAATCCTTTTCTTCCATTATGTGAATCAACATATAAAAATTGCACCTACTAAGAGAGATCAAAGTGTACGTGATTCTTAACAGGTGTTGTGAATCTTTCTGAAATGGAACTCAGTGAACCCATTCAGCTTATTAGATCTGCTGAAAGAAACCTAGTCACCAATTTAGTATTAATAGTATATATCCCCAATTATTTTTTCTACAATCTGAATGCAGGGTAAGCTTGCTGATGCAATGTCACACATGGCGAGGTCTGCCCCACTCTTCCACTTCCCATAATTCCCAACTGTAGATAACTTTTATGAATTCAGTATGTAAAGCTCTATTATGCTTGAATCTAAACAAGAGTGCTATATTGAACACCTTTTTATCTAAACTATTCAGACTGTTGCTCACTCAGTCAAATCAATTATTAGGGGTCTGCAGATATCTTTCTCCAAATATTTAAAACATAGAAACAGACCATGATGGCAGAAAAAGACCAGAGGTCCATCCAGTCTGCTCATATTCCTTATAATCCCTGGAACCTACTGCTCCTCCAGGGTATTAGCCCTTCCCATCCTATCTCCATTCTCATCCTTGGTCTTGTCTCCCAGGGCAACCACTATGCCCTTCATTCTGACCCAGGCCAGCTTGAATCCTCTGGCTGTATTCGCACCCACCACCTCAGTTGACAGACTATTCCAAGGTTCCACCACCCTTTCTGTAAAGAAGTACATTTCCTCATGTCCCTCCTGAACCTCCCTTCTGTTAATTTCCACTCGTGACCATGTGACCTCAAGTTGGTATTCAGGGTAAATAATTCCCCACAGTTTACCTTGTTAATTCATTTAAGGAACTTGAAGGTCTCTATTATATCTACCCTCTCCCTTCTGGTTTCCAGTGAGTACATAGTGCCTTGAGGCACTCCTCAAAGGATTTGCCTGCCTGCCCTGAATCATTTTTATTACTCTGCACTTCACTGTCTCCAACGTGTCCTTGTCCTTTCTGAGGTGAGGACTCCAGAATTGGGCACAGTACTCCAGGTGAGGCCTCACCAGGGATCTGTATAGGGAAAGTATTACCTGTTTTCTTCTGCTATCAGTACCCCTCCCGATACATCCCAGCATCCTGTTAGCCATGCTATAGGCCTTGTTGCACTGGCTCATTTGTTTAAGGGAGTTACTGATGATTAACTCCTAGATCACGTTCCTCTTCTGTAGTGCTAAATCTCACCCTGCCCATCCAGTACTCTGTCTTGGGTTCCTTTTCCCTAGGTGCATTACCATACACTTTTTGGCATTACATTTTAACTGATCGATGTTTGACAACCCTCTAATTTGTTTAGGTCCCTCTGCATATTCCATATTCTCTCACTATATTTGGCCAAATATTCAGTATACGGGAGCCAAATATTGGCTACTTGGTATGCTATATTTGTTATTCGGGTTTAAGTTGTTCACCCTCCCATCCCAGTACTAGGTTGGCTGCCCCTTATCTCAGTACTTGTTTTGTAAGCAACCACCCCTCATAGCCCTCAGCTCAACCTTCCTCCCATCCATCCTGGTGAAGTAAAGTGAGTGCAGAACAGGAACTAGTAAGATAGAAAAATTAAGTGTTCTGGCATAGCCTGCATCCAGAAATACTTACATCCCCACCCTTGTATGAATTCCCACCCTCTCAGCTCAACCCACTAGATCAAATATTTCCCCTATCCCTCCTCCCCTTAGGAAACCACTCCACCCTCTTCACCCCATAACATCCAAACAAGTTATTTTGGAAGCTTCCATGGTGGGCAACTAGCACAGTGCTCCCTCCACCTTAGCCAGTTGTCTTCTAATAAATGAAAACACATGGCCATGCTTATATTATTCACCCTACAAGGTGATCAGGTGCTGACTATAAGCACTGAAACATAACTGTGTGGTTTTGTTCATTAGAAAGTTGCCAGCCAAGGTGGAGGGAGGGCTGTGCCAGTTGCCCACCATGGAAGACTTAAAAAAGTGTTATGGGTGTCATGGGGGATGGATAGAGGACAGTAGGATGGTTGCCTATGGGGGGGGTGACAGTGGAAAACCTTGATCTAGGGGATTTGGATTCATATGAGGGTGGAGGGAGTGTGCATTGTTGGACACAAACTGTCAGAAAATGTTTTACTGCCTTCCCTTTTCCTGCAGGGCACTTGGATTAATTTTTCAAGACTGGGGTTGGGGGAGAGGTGGAATTGGGTGTTACGGAGGTAGAGGGATGGGGTGCTGCTTTATGAAACAAGTACTTTGATGGGGGATGCCAGACTCAAATACTGCATACCTGAATAGTGGGCTATTTGAGAATCATTCCCAAATATTCAAGAAGCGCACTATTCATGGTATTAAGGAAATAACCCCTTTGGAGTGTGCACACACCTATCAGTAATTAATCTTCATAGCCTGTGCCTCAGTCTTTACCAGTGAAATTATATCCTGCAGGAAGTGTGTCAAGGTACAATCACCCTGTTACCTAAAGTGTAACAAAGCATTTCTCAACCAATGCAGGCCCATTTCATTCCTAACTGTCCTTTCTAAAATACTTGAGAGGTTTCTTCATCTGATGGGATCAGGCAGACCTTACCCAACAAAACTTCTTAACACCAGTTCAATGTAGTGTAAGGTCTGGGCACTGTGCTGTATGTGAGAGCCATAGGGTCACTTTCGGACTTGAATCCTACTTTGTTTTATAGTGCCGACTTGACTCCATATTCAAAAACTTCACATTTCTGCAGTGCAAAACCAGTAACCTCTTTTAACCTTGTTTTAATTTTTTACTCAGGGTGGTACACTAAAATGTTCCTTGGTTGTTACATCTTTTGAGTTACAGTTGATAGGTTGGGTTCTGTCTATGAAAATCTCAAGATACATACATGGGCCATTTCCACCAATGGGTGAATTCTAGTATATATGCTATCTAGTATTATCTTTATGAAATGCTTGTATGCATTCTGGTGTTTATATGAACAATAAGACATGACAGGATGTGCAGTATGCTAATATATTTGCATGCCTGATGTGCACTGTTGACCCAAAGTGCAGCTGAGTGCTGTTACGTGCATCGTCGAAGTGTTATTAAATCACCATAACTGCACATCTTAGAATGTCTAATTGTGCTTTTTAAAACTGATTTTCAATTTGTCTGACATAAAATGAATATCAATTAGAAGAAAGTAA
Source organism: Neoceratodus forsteri (assembly GCA_016271365.2). Taxonomy (NCBI): domain Eukaryota; kingdom Metazoa; phylum Chordata; order Ceratodontiformes; family Ceratodontidae; genus Neoceratodus; species Neoceratodus forsteri. Next base: position 1,507,584,841 of record CM057456.1, read on the forward strand.
TTTAGATACATAAACATAAAGACATTTCATTGAAATATGCATCCATTTTAACTTTGAAAAAAAAAACAGAACGTATACTGGTAATGGGGCAAAAAGTCAATGAAAAACCTATGTGGCATAAACTTCCAATAAAAAAAAACACGTTACTTAATTCACATGTCAACCACAGTAGGCATTTTTTTATTGAAATGTGTTCAAATCTATGGAACCTGCCAGGTTGTGTTGGGGGTGTATATTTCTCCTGAACTGGTTTTCTAGTCTCTGATCATATGTATACATATGCTGTTATGAGCTTAAGGCTATTTCTTTTAGGTAGTTTGGGTTTGCCTCTGCCCAATAAGTTGTGGTTTCTCACTTTTTCCTCTTTATTTACTTCTCTGTCTCATTTTCTTTTTTCTGTCTTTCCCCACATTTAGCAGATGTAATGTTTGCCATGGAGTACAGGAATTTAAAATTCTGCACAGTTCTACTGGTAGAATATACAGTACACACACAAATGCCTGTGGTGCCAGAGCCACAATTTTATTTGGGCAGGGTGAGCAGCAGATATTTATTTGGTAAGCAGGTAAATATATGAGGATCATTTTTAATGGGCCGCAATGAAACACTAATAATGACAACTATGAGCAGTACAACATTCCTTTATTAAAGTACACAGTATATGCGGTGTAAGGAGAGGGTGATGATCAGTCAGGCAGACAACATTTATGTAATTTGCTCTGTTTGGAATTTAAGGGAGTTTTTACTTTTAGGGCCTAGTTGAAGGCTTTTCGCGAGTAAAGGTGGCAGCCATGTTTGTGATGGCAGAGCAGTTCTTGGTACAGTATAGGGGGATTAATTTGCTAATTGTGCATTTAGCTACTATCAAGTCCTTGTCCTAAGGTGAGTCATTCTGGTGACTTAACTGCACACACTGAACAGCCTGTTAGCTAATCATGTGGCTTTATTTTTCATACCAATTTTATAAATTATAATGTGAAACATGCCTGCTGAATTATATTTAATTATATGCTGCCATCTCAGAAATGCATTTTTGTAGATATATTCCTGAACTGCAATACCTTGTGAATCTGGGCAATGTTTTTAATAAGCCTCCTGTGTATGAAGTACTACTGCCTCTGGTAATTGAATACTACATTGTTTTTCAGCTCAAGTGTAACAGTTTACTAGCCCTTTTGTCTTCTTAGCTAGTACGTCAGATTGGCAGCACTGAATAATTACAAGTTATTTTCTGTACCAGTGATCTTTTCCCATTTACTTACAGAGAGGCTAGTTGTTTACTTTCTCATCTAAATTGTATAAAAGACTGATTATTGTTCAGGGAGATCATTGTATCATCAAATAAAGATTGGTATCATTGAACCAAAGGAGACACAAAGAACATTGAGAATTACTGCTCCATCGCCATACTTTCAGTCCTAAATAAGCTGCTGAAGAAGGTTGTATCCACTCAGGTAACAGAACACCTTCACCTTAACAACCTCCTATCACAGGATCATATGTTTCAGGAAGGCTCGCTGCAGGTCAACTGCACTCATTCCGTTCATGAATGATGTAAAGGTGGCCATGGATAAGGACATGTTAACAGGAGCAGTCTTCATTGATCTCACAAAGGTGTTCAGCTTAGTGGATCACACCTTGCTGTTAGCAAATCTTATAACATTGGGTTTCTCACCTACAACTACCTCCTGGATGGCTAGCTACTTATCTGGATGACAGCAATCTGTACAAATTGAAAAACCAAGTTGGAACTTGCCCCCACCAATGTAGGGGTCCCTCAGGGTTCTATATTCGATCCCTCAGTGTTCTCCCTTTTCATCAATACGTTGCCCACCCTAGCTGACCCCTGTTCAGCATTACTCTACGCAGATGGCATGGTGCTGTATAACAGTGACAAGGACCTATCAATAACTAACTCAAGACAGAGAGGCTTTTGACTGCACAGAGTCCTGGATTAGGGAGAACAGGCTACTGCTGAACTCAAAGAAGAAGGTCACCATGGTATTCAGCTCCGTGCCTAGACTCAAAGCCTGTCCTTCCATGCTTACCATCCCTGGTCCAAGCAGAAGTCCAGTCAATGTTGTACAGTCCTTTAAATATCTGGGAATCACCCTGGACCAATCCCTGGATTTCAGCCTCCATCTGTCCATAATCTGCAAATTGGTAAATGTAAAACTGGGACTTGTCTATAAAATTAGACACTCCCTCACTGCATCTGCAAGGCTAGCCATTGCACAGGGCATACTGCATCCATGCCTCACATGTGGTCTCATCACCTACCTGGAAGCTAGCAAGAAGGTCCTTAGCAAATGGAACACCTGTTACAACAGTATCTGCCACTTTGCCCTGTCTGCTCCCTGGAGGCCCCATCACTGCCTTTTGTATTCCAGTCTCGGATGGCTGTCCCCACCTTCCTTTAGAACTTACACTACAGGCTGCACAATAGACAGTATTTTAAGATCAGGCACACCACTGGCACTTGCCATTATGTTAAGTCGCACCCCACAGGCATACTGGTTAAGGTCTGCTGATAGGCCACTCTTGGACATCCCTAAATGCATGACCAAAATGGGCAAGCAGGCGTTCTCTGCATTTGTACCCAAACTATGGAACTCCAGCCCTGGAACAGTAAGTCTTGTTCAGTCTCACAAGGTCTTTAAGAATGACCTTTGCAAACACCTCATGAGCACTGACTTATGTTCATGTAGCACAATCTCACGTAATACTACAGAGCCAGACCTTAACCCTGGCTCTCTGCCAACAAGTATACATGCACTTAGCCCACTTTTGTATCTGATCTGCTACTTACGTTACTATGTCCAATGTTAGCGATCCTGACCTGACCAGTGTTGATGCCTTGTTTGGATGCTTCCTCCAACCTCTGAGGTGTTGTATTTATCCGGTATCTAGTGCTTACATTGTCTGTAACTCCAAACTAGTGAGGCACCACCTGTCATGCTGTGTGGAGTTGTGTTTACCTGTAATTATGTTACCTAGAATGTCATCATTATTGTATCAACTTTGCTGTCTAACTCTCCCAGGTCATGCCTGAAAATAGGCAATACATCTGTCTAGTGCACCTACCCGGTTAAACAAAATCAATAAATAAATAAATGTGGTGTTGTGAAACCATCCTACCCAATCAATGGGCTGATAGAAGAAGAAAGCATTAAGCTGTCTTTTGTCATCCTACCATATGAAAAGAAGTAAGACCAGGGGTACATGCCCCAACATTTTAATGGTATGCCCATCGACTGAGAGGCAGACACTATTGCCAATCACTGCCTAGAACAACAAACCACCAGGAAACAGTGCACCACCCATACAACACATAGCCTGTAGCTGCCCAGGTAGTCCAACCAACCAGGAAAGTATGTGTGGACAAGTGAGTATGGAGGTGAACGGATAGATGGAGGTGAACCGATAAATGAAATAATTGGATCCACACGTTGACTCAACTGAAATTGAAAACATTATGGGAGTGGGGGAAAAATAAAGAAAGTTTCAACAGAGGAAGATGAGGGGTAGGAACAAGACTCTTATGAAGCCTGGTCAAAAGACAGAAGGAAAAGAGAATAACCAATGTGCACAAAATACCATTAGAAAATAGATTCCAGGCAGTAGAACAATAGAGTGACAGAGAACAAAGTGTAAACATAATTTCAGAATTTATGGTAGTGGAAGCAGAGAAAAGAAGTGAAGTCACGCAATTAAAAAGAAAGGTGAGTGTTCAACCTAGTAGCTCTGTGGGGACTTGATAATACAGTATACGAACACAGTGGTAGCCATCACCATCTTCAAAGGTTTTGCACCATGGCAGTGGGCACTGTACTCGCAGTGCTTTTTTTTATTTTGTACTGATATTGGAATTTTTTTTTTTTTTTTTTTTTTTTTTATTTGTTTTTACAGTTTCTGGATTTTTCTGGGTTTTCTCCCAGCCTCTACATCCATGCATCCCCGATGTAGTGCATGCATGTGGAGGCACCCACATGCACACCATTTGGGAGGCCCCCTCCCTTCCAGTCATGCCGTTAACCACCTGAGCTGGTACCAAACCTCCATTCGATGATGGTGGATCTACGGGTGGGTGACCCCACCCCTTACTCAGGAGAAGAGAGCCAATGCTTGATCCTGCTCTCACCTCCCCCCCCCATACCAGCACCCTGGCAACCCGAGGTCATTCTCGAACCCAGGCCACTGGTGTAGTACAAGGGGTGGTGGCCAGTGCCTCAAACCTCAGCGCCACTGGGCCGGCTCATATTGAAATTTTTTTTTGACACAAAAGTTCCTGCAGTGGCCTGCAGATGTCACTATTCAGCAGTTATACTGCGCATGCATCACCCTCAAGCATGATCTGGGGACAGCAGTGTAGAAGTGCACCAAGTAATAGGTGATCTAAGTCAATAATCACTCTAAAACACACTTTGTAACACAGCATTGGTGTATGAGGTGAGTGGGCTGTTAGAAACACTCTGTGCTGTTCCCAGTGGAATACCTGGGGGGATGAAGGGGGATCCTTTGCAAATGCTCCATGCTATTTCCAACTGAATACTAATGATTCAGCAGGCCAGCAGATACAGCTTTTGCTGAGGAGAGGTGCATACCTCTAAACCTTTTATCACTGACAGTCACTCAAAATGAGTTACATTGAGGGCGACTGATCTATATAAAGGATACTTCCTCATCTCACAGAGGAGCAGAGGCCCTTGGAAACACCCTGTGCCATTTCCACTTGAGGAACAGGTGCCCTTGGAAACGCTTCATCACATTTCTAGCTGAGGAAAGGGGACTCTTAGAACACTGTCTAACATTCCCATCTGAATAATCAGCATGTCAGGGTTTTCACCAAGGAGAGGGGGTCCTTGGAAGCATTCTGTCACATCTCATCTGAATACTTAATGAATCAGCATGCCAGGGTTTTTTCACTGAAGAGAGGGGGCCCTTGAAGACACTCCATCACATTCTCAGGAGGACTCTTAAATTAGTATGCCAGGGGATGTGGTTTTCAGTAAGGATGGGGGCCTATTTTCACAAGCATCCGATGCTTAGATTAGGATATATTTCAGAGTTTGTGATTTTTTATTTTTGCACAAAATGTTTTTATGTTTCTGTGTATTTGTACGGCACCCAGAGCCTCTGGGATTGGGCGTCTTTTATAAATTTGCCTTGCCTTTTGGTTCCCTTGGAAACACTGTCACATTGTTGGCTTAATCAATCAATGTTTTATTTGTAGGAAGCGCAGTTTGGACATGAACAAAGCACTTGTACATAAACAATAAAAAACTTGAGATTAAAATATCTAATAAATATTAAAATACTTATCCGCATAAACTAAAACTAATCAAGACTCAGGGAAGGCAAGTTTAAATAAGTGGGTCTTGAGTGCAGATTTAAAATTCTCCACAGTCAGGCACTCTCTTATCCAACGAGGTAGAGAGTTCCATAGGGTAGGGGCCACGAATGCAAATGCCTGGGCATCCAAGGTCTTCAAACAAACCCTGGGAACCTCTAGCAATCCCTCTTCAGTAAAGCGGAGTGGGCGGAGGGGGTGGTAGGGGCAAAGAAGATCTTGCAGATAACAGTCCCTGTTCGTGTAGTGCCTTATAGGTCAGTAAACCAACCTTGAAGGTGATCCGCCACTGAATAGGCAGCCAGTGCAGGCCGCGGAGCACAAGCATGACATGGCATGATCTAGGTAAACTAGTCAATAGCCTGGCAGCTTCATTCTGCACCAGCAGCAAGTGATGGATATCAACCCCCAGTAACCCTAGGTACAGGGTGTTGCAGTAGTCAGGGCTGTCTCAGTACTATGCCTCTTCCTATGTCCAGACTGGAAAGGATCATAGACATTGTGGATGGTAAGATGATCCTCCAGTTGCAGTGTGACCACCTTCTCAATAACTTTACTCACAAAGGGCAGGTTAGAGACAGGTCTGTAGTTGGCAAGATAGTCAGGATCGAGAGAAGATTTCATAAGGAGAGATGTCACCACCACCTCCTTCAGGGTTTTAGGAAACACCTGTCTCTAATGAGCACCAGACTATCTCAGCCAGAACCGGACCGATAATAACGATAATACGTTGTGACAGGCCCAGCAGGTGGCATGCCATCACCTGCCAGAATAAAAAATGAGACAGATGTAGTACAGTATATGTAAGCAATAACCCACAACAGGGTGTGTGTTTATAGGCATTTAATGCACACCTGAGGTGCATTGTGAGACATGAGGCAGCAGCTCAAGTGTCCTCACAGCACCCCAGGCATGCATTAAATGCCTATAAACCACATCCTGGAGTGAGTTATTGCACTTATAACATGGGTTATGTTTAAACAGAAACAGCTTTTGCCCCTGCTTAAACATAAAAAAAGGTACTGTATCCTGCCACCTTGCAAAACATTTCCCAACCAAGATTGCATATTTCACTTCTGCTCTGCACATACAAATGTCACAAATACTGTATTGACAGGATATGTGACATTTGTCGTGCTGAATATGCTGTGGTACACTTGCTACACCCCTTACTTTGCTGCCCCCCACAATAAGCATCCAACACAGTGAGGATCCATACAGCTCATAACTGAACACATATACAGTCCAGCACATGTCTCTCTCTCTCCCCCCCTTCCCCTACTGCCATTCATGGCTCACTATTGGGTGAAGGAAAGGAGCAGCAACTGCAAGCACACTGGGCAACACCATCACCACTGTCTACCTCCCAACCCCCTTGTGTGGCACAAGTTGTGCTGACAACTGGCACAGGAATGGGAATGGAGGACTGCAGTGTGGGGCATCTGAGCATCTATGGGGACAGTGTGAAGGAAAACATACATTCTGCAGCCCTTTATGGTCCTGCCTATCTGCAGGCAAAATGGTTTGGATTTTTCTTTCTTTTTGTTTAATGGTTGCTGGCAGGGAAGGAGTGCAGCTCAGGAGAGAGCACAGACAGCAACAACTAAGGCAGAAAGAGAGAGAGACAGTAAGTGGCACATTGTGTTGCATCACCACCAATCGGCCCACAGAGACAACAAGCTATTGTCCACCCACTGTCACTGGGTCTGTCTCAGGAGAGTGCAGCAATTCGCTCCCTATCACCATCTCTCTCTCCCTTGCAGTTCACAGACTGGTATAATAGGCTGCATGGATCACATTCTGTTGGCTACCTGGCCTCCTCTGGGTGGTACACACAGAGGAGAACTGTCATTCTGATCGGACTTTATTATTTATTATGATGTTGATATTACTTATTCTACTGATTTTTATTATGATGTGTTATTTGGATGTATTTTATAGGCTGTTCTGTGCCTTGATTTTTTGAAAGGCGCATTAAAAATAAAGATTATTATTATTATTCACACAGTGCATAAAAGTTACAGAGACTGACAGCAAGACACACATAGCACAGTACATGACAGCTCTGTCCCTCTCTTGCATGCGCTGTCACTCTATCTCGCAGACAGCTAGCCAAGTCACTGCATGACGTCAGATTCAAGGCAGAAAACACAAAAGGATCGTCAGGCAGGGAAGGGAGATGGGAACTCGGCTGTGCATGCAGGACAGCGAGCGTGAGCAGCCCATCTTGTCCCTGCCACTTCCCAAACCTGTCAGACAAAAGGAACGACTGAAAGGGATACAATAGCTGCACTCTTCTGTTCCCTGGCTCCCACTCTGCTACCTCACTCTCTCAGGGTACTTATCGGGCCACTCCCAGCACACACAAACACATAGAGAACAGCCCCGATCACGAAGTTGCTTGGGATACTTAATTTGCACATACACCTGGGAGGTACACTCAAACCAAAAGAGGACGAATTCTACACCACTCTGCTCCCTATTCTGGGCTGCAGTTTCATTCTCTCCAGTCCTGCCTGTGTGTAGCTACAATTAGAATTTATGGAGTTCATGCCACCTCATGCTGATGCCACTGTATAGGGACTGACAATCAGCATCATTGAATCACCGCTGTTGCTCCTTCTATCATACAATGTGACCACCAGTTTCACTAGGGATGGTACAATTGAGGCAAATTTCTTCTTGCTTAGGAAACAAGTCACTGCTGCAAGCCCTAAGGGAGCACACATCTTCGAGGACTGCTGTGAGCCGCAAACATGTCTTTCTATGTCTCACTGAACATCACCAGGAGGGAAAGGGAGAAATCAGCCACCAGCAGGCAATGGAGGGCAAATGACACAGGGACACATGGTACAAGGGGGATGACAGCGGGCAGTAAGGGTATCGGTACGCACATGTCAGCATTGTATGGGAGGGAGCAATGGGGTGGAGACATGCTACAGAACAAACAGGCAAATGGTACTGACTAGTCAGTCTCCAGAGGTCTACAGGGCAGGTGGGTGAGTAGAAACTGCCGCACTGCTAAATTGTTGCTTCTGCCATGGGGCTGACTGTATGTGGCATATGATCACATGAGTACTGAGGATACAGCAACACAATTCCTGACAATGCCACTAGTCACTTGTTACTAACCTGCAAAACTGTGCTACTGCTCTCTCTCGTTCACAGAGTGTTCAGGATGGCTGACGTTCAGATTTCAATTCCCCTGAGAATAATGAATGCTGCTCTTCCCCCAGGATACTGCTCCAGGGAGCATCACCCAGACTGTGCATGTATAGGCATTTAATGCATGGTCAGGTGATGCTCTTGTACTAATAGTATCGCTTCCTCCTCTGCACCCATGTTATAAGTAAGTTTTATCCCTATGATTAGGGTTGAACAGTCACTTCTATGTTAAACTTGAAATTTTGCACTTTAATGGCTTTGGAACTGTTCAAGCAATTCTCATGAAAGTTTGCATGTGCCATCAAGGACATAGGATCTCTTGATTTGGCAAGTTTCATTCCGGTCGGATGCATGGCTGCAGAGATACAGAATGTGAAAGAATTTCAAAATTACCATTTTTTTTGGTTTTGTCACTCCTCTGCACAAAATGGGTGTGAAATTGTTGTCTGCAATTTTTAGGGTAGAAAGGTCTTGAGTCACAGATGTTCCTTTTGAAGATTTGGTGAAAAAATATTAATTAATTTCAAAGTTATAACATTTTAAATTTTCCCATTATTTCCTATTGGAATTTCACTCTCCAGTAAGATGTGAGCCTCGACAAAGGATTCATCATCGCAAATGAATAATTCTTTGCTACAAATAGGTCATCCTTCATCACAAATGGGAAATCCTTTTTTTCATGCTGCCGCCATCTTGTTTTCTCTTAACAAGGAAAATAAATTTAAATAACTAAAACAAACCATGGCTTTACTAGAAAACAAGTTGTATTTACCTAATCGGGACCCATTCTATCTGATTCTGGGCTTAGTTTTTTGATAAATGACTTGGAAATATGTTTTTTTAACATACAAAATCCTTTTTCACAAATTGCGAAAAAGAAACTGCGAAGCAGGATCCTTTTTCACAATTTGCGAAATAGGATTTTTCTTTTTCCGCAAATTGCGAAAAAGGAACAGCGGAAAAGAATCCTAATTTGCAGAAAAAAATGTTAAATAGCCGTTTTCCTAAAAACACACTTCCAAGTGATTTTTCACAAAACTAACTCCAGAATAGGATGAAACAGCCCTCGATTAGCAGACAACTGTTTGAATTTAACAGATTAGTATTTTATTATTCAAATCTCCCTGGTGTCTAGTGGCCCCACATCTTCCGATGCCCTCCACTTATACTGTTGAAATGTCCCTGGTGTCTAGTGCCTCCCCCTACCCACTGATGCCATCTCTTATACTGTTGAAATGTCCCTGGTGTTTAGTGGCATTCCGCCAATCCTCTGATGGCGTCTCCATATATTATTTACATGTCCCTGGTGTCTAGTGGCACACCCCACTCTCCAATGCCATCCCCATATTTGCCTGTCATAAAGAAAACAGAACCTCAATGTCTTTTTTAAATGGTAAAAAAAAGGTCCCACTCTGATCTGAACTCACACTCAGCACCTACCACCCTGCACCTTCTCCCACACACACACCCACAACCCTCACAGGGTGGGTGAAGAACCACTTTCCGATCAAAGGCACATCTTGCTGCTGGAACCACAAACTGCAATATGAACAATTAAGGTAAATGCAGTTCAATGTATTTCAAAGGGGTTTTCAACTTTGGTGCATAACTTTGTCATTTTTAAGTATTTTGACACCAAATTTTCAACACACTTTTTTAGATTCCTCCTCTTGAACAATGTTGGTGCCATTTCACAAATGCTGCCTGAAAAGCATTTTCGAGGTTAGTTGGTGAAATCCCTTTTTTGGCCGGATTTCAAAATATTCACTGTATTTGTTCATGAGGTACATAGAAACATAAAAATTGTCAGCAGATAAGGCCAGGCCCATCCAGTCTGCCTAAAAGTCCTACACTAGTATGTGGCCTCTGCCCCTAACTGATCAATGGCTTTTTACTCCACCTTTCCACCTCTAAGGTACCCTTTTGCCTGTCCCATGCATGTTTAAAACCCTCCACTATGCTCATCCCCACCACCTCCCATGACAGGCTATTCCATGTGTCCATCACACTCTCTGTGAAGAAAAACATCCTCACATTTCCCCTCAGTCTGCCACCTTCCAATTTCATATCATGCCCCCTCGTTCTTGTATATCTCTTATATTGTAAGTTGCCTCCCCTCTGCACCTTGTTTATGGCCTTAAGGTACTTGAATGTTTCTACCATGTCCCCCGATCCCTCTTCTCCTCCAGCAATTACATATTGAGGTCCTTTAGTCTCTCCTCATATTTTCTGGTGCAAGCCCTGTACTATCTTAGTCACCCTTCTCTGGACTGCTCCCAGCCTGTCAATGTCCTTACAAAGGTGCAGCCTCCAGAGTTGCACACAGTACCCTACGTGAGGCCTCACTAGCATTTTGTACAATGGCATCACTACCTCCCACCTTCTGCTAGTGATATCTCTGCCTATGCACCCCAGCATGCCACTGGCCCTCCCTGCAGCCTTTGTACTCTGCTTAGACACCTTTAGGTTATAAGAAATGATAACCCCCAGGTCCCTTTCTTCATTGATCATCAGCAACTCCCCCATCCTGTAGCTCTCACCAGGGTTCCCTCTTCCCAGGTGCATTATTTTGCACTTCTTGGAAATGAACCTCAGTTGCTACAACTCAGACCATTTTTCAAGCTTCCCCAGGTCCCTCCACATTCATTCCACCCTATCCGGAGTATCTACCATGTTGCAGATCTTGGTGTGATCTGAAAACAGGCAGACCTTTCCCTCCAGTCCTAATGTAATGTCACTAATGATGACAATGAGGTGGGGACATAAAAAGGGTATGTTGAAAATTTGGAATCAAAATATGTTAAAATGATAATGTACTTGGTCTTTTGGGCTGACATTTGGAGGGAAACCATTGTTTTGCAGCAGGGTGGCAAAGAATTCCTATAATTTTGGGCATAGTGTCACAAAACTGTCGCAAATCATGACACTTTCGCAAATGAAATCACGAAAGTGGTGTGAGTGCGACACTACTTTGCTACACTACATTTTACAAAAATTTAAAAAACGTATTTCTGGGGTGTTTAAACCCCCCAAAAAAGACATGGCTAGCATCCTCAGGGTCCGACTAGGTGAACACAAAAAGAATTGTGTCCCTAGAGGGTCCCCAAATTTAAATGCCAGGCATTTCTGTGACCACTAACTGAAAAAAAAATGGCTGACTCATGACAGTACAGGGGTCATTTGCAACACTAAAAACTGCATTTGCAACACTGTTGAACTTTTTGTTAACTTTTCCCATTGACTATAATGGGAGATTTGTTTTTTGAATAACTTTTGAACCATTTATTTTTTCATGAAATCTTCAAAAGGCACTTCAGGGACCCCGGCCACATGTTTTATGAAGATTTCAGACTGGTCATGCAAACCATGCGACCTGTAGGTGCGAGCAAAGAATACACAAAAAAGCATAAATGTGCTATGAAATGTCAGTTTATAACTCCGCAACCGTATATCTGACCATTACAAAACTTGGTAGATCCATGTTACCGCTCTGTGCCTGCCAAATTTCAGGCAAATCTGCCATACGGTGGCAAAGTTATTAAGATACAAAATTTCACACTTTAACCTTAAATGGGGTACTTAACCCTAACTACTGTGCCGCTATAATATATATTCTATGCATAAAACTTTGTTAATGAATCAGTTAGGTTTCTTCTACAGTGACAAAAGTGAGGAAATTCGACATTAGGGTTCCTCATTTACCCGCTCGCTCACCAACAGGCATTGGGGTGAACGTTAGTCATCAGCCATAACTCTCATCCCATTCCATGTGTAAACAAGCTGAAGTGGTGCAGCGTAGAAGAATGAGGTGAGAGTTAGGGCAACAACCCCAACGCCACCCCGATACCTGTTGGTGGGGCAGGTGGGTGGGGTGCAAGGGTGGGAACCCTAATGTTGAATTTCCTCGCTTTTGTCACTGTAGAAGAACCCTAACTGATGCATTAACAAAGTTTTTTGCATAGAATTTCCTTACTTTTTAAGAAAGAATAGAAAAGTAGAAAGTTATGCAAGGTGGGAGCATGGAGCCCTTTGGGCCCCGCGTTCCCACCAACTTGTAAGTGTCGGGCCACATTACACACCCAATGACTAAAAAGTACATTGACAATAGCAAGATCAGCCACCAAACAAATGTTAGTCTAGTAGAACAATAGAAAATGCTGTCCACAAAATGTAAACTGAGCCACACAATATCTCCACAAAAAATATATTGTCTGACATGTAAACACCGCAATTAATTTCTACAGGACATGCTGTCAATACCCTCTAAATTTCAAGTAAAAAGACCAAACTGTGTCCAAGATACAACATGTCAAAGTTTTAAATTTTCATTCATCAGAGTGCCACAGTTCCACACCTGTTGACATTTCACACACACACAAAAACTGAAAACTACATCCATGACACTAAGCCTAAGCACCCTATCAATTTCAAGCCACCAGCACAATGCAAAACACTGTCTGCAACACGTAAAGTTTGTTATGCAATATCTCTGCAAAAAAAAAATTTCTCCAACATGTAAACACATAATTCACATCTACAGGACATGCCGTAAACACCCTCCAAATTACAAGTAAAAAGACCAAACCTTTTTCGAGATATTCAATGTTAAAGATTGGTAAAATTTCCCTATCTATTCCATAATAAAAAATCTGGCCATCTTGTCCCTCACTTGCGATCAAAGATGGCGATCAAAGAATCTCACGATCAAAGAATTTGCAGGCTCGTGATCAAAGAATTTGCAGGCTCACTAACAAAGAATAAAAAATGCTATAAATCAAGAAATTGAAGTAATTGCAGTAAACCACCGCCATGGTTCAACAGAATGAAGACCTCTGAGCAAAACCCAACCTCATTTGACTTCCTAGAGCACCCCTGGGCTGAGAAAATTGATTTTTTTAATCTGGCCATCTCGTCCCTTCCTCACGATGCATGATCACGATCTAAGAATTTCACGATCAAAGAATCTGCAGGCTCGCGATCAAAGAATTTGCAGGGCAGGGTTTTATTTAACTCTAAAAACTGATTAGCGTTTTGCTCATAAAAGTGCTAAAACGTTGTGAAAATGCATAGCACTTGCCTCACTGTGTTTAACAAACATAACTTCTAGAAAACCTATATAAATACTTTCTGAACAGTTAGCATTGTCCCAAGAAAAAACTGCTAATCAATTATTTAAAACCCTGCAGGGTCATGATCAAAGAATAAAAACTGCTGTAATTTAAAAAATACAAAGAATTGCAGTAAACCACCGCCACAGTTCATCAGAACGAAGCCCTCTGAGTAAAACCCACCCTCAATTGTCTTCCTAGGACACCCCTGGGCTGAGAACATTGATTTTTTAATCTGGCCATCTCATCCCTAGCTCACAATGCACAATCACAATCAAAGAATCTCACAATCAAAGAATTTGCAGGCTCGCGATCAAAGAAATCGCACGCTCGAGACCAAAGAATAAAAAATAGTGAAACCCAATTTTTTGACTGATTTAAATAGAACCAATGGCATGCCTCGATAGAACGAATCCCCCTGATCAAAACCCAGCTTCATCTGTGTCCCTAGCCCACCCCTGAGCAGAGATATTTGTATATTTAGGTCACAATGCAAGATTGCGTTCAAAGAATCTCACGTTCAAAGAATTTGCATGCTCACGATCGAAGATCATTAGCTAGCTGCGAACAAAGATTTTAAAGCTTATAACTATTATTTGACCGATTTGGATGAAACCAAAGACATGGCTCGATAGATCGTAGCCCCCTGAGTAAACCCCATCCAAGTTTTACTTCAGGAGTGACCCCTGAGCTGAGATATTTGTGTTTTTCTGATTGGAAAACCAAAAACAAGATGGCAGCCCTCATGATCAAAGAATTTTGAATATTCTCAGGGACAAAGATTCTTGAACCATGAGGCTGCAAATTCCTTGATTACCAGGTGGGACCAGATGGCCAGAACTCCATTCTTTGTTCGCAAAACATACACATAAATTTTCCCTTTGACTTATAATGGGAACCTAAAACTGGCATAACTTTTGAATGCCTCAATATTTTTTCACTAAACAAAGGCGGCATGTTCAGCCACCAAAGCTCTTTCAAACAAGCCATCTTGCAGAGCAGCATGCCACATGATGGCCACTCAAGGCCACATCCAAAATCCCAAAAGCAGCCTCAAAAATGGATAATTTTGCATTGTTCAGCATTTTGCTGCGCAAAGACTGTAAGCCCGACCAAAACAAAATTTGGCACATCATGAGATCTTTCATGCCCCACTGTGCATACCAAATTTCAGGCAAATCCATTGAATGAGTCCAAAGTTATTAGTGTGCAAAGTTTTGAGTTTAACATAGAAATGACAACTGAACCCTAAAAATAGTGGCACGACCGCACCACTAATATATATAGTCAGTCTCTCAGTCTCTCAGTCTCTCTCAGTCTCTCTCTATATCTATAGAGAGAGATTTATAGAGGAGTATGAATAGATAGGCCATTGACAGAGTAAAGCCCTATGGCACATTCATAAGGTAGAAAAACTGGGCAGACTGGATGGACCTTACAGTCCTTATCTGCTGTCAACTTCTATATCTGTGTGTGTGTGTGTGTGTGTGTGTGTGTGTGTGTGTGTGTGTGTGTGTGTGTGTGTGTGTGTGTGTGTGTGTGTGTGTGTAGATATATCTATACACACGACGCAACACATGCGCATATACGCACACGCTACAAGACATTACACGCAAGCACACGCTACAGACACACGCACGCACGCACACACACGCACGCACTCACACGCACGCACACGCACGCACACTGTATATATTATACTGATGCGGTAGCACCAATATAGTTAGGGTTGAGTGTTCACTTCTATGTTAAAGCCCAGTATTTGCACTTTAGTAACTTTGCAACAGTTCAACAGATTTACATGAAATTTTGCATATGTAATCTCATGGGGTAGGTCTGATGATGTGGCAAATTTTTTTATCTCTTATGTGATTTCTGAGATAGAGTCAGAACAATTGTTAAATGTACGTGTTTTTTGCTGTTTCTTTACCACCTATATCTAGGAAACTGTTTTAAATTGTAGTCTGAAATTTTCAGTATGGAAAGCCTTTGACTCACAGATGTGCCTTGGCTGGTTTGGTGAAAATATATTAATCTGTTCAAAAGTTATTACATTAAGGACCAGATATTCAGACTGCACCAGGCAGGGGTGCAAACCTAGGCTAGGGCACTAGGGCATGGCCTGGGCGATATTCAACGGTGCTGTGCCATAGCTCAGCACCATTACATATGGCACCGGGGCCAACCACATTGCGCATGGTGCAGTGGCACTGCACCAGCGCAAGTGGCAAGTGAGGAGCAGGGGGATGTGCCAGAGCAAGTGCGGTTGCTTCTAGGTGCAGGAACCATGATATTCAGTGGTGGGTATGCAAATGGGGCCATTATGCATACAAGGTGCAAATGGGGCCATTTGCATGTCATAATGGCCCCATTTGCATGCAGGTGCACCAATTCCTGGCTACTTGCACCTGGTGACCTGCCAGGCTGCAGCTGTCAGGGACCAACGTCCCCTGCCCCTCTGTGGCAACGTGCCCCAATGCCCGATCGTGAGCTTTGTAAAACTGTAAAATCCCTGGTGGTCTGGCAGGGACCTGCTTCCCAGCCCAATCACAGGTCTTGTAAACATAATTGTATCCCTGGTGGTTCGTGTGACCAGCCTCGCCCGTTGCGGCTTTGTATCCTGTGGTCCAGTGATGTGTTCTTCGCCAGATCGGGCTTATTAGCAATGTATTCAGGTTCATAGTTCCTGCCGATTGCGGCTTTGTAGATACCCGGTGGTCCAGCGATACTCCCTCCCTCCTCCTCACTATTTCAGTCTTCCATATGCCCCCTGTCATGGCAGTGGTAGCTCTCACTCTCAAGTTGCTCGGTTGGTCACCTGACAGCGTACAGAATCTGTTGTACAGTTACTGATCCTGCCAACATGTAATATGGTGTGCAGACTGTGTCAGGCTTGTTAAGTCCCGATATGTGAATGGAATTCATCTAAGATGTCAGGACTGTGTAGTGTACAGTATAGTGTCGCATGCTCATTGGCCCACGCCAGGACCAATGGACGACAGCCATACTGTACGCTGTCGCTGGTGGCTGTCCGAAAGCAACTTGTGGGTGGTGAGCTGCCACCCACCGCTGACTGGGGGGGAGCAGGGTGGTGGGTCTGAGTGGGCAGGTCAGGAGGGGGGTACCGCTGGACCACCAGGGATATTTTCTTTTACAAAGCCCACAATCGGGCTTGGCAGCAGGTGCACTGGACCACCAGGGATACATCTATTTTTAAAAAGCCTACGATCAGGCTGGGTTTGGTCCACTGGACCACCAGGGATACATCTATTTTTAATAAGCCCGCGATCGGGCTAGGGAGCAGATCCACTGGACCACCAGGGAGATTTCTTTTTACTTAAGCCCATGAGCAGGTGGGGGGGAATGAATGACGGACCATGGCTCTGGAGGTCGGGCGGTCACCCACAGCTGGTGGCTGCTGTGTTATACCCTGCAAGATGGCAGCTCACCTGTGGGTGGTCAGGCCTTGCTCCTTTTTTTTTGGTGGATTTTTGTGCCCCCCCCATGCAGCGCAAGGCAGGTGTGAGCCTGCATATGCACCACACATCCCAGGCTGAATATCGGGCTGTGCCGAATATGCATGGGCATGCCCCCCGCACTTGCACCACATACATTACTGGTGCGCCCCGGTGCATCAGGATTTGCGCAGCGCAACATCCCCTTTTGAATATCACACCGGGGCACATCAGTGGGTTGCTCATGGAGCAATACTGTTGCGCCATGCGCAACCCCTTTGAATATCCCAGCCTTTGAATTTACCATTATTTTCAATGAGCAATTATAGATGTTCAGCTCTAAAAAGGATTCTTTTTCGCAGGATCTAATCCCTTTTCACAGAGGGATCATCCTTGTGACCGGGTAACCCCTGTCATTGGTGAGGTGTCCTGGTAGGGAGAGATGAGAGTCTTTCCTTGCCCCTCCATTAACCTACCTTATGCCTATGTTATGTAAAGTACATGGAAGGAATAGATGAAGGTGCTGGAGTGCTTTAAAAACAATTAAAAATTAAAAGTGCTAGCTTGTAAAGTGCAGGGATAAGTTAAATGCTGTGGTTAAAGTACCAGAATAGTGCTTTCTGTACAAAGAAAAAGTAAGAAATATAAAATGCATCTGTGCCTTTAATTGCAGTAATAAAACAAATATAGAAAGGGAGCCACAGAGTAAGGACCCATCTGTATTGTCTGTTTTCTATGGTTGCAACCTCTATCTTCCTTTCTAGTGCAGCTATCCCTTTCTTTCTTGGTTGGAGGCAGGCCACCTCTAATCAGCACCCCCCCCCCTTTCATTGTCTAAACCCTCTTTCAAGTTCTCTTCCTTCTGGGTCCAGGTAAAAAGGTTCATGTAAGGGAACCTTGTAGTTATAAACTAAAACACAAGCGGCAATATGTGTTTTACTTATTGGCTAGTTAAATGAGCCCAGGATTAAATAAACCAGTAAGCAGCATTCCCTTTCCCTTTGCTTTATTATGCATCCTGTGCTGCCTTGCTAGAAATACAAAGATAACATAAGTGGGATATTACTAAGATACAGTATTATTAGATGCTCTATTATCAAGTTGCAGTATTGCTGGGTCTATAGGAAGAGTGACCCCCTTTTGTGGCTGGTAATGTCCCCTGAAAGAGTAGTAACAAAAGGAAGGCCCTTGGGTCTTACAATGAGGCTCAAACCATTTTCTGCTGAAGTAAAAGTATCAGTGTCTAGAGATGCTGTCTGTATAGTGCTGCTGTTGTGCCTGCACGAATTGTCGCACATAGCACACTACGCAGCAACCTAAAAATAAATGAATACAGTAAATAAGTTACATTAAGCCCTAGTACGCGTTGTAGCTGTGGATCGAAATTGGGTATTTCTGTTAAAAGTCCTGTCACCTTCAAGCCTGTGTGAGCAGAGTCAGGAATGCCTGATATGGATACAAAACTAGAGTAATTCTATTTAAACAAAATTAAAATAAAGAACTGACAGCTCCCCATCACAGCAAAATGCTGGGTCAATAGCTTACCTCAGGTTAATTTGCTGGTGTGTAAACAGTCTTGCAGAGGGTAAAAAGAGGTAAAAAAGATACTGTTTGGGGGCCTGATAAGCTACAGCCTTCTCTGCAGCAGGATAGGGTGTTGGCTGCACAAGCTCTTCTTCTGTACTCAATCTGTTACTATAGGGAAGCAGCACTCCCTAGAGGCCTATATTTATACAGATTCTAGCTGCTTTAATTATTGATTGAGGGAGGAGCTTACAGTAATTAAAAATATAATCAAGCATTTAGAGTCACTTTCTAACCAGGATTATGGTGTGCAATAAAGATGTTGGAAAGAAATAGTTATTAAAGTAATAAGGCTTAAAAGCAACTTTTTGTACTATGTATAGGAGCAAGTTGTGAGCCTAGAAACTCAAAAATGTACTAAATTGGAAATGCATTGATGTCACATGACAGTGATGTCATTGATAAAAACATATAAAAGCCTACCACTAGGGTGGATTTATTAGATAAGGTGTCAGGCTAGAACTGACTGTGACAGGTGTAAGGCCTTAAGTTTAGAAGGCTTGTGTCTACACCCTAGACAGCATTGATGTTATTGACTTAATGACAATTTTCTTGTTTTCTGTTCTGAATAATTATCATTTTATGCTACAAATAATAAAATGATAAATGCCAGCCTGGCATTTTTTATGCACTGATTTTGATGTCTGTCTGCCTGCTAATTGTCTCCTGATCAACAGCCCCACTACAATCCTGTATCGCAGATGGGAAATTCTTTTTCAATCTGCTGACATTTTGTTTTTCAGTTAGCAAGAGAAAGAAAACACCAAAATAATGGATTTCAAACAAACTTCAGAACCTAGCTAAATGGGGCTGTTTAGCTACATTCTGATGTTTGCTTTTTAAAATTATGGTAAGAAGCATCTTTTCTGGGCACCCATAAATATCGGGTGCCCAGCTTAGCAAGAGGAGTGCTTATCCCAGCATCCTCTGTATGAGAACAGCTGTATTTTCTTTACTTCTGCAGCCACATCTGGAACTCGTGATGCTAGCTACTGTTTGAGCTGTGAGCCACCATTTCCCTGGTGTCTGGTAGTACCCCCCACCCTTTGATCCACATATTTTATTTTATAAATTTATCTGTTGGTGCTAATGGCATCCCCCACCCTCATATATGTATCCAGGCTGTCCAGTGGCACCACCAGACCCACCAATCACCATCATTTTAAATATTTTCATGTGTCTGTGGTTAGTGGCCACCCCCTTCTGTGTCCTTTAAACCTGAAAATCAGAAAACTATCCCTCAATGTTGTTTTTATTTATTTTTTTACCTGTAAAAAAACCATCCACCAGCAAGCAGAACCACACCACCCACCCAGCCTCCCACTTTGCAGCCACCACCCCACACCCTTCTTGACACTCCTACACACCTTCACTCACCTGAACAGGTCCTATGTTCAGGATTCACTTTGCAATTGAAGACACATCTTGCTGCTGGAACCGGTGACTGGAATACAAGAAACTAAGGTAAATGCAGTTCAGTCTATTTCAAAGGGGTTTCAACTTTATGCATAACTCAGCCGTCTTTTTGAGACTTTAACCCCAAATTTGTAACATGGGCTTTTGGGGACCCCACCTCATGAATAATATGACTGTCATTCTGCAACTCCTACCTGAAAGGTGATTTCATGGCTGCTTGGTGAATTCACCTCTTGGGCAGGATTTGTATAATGATGTCATAATATCATATTGATTATGGGGTGGGGTCATAAGAGGGCTATGTTGAAAATTTGGGGTCAAAACCTTAAAAAATTGCAAACTTATGAATATTTATTGGAATTTCACTACACACACTCATAACTTTGGAATTTTTAAATATTTTAACCCCAGATTTTCAACATAGCCTTCTTATTACTCCGCCTTATACATGTCACAGTTGTCATTTATCAAATCCTGGCTAAAATGTGTTTGCACACATGTGGTGTGGAATGGTGCTGCAGTTGAGCAGAACTATGTTTTGGTGGGGATTTGAAAATTTTCTGTAAGGGGTGCATGATGTGGGGTAATAAGATAGATACGCTGACAATTTGGTCACTGTCTTCCTTTAAATGGAAGTGCAGGACCCAGAGGGTCCTGTGCATCCACAGCTACATACATACATATATGCATAAGGACAATCATGGAGCATTCAGGCCTTGTGCTGCCACAGCAACATAAGGACAGTTATGGAGGGTGGGTGCCCTGCACTCCCACAAGCAAATAAGGATACAAGTAAACTATTTGAAGACATCATGAAATTCACTGCAAAAAACATTGTTAATGCATCAGTCAGGGCTGCCATGACAAAAATAAGGAAATGTGGCATTAGGGTTTCCAAGCCCACCGCCCCACCCCCACTGCAGCGCGGTGCTGGGGTGTGCCTTGGGATTGCTAGCACTAACGCTCACCCCATTCTGCTGTACTGTACCCATCTCAGCTTATTTACTTATGGAATGGGGTGAGTGCTAGGCTGACGCACCCTAAGGAACACTCCCGACACCTGTTGCTGTGTGCAGGGTGGGGGAAGGGTGTTAGGCTTGGAAACATTAATGCCACATATCCCTACTTTTGTCACAGCATCTCTAACTGATGCATTAAATATGTTTTTTGCAAATATATGTGTGTGTGTGTGTGTAGGCCCCACCCCCACCTCACTGTCTAGGTGTATCCTGATGGTAAAACCAGAAAAGGGATTACAATAGCAGACATAAGTACAGTCCCCATTGAAATTCAATTCTTACCAGTCTGATGGCTTTGTTTGCAGCAGGTTCTTCCTTGCCAGGGGGTGTCATGAAGGGTGCTGGGCTGCAGGCTTAAACTGAAACATTTAACAAATGGAATGTCCACACAGTAAAATTGCAGGGGCAGAGGATCCCTTTTAATAACCATGCTGGCCAGTCTTAACATATTTATTCAGTCAATCTCCAGCCCACAATGGAGTTACATTAATTCATCTTGGTAGTTCTTCATGGTCAGGAAGACCCTCTACCTCTAACATTTTTATCCCGGGGCCAGAGGGTCACTAATGGGTTCATGCAGCAGCAGCAGCTCTTGAGGCCAGGACCTCACACTCTAGGAAGCATTTTTTCCAACAGCTCACTCTGCACAGTATCAGATTCCTTTACATTTGAGAGGACAGGCAAAGGGAACCTTCACACACAGAGGGCTCCGACTTGACTTCACCTCTTCCACTGGGACTCAAAGGGTGACTCCCCACACAGCCATCAGGGTGGAAGTCCCTACCAACCAGCTCCTCCAGGCTCACCATCTCTCCTAGTTCTTGCTCCCTTCTCATTACTGTCTGCACAGATGTCTTGGGCACAGGTGGTGGCTTTGGACCAAGGGTAGTGTGACACAACCTACATGATTCCAGCTGGCACCACACAGGGGGGTCTCTCTCTCTCTCTATCTCTCTCTGATGGCTCCCACTGCACAAGTGGACCCGCTCTTTCCTCCCACATGGGTGGCACTATTGGGGCTGTAGGTTCAAATCTTGCCCCACACAAACCACTAAGGCCGCTGCCACTATACCACCACCACACTCCCAGGTCCAGATCTTACCCAGAGTACATGGACAGGAGCAAGCAATCACTCCTACTTCTGTGGACCACCCTCTAAAACCTTGCCACAGGAATGACCCCCAAATGGTGTCAAAGGACCCATTTTATAGCCAGCCACCCACAAGCAGCGACCTCCGACACTTGGAGACCCCACCAGATGGTGTAGGCCATAGATATTGAAATTAATAATGCCACAGGTGGTCCAGAGAAGGGAAAAACAGTAAACCCAACCCATGAGTAGGTTACATTTCCCCCCTCATCAATGCTTACCAACCCGGTGAGCACCTACTTCAGCTACCAGGCCCTGCAACTCCATGGGGTATGCACACTTCCCCACAGAGCTGCAAGACACTGGCTCACTGTGACACCACTGAAATGGTGGTTCCAAACCTTCAGCAGCCAACACTGCAAACTAGGGGCATTCCTCCTCCCAAAACACATAAAGGACCTAAACCAGGGCGTCCCCAGCCCATCCTACTGGCAGTTTACCAACTGAGAGCACAAGACAGATTGCCTAGCTCCACAGTGGCAGCTTCCCAGTCCTACTTCTAACTAAACTAATCTCTCCAGAAACCCATGCTGTCATACTGCTGCCAAAAGCTATGGTACCCTCCTTCACATATTTCCCTTACAAGTAACCAGCAATATTTCAAAATCATGCCAACATTTCAAACAATCACATTTACAATGCTTGAACAGTAGCTGCATAGGGCAGCAAACACTAAACACCTGAACATTTTAACTACAAAACTGGCACCATAGCGCACAGCCCAGGACTGCTGAAACCAGAGAAATTTAAACAGTCTTTTGCTCAGGTCCCATATCTGACATACTAAAACATACAGCCCCCCTCACCCCCCAACAAAGGTAAACAGCACCACAGTGCTAAATCCCAGTCTGTGCACATATAACAGGATTATAAACAGAGATAGCTATTACAAAACAGATACAGGCTATTTAGATCAGCACAGCACAGTATCAATGAGGAAAATAGTAGAAAGGGTTGCTCTCACCCAAATGCATTGCAGTCCAATCTCAGTTCAAAAAGTCTCTGACAGGCATCGTCCAGGAGAAGACTGTTTCTAGCAAGTCACTGAAGCCTTCAGCTCCAATCAGAATAGTAGGAAGGTGGAGGCTTGGTTGTAGCCTGACCAAAGGAGCCCATGGCATGCACATAGGCATTGTACCTTCTTCCCATTAAGTCCTAGATCAGCACATAGGTCTTAAACAAAGTCTAGCTTTCCTAGGCATAGGAGGCACACTTTGACTTCACGATGTTCTGAATCTGTTGGAGGGCATAGTTGGTACTATGGGGCCTTGCATGGTGCTTTTTCTAAAGGTTATCTAGGTCTCCCCAGTAGACCTTATCTTGTCTGTTCTCCTCTAGAATGTCCCAGAGTCTTTCAGGGAGATAGAGGTACAGGAGCTGTGGGTAGTCACTGTGGATTTTCTTTCTGATAATTCGTTCCACCTGACTCCAATCTGGCAGCTGTCTCACACTCAGCCGAGGGGCCTGTCCATCAGGTAGCTACACTCCTTCAAGGTAACTCCTGACGTTGGGGTCACCATTTGTAATGCCCTCGTAATGCTCCCTTCTGCGCCAGCATTTATCAGTTAAACTAGGCTGGTTCTTCCATGGCATGACATACAGGAACTGTTGCTCAGTAGGTATATCCCTCTCTAAATCACCATCACTGACATAACTAGCACCCTCAAACAACAACAGGTCACTTGACACCTCTCCAGACTTTTCTGGGGAGGACAAGGGAGCAGATGGCACATCCGGCTCCTCCACCAACTTCTCCACCGGTGCAGCAGCTGTAACAGAAGGCTCAGCAGGTCCTGGCCAAACTGGCTCTTCAAAATCCCAAGGGGTCAGAAGTCTCATTTGAACACCTCTCCCACGACCACGTCCAAGGCCAGAGAGTGGAGGGTTTTCCAAAGGTGCTACCAATTTCACCATAACCTCCCCATCAAGTCCCTCCATTTCGGTTAAAGGCTTCAATGCTGCAGGCTTTGCAGCTGAAACAGGTCTCTCAGCTTCATTTGCAGCAGGTTCTTCCTTGCCAGGGGGTGCCATGGAAGGTGCTGGGCTGCAGGCTTAAACAACAATATTTAACAAATGGAATATCCACACAGTGGTGTGCAGAAACAGAGGATCCCTTTTAATAACCATGCTGGCCAGTCTTAACATATTTATGCAGTCAATCTCTGGGCTTGGGAGCCCACAATGGAGTTACATTGCTTCATCTTGGTGGTTCTTCATGGTCATGAACACCCTCCACCTCTAATATTTTTATCCCTGGGCCAGGGGGCCACTAATGGGTTCAGGCAGCAGCAGCTCTTGAGGCCAGGACCTCACACTATCGGCAGCATTTTCTCCTACAGCTCACTCTGCACAGGATCAGCTTCTTTTACCTCTTGCACATTTGAGAGGACAGGCAGAGGAAACCCTTGCACATAGGGGCCTCCAACTTGACTTCCCTTCTTCAGCTGGGACTCAGCGGGTGACTGCCCCCTACAGCCATCAGGGTGGAAGTGCCCACCAGGCAGCTCCTCCAGGCTCACCATCTCTCCTAGTTCTTGCTCCCTCCTCACAGCTGTCTGCACAGATCCCTTGGACACAGCCAACGGCTTTAGATCAGGGAGATAGTGTGACACAATCCACACAATTCCAACCAGCTCTGGACACTGGTTTCTCTCTATCTCTCTCTCTGATGACTCCCACTGCACAAGTGGACCAGCTTTCTCCTCCCAAAAGGATGGCACTTTTGGGGCAGCAGTTTGGAATCCCACCCCACATAAAGCGCACAAACCACTAAGGTCACCACCATTATACCACCACCGCACTCCCAGCCCCAGATCTTACCCGGAGCACATGAACAGGAGTAGACAATCACCCCTGCTCCTGTGGACCACCCACCAAAACCTTGGTGTGGGAAACAACTCCAAAATTATGCCAATTTTATAGCCAGACACCCCAGGCAGCAACTTCAGACCTGCGAAGATCCCACCCAAGGGTGGAAGCCATAAATATTGAAACTAATAATGCCACAACTGGTCCTGAGGAGGGAAAAACAGTAAGCCCAACCCACGATTGGGTTATATATATATATATATATACACACACACACACACACATTTATATATTTAGATATAGATATAGATATAGATATAGACATAGATATAGATATAGACATATTCAAGGAGTCAGTATAGCGCTGTGGTTTAGGGCACTAATCTGCAAACCTGGAGACCTAGGTTTGAACCCCACAGCCCCCACTGGCATACTGTGTAACCCTGAGCAAGCCACTTAACTTGCTTGTGCTCCCAGGTCGCATCTGGAAACTAGCTTCAGCTTAGTGTGCCTTTCCTGGTTAAGCAGTTTCCCCCTTCCCTTTTCCCCCTATAAAACACGTATCCCATCAACATATAGACAAGTATCTGCAGTCCTATTTTCCCTTCTCCTCCTCATGCAACTCCTTACTTGAACCCTTTAGGGGTGGTGGCTATGCACCCCCTTTCCACCATCCTGCACAGAGGACCATGATACCACTGAAATGAGAAGAACACAGATGACAGTCATGAGCGGGCTGCACATGCAAGACTGCAGCTGTACACAACTGGAACACAGTGCCCCCACCCTCCACCATGCACATACCTTTGATGGCTCCTCCAGGGCTCACAACTCCCCATATTACCCTTATGGTGGGCATCCCAGCTGGCCACCCTCCAGGACAGGAAGTTCAGCATATAAAGTGGCCACAGCCACCGGTGCTTCCTTGCCACCACCACAGATGTGACCCATCACGTTGGTCATGCCTTTCCAGGACCATCCATCCTGGATGTCCATGGAACTTTTGTGGAGAAATAGAGATGGAGACAACTTCAGTGACAACACACACCAGTACAAATGGGGAAAGCATAAACCAGCAACCCGTGACAGGTGTGTACTGTACATACCTCTGCAGGCTCTGTCACCTGCTTGATCACCCCATCACCAGGGATTCCTGGTAAGTGGAAAGGGGGTATCTATTTAGTATACTGAAACTCGGAATCCCGAAACTCACAGGACCGAGTTTAGTATCCCAATATGTACAAGCCCAACAAGGAAGAAGCTGGTATCGACGGGGGTAAGGTAGTGGATGTGACAAACCAATACCCTACCCCTAGTCAGACACCACAATAGAGGGGGGATGCGAAAGCTGGCCAAGCTGCTCCTGTGGCGTGGCGGGCTAAGCCACTTGGAGATCGGCCAGCTTGGTGTTCCAGACCTGGGTTCTGTTCCCGAGGTGAAAATGTTTGTAAGGTGCTCTTCTGCCCCCATACCTTTTTTAACCTACTCTGAGGTGTGCTTCCACTTGGAGTTGGTTATTTTAGTTATGGGAGTTGCAGGGGGCAAAGCCCCCCACATTGCATATAAGACCTTTTCAGTCTTCCGAAATTTGGTCTCCCAGACTCGGGTTTATAGAGTTCGGGAGACCAAGTTTCGTGATTTCATAGGTAATCTGAAAATGGACACCCTCCACAACTTTCTGGTGTATACCCCAAGCCTCCTCACACTTTCTGCCGACACACCATGCACTTGCATAGCCATTGCCATGCAATGTACTAGATCACATTGAGACAGCATGCTGAATGTCAAAGGTCACACAGGTGAGATGTTCTGTGAAATTCATATGGGGGGTGACATTTCAGGGAAAATGGTTTGAACAATGTTTAATACAACTTTGCACATCAGACAGCCAATAACTGCATCAGCATCCAACAGAATAGCACAGTAGAGGAGCAGTTCAATGCAGTTACTGTACACATTTTAGCATAGCATCACCCCCTCCCAAAACATAGTAGGTGGAACTGGAGTCAGCATCAGTGACCTATTTAATAGAATCTGTTTTGCAAATATGTGAGCATTCAAAATGACTAAAAAAGCATTACCTCTGGACAAAACTGGATGACCAGATAAGGTCTCTGAAACCCAGATTATACAGTCCAAAGTGGGGCAGATAGCAACCTCATTATTGTCTGTCTGCATGTGATTGGCTCATAGAAAAATTAAGGTGTTAATTTAGGAGTTATAATTTATCCTTCCCAGCAATAGCCTTCCAGTTTGCTGCTATGTAGTTAGAGGTGACAACAACTAGGCAGACAAGGACAAATGTAGCTCCTTTGAACTCCATACACTTGAGGGGACTTCTTGATTACTTGCACTGCAAATAAACAAACATACTGCAATATCAGACACTTGTTTACAGTCAGATAAGAAGAAACTGAAACAATAAATCGTGTCAGACAAATCTTGTGGAGTTCTATGACTGGATGATGAGTGCCTTGGACCTGGGAAGACCAGTGGACGTTCTCTTTCTAGACTTCAGCAAGGCATTTGACTGTTTCTCACGAGGGCCCGTTGGATAAGCTTGGAGAAATGGGGGTGGGGAACCAGATGATCAGATGGATAGGTAATTGGCTCCTGGACCCAGAGGGTCGTAGTTGGCAGGATAGTCTTATCCCCCAGGAGGGTCATTAGTGGGGTCCCACAGGGATCAGTCCTTGGGCCCCTTCTGTTCAACGCCTTCATCTCTGACATAAGGACAGGCATCAGGAGTGAGATGAATCTCTTTGCGGATGACTCAAAACTGGGGGCAGTGGTGGAGGGGGAGGAGGGGAAGGTGGCCCTACAGAGGGACCTGGAGGCTCTGGAAAGATGGTCTAGAAAGTGGAAGCTGATGATCAATGCAGGTAAATGCAAGGTACTGCACCTGGGGGCCAGAAACCCGGGCCAAGTGTAAACCCTAGGGGGGGAAATGCTACAAGTCTCGATGGCTGAGAGGGACCTGGGGATGGTGGTGAATGTCAAGATGAACAACTCGGAGACTTGTAGGAGGGCAGCAGCCAAGGCCAACAGGATGCTGGGATGCATCGCTAGGGGGATCACCTCCAGAAGGAGGGAAGTGATACTCCCTCTGTATAACTGCTTGGTGAGGCCGCACCTCGAGTACTGCGTGCAGTTTTGGAGGCCACACTTAAAGAGGGACATTAAACTCCTGGAGAGGGTCCAGAGGAGACCAACCAAAATGATTTGGGGCTTGGGGGACACGACCTATGGGGAGAGGCTCGAAGAGCTAAACATGTACACATTGGAAGAGAAAAGGGACCGGGGGGACATGATAGAGGTCTTCAGGTACATGAAGGGGGGTAAATAGGGGAGGAGCAGTCAGGGTGCTTCAAAGGAAGAAGGAGGAGGGGCAACTAGAGGGCATGGGTGGAAGCTGGAGGGGGGAAGACTCAGGGGAGAAAGGAGGAGGTGCTACTTCACTGAGAGGGTGGTGGAGCCATGGAATGCGCTGCCCAGAGGGCTGGTAGAGGCAGAGATGGTGGAGGGGTACAAGAGGGGGTGGAACAGGTACAGGGGAAAGGTTCTGGAAGCAAAATCCAATGCAGCGAGAATATCCGGAACTGGGAAGAGAGAAGCCAGAGAAGGTGAGGGGGGCAGCAAGGTCAGCTCCCAGGGTGGGGGCTGACCAAACGAGCAGATGCGAAAGACCGCTAGGCCTATTCTGCTGGCATTTTAGTATGTTAGCAGAGGATCTCACAGATGCTGCTTGACCTACCACAGAAACTGAATTTTCAGAGGTAAAAACCAGAGGACCAAACCTGGACCAAAAACAAAAAAACAAATCATTTGGTCCAAAAACAAGTACAGTAGGTGGTAACCTTACATAGATGTTGGAGCTTGTGCAAGTCAAACCATAAAGAACTAAGGATGTTGAATGGGAGATGAACTCTCTGACCTCTATCTTTGGTGTTGTAGGGTAGACAAGTTCATTCCCACTTTGACAGTAGTGGCAAACATTACACCTGCCACAATGGAAGTTTTCTAATGGTGGCAGTGGTAGACAGTTGCCTGGAGTCTATCATCTGGTTCACTGAAAATGACTGGGAATGACCATTTCACCAATAATTGTGCCCCTACAAGAGTTAACCCTGAGTGTAGGACCTATAGCTATAACCTATAACAGTGTTTTATTCCCCCATAGGACATGCCAGTGTCTCCTCACAATTTACACAATTCTTAGTGCATTATTAAAATTCAGTAACAGATGTAGCCCCGAAAGGTTTGTTTCCATGTTCTTTTCAGCTGGTAGTAATAGGGTATTCCTATTTAGGGCCCTGGTCTTACTTTTTGCATTATAAATCATGTCATCATGCTTAGCCAATCATGATTGTTTATATCTAAATATTTCAGGTACTCTTATAACCATAAGAGGGTGTCTCATGCACATAGTTCTAAAATTCTGAAGTTCTAAGTTCAGTTGGCACAGTCCCTTTCCAACAAAGGGGGTTCTCTAATTCTGTGCAAAGTAAAACAATTTGATTGTAACCCCCCTGTTACTCGGGGTTACAAGAATCCCAGTTAGAACTAGTGGCAGGCACGGAAGGCAGCTTGTGAAACTCCAGTTAAATGGTTTTCACACTGTCTCACTGTTCTCAGTCTCAGCTGAGACTGAGGGATGACATCATTTTAGAACTGTCACAGCTGCATAAGCCACACTGGAATGTTGCAGCTAGGGAAGTTAGGATAGAAAGTTGGGGAATTTGAAGAGTCAGTAGTAGTTCAGTAGTGGGCTCAGTAGAGTGAAGAGGTGTGCTGCAGCTGCAGGCCCTCAGAGCTCTAAGCTCTGACAAAGAGCTATATTTTTGTTGAGGTGTGTGTTCTCACCTGAAGAGGAACACAAGAAGAGCCAAGTGAAGTGGTAGAGACTGCTTTCAAAAGGTTCAAGGCCCCATCCCTGCAGGGATGGGGGGAAGAATTCAGCCTGCTTCCAGGGGCAATCCCCTGGCCCGGCTAGAGGAAGAAGAAGAAGCTGCCTGTGAGGATTTGTGCTGAGGCACCAGATGTTTTTGTGAGATTTCTTTGAAGAGAAAAAAACCCTGTGGGGCACCTGCAACCAAGGGGTGAGTTTTGCTCTGCTAAAGGTCCAATATGTTTTCACCTGGGACAATGTAAATTCAAGTGAGTGTTACTGTGGGGTCAGGAAAAGACAGCCAAGTACAGTTAAAAGTTGTGGGAATTGGACTGCTTAACTCTGTGTTGGTCTAGAGAAATGGACACAGCCACTCTTTAAGTATGTTTCAAGTTCAGCACATATTGGGATGGAAGGAACCATAGATTAAGTGTGACATACATTTAAGGAGAATCTACCAAGTAAAGTGTTTTCAGAGATGAGGTGTTAAAGTTCAGAGGAATGGCCGGGTATGATTTATGGGAGCAAGAGGTGGGAGACCCCCCCATCTGGCATGACCTGAGCCTCCTCTACGGGTTCTCTTTGAGACACCTGTTTGCTTTCTCTCAGGTACTTGGCCAGTGACTGAGAAAAGTACCCAGACGTGGGATTGATGATGAAGATTCCCTGATAGAGCCAGGAGAACTCGTGTGTGATATGGGGACCCATAAATAATTATCCATGATAAATGGAAGCTAGTCCAAGGGCTGGCAAGGGAGCCAGCTTTGTTATTCTGTTGGTTCTGAATAAAAACCACACTTTAGAATCCCACTCCTAGTTTGGACATTACAGTTATTGCTTTCTGTGTCCGGAGTTACTTGGAGGCCCCTGTGCAGAGTAGCCAAACCTAATCATCATGCCGAGTGACACCTTTCTCCCCAGGTTTCAACTTTTTAAAAATGGAGGCACCACATCATATGACTCAGGCCCCTCAACCTGTTCACTAGCCACACAGGCAGGGGTAGTAGCCCTCTCAGTTTAGCACTGACTGGGGGTCTCATCTTGGAGGCTACCACTGGGATTCTGTTGAAATTTGGGAGAAGGAACAGGAAAGGTTGCTTGGGTGGTGGCTAGTGTTTTGACTGTCTGGCAGTGGGTAGCCCAAAAAGTCTGAAGCAATGCCAACTATATGTGCCACTATGTGCTGTTGTCTGTATGCTGTTGTGATATTGCCAACTGTTTACCAAGCAGCAGTAAAGCCGAGTGTGTATGCCATTGTCCTGCATCAAAATACAGCATTTGCCAGCTTTTAAAAGTGTTTGTGTCAAAGAAGTGCGTGGAAAACTGTGGGTAGCAAAAGGAAAATTGTGCCCTGGATGTTGGAAATGCTTTCTGTGTGGACTGAGAGACTTGTTGTGCTTAATGGCCATGATCAATGGTTAAAATAGTCTGCCGCCGAGGAGCTACAGTTGGAAAAAAAAAAGTGTGGTTTGCAGTTTAAATTTGCCTGCTGGACGATCGCCATGGAGAAGAAGAGCATTCGAGAGGAAAGAGGCTCATTTGCATGCGTCTAGTGATTGGTGGGACTGCAATCAGTCCTGCCCCCAAGCCAGCTCTAGAGCGACTGCACAGCATTCAAGAGGGAGAGTGAGTGGAGTGTGCAAACTGGCTTGCCAGGAGGAGCGTCGCGGTGACTGAAAGCATTGTAAAAAGTTTAAAAACTGACTTTTCTGTTCAAATTCGGGTTCAACCCGCATCTTGATCATCTGGACTGTGAGTGTGGTGTTCCGAGGAACAATCGGCAGGACTGCCAGCCCGCTTCCTTCCAGAGGCCTCCACAATCGGCTATAGGCCATTTTTTCCATCACAACAACGAGGTACTGATAATAGTGAGTACCATCCAAATGAAATAGCTCAAACTGTGTGATTTCACCGAAAAGCCAGCTGAATCTGTGCATACCAGTGTAATCACTTTGCAAAGAAGGACTGTGTCAAGTTTTACCAGCTAAAGCAAGAATTCTAAGCAACAGACTGTGAGCATAATTGTAGGTTCAGCATCAGTATAATTTTCAAAGCCAAGTGAGAGACTGTTAGTTGGATGAGAGATGCAGCAAAAAAATACAGGCAATCCTGTGCTATGAAATGCTGAGGCTTTAAGGGACTATAAGCTAGAGCAATGTCTTCAGCGAGTGAATGGTCCAATGTAAATCATATAAATGTGCTAGGAAGGAGAACAGTGCAAGTTTGTGCAGTTTGAGCAAGTTATCAGTAGTGTGTGTAAATTGGATGCGCAGTGGCTTGACCCATTTACAGAATGTTGATGCGCAGGAGTGCAGCTGCCATGATGATAGGGTGAGACTGGCATGTAAACACAGCAGCAAAGGAGCCATTTTGTAAAACGTTTTTCGATTCAAGTTGGGACTGGTAATAACAGTGAGTGTTTGTTTTCTCTGCAGTCCTGGCTTCAGGATCACCCGTTACCCAGATCATGCCCGGACTAGGATCGTAGGAGAAGTTAACAAGTTGAGAAATATTGAGAAGTACTACTATGGAGGATGACTGCCTCCTCGTGTGGTGATTCCTGGATATCCAGTACGAGTATGTGTGATGTGCTTAAATGCTGGAAGGGACCTCTTCATGGTACCTCACTGTTCTGGGTGCCTAGAGAAATATGGTTTGTGTAAAGCGCCCAAGATTCGTTTGGCTCCCACATGGACAAAATTACAAGAACCTGCAATTGGCACCACACAGCACCAGGAAGGACCTGAGGAGGGAAGTTTAGTAAGGTGTGGCATAAAGCTAGAGGGTGTAGATCAACAGACAGCACACATAACTGATGTGTCCGAGTCTAAGGCACTGAGAGACAGTGCAGAGGGAGCATCAGCAGACCCGTGGATAGAAGGGCCACATCCAAGTCTTATAGGTGAAGATGAGAAGATGAGGCCATTGAGAGGTTTCGATCTCCACGCCTAGAGAGGAGTGGACCATCTCAGGAGTGAGAATGACTGCTCACTTCTTGGCACAGATCCTTAGTGATGATGATGAGGGGGAACCCATTTGGTGTGACGAAGAAGGCGTGGGTTCACAGCCTCAGTTCCTGCCTTAGAGGAACACATGAAAAAAGAGTGGTGATGCCACTGCCCTGGCTGTGCAAGAAGGAGCCAGGGATCCATTTTGTGTGTCATTAAGCATGCGTAGCTGGCAGAACCAGGTCTGGTCACCTCCAAGCCAGGCCAGAGGTCGCAAGTTGACCAAATGCAGTAAGGAGGAAAGACTGGTTCATAGGAAAGTGAATGAAATCTATGCAGAGTCATTTCCTACCTTTCCTTGAAGGATCTGGGAGGAGATAGAAAGATGCAGGAAATCCTGGATTATGGAAGAGGCCATGACACATGTGTACCCTCGTGCCAGCAGATTTGTAAGAGACAGAATCTTGCAAGAAAAGTTCCAACAATGGAAAGTGGGCAGGACATTGTTTATAGACACTGTTCGGATCATGGACAGCAAGGGACATGAATCCTTTCACAATGTTAGTTATGAGCGCCCAGAAGGGGTAATAATTCATGCACCTGACCCATTGTGCTATTTCCCACAATGCCAAGAACATCCTGCGAATGTGCCCATGCCTACCAAGTAGAGAGCAGAGCAGTGGTAGCCAATGCTGCCATTCCAGCCATTGCCGTACCTATGTTGTCCCACCAGTCTGGACGTCCAGGATCCAGGAGCCCCACCTTCAACAGTTCTACAGTGTACTGGCTTTCCAGAATCCATCAACGTGGCCCACCAGATGACTTCAAATCCAGAGAGGACACCAGCCCAGCTGTATCCTGATTCATCGCCTGGGTATCAGATGACTTCAGACCAGCTGTTTTCCTTTTTGTTCCTGTTCCAAGGTTCCACCTCCAGAGATGACATCAGTGCAACTGTTCCCAGATGTGCCATCCTGTTCGTGTTCCGGAAGATGTCCACCCAGCTGTATTGACAGAATGCTGCCAGGGAGAGTCTTCATCAGGAACACAGGTGTCATATGATTTCCATTCTTCAAGAGACTGGTAAGTCCAGACTTTTTCTATTTCTGACATTTGCAGTACACACCCTACATCAGAAGACTCCAAAAAGTGTGAACTGTCCTCAAAGACTCACCCGTTCGGGACTTTGGCCTGCCAGAACTTTGATTCACCAGGCTCCAGCCCAGGAGAGACTCTTTATTGGACTTGCCTTCAGGCATTGTGAGTCACTAGAAGGGACATTTAGGGCATTCCATCTCCAAAAACGGTGTGTACCTATAATCCTCCTAGAGGTGGGCTACCTGGATTAACTCACCTCATGGACAAAATTGGTCCCAGAGTCGGGGATAACGAACTCATAATCCTGGGGGATGTAAACCTTAACTGGGATAGTGGTAATGTTAAGCAGTTTGAGCCTCTGCTTGCTAACCTTGCGCTGACCCAGCTCATCCAGGAACCAACTAGGTGGACAGCAAATGGATCCTCCAGCACCTTACTGGACTGGATCATGTCTAACCATCCTGACAGGATCTCATCAGCGGGTACATTATCTGACTCCATCTCTGACCACTCACCAGTTTTCTGTGTATGGAAAATTCCCACCCCCAAAATTCCACACAAAATTATGCATGTCAGAAATTACTCTAGATTCGATACTGAGGAGTTCCTGGAAGATCTAAGACTTACTGACTGGTCTGGGGTGTATGGTGCCACTGACCCCTCGGCAGCAACCTCTTACTTCCCTTCCACCTTTGGGGCCTTGCAAGACAAGCATGCTCCCAAGGTCACCTGTAGGGTGAGGGGGTCCGCTACCCTCTGGTTAAATGGGAATCTCCTAGCCCAGATGCGGGAGAGAGATAAGTGTTGGGCTTGTTCCAAAGGTACCAGTGATCCCATGATTATTCAAAGGTACAGACACCTCAGGAACAAGTGCAAAAAGGCCATCAAGGCAGAAAAGAGTGACTTCTGCAAGTCCGCCCTACTAAGCTCTGCCAGTAATCCCAGGAGGTTCTGGAGAGATATTAAATCCCTTGTCAGTGGATCCTCCCATCTGGGGGTTACGGACATGGTCATAAATGGAGTCTCCTGCAATAATCCCCATACTATTGCCAACTCCCTAAATAATCACTTCTCTAACCTCTCTGCCTTCACAACCCTCTTCTCACCTGATGAGGCTCTGTCCCACCCCCTTCCCTCCACTCTGCTGGAGGGTCACCCTCCTCGTCAAATGTTCCACCTCTGGGCTGTATCAGTTCAGGACTTGCAGAAACACCAAGCTGGCCTCTCCCAGTACTCCAGTCCTGGCCTAGACAACCTGGAACCTAAACTCCTTAAGCTTGGTGCTGCACACATTGCCTCACCAGTAGCCTTTATCTTCAACCTATCCCTTGGTCTGGGGACCATCCCAGACATCTGGAAAGAGGCGAGGATTGTCCCTGTACTGAAGCAAGGAAATCCCAAACTACCTGACAATTATCGACCAATTGCCATTCTCCCAACCCTTAGTAAGCTCCTTGAAAACGTAGTGGCTGAGCAGCTTTCGGAATATATCCACTCTCATGAACTTCTGTCCCCAGCCCAGCACAGCTTTTGTAAGGGCCACAACACCACCACAGCCTTAATCTCGGTTACATCAAGTATCCGGACAGCCATGGACCAGGGCAAACTCTCTGGTGCAATATTTATTGACCTGTCCAAAGCCTTTGACCTCATTGACCACAAACTGCTTGGTGCACAGTTGTGGTCACTTGGTCTCTCCCCCCATGTCATGAAATGGCTAATGGGTTATCTACATGGCAGAAAGCAGCGTACCTGCTTCAATAAAGTTCTCTCCGAGCCCCTACTGGTGACCTCCGGAGTGCCTCAAGGCTTGGTACTGGGTCCCCTCCTCTTCTCCCTCTTCATCAATCAACTACCCTTGGTTACTACCAGCTGTAGCGCCACCATGTATGCAGATGATCTGGTAATCCTGGCTCACTCCCAGAATGCCACTACCTCAAACCAGAACCTGACCAATGACTTTAACAGGGAATTGTCATGGGTTACTAGTCACAAGCTGGTCCTGAACCTGAAAAAGACACATGCTATGCTCTTTGGCTCAATGGCTAAAATCAAAGCCTCATCAGCCTGCTTACACATCACCAGCGCAAATGGATCCTCACTACCCATAGTGAGCTCCATCAAATATCTGGGGGTAACACCTTGCCCCCAACTTGACATGGGTAATCATATCCTTAACATCTGCAGGGCTGCAAACTGTAAACTGGTTCTGGCCTATAGGGCCAAGTATAACCTTACACCGGCAGCCAGGCTTGCCCTAGCAAAGGGTGTGCTCCTTTCCTCCCTCAGCTATGGGCTGCACCTATTTGCTCTCTCTCCAAAGACACATCTCACCCGGTGGTACACTGCTTACAATAACATTTGTCGTTTTGCCTTGGCTGCCCCCCTGACTCACCCACCGTTGTGAGCTATATGAGAAACTCTGCTGGCTCTCACCAGCTAGGTACCTTGATTTTGGTTTGGGATGCCTCTTGGGAAAGTGACCAGAACTAGCACCTCCCGGGGCTGGCCCGGCTTCTGCCTAAACTGAATCCCACCCCCTACCAACTTAGGTCTCTCACATCAGGAATGCTCAAAGTCCCTCCTACCCAGACCCTCATGGGGGATCAGGACTTTGCCATAAGTGTGCCCAGACTCTGGAATTCGCTGCCTGTGGATATCCGAGTTGCCCCCTTCTATCTGAGTTTTCGAAATTCCCCTGTGGGGTTTCCTAAAACTAGCATCAGAGTGTAACTGCCCCAAACCTCCCTAGAGTAAAGTGTCAAATTGTTTTGTCTGAACCTCCCAGGGTGTCTCCATTGAATTCCTGGAGATATTTTCCCACTGTATCAATGACTTCTGACTACTCCTGCCTAAAAAGCCTTGGGCATTTTTACACCCATTATTGCTCCACGGTCATAGGCTAACCATGACATATTGCACCTTAGTCACTTGGTAGAAACTTGTACTACCAAGTGTTTCTGTTTCTGTCTAACATGTGCATATTTATAAAAATGTGATGAGCTGTATATACCTGTCCGCGATCCAACTAGCCTAGGTGGTGTATACGACAATGTTATAAGTTATATTATGACCAATCCAGTCCTTGAGCTATGCTCCACTCCTATGTATGATGACCTGTATATATCTATCAGTTGAACTAGCTAGTTTAGAGTGTATAATCTGAAATGTCCTTACTACTGTATGTTTCCCCTAGCGTCAAATGATGTATTTCCCACATGTTTGTCTACTGTGACAAAAAACTGTACTCTCTTTGCCATGTCTCCTTGACTGTTGTTCCTCATGTTGTACTCTCCCGGGTCGTTCCTGAAAATAGGCATAATACTTGTCTAGTGTACTTACCCGGTAAACAAAAGCTAAATAAATAAAATAAATAAAATTGCTTATGTGTATTGTAAATATTCTATTTTTCTACTGTTTATACTGTAACAGTTTTTCTACTTTTCTAAAAAATCTTTTTGGGATTCTTCAGTGTTTAGAAGGTAGGGGTTTAGATAGACTGTATATGCAGATTAGGAAGTGCATTTTGTTTTTCTCTTTTCTTGCAGGTATTCCTGAAGAAGACCAGAAGAAAAGACAAGAAGAGGAGGGGGAGTCATCAGAGTTCCTCAGTAGTACTTCAGAGTGTAGTGTTTAAAGTACTTTTGTTGTTGTTGTTGATTACTGTATGTAATTTTCCTTTCACAGGTATGGTTGTGGGAGATCGTGGGAGTAATGCATAGTGTATGGTATTAGCTCCTGGTGTGTGGTTGCATGGTGTCCAGGGTTGGGGGGAGGTCCCCTGTTTTGTTTTTGGGGTTTTGAGTTAGAGGCAGACAGATTTTCCCTAGAGGGCTAGGGGGGATAGACAGGCTGTGGTTCTGAAAGGCCGTAGGGGCCGCAGTACTGATCTATTAGGGCAATGCTCTGGACAGTTCTTCCAGAGCCACTGGGTACCCATAGTCAATGGGTAGAGTAGAGGCTGATGCATCAGCCGATGGCCTCTGGGCCCTTAGTGTTGCCTGCCTGTGCCTAGCACATGGTAGGAGGGGGCCTGATCACCCCTCTCCGTAGGTAGCACATAGGGTAGGATGGCCTAGGCCGGGTAACTAATGACTGCTGACAGTCATTTTCCTGGCCTAGGGTGAGTGTTACCCCCCTGTTACTTGGAGTTATAAGAATCCCAGTTAGACCTATTGGCAGGCAAGGAAGGCAGCTCGTGAAACTCCAGTTAAATGGATT
The DNA here is from genome assembly GCA_016271365.2 of Neoceratodus forsteri. Classification (NCBI taxonomy): domain Eukaryota; kingdom Metazoa; phylum Chordata; order Ceratodontiformes; family Ceratodontidae; genus Neoceratodus; species Neoceratodus forsteri. The sequence goes on from CM057456.1 coordinate 1,507,623,051, forward strand.
TCACACTGTCTCACTCTGTTCTCAGTCTCAGCTGAGACTGAGGGATGACATCATTTTAGAACTGTTGCAGCTGCATAAGCCACACTAGAATGTTGCAGCTAGGGAAGTTAGGATAGAATGTTGGGGAATTTGAAGAGTCAGTAGTAGTTCAGTAGTGGGCTCAATAGAGTGAAGAGGTGTGCTGTAGCTGCAGGCCCTCAGAGCCCTAAGCTCTGACAAAGAGCTATATTTTTGTTGAGGTGTGTGTTTTCACCTGAAGAGGAATACAAGAAGAGCCAAGTGTAGTGGCAGAGACTGCTTTCAAAAGGTTCAGGGCCCCATCCCTGCAGTGATGGGGGAGGATTCAGCTTGCTTCCAGAGGCAATCCCCTGGCCTGGCCTGGCTAGAGGAAGAAGAAGAAGCTGCCTGTGAGGATTTGTGCTGAGGCACCAGATGTTTTTGTGAGATTTCTTTGAAGAGAAAAAAAACCTGTGGGGCACCTGCAACCAAGGGGTGAGATTTGCTCTGCTAAAGGGCCAATGTGTTTTCACCTGGGACAATGTGAATTCAAGTGACTGTTACTGTGGGGTCAGGAGAAGACAGCCAAGTACAGTTAAAAGTTGTGGGAATTGGACTGCTTAACTCTGTGTGGGATCTAGAGAAATGGACACAGCCACTCTAAGTATGTTTCAAGTTCAGCACATATTGGGATGGAAGGAACCATAGATTAAGTGTAACATACATTTAAGGAGAATCTACAAAGTAAAGTGTTTTCAGAGATGAGGTGTTAAGGTTAAGAGGAATGGCCGGGTATGATTTATGGGAGCAAGAAGTGGAAGACCCCCCATCTGGCGTGACCTGAGTCACCTCTACGGGTTTGCTTTGAGACACCTGTTTGCTTTCTCTCAGGTACTTGGCCAGTGCCTGAGGAAAGTACCCAGATGTGGGATTTATGATGAAGATTCCCTGATAGAGCCAGGAGAGCTCATGTGTGGCATGGGGAGCCACAAATAAATATTCATGATAAATGGAAGCTAGTCCAAGGGCTGGCAAGGGAGCCAAGCCAGGAAAACCAGAGAAGAGTCAAGTTCAGCCCGAGTGCCCAGAGTGTTTCTAAACCTGAAGGTTTCAGAATAAAGAGGATGTGTTCTGATCTCCATAAATCTGCATTACCAGGAGTGTAGCCCCGTGGGGGTCCATCTATGCTTTGTTATTCTGTTGGTTGTGAATAAAAGCTACACTTTAAAATCCCACTCCTGGTTTGGACAGTACAGTTATTGCTTCCTGTGTCCGGAGTTACTTGGGGGCCCCTGTGCAGAGTAGACAACCCTAATCACCATGCTGAGTGACACCTTTCTCCCCAGGTGTCAACTAATTACAAATGGAGGCACCGCATCATAGGACCCAGGCCCCTCAACCTGTTCACTAGCCACACAGGCAGGGGTAGTAGACCTCTCAGTTTAGCGCCGACTGGGTGTTACATGATTTTAAATTAAAATTTAAGTTTTTTTAAAACAAAAGTCTTTAAGAAGATTTATAATATGTTTATATGTACAGTTCTTGTGTCTCTTATGGTTGTGAGTTTCTTCTCAAGTCCTTTGTGTGTCAGAACTGCTCAGTTTCACTTCACAGTTCTCTCACCCAAATGATTCAAGAGTGCACTCATACAACCATAAGAACATATGAACATATGAATTTGCCAGCAGAAATAGGCCACGTGGTCTATCAAGTCTGCTCGAGTATGCAGCTAGCACCCTCACCTTGCAGCTGCCCCATCCCCCTCCCCTTCCCAATTACCCCCCCTCTCTCCTTGTCCCATCTCCTTTTGAAACTACCCACTTTCTTACAAGCTACCACCTCCTCTGGTAGAGCATTCCATTCTGCCATGACCTTCTCTGTGAAAAAGTGTCTCCTCATTTCCATCCTAAATCTTCACCCCTCCAATCTAAGGCCATGCCCTCTCATGTCCCTCCCCCTCCTCAGCCTGAGTATCCCTTCAGTGTCTGCCTTGTTTATCCCCTTTATGTACTTAAAGGTCTCAGTCATATCCCCCCCCGGTCCCTTTTGTCCTCCAAGGAGTACATGTTCAACTCTCTCAGCCTCTCCTTGTATGGTCTGTCCTCCAATCCCTGGATCATCCCTGTTGCCCTGCACTGTACCCTTTCCAGTAATTTCACATCCTTCTTCAGATATGGGCACCAGAATTGCACACAGTACTCCAGGTGTGGCCTGACCAGTACCCTGTAGAAAGGCAGGATCACCTCCCTGCTGCTGGAGGAGATCCCTCTCTCAGTGCAACCCAGCATTCTGTTGGCTTTCACTGCCACCCTCCTACACTGCTCTGTATTGTTCGTATTCCCTGTTACAACCAACCTAGATCCTTTTCCTCCTTGGTCAAACCTAGCTGCACCCCTCCCAGCTGGTAACCCCTCCCTGGCTTTTTTGCTCCAAAGTGCAGGACTTTGCACTTTTTCGCATTGAACCCCAACTGCCACGCTTCTGACCACTCCACCAGTTTGGTCAGGTCATCCTGCAGCTCCTGCCAACCTGCTATATCATCCACCACCACACCCAATCTGGTATCGTCAGTGAATAGACTGATCTTATTCCTGATGCCATATGAGATGTCCGCTATGAATATTCCAAACAGCACTGGCCCCAGTACTGATCCCTGTGACACCCCACTCATCACAGCCCTTGGAGATGAGAGTCCCCCCACCGTTACCCTCTGTTGTCTCCCCTGCAGCCAATTCTCAATCCATTTAACCATCTTAGTCCCCACTCTCAAGTATTTCAACTTCCCTCCAAACCTCCCATGCGGCACCAAATTGAAGGCCTTACTGAAGTCCCAAGTATATGACATCCACCGCATGACCCTTGTCCAGTTCCATCATGACCCAGTCATAATACTCAGCTAGGTTCATCTGGCAGGATTTTTCAAAGACAAACTCATGCTGGTGACAGTCCTGGAGCCCATTGTCTTCCATAAAGGTCACCAGCCTTTGCTTAAGTATTGTCTCCGTCAGCTTCCCCTGATGGAAGTTAAGCTTACCGGCCTGCAATTACCCTGCTCATCCTTTGGCCCACTGTTATGAATGGGTACCACAAGGGCCACACTCCCGTCATGCAGTATGCACCCTGTGTCCAGGGAGGTATTAAATAGTTCCACCAGTGGTCCAGCCAGGATCTCTGCTATTTCTTTCAACACCCTGGGGTGTATGCCATCCAGTCCTGGTGCCTTATTCAGCCTCAGACCCCTTAACCCCCCCAATACTTTACCCTCAGTGATCACTCCATCCATTACTCCTCTCCCTGCCCCCACCCACCCTCTGCGGTAGCTGCCATCCTTTCTCCTCGTGAATACAGAACAGAAGTACTCATTCAATACTTCTGCCTGATCCTACCCTTTCTCTGCCCACCCCCCAGCCCCGTTCTTCCTGATCCTCACTACCTGGTCCTTGCAGCTCCTTCTCTTCTGTATGCATCTGAAGAAGTCCTCTTCCCCTGTCCCTGATGCCCTGCGCCAGCCTCAGTTTCCTGGAGGTCTTAACTGCTCTGACTCCCCTGGTAACTTCCTTGGACCTCTTCAAATACTCCTCCCTATCCTCCCCCTTCCTAGACTTCTTGTATTTCTTAAATGCTGCTTTGTTTTTAAGCCCTCATCATTTCTAAGACCCTTCTAAAAAACCAGATCATATTCTTAGCTCTTCCCTTTTTGCTCTGCAATCTGATACACATCTCAGTAGCCTCCAATATCACTAATTTGAGTTTTTCCCCATTTCTAATTCTCATCCCAGTGTGACCATATTTCTTCCAGATGCCACCTTAAGATCTGGCCCATCATACCAAAGTCAGCCTGTCTGAAGTCCACCACCCTGGCCCTGTACCCACTGCTTCTCTGCTCATATTAAGTGTGAACCACACAGAGTGGTGGTCAGTAACAGCCAGTGGGTCCTCCATCCCCACTTACCTTACAGCCTCCCCAGTGGCCAGAACTAGATCCAGTGTATTCCCCAACCTAATCAGCTTAATGACCATCTGTACCAGGTAGCGGTCCTGGAAGGTATCCATGAGTATTTGCTCCCTAGCACTCGAGGTGGCTGTGGTGCCCAAATCCACTTCTGGTAGATTGAAGTCCCCCATGATCACTGTGTTACCTTTCCCACACACCTTCCTAATCTGCTGTGCCAGCTCCCTGTCCAGGTCTTCCACTTGAGTTGGTGGCCTGTATACCACTCCCATCCTGAGAATCCTATTCCTCGTGTCCTGGAATTGCATCCACAAGGCTTCCGTCATACCCTCCTGCCCCTCTTCCCTTGCACACTTTATCCCTTCCCTTATGTACATCGCTACACCTCCCCCTTTCCCTTTGGCCCAACCTTCCTGTAAATCCTATACTCTGGGATAAGAGATGCAGTAACTGGATGTATAAACATTTATAAGTCACAAGATCTTCTTTGAGGATATCTCTTTCATCAGGCCACACCTTTGGAACATATAGCTGCCAGGCACTTGAATCACATGGAAACTTTTGCAATCAATCAGCCAGGGGCTGCCCACGACTATGTCAGACATCCGTGTATATATAAATGTGAGCAGCCCCTCCTCTCCGCAGTTCTTTTCCTGCCATCGATCAGCTTACCTATAGTGCTGCAACAGCACAGATGCAGACATCCCTCACAGTAACAGACAAAATGTTGTGTCGGCATTGTTCTGTCAGGGATGTCGGCATGTTTCCATCAGGGTGCTGTGCCCCCCGAACCCCCCGGTCTCTATATATAGAACTCCAAGTCAGAGTTGTCTTGTGGTGAGGGCACAACACCAGGAGATGCACTGCTGGTGTCTGCAGGGACCAGCACAGTGACCCAACAATTTCTGATGAAATCAGTCGCTGTGCTGGTCTTCAAGGTGGCGGTGTCGCTCTCCAGTCAGAACACCATTTAGACTCATCAGACTGCCATTTGAAACATCACTTCTCATAGCTACTGTTATATTTCTTTTACATATCTAAGCTATAACTTTCATAGTGATTTTCACTGACTTGCTTGCCATCTAAGGAACCATCTAAACTTTTCTGGTAAGAGTGTAGAGAAAAGATCTACACCAGAGACTACCACAAAGTTTTTGTTTGCTGCCTAGACATAGACCACAACATGAAAACCTGCAAAATCTGCTGGGGGTTTCATTCTGCAACCAGGCAACATAGAAAGGGCACTTTGGAGAAAGTTTTACTCCAAAAGACCATAGAAAGAACGGAGAAGCAGCTCCAAGAACTATCCGCGTCACTGGCTCCATCGACTAAATTGTGATCATCAAAATCCTGACAGAAATCTTCAGGAAGTCACAAACACTAGCATGGGGACATGGAGAAGACTTCTCCAGCCTGCTCCAGGTTGCCCCTGCACTCTACAGGTATGACCACTGTTTCAGTGTCATCTGCTCCAGCGGTAATTCTGACCACCCTCTCTGACCGTCAATCTGACACCAAGGTCGGGGCTTGGTGTAGGCACTACAGAGCCTATTACAGCTGGTACGTTGGTAGTCAGTCTTCACTGTTAACTCTTCCAGTTGCACCTGCTAACCAAAGCAGTGCCAGTGCTGAGGCAGTCCTTACCACTTTCTCAGACATGATACAGCATTTATTGCCTGGTCTCCCTTTTCCAGGGAGCCCATTGACAGGGTCCTGTATGCTGAACCCCTCAACAACACAAGGAACCACCATGCCACATAAGCCTTTGATGCCACTGCCAACATTACCGGCGCTGTCTCTCGTACCTGTAGACTCAGTCAATGATAGATATGAATATAACTGTGATCTGATGAAGCAGGAAGAGGAGCATGATAAAGACCACGCTGAGAGCCAATATGAAAATAGCACCAGCTGAACAGTCTCTGCTTGCAATGAGGACACTGTTGCCAACACACCAAGGTCACCTCCACCAAAGGATCCCTCATTTTTCACCATGATGTAGCAGATGCAAGCTGCCATGTGCTTAGCTTTAGAAGTGCAGAAATTCACTAAAAAGAACCTGCTCAAGTTCCTGGAGCTGACAGAATCTCCCTTTATTGTGGTTCCTCCTTTGCTTCCAGCCTTAGAGAATGCCACATATGCAGCTTGGTACAGATCAAGCAGCATACCAGTTATACCCAGAAAGGCAGATAAAATGTATTATGCCAATTCTGGGAAGCCTTTTTATGCTACGCAGCCTGAAATGGACTCAGTGGTGATCACTGCTGCCCATGACAGGTCCAGGGCACCTTAAACACCTGAGCTCCCTTCCTCCTGATAATGAATCTAGGAGTTTGAATGTTCTAGGCAAGCATACATACTGTATGCCTTTGTCTCATTGGTCCTTTGTATTGCTAACTACCAGGTTCACGTGACAAAGTATCAGAACACCCTCTGGATGAAGGCTAAGGCTGCTATGCAGGCCTTGCCTGAGGGCTTCCCAAAACAGGAGTTAATGAAAACTCTGGCTGCTGGTGCTGATTTAGGCAAGCATTTGCTCCGCACGACCTATGATGTTTCTGAGGCTTCTACCAGGGCTCAGCCTCTGGCATCTATCTCAGCTGATATTCTTGGCACAGGGTAGCAGGCTTTGCCACAGATGTGTGACAAACAATTCTAATGCCCCATTCAGAGGGCAAAAGTTACTTGGCTAAGAGGTTTTAAAAGATCTCCTAGCTTCTGGCAGGACTTTAAAATCAGTGCATTCCCTGTACCATACCCAACGCAGGGGGTAGGAGCAGGGGTCACTTTCACCCAGCTGGTGTCAGGGGGCAGAACCCAGCCCCCAGGCAGCAGGGCAGGGACAAAGGGGCTAGGGCCTTGCCAGTCTCCAGCACTACCCCAAGTGCCCACTCAAAAGCACCCATAGGTGGTGGAGACAGTGGAGTCATCACCACTGGCTCAGTCTGACTCCTTATACACCTCCCAGACATCTTTACCTGTTGTAGGGGGTCACCTTTCCCTCCACTTAGACCAATGGAGGGAAGTGACTACAGATAAATGGGCTCTGGAGATAATAAAAAAGGGTCATGCTCTGGAATCCCCTGGAAAACCCTCCAGATCATCCCAAACTGTGACAACATGCCCTACAGGACACTACCCCTGTTAGAGGAGGAAGTATTGCTTCTGCTGCAAAAAATGGCCATAGAACATGTCCGTCTCAAACAGAGGAACATAGGTTTTTACTCCTGGTACTTCCTTGTCCCAAAATGGACAGGAGACCTGAGTGCTATTCTGGATCTACGGGATCCAGATTTCTTCATAGAATACAAGCAGTCAGAATGTTCACTTGCAGGGTCCCCTCCTGTTAATGCAAACAGGGCATTGGATATGCTCCCTTGATATGAAGGATGTGTACCTCCATATCAAAATCAGGAAACCTCATAGAATATATCTGAGATTCTTGTTTCAGAGGGAGCATTATCAATTCAGAGTGTTGTCCTTTAGCCTGTCTTCTGCACCATGGGTCTTTACCAAATGCTTTGCAGCAGTGGCAGCAGCCTCTGCAGGGAAGGCTTGTATATTTTTCCTTACCTGGATGATTGGCTATTAAAAGCCTACACCAGCTGTTGATGACTTTAGCATGAACCAGACAGATGTTCGATGCTCTGGGGAGGAGTCAAATATCCAAATCAGTTCTGTCACCCTGCTATCAACTGCAGTACATAGGGGCAGTTCTGGACATGACTCATGGCTCAGATTTCCTGCCTCCAGACAGAGCTGAATGCCTGATTGCTCAAGCACAATTAGTGCACGACAGCCATTGTATCTCAGCAAGGATGTTTTATGTCTTCTGGGTCTCATGGCCATGGCCACTGCCACAGTACCACTGGCCAGGCTGCACATACAGATTCTCCAGTGGACTCTAAGAGTCCAGTGGGACCAGCTCATGGACAATCTAGAACAGATGGCTCTAGTCATGTCCCCAGTGCGCAAACTGCTCAAGTGATGGACAGAATGCATCAACCTGCTCAATGGAGTTACATTCCTGATTCCCAAACCTTTTCAGAGCCTCATCAAGAAAGCTTTGGGGTTTGGATGGGGAGCTCACATGAGCCCTCATCAGACACAAGACACATGGACCCAAGGGGAGCACACTTTGCACTTCAGTGTTCTGGAAATGCGCAGTCCTGTACCGACTCCAGGCCTTCCAGAACCACTTTTCCCTGGGTCCTCTGTTAATACAGATGGATAATGTCAGTGTAATGCGTTACATCAAAAAACAAGTAGGGACTCATTCCTAGCTACTGTAGGGAAACAATGAGAGATTGTTATTGGGCTCTGCAGCACACTCTAGAACTATCAACAGTGCATTTTCCGGGCATTCAAAGCATCTTGGCAGACAAGCTAAGCAGGTCGTGATCCAGGATGCATGAGTGGAAGCCTTGCAACAGTCTCAGATAGCCTGTTCCACCAAGAGTATAGGGACAGCCTAATTAGTTTCACTGTAGTCATGAATTTAGTAGTTAAGGATGCAGGTTCAAAACCCAGAATAGGTAGGAGCTGCCAGAGATATGTGGAGCAGTTCCTGCAGTAATAAAAAGAGTAGACTTAGCCTCCATAATTGTAGTATAATAAAATTCAGCAGTTTATAATGACTTTGGTTTGTAAAATATGCTGTGACATATTAATTGGTGACGGTGGATACTGCATCCAGGGAAGAGGAAAGGACTCCTGGCTTGTCGCTTCACACAAAGAATAGTGATTGGCATTGTTTTTGTGAAAGAAATATAATATTTTAAGGTAAAATAGAGAGCTGAATTGCTGATGGCCAGTGGACTAGTAAAGGAATTGCTGTGGCTAGTGACACCAGCACTGGACAGCCAGAGTTCAATTGGACTACCAGAGTTGCCTGTGGTATTGTTTTGTAATTGTTATATTTTAATACACAATCGCTTCTGAAAGAAAGTCTTGCTGCTCTGAAAACTAAAATATTGAATGCAGAGTGACAACTGCAGGTGCTGCTGGTGCCAAAATTGAGTGAGAATGAAAGTGAGAGACCGAGTATTAGTCTCACAGTAGAGCACCTCACTCAGTTAGGAATCCAAGGCTTGCCTCAGGCAGCCGCTTTCACTCTGCAGCCAGATGGAGATCAGCTTCGCCGGGCAGTGTGACTAGCTTCATGCAGAGTCAAAAGGATGTAGCCCAATGTGCTCCTCTTGTGGCAGGATCAACCAGATAAATAATTCCCACACAGTATAGTTGGCAAGGTGACAAGAGTCAGGGAATATGATTATTAGGGCCTGGCTCTCAGAAATTAAATATGTAAATAAACAGCACAGTCTGGCATTGGGGCTCACAGAGTTCCCACAGGATAAAAATGCACAGCAGTATAAAGAAAGCTCACAGGAGCCGTTTTGACCTAGGAAAAGGGTGCAGTTAGGCACATGAGCTCATGGTTTCTAATGCATTAAAAACACATTAAAATGATAAAATAAATGAAAGGGCATGAGGGGGCTCGAGGAGTCCTGGGCACAGAACACAAACATTATCTGCTCATAAATACGTGTAGTATTTGAAATGAAGCATTTTGAATATGGATACAGAACATGAAGCATGAAAGTCAGAACACATTGTACATATTTAGCAACGTACTGCTAGCTGAATTTTTAATAAAATGGACCAAACGTTGCACACGTGTTCAGTATAATGTCGATACATGGGAAAATAGTTTGAGCTGTGAGAATTTAAAATAAGGAGAAGCTAACCTTTTAGGAAAGTGGTCTTCTGGTGAAGCTAATCCATGCAGGCAGTTACTCTACAGATGGAGCTTAGCATGGGGGAATGCATAACTAATGTCTGAAGACAAACTTGTGATCAAAGTAATTAAAGAGGAAATGACTCTTTGACAGGAAAATGATATGAAAATGTTCAGAAATCAGTATTTAAGTCTTTATTGTCTAAAACAATAGAAGTCTTGGTGACTATGCTTTCCTGGGGTTATTGATAACAGAAAAAATCCGCAGAAAGCTTAGAAAATCAGCTGTCCAACCATTGTAGTGAGAAAGTGCTTGACCCTTGAGAAAATGTTTGTTTAGTGTAACAAAGAAAATGTATTTTAAAATGACCAAAAGTAGAAAAAAACAGGGGAAGCCTTAAAATGTTCAGGACAGCAGCTGGGCTTCAAAATCGAGGATTCCATTGTGGCTTATGTTGCTGCAGGGCGGAATTTGATAGGTGCTGAACTGCTGGACGGATCAGTGGCCACTCAGTGGCCACAGATTTAAATATGCTAATGAGAGTTTGAATATAAAAAGAGCTGCGCAGTCTGAGCAGGGAGAGCGACCAGCAAGGAAGGTGCCCATGCTAAGGGGTGTCTGTCTAAAGAGGCCTGCTGAAGAAAGAAAGCTTGACAGAACCAGTTTAGTTTAATTACAGTGTAACGATAGGGGATCACCTGTCTCCCAGAAGAGGGACAGTGCAGGACAGTAAGTGAGAACAGGGCTCATTGTAGAAAGCCTGTTGCTTCAAGCTTATTGTTTCTGTGTAACCAATTCCTCACAGAAAGAATCTGCAAATCTGAAGAAATCATTGTTCTCATCAACCACCTGCTGACTCAACAGACGGCCCTCTAACTACATCAAGCTGCACCATCTCTACAGAATTTCTTCAGTATTTCCAAAGGAGTGTGGTATAATAAAACCTTGTTGATACAAATTGGGGACTATTTTAAAAGCCACAGTTACACTGTTTTACAGAGAATTTACCTCAACCCTTCTGATTTTAAGAGACTCAGTCAAAGTGAAGGACTGAACCTGAATGGACTGAGGGGACTCTGTCACAACTTTTAATGTACCAGTATGCAACATTTTTAATGCCATTACTTAGTTTAAATGTGATTAGTAATGAATATGTGAACATGTTAACTGATTTAAATGAATTTTGAGTATAAGATACAGGAAGATGAATAGTATTTGGATACCAGGAGGTATTCAGAAGGGGTCAGTGGACTGACTGAGGCAGTTTGGCCTAGTAGTTACTGTACGCCTTTAAGGTCATAATAATTGGATACCATGGAGGATATCTGGCAGATGGATTCAGTGAAACGATTGCTCATAGGTACGGCCCAGTAGTTACTGATTGCCTTAGTTCTACAGTATGGAAAGCTTGGGGATAAAGGACTAGATGAGCATATTCGGAAAAGGTGAAATCTGAAGGGCTAGTAGGAGGTGAGTTCCTGCAGTCTCCAGGGGTAATTTAATGGTGAATAGTGGAGTGGAGGTACACTGCTGATACATAGAATAATAAAGTGGCTGATGCATATGAATTGTTTTTATTTGATTTCAAACTGTGCCATTAGTGGCTGTATTTGCAAGAATTTCTAAATATTTTCAGTAAACTTACATCTTTTGCTCATCTGATCAAGTGTCAGACTCTTACTTGCAGTATCACTGGCTCATATTCCTGAAGGTCTGAAGGTCAGTCCAGTGCAGATTTCCTACTCTTGGCAGCTCTTAACTACTCCAGTTGGGAAGTAAGGTATTGTACTGGTAGTACCCAACTGGGAAATGGTTGTCACAGGGAAGGAACAAAGAATCCTTGTTGTCATCTATCTCTGTGTGGAATGGTCCCACCTGTGGCCAGAGGCTGATACAGTAGTGGGTGGGTCATCATAAGCTGCTGACCTTGGTAGTCATTGACCTATTAGAAAGGTGGGGTCATCCAGAGTTTGACCTTTTGCATCCCCAAACAACACAAAACTACCACATATCTGCTCGCTCGCTCAGGGCCTGGAGTTTTCTGGCAAGATACATTATCCCTGTCTTGGAAAGGAAGGTTCTGTATGCCACACCTTCTTCCCACTCATTGTGAGAGCACTATTCGTTGAAGATGGAGGAGCAACTCTAATACTCATTGCTCCCCTGTGACCTCAACAGATCTGGTTCCCCTTGCTGCAACACCAGGCAGTGAAACCCCCAAAATACCTGCCCTTGTGCATAGGTCTACTGTCACAGGAACAGCGAATCCGGGTCCATTCAGACCTGAAGTCTCTCCATCTGCACGCATGGCTCCTGAGAACAGCTATAGCTTGTTTTGGGTTTTACAAAAAAGTGGCAAATGTTCTGGTGGCTGCTAGAAAACTATCCACTAAAAAATACTCCAAGAAGTGGAAGTGGTTTGCTTTATGGGCCGCTTCTCAAAATCTGGATCTGTTTACCTGTCTGGTCAATCAGGTTTTCTAGAGTACCTGCTGTCCTTATGGGATTCAGGCCTGCAGTATTCCTCAGTCAATCAAAGTGCACCTGGCTGCCATATCAGCTTTCCATGTGCTTGTGGGGGGCTGTATGGTTGCTCAGTTGGAGGCAGCCCATACGTTCTTGAGAGGCATTTTACACATAAAACCTCCTATTCACAATCCAGCCTTGGCTTGGGGCTTGTTTTGGATAAGATGACTTTAGCTCCTTTTGAGCCAGCAAAGACTTGTAGTTTAAGATTTCTTTCCAGGAAAGTGTTATTTTTTGTTGCAATCACTTCTGCTCGAAGGATTTCAGAGCTGCAGGCTCAAAAGTGTGAGCCTCCTTTATTGATTTTCCACAAAGACAGGGTGTCCACATACTATTCCTAAGTTTCTAACAAAGATGGTGTCAGAGTTCACTTTAAATCAAACCGTGTATTATCCAGAGTATTCTAATCCAGGGAACCTTACACTGTACTTTAGATGTATATAGAATACTCTGGTACTATATACAAAGGACTGCAGAAAGTCCTCAGTGCTTTTTATTTGGTTTGCCGTAGAAAAGACGGCATGCCAGTTTCTAAACAGTGCTTGTCCAAATGGCTAGCAAACAGTATTTCATTCTGTTGCAGGAAGTATGGTAAGGAACTTCCTGGTGTGGCTCAGGTCATTCCACCAGAGGCATGGCCACCTCTGATGCTTGTTTCTGGAATGTTTCCACTTCAGAAATCTGTGCTGCTGCTACCTGGAGTACTGTCCAAACCTTCACTAAACACTACAGTCTGGACATTGGGTCTGATTCACAAAGCATCAGGAATGACTCAAGGTGCTTGTGTCAAAAAGAAATGATGCAAGATGTTCCATATGCTGCACCTTGTGTCATACCTGATTCAATAATACAGCCTACGCTGTTTGTGGACTTCCTGCACCAGCCAGGCTTGCTCCATCCCTGTGCTGGTCGCAGGGCTGTGGCATGGTGGACAGGGGCATGTGCTGGTACATGACTGCAACAGCTCCTTAATCACTATTCACAGTGACTGACCATCCTCCTGGCAGTTAGATCACCCAAGGCTGGTCTAAGGCCCTTGAGCCAGTTTGCAAGGTAATGGGTGGCAAAGTGTTGCTTATCCAGATAATAATAACAATAATAATAAACTTTATTTATATTGCACCTTTCCAAAACCAGGGCGCATTCCAAAAAGATTAAATACAAACAGAACAACAGACAATAAAATAAAACTGTTAAGAACAAGAACCAAACATTAATCAAGGCCATATGCCTTATTCCATTAGAAGGATTTAAGCGCCTGTTTAAAGCTCCCATGGTTGTACACTCCTTTTCCGATGTGGTAGAGAATTCCAAATGGTCGGGTGCCGCAAACATAAAATCCTGGGCACCAGCTGATTTCAGTGTGACCCTAGGGATCTCTAGCAACCTCTCGTCAGCTGAGGGAGTGACCTCACCGCAGGCAAAGAGTCAGGAGATCTTTCAGGTAGTCAGGGCCCAGATCATGTAGGGCTTTAAAAGTCAGTAAATCAACTTTGAAGGTGATCTGCCACTGGACTGGTAGGGTGGTAGCCAGTGCAGATCCTAGCACCGAGGATATGTGATGCTCTAGGAGTACCTGTAAGTACTTGAGCTGCGGAATTCTGCACCAGCTGAAGGTGGCGGATATCAACCCCTGAAGCCCAAGGTAGTGTGAGTTGCAGTAGTCCAGGCTTGAGGTCACAAAGCATGGATCAAAGTTGTCAGATCGCCGGAGGAATGAGATGCTTGATTATGGCGATGTTTCTCAGAAGATAAAATGAAGATTTTACCACTGCTGACACTCGAGATCTTAAGGTCAGCCCATCATCTAAGATCACCCCCAGATCTCGCACCCATTCAGAGACCAGTAACTCGACATCCCCACAAAACACCCCAGAGGGGGAGCCGGCCACAGGACCCCCTATCCGGCTATCCGGATCCAAAACCAACACTTCAGTCTTCCCAGAATTCAACTTCAACCAGCTCGACCTCATCCAATCCTGGATTTCCTCCAGACCGCTATTAAATACCCAGACAACTCCTTCCTGGTCGGGTGTGAAGGACAGGTACAGTTGGGTATCATCTGCATAACAGTGAAAACCCAACCCGCACTATCTCACAATGTCTCCAAGGGGAAGCATGTACACCGAAACAACATGGGGATAACATAGAGCCCTGAGGGACCCCACAAAAAAGCGAGAAGGGATCAGAGGAAAAAAACCCTGACACCACCCTCTGAGATCTTCCAGTGAGGTATGATGTGAACCATCTGAGCACAACCCCAGAGAGTCCACAAATACATCTCAGGTGCTCCAAAAGAACCCCATGGTCGACGGTGTCAAATGCTGAAGATAGATCCAATAACACCAGGACAGACCGTTTTCTCTGGTCTCTCGCCATCAGGAGATCAATGAGCACCGAACCGTTAGTCTCGGTACTATGCTCTTACGGAAACCTGATTGGAGAGGTTCATAGATGCTATGGATGGTCAAATGGTTCTCCAATTGGGCTGCTACCACCTTCTCGATCACCTTCCCTGCAAAGGGGAAGTTCGAGATAGATCTGTAGTTAGCCAGACATTCTGGATCCAAAGATGATTTCTTCAATAAGGGTGTCACCACTGCCTCTTTCAAGGACAGGGGATATACACCCAAGTCAAGAGAGGACCAGACTATCTGTGCTAGAGCCAGTAGAATAGAATCTCTGCACCCTAAGAGTAACGGTGTGGGACCTGGATCTAAACTACAGGAGGTAGGATGCAGCCCATGGACAATCTGCATAACATCCACAATTTCCGGGCGGTCGAAGGTACTCCATGAAAATAGAGGGATAGTGACCCAGTCCTGGGAACCCGCAACTAGCATAGACTGTGCCAAACCGATGTCTTCCCTAATGTCGGCCACCTTATCAGTGAAGAACCCAGCAATCTCATCACACTGTGATTGTGACAACCCTCTAGAGAGCAGTAGACAGGTGGGGTTGCACCATATGTCCACGGTTCTGAAAAACTGAACAGGTTAGTTCTGTGTGGCAGAAATTTCCCCAGACAGGAACTCTGCCTTCTTACTGGAGATTTCTGACTGATAGAATTGATAATGTTCTAGCAGTCTAAGGCGGTCGGCATCCAGGCCAGACCTCTGCCAGCAACGTTCTAACCTGCGTCCGATTCGCCGCAACTCTCTCAGAACCCCATCAAACCATGGGGTTCTAGGTAAAAGGGAGAGAAGACACACACTAACTGAATAATAGAATCCAGGGCACAGGTAATGGCAGTATTATAAGCCACAACCAATGCCTCTGGATCATTAAGGCACAGGAAGCTCTGATAGGTCAAGAACTGCTGCAAGGCTATTAGAGGAAACATTCCACAGGGGAGGAACTTGACCATCTCCACAGGGGTCGGCCTACAAGGGGTGCAAAATTGAATCTCATGCTGTAGTGATCTGACCAACTGACTGGTTCCTCCCCACATCAGAAGCCTGATCCCAGGAGGAAGACCAAATCAAGAGAATGGCCAGCTTCATGAGTAGCAGTGGTAACTACCTGTGTTAGGCCCAGTGAATCCATTAACTGGAGGAAGTGTCATCCAAATTGTAAGAGTTCATCGTCGATCCATGCATTAAAGTCACCCAGAGCCATCAACCTGGGGACTCAAATGTCAGGTCGACAATGAAGTCTGCTACTTCTAAGGAATTGCTTCTCATCTTCTGGTGATCGGTAGATGAGAGCAACCAATAGCCCACACCCGCTACAACAGCACATTCAAAAGAAGAGGTTTGCTCAACTGGTACACTGGTGAAATTCAATTCGGCCTTAAAGCAGACCGCAGCGCCTCCCAGCGGTCCAACCTTGAAGATGCGTATCACCATATACCCGGTGGAATTGTGGCTCCAATATCGGTCCCGCATTATTATTCTGCCAGGTCTCGTAATGCACACCAGGTCCATCGAGGCAACAAGATCTGAAATTATTAGGCCAGGTTGGCTGCCAGTGTAGGATCTCCACAACTCTAATGTACCATATCACAGCCCAACATGATGGGTGTGCATAGATATGCAGATAGTAACCATGGAACAGAAGTGGCTTGCTGCACTGCAGGTACCAGGCACCAACAGTCCCCAACTCACCCATGATCAGGCTCCCGTTTGGCACCCTGCTTGGTCTGAGCACCCCACAGTCCTGTAACTGTGTTGAGCTGTGTTGTGTGCCTGCCAGTCCTGTGCTGGCCTCCCATTCTGTCCCAGCCGCAAGGCCATCCCACAGCTTGCAGCTTTCTACCATGTGCTTTCCTTCGATGGCGGGCACTTGCTGCAAACTGCAGGAGTTTGGCACCAGGATGCCTCCTGTTCTTGAACTAAGTGCAGAGTCCCTGGCATACCACTGACTGATGCAAAATGCTGTTTTCCACAGCTTCCATTGATCTAATGGTGGTTTCATGAATTAAGCCCATTGTATCTCATAGATAAACTGGGTTTGGCCTAGTTGTACCATACAAGGGTACTTTCATAAGCCTATTGGCTCTAGTTGCCCTATTAGCTTTTGGTACTGCTTGGTACTCATCCAAAGCTGTGGCCCGGTGAAAGAGATATCCTTGAAGAAGATAGAACAGTTGTGTACTTACTGTGATATTAGATCGTCGAAAGAATCTCTTTCACCAGGCCATACCATTCCACCCTCTTAGGGGTTGCAAGAAAGAATTCTTGTACCGCTGTCTCAATTTCTAAATTTTTTTGCCCTCCATCTCAGCTGCTATGTAGAGGGCTAGGCTCTCACCTGGTTTCCTACAGGGAGGCCCTCTGTGCACTATCGCTGTTAGGGAACTGAGGAGAAGAGGGACTGCCCACATTTATGTAGATGCTGATATCTGACATCATCATGGGTGGCCTCTGGCTGACTGCTTGCAAAAGTTTCTGTATGGTCCAAGTGCCTGGAGACTACAAATTCCAAAGGTATGGACTGATGAAAGAGATTCTTTCGAAGATCTACTATTACAGTAGATACATAACATTTATTTCTTCAGAATAACCCTTTTATCAAGCAACGGCTTGTATATCATACATTGACAGAATAGAGCAATCCACACTGATTTTTACAAACTGTCCACATGGGACAGCTCTGATGGTATGCTTGGGTGGGCCCTCTGGGCTAGGAGCAATATATTGCCTGAACCAATGGCCCACAGTACATGCACACCAACACCGTGAAAGCCAAAAAGATCATTACAGTGAAAGTCCACTGTAGTGGTCTCGGATCACTGACGCAGCTTCTCCTGGTGTTTTGCCCTCCTCAAACAACTCCAACCTGGAGCTGAATACATTTAATGTGGGGCAGATCCCCTGCATGGAAGGTGCAGGGGCACAGCCCCCACAAAAACACTTAGTTTAATGACAGCACAATACTGAATGTCGGCATTGTGCCATCACTGTGCAGGATGTTGGCAGATGTACTATCGATTTAAATGTGGTGCTTCCGAGGCAATTTGATTTGGATCAATTGCAGCTGTAAATTTCAAGATGACATTATTATTTAAAACTGCATTCCTCCATGATTGTAGTATTCCTTCCCAAACCAGTATGACAGTATCAGTGTACCTGCCCCAAAATTGCTATAGTGCTTACCCACTGTTCTGCTACAGATGTTTATTACCTTCATCTTCCTCTCTTCTACCCCTTTCTCATTTTTTTTCCATTAATCTCTTTGGAGACATCAGAAGTGTTTTTCCTTCCTCCTCAGTCTCTTTGGTTCCTTTTCTTGTGCACTCCCCCAAACTTTTGGTGTGGGCTCTAGCAGCAGGGGAGTGTCTGTAAGAGTCACCATGGATGGCTGCTTTTAAGATGAGGGCCTCCCCCTCTCCTGTGACTCCAGTGACTGAGAAACACTACTCTCCCACTATTTCCTGTGCTGGATGGTACTTCCTGCAATTACTTTCAGGTAAAGCAACACTGCAATCATGTTGTACCTGAGCACTGACCTCAACACCACTGAGGCACATACACACAGAAGGTCCTATTCATGATGGCTTTGTAGATCTATGCACAGTGTGTAAGACCCACACGTAGACCGATATGCACAGAATGTGCATATGCAGCCCCTCGCGAGCATGCATAATCCATGTGCAGGGCCATATGCAAAATTTGCTGGGGGTTTCATTCTGCAACCAGTCAACATAGAAAGGCACTTTGGAGAAAGTTTTACTCCAAAAGACCAGAAAGAACGGAGAAGCATCTCCAAGAAATAACCGCCACTGGCTCCATCGACTAAATTGTGATCATCAAAATCCTGACAGAAATCTTCAGGAAGTCACAAACACAAGCATGGGGACATGGAGAAGACTTCTCCAGCCTGCTCCAGGTTGCTCCTACACTCTACAGGTATGACCACTGTTTCAGTGTCATCTGCTCCAGCGGTAATTCTGACCACTCCCTCTGACCTTCAATCTGACACCAAGGTCGGGGCTTGGTGTAGGCACTACAGAGCCTATTACAGCTGGTACGTTGGTAGTCAGTCTTCACTGTCAACTCTTCCAGTTGCACTTGGTAACCAAAGCAGTGCCAGTGCTCAGTCAGTCCTTACCACTTTCTCAGAGATGATACAGCATCTATTGCCTGGTCTCCCTGTTCCAGGGAGCCCATTGACAGTGTTCTGTATGCTGAACCCCTCGACAACGCAAGGAACCACCATGCCACATAAGCCTTTGATGCCACTGCCAACATCACTGGCGCTGTCTCTCGTACCTGTTGACCCAGTCAACGATAGATATGAATATAACTGTGATCTGATGATGCAGGAAGAGAGCATGACAAAGACTATGCTGAGAGCCAATATGAAAATAGCACCAGCTGTACAGTCTCTGCTTGCAATGAGGACACTGTTGTCAACACACCAAGGTCACCTCCACCAAAGGATCCTCATTTTCACCATGATGCAGCAGATGCTAGCTGCCATGCTATTAGCTTTAGAAGTGCAGAAATTCACTAAAAAGAACCTGCTCAAGTTCCTGGAGCTGACAGAATCTCCCTTTATTGTGGTTCCTCCTTTGCTTCCAGCCTTAGAGAATGCCACATATGCAGCTTGGTACAGATCAAGCAGCATACCAGCTATACCCAGAAAGGCAGATAAAATGTATTATGCCCCTTCTGGGAAGCCTTTTTATGCTACACAGCCTGAAATGGACTCAGTGGTGATCACTGCTGCCCATGACAGGTCCAGGGCACCTTAAACACCTGAGCTCCCTTCCTCCTGATAATGAATCTAGGAGGTTGAATGTTCTAGGCAAGCATACATGCTGTATGCCTTTGTCTCATTGGTCCTTTGTATTGCTAACTACCAGGTTCACATGACAAAGTATCAGAACATCCTCTGGAAGAAGGCTAAGGCTGCTATGCAGGCCTTGCCTGAGGGCTTCCCAAAACAGGAGTTAATTAAAACTCTGGCTGCTGGTGCTGATTTAAGCAAGCATTTGCTCCACACAGCCTATGATGTTTCTGAGGCTTCTACCAGGGCTCAGCGTATGGCATCTATCTCAGCCAATATTCTTGGCACAGGGTAGCAGGCTTTGCCACAGATGTGTGACAAACAATTCTAATGCCCCATTCAGAGGGCAAAAGTTACTTGGCTAAGAGGTACAAGAGGTTTTAAAAGATCTTCAAGCTTCTGGCAGGACTTTAAAATCAGTGCATTCCCTGTACCATACCCAACCCAGGGGTAGGAGCAGTGGTCATTTTCACCCAGCTGGTGTCAGGGGGCAGCACCCAGCCCTCAGACAGCCGGGCAGGGGCAAAGGGGCTAGGGCCTTGCCAGTCTCCAGCACTACCCCAAGTGCCCACTCAAAAGCACCCATAGGTGGTGGAGACAGTGGAGTCATCACCACTGGCTCAGTCTGACTCTTATACACCTCCCAGACATCTTTACCTGTTGTGGGTCACCTTCCTCCACTTAGACCAATGGAGGAAGTGACTACGATAAATGGGCTCTGGAGATAATAAAAAGGGTCATGCACTGGAATCCCTGAAACCCCTCCAGTTCATCCCCAACTATGACAACATGCCCACAGGACACTACCCTGTTGGAGGAGGAAGTATTGCTCTGCTGCAAAAAGGCCCTAGAACATGTCCATCTCAAACACAGGAAAATAGGTTTTACTCCGTACTTCCTTGTCCCAAAATGGACAGGAGACCTTAGTGCTATTCTGGATCTACGGATCCAGATTTCTTCATAGAATACAAGCAGTCAGAATGTTCACTTTGCAGGGTCTCCTCCTGTTACTGCAAACAGGGCATTGTTTATGCTCCTTGATATGAAGGATGAGTACCTCCATATCAAAATCAGGAACCTCATAGAATATATCTGAGATTCTTGTTTCAGAGGGAGCATTATCAATTCAGAGTGTTGTCCTTTAGCCTGTCTTCTGCACCATGGGTCTTTACTAAATGCTTTGCAGCAGTGGCAGCAGCCTCTGCAGGGAAGGCTTGTATGTTTTTCTTTACCTGGATGATTGGCTATTAAAAGCCTACACCAGCTGTTGATGACTTTAGCTCGAACCAGACAGATGTTCGATGTCCGGGGAGGAGTCAAATATCCAAATCAGTTCTGTCACGCTGCTATCAACTGAAGTACATAGGGGCAGTTCTAGACATGACTCATGGCTCAGATTTCCTGCCTCCAGACAGAGCTGAATGCCTGATTGCTCAAGCACAATTAGTGCACGACAGCCATTATATCTCAGCAAGGATGTTTTACTTCTGGGTCTCATGGCCATGGCCACTGCCACAGTACCACTGGCCAGGCTGCACATACAGATTCTCCAGTGGACTCTAAGAGTCCAGTGGGACCAGCTCATGGATAATCTAGAACAGATGGCTCTAGTCATGTCCCCAGTGCGCAAACTGCTCAAGTGATGGATAAAATGCATCAACCTGCTCAATGGAGTTACATTCCTGATTCCCAAACCTTTTCAGAGCCTCACCAAGAAAGCTTTGGGGTTTGGATGGGGAGCTCACATGAGCCCTCATCAGACACAAGACACATTGACCCAAGGGGAGCACACTTTGCACTTCAGTGTTCTGGAAATGTAGTCCTGTACCGACTCCAGGCCTTCCAGAACCACTTGTCCCTGGGTCCTCTGTTAATACAGATGGATAATGTCAGTGTAATGAGTTACATCAAAAACAAGTGGGACTCATTTCTATCTACTGCAGGAAACAATGAGAGATTGTTATTGGGCTCAGCAACACACCTAGAACTATCAACAGTGCATTTTCCGGGCATCCAAAGCATCTTGGCAGACAAGCTAAGCAGGTCACGATCCAGGATGCATGAGTGGAAGCCTTTCAACAGCCTCAGATAGCCTGTTCCACCAAGAGTATAGGGACAGCCTAATTAGTTTCACTGTAGTCATGAATTTAGTAGTTAAGGATGCAGGTTCAAAACCCAGAATAGGTAGGAGCTGCCAGAGATATGTGGGGCAGTCCCTGCAGCAATAAAAAGAGTAGACTTAGCCTCCATAATTGTAGTATAATAACATTCAGCAGTTTATAATGACTTTGGTTTGAAAAATATGCTGTGACATATTATTAATTGGTGACAGTGGGATACTGCGTCCAGGGAAGAGGAAAGGACTCCTGCCTTGTCGTTTCTCACACACATGCAGTTTTACACAAAGAATAGTGATTTGCATTGTTTTTGTGAAAGAAATATATTTTTCATGGTAAAATAGAGAGCTGAATTGCTGATGGCCAGTGGACTAGTAAAGGAATTGCTGTGGCTAGTGACACCAGCGCTGGACAGCCAGAGTACAATTGGACTACCAGAGTTGCCTGTGGTATTGTTTTGTAATTGTTATATTTTAATACACAATCGCTTCTGAAAGAAAGTCTTGCTGCTCTGAAAAACTAAAATATTGAATGCAGAGTGACAACTGCAGGTGCTGCTGGTGCCAAAAATTGAGTGAGAATGAAAGTGAGAGACCGAGCATTAGTATCACAGTAGAGCACTCCTCACTCAGTTAGGAATCCAAGGCTTGCCTCAGGTAGCCGTTTCACTCTGCAGCCAGATGGAGATCAGGCTTCGGCCTGGCAGTGTGACTAGCTTTACGCAGAGTCAAAGGGATGTAGCCCAATGTGCTCCTCTTGTGGCAGGATCAACCAAATAAATAATTCCCGCACAGTATAGTTGGCAAGGTGACAAGAGTCAGGGAATATGATTATAAGGGACTGGCTCTCAGAAATTAAATAAATATGTAAATAATCAGCACAGTCTGACATTGGGGCTCACAGAGTTCCCACAGGATAAAAATGCACAGCAGTATAAAGAAAGCTCACAGGAGCCATTTTGTGCTAGGAAAAGGGTGCAGTTAGGCACAGGAGCTCATGGTTTCTCATGCATTAAAAACACATTGAAATGATAAAATAAATGAAAGGGCATGTGGGGAATCGAGGAGTCCTGGGCACAGAACACAAACATTATCTGCTCATAAATACGTGTAGTATCTGAAATGAAGCATTTTGAATATGGATACAGAACATGAAGCAGGAAAGTCAGAACACATTGTACATATTTAGCAACGTACTGCCAAGCTGAATTTTTAATAAAAATGGACCAAACGTCGCACACATGTTCAGTATAATGTCATACACATGGGAAAATAGTTTGAGCTGTGTAGAATTTAAAATAAGGGAGTAGCTAACCTTTTTAGGAGAGTGGTCTTCTGGTGAAGCTAATCCATGCAGGCAGTTACTCTACAGATGGAGCTTAGCATGGGGGAATGCATAACTAATGTGTGAAGACAAAACTTGTGATCAGCACAATTAAAGAGGAAATGACTCTTTTGACAGGAAAAATTATATGAAAGTGTTCAGAATCAGTATTTAAGTCTTTTATTGTCTAAACAATAGAAGTCTTAGTGACTATGCTTTCCTGGGGGTTGTTGATAACAGAAAAAAATCCTCAGAAAGCTTAGAAAATCAGCTGTCCAACCATTGTAGTGAGAAAGTGCTTGACCCTTGAGAAAATGTATGTTTAGTGTAACAAAGAAAATGTATTTTAAAATGACCAAAAGTAGAAAAAACAGGGAAGCCTTAAATGTTCAGGACAGCAGCTGGGCTTCAAAATCGAGGATTCCATTGTGGCTTATGTTGCTGCAGGGCGGAATTTGATAGGTGCTGAACTGTTGGACGGATCAGTGGCCTCTCAGTGGCCACAGATTTAAATATGCTAATGAGAGTTTGAATATAAAAGAGCTGCGCAGTCTAGCAGGAGAGCGACCAGCAAGGAAGGTGCCCATGCTAAGGGTGTCTGTCTAAAGAGGCCTGCTGAAGAAAGAAAGCTTGACAGAACCAGTTTAGTTTAATTACAGTGTAAGGATAGGGGATCACCTGTCTCCCAGAAGAGGGACAATGCAGGACAGTAAGTGAGAACAGGGCCTATTGTAGAAAGCCTGTTGCTTCAAGCGCCTGTTGTTTCTGTGTAACCAGTTTCCTCACGAGAAAGAATCTGCAAATCTGAAGAAATCATTGTTCTCATCAACCACCTGCTGACTCAACAGACGGCCCTCTAACTACATCAAGCTGCACATCTCTACAGAATTTCTTCAGTATTTCCAAAGGAGTGTGGTATAATAAAAACCTTGTAGATACAAATTGGGGACTATTTTAAAAGCCACAGTTACACTGTTTTACAGAGAATTTACCTCAACCCTTCTGATTTTAAGAGACTCAGTCAAAGTGAAGGACTGAACCTGAATGGACTGAGGGGAACTCTGTCACAACTTTTAATGTACCAGTATGAAACATTTTTTAATGTCATTACTTAGTTTAAATGTGATTAGTAATGAATATGTGAACGTTAACTGATTTAAATGAATTTTTGAGTATAAGATACAGGAAGGTGAATAGTATTTGGATACCAGGGAGGTATCTGGCAGAAGGGGTCAGTGGACTGACTGAGGCAGTTTGGCCTAGTAGTTACTGTACGCCTTTAAGGTCATAATAATTGATACCATGGAGGATATCTGGCAGATGGATTCAGTGAACCGATTGTTCATAGGTACGCCCAGTAGTTACTGATTGCCTTAGTTCTACAGTATGGAAAGCTTGGGGATAAAGGACTAGATGAGCATATTCTGGAAAAGGTGATATCTGAGGGCTAGTAGGAGGTGAGTTCTGCAGTCTCCAGGGGTAATTTAATGGTGAATAATGGAGTGGATGTACACTGCTGGGATACATAGAGAATAATAAAGTGGCTGATGCATATGAATTGTTTTTATCTGATTTCAAACTGTGCCATTCGTGGCTGTATTTGCAAGAATTTCTCAAATATTTTCAGTAAACTTACATCTTTTTGCTCATCTGTTCAAGTGTCAGACTCCTTACTTGCAGTATCACTGGCTCATATTCCTGAAGGTCTGAAGGTCAGTCCAGTGCAGATTTCCACTCTTGGCAGCTCTTAACTACTCCAGTTGGGAAAGTAAGGTATTGTACTGGGTAGTACCCAACTGGGAAATGGTTGTCACAGGGAAGGAACAAAGAATCTTTGTTGTCATCTATCTCTGTGTGGAATGGTCCCACCTGTGGCCAGAGGTTGATACAGTAGTGGTGGGTCATCATAAGCTGCTGACCTTGGTAGTCAATGACCTATTAGAAGGTGGGGTCATCCAGAGTTTGACCTTTTGCATCCCCAAACAACACAAAACTACCACATATCTGCTCGCTAGCTTCAGGACCTGGAGTTTTCTGGCAAGATACATTATCCCTGTCTTGGAAAGGAAGGTTTCTGTATGCCACACCGTTCTTCCCACTCATTGTGAGAGCACTATTCAAGTTGAAGATGGAGGATCAACTCTAATACTCATTGCTCCCCTTAGACCTCAACAGATCTGGTTCCCCTTGCTGCAGCAACAGGCAGTGAAACCCCCAAAATACCTGCCCTTGTGCAAAGGTCTACTGTCACAGGAACAGCGAATCCGGGTCCATCCAGACCTGAAGTCTCTCCATCTGCACGCATGGCTCCTGAAGACAGCTATAGCTTGTTTTGGGTTTTACAAAAAAGTGGCAAATGTTCTGGTGGCTGCTAGAAAACTATCCACTAAAAAATACTCCAAGAAGTGGAAGTGTTTTGCTTTATGGGCCGCTTCTCAAAATCTGGATCTGTTTACCTGTCTGCTCAATCAGGTTTTCTAGAGTACCTGCTGTCCTTATGGGATTCAGGCCTGCAGTATTCCTCAATCAATCAAAGTGCACCTGGCTGCCGTATCAGCTTTCCATGTGCTTGTGGGGCTGTATGGTTGCTCAGTTGAGGCAGCCCATACATTCTTGAGAGGCATTTTACACATAAACCTCCTATTCACAATCCAGCCTTGGCTAGTGGCTTGTTTTGGATAAGATGACTTTAGCTCCTTTTGAGCCAGCAAAGACTTGTGGTTTAAGATTTCTTTCCAGGAAAGTGTTATTTTTGTTGCAATCACTTCTGCTCAAGGATTTCAGAGCTGCAGGCTCAAAAGTGTGAGCCTCTTTATTGATTTTCCACAAAGACAGGGTGTCCACATACTAATCCTAAGTTTCTAACAAAGATGGTGTCAGAGTTCACTTTAAATCAAACCGTGTATTATCCAGAGTATTCTAATCCAGGGGAACCTTACACTGTACTTTAGATGTATATAGAATACTCGGGTACTATATACAAAGGACTGCAGAAAGTCCTCAGTGCTTTTTATTTGGTTTGCCGTAGAAAAGACGGCATGCCAGTTTCTAAACAGTGCTTGTCCAAATGGCTAGCAAACAGTATTTCATTCTGTTGCAGGAAGTATGGTAAGGAACTTCCTGGTGTGGCTCATGGTCATTCCACCAGAGGCATGGCCACCTCTGATGCTTGTTTCTGGAATGTTTCCACTTCAGAAATCTGTGCCGCTGGTACCTGGAGTACCGTCCAAACCTTCACTAAACACTACAGTCTGGACATTGGGTCTGATTCACAAAGCATCAGGAATGACTCAAGGTGCTTGTGTCAAAAAGAAATGATGCAAGATGTTCCATATGCTGCACCTTGTGTCATACCCAATTCAGTAATACAGCCTACGCTGTTTGTGGACTTCCTGCACCAGCCAGACTTGCGCCATCCCTGTGCTGGTCGCAGGGCTGTGGCATGGTGGACAGGGGCATGTGCTGGTGCATGACTGCAACAGCCCCTTAATCACTATTCACAGTGACTAACCATCCTCCTGGCAGTTAGATCACCCCAAGGCTGGTCTAAGGCCCTTGAGCCAGTTTGCAAGGTAATGGCTGGCAAAGCGTTGCTTATCCAGATAATAATAACAATAATAATAAACTTTATTTATAGTGCACCTTTCCAAAACCAAGGCGCATTCCAAAAAGATTAAATACAAACAGAACAAATAGACAATAAAATAAAAACTGTTAAGAACAAGAACCAAACATTAATTACGGCCATACGCCTTATTCCATTAGAAGGATTTAAGCGCCTGTTTAAAGCTCCCCACGGTCGAACACTCCCTTTTCCGATGCGGTAGAGAATTCCAAAGGGTCGGTGCCACAAACATAAAAGCCTGGGCACCAGCTGATTTCAGTGTGACCCTAGGGATCTCTAGCAACCCCTCATCAGCTGAGTGGAGCGACCTCACCGGGAGGCAAGGAGTCAGGAGATCTTTCAGGTAGTCAGGGCCCAGATCATGTAGGGCTTTAAAAGTCAGTAATCCAACTTTGAAGGTGATCCGCCACTGGACTGGTAGCCATACCTCTCAACCTCCTGCTTCATAAATCAGGAACAAGGCTTAAAAAAATGAGGGACAAAGGATCAAAATCACGGACACATCTAAAAAATTGGTGATATCCATTCAGGAAGCTGGTAGAATAAGGGACTTGGTGTAAAATGCATTTTCTAAGGAAGAACAAGTCTGTAACTTTAATGTTTGGCATTAATTTGTGCTTAATACCCCTGCTGTTTGGTCATGGAAACACAATTTTTAGGAGGGACAGAGTAAAATTTTTGAGGCAAAATCGGACATCCCTGAAAATGAGGGACACTTGAGAGGTATACTGGTAGCCTGTGCAGATCCCGCAGCACTGGAGTGATATGTGATGTTCTAGGAGTACCTGTAAGTACATGAGCTGCGGAATTCTGCACCAGCTGAAGGTGGCGGATATCAACCCCTGGAAGCCCAAGGTAGAGTGAGTTGCAGTAGTCCAGGCTTGAGGTCACAAAGGCATGGATCAAAGTTGGCAGATCGCCGGATGGAACGAGGTGCTTGATTATGGCGATGTTTCTCAGATGATAAAATGAAGATTTTACCACTGCTGACACTCAAGATCTTAAGGTCAGCCCATCATCTAAGATCACCCCCAGATCTCGCACCCATTCAGAGACCAGTAACTCGTCATCCCCACAAAACACCCCAGAGGGGGAGCCGGCCCCAGGACCCCCTATCCGGTGATCCGGATCCAAAACCAACACCTCAGTCTTCCCAGAATTCAACTTCAACCAGCTCGACCTCATCCAATCCTGGATTTCCTCCAGACCGCTATTAAATACCAGACAGCTCCTTCCTGGTCGGGTGAAGGACAGGTACAGTTGGGTATCATCTGCATAACAGTGAAACCAACCCGCACCATCTCACAATGTCTCCAAGAGGAAGCATGTACACCGCAAACAACATGGGGATAATATAGAGCACTGAGGGACCCCACAAAAAGTGAGAAGGGATCAGAGGAAAAAACTGACACCACCTCTGAGATCTTCCGGTGAGGTATGATGTGAACCATCTGAGCACAACCCCAGAGAGTCCACAAATACATCTCAGGTGCTCCAAACAACCCCATGGTCGACAGTGTCAAATGCTGAAGATAGATCCAATAACACCAGGATAGATCGCTTTCTGGTCTCTCGCCATCAGGAGATCATTGAGCACCCGAACAAGCACAGTCTCGGTACTATGCCTCTACGGAACCTGATTGGAGAGGTTCATAGATGCTATGGATGGTCAAATGGTTCCAATTGGGCTGCTACCACCTTCTTGATCACCTTCCTGCAAAGGGAGGTTCGAGATAGATCTGAGTTAGCCAGACATTCTGGATCCAAAGATGATTTCTTCAACAAGGGTGTCACCACTGCCTCTTCCAAGGACAGGGGATATATACCCAAGTCAAGAGAGGACCAGACTATCTGTGCTAGAGCCAGTAGAATAGAATCTCTGCACCCTATGAGTAACGGTGTGGGACCTGGATCTAAACTACAGGAGGTAGGACGCAGCCCATGGACAATCTGCATAACATCCACAATTTCCGGGTGGTCGAAGGTACTCCATGAAAACAGAGGGATAGTGACCCAGTCCTGGGAACCCGCAACTAGCATAGACTGTGCCAAACCGATGTCTGCCCTATTGTCGGCCACCTTATCAGTGAAGAACCCAGCAATCTCATCACACTGTGATTGTGACAACCTCTACAGAGCTGTAGACAGGTGGGTTGACAATATGTCCACGGTTCTGAAAACTGAGCAGGTTAGTTCATGCTGCAGAAATTTCCCCGACAGGAACTCTGCCTTCTTACAGGAGATTTCTGATTGATAGAATTGATAATGTTCTAGCAGTCTAAGGTGGTCGCATCCAGGCCAGACCTCTGCCAGCAACATTCTAACCTGGTCCGATTCATGCAGAATCTCCTCAGAACCCCATCAAACCATGGGGTTCTAGGTAAAAGGGAGAGAAGACACACACTAACTGGAACAATAGAATCCAGGGCACAGGTAATGGCAGTATTATAAGCCACAACCAATGCCTCTGGATCATTGCTATGCACAGGAAACTCTGATAGGTCAAGAACTGCTGCAAGGCCATTAGAGGAAACATTCCAAAAGGGGAGGAACTTAACCATCTCCACAGGGGTCGGCCTACAAGGGGGGGTGCAAAAATTGAATCTCAAGGTGTAGTGATCTGACCAACTGACTGGTTCCTCCCCCACATCAGAAGCCTCGATCCCCAGGAGGAAGACCAAGTCAAGAGAATGGCCAGCCTCATGAGTAGCAGTGGTAACTACCTGTGTTAGACCCAGTGAATCCATTAACTGGAGGAAGTGTCGTCCAAATTGCAAGAGTTCATCGTCGATCCATGCATTAAAGTCACCCAGAGCCATCAGCCTGTGGGACTCAAATGTCAGGTCGACAATGAAGTCTGCTACTTCCTTAAGGAATTGCTTCTCGTCTTCTGGTGATCGGTAGATGAGAGCAATTCGATAGCCCACACCTGCTACAACAGCACATTCAAAAGAAGAGGTTTGCTCAACTGGTACACTGGTGAAATTCAATTCGGTCTTAAAGCAGACCGCAGCCCCTCCCCCCAGCGGTCCAACCTTGGGCGATGTATCACCGTATACCCGGCTGGAATTGCGGCCTCCAATATCGGTCCCGCATTATTATTCTGCCAGGTCTCGGTAATGCATGCCAGGTCCATCGAGGCAACAAGATCTGAAATTATTAGGCCAGGTTGGCTGCCAGTGTAGGATCTCCACAACTCTAATGTACCATATCACAGCCCAACATGATGGGTGTGCATGGATATGCAGATAGTAACCATGGAACAGAAGTGGCTTGCTGCACTGCAGGTACCAGGCACCAACAGTCCCCAACTCACCCATGATCAGGCTCCCTGTTGGCACCCTGTTGGTCTGAGCACCCCACAGTCCTGTAACTGTGTTGAGCTGTGTTGTGTGCCTGCCAGTCCTGTGCTGGCCTCCCATTCTGTCCCAGCCGCAAGGCCATCCCACAGCTTGCAGCTTTCCCCTACCATGTGCCTTTCCTTCGCTGCAGGGGGGCACTTGCTGCAAACTGCAGGAGTTTGGCACCAGGATGCCTCCTGTTCTTGAACTAAGTGCAGGGTCCCTGGCATACCACTGACTGATGCAAAATGCTGTTTTCCACAGCTTCCATTGATCTAATGGTGGCTTCATGAATCAAGCCCATTGTATCTCATAGATAAACTGGGTTTGGCCTAGCTGTACTACAAGGGCAATTTTCATAAGCCTATTCTCTCTAGTTGCACTATTAGCTTTTGGTACTGCTTGGTACTCATCCAAAGCTGTGGCCCGGTGAAAGAGATATCCTTGAAGAAGATAGAACAGTTGTGTACTTACTGTGATATTAGATCGTTGAAAGAATCTCTTTCACCAGGCCATACCATTCCACCCACTTAGGGGTTGCAACAAAGAATTGATGTACCACTGTCTCAATTTCTAAATTTTTTTGCCCTCCATCTCAGCTGCTATGTAGAAGGCTAGGCTCTCACCTGGTTCCCTACAGGGAGGCCCTCTGAGCACTATCGCTGTTAGGGAACTGAGGAGAAGAGGGACTGCCCACATTTATGTAGATGCTGATATCTGACATCATCATGGGTGGCCTATGGCTGACTGCTTGCAAAAGTTTCTGTATGGTCCAAGTACCTGGAGACTACAAATTCCAAAGGTATGGACTGATGAAAGAGATTCTTTCGAAGATCTACTGTTACAGTAGGTACATAACATTTATTTCTTCAGAATAACCCCTTTTTATCAAGCAACGGCTTTGTATATCATACATTGACAGAATAGAGCAATCCACACTGATTCTTACAAACTGTCCACATGGGACAGCTCTGATGGTATGTTCGGGTGGGCCCTCTGGGCAAGGAGCAATATATTGCCTGAACCAATGGCCCACAGTACAGCGACACTAACACCGTGAAAGCCAAAAAAAGATCATTACAGTGAAAGTCCACTGTAGTGGTCTGCGGTTCACTGACGCAGCTTCTCCTGGTGTTTTGCCCCCTCCTCGAAACAACTCCAACCTGGAGCTGATTACATTTAAATGTGGGGGGGCAGATCCCCCCTGCATGGAAGGTGCAGGGGGCACAGCCCCCACAAAAAAACACTTAGTTTAATGACAGCACAATACTGAATGTCGGCATTGTGCCATCACTGTGCAGGATGTTGGCAGATGTACTATCGACGAAATGTGGTGCTTCCGAAGGCAATTTGATTTGGATCAATTGCAGCTGTAAATTTCAAGATGACATTATTATTTAAAAACTGCATTCCTCCATGATTGTAGTATTCCCTTCCCAAACCAGTATGACAGCATCAGTGTACCTGCCCCAAAATTGCTATTGTGCTTACCCACTGTTCTGCTACAGATGTTTATTACCTTCATCTTCCTCTCTTCTACCCCTTTCTCATTTTTTTTCCATTAATCTCCTTGGAGACATCAGAAGTGTTTTTCCTTCCTCCTCAGTCTCTTTGGTTCCTTTTCTTGTGCACTGCCCCAAACTTTGGTGTGGGCTCTAGCAGGGGGAGTGTCTATAAGAGTCACACTGGATGGCTGCTTTTAAGATGAGGGCCTCTCTCCTGTGACTCCAGTGACTGAGAAACACTACTCTCCACTATTTCCTGTGCCTGATGGTACTTCTGCAATTACTTTCAGGTAAAGCAACGCTGCAATCATGTTGTACCTGAGCACTGACCTCATCACCACTGAGGCACATACACACAGAAGGTCCTATTCATGATGGCTTTGTAGATCTATGCACAGTGTGTAAGACCCACACGTAGACCGATATGCACAGAATGTGCATATGCAGCCCCTGCGCAGCATGCATAATCCATGTGCAGGGCCATATGCAAAATCTGCTGGGGGTTTCATTCTGCAACCAGTCAACATAGAAAGGGCACTTTGGAGAAAGTTTTACTCCAAAAGACCATAGAAAGAACGGAGAAGCATCTCCAAGAAATATCCGCGTCACTGGCTCCATCGACTAAATTGTGATCATCAAAATCCTGACAGAAAACTTCAGGAAGTCACAAACACAAGCATGGGGACATGGAGAAGACTTCTCCAGCCTGCTCCAGGTTGCCCCTACACTCTACAGGTATGACCACTGTTTCAGTGTCATCTGCTCCAGCGGTAATTCTGACCACTCCTCTGACCTTCAATCTGACACCCAAGGTCGGGGCTTGGTGTAGGGCACTACAGAGCCTATTACAGCTGGTACGCTGGTAGTCAGTCTTCACTGTCAACTCTTCCAGTTGCACTTGGTAACCAAAGCAGTGCCAGTGCTCAGTCAGTCCTTACCACTTTCTCAGAGATGATACAGCATCTATTGCCTGGTCTCCCTGTTCCAGGGAGCCCATTGACAGGGTCCTGTATGCTGAACCCCTCGACAACACAAGGAACCACCATGCCACATAAGCCTTTGAAGCCACTGCCAACATCACTGGCGCTGTCTCTCGTACCTGTTGACCCAGTCAACGATAGATATGAATATAACTGTGATCTGATGATGCAGGAAGAGGAGCATGATAAAGACTATGCTGAGAGCTAATATGAAAATAGCACCAGCTGTACAGTCTCTGCTTGCAATGAGGACACTGTTGTCAACACACCAAGGTCAACTCCACCAAAGGATCCCTCATTTTTCACCATGATGCAGCAGATGCTAGCTGCCATGCTCTTAGCTTTAGAAGTGCAGAAATTCACTAAAAAGAACCTGCTCAAGTTCCTGGAGCTGACAGAATCTCCCTTTATTGTGGTTCCTCCTTTGCTTCCAGCCTTAGAGAATGCCACATATGCAGCTTGGTACAGATCAAGCAGCATACTAGCTATACCCAGAAAGGCAGATAAAATGTATTATGCCCTTCTGGGAAGCCTTTTATGCTACACAGCCTGAAATGGACTCAGTGGTGATCACTGCTGCCCATGACAGGTCCAGGGCACCTAAACACCTGAGCTCCCTTCCTCCTGATAATGAATCTAGGAGGTTGAATGTTTCTAGGCAAGCATACATACTGTATGCCTTTGTCTCATTGGTCCTTTGTATTGTTAACTACCAGGTTCACATGACAAAGTATCAGAACATCCTCTGGAAGAAGGCTAAGGCTGCTATGCAGGCCTTGCCTGAGGGCTTCCCAAAACAGGAGTTAATGAAAACTCTTTCTGCTGGTGCTGATTTAGGCAAGCATTTGCTCCACACAGCCTATGATGTTTCTGAGGCTTCTACCAGGGCTCAGCCTATGGCATCTATCTCAGCCAATATTCTTGGCACAGGGTAGCAGGCTTTGCCACAGATGTGTGACAAACAATTCTAATGCCCCATTCAGAGGGCAAAAGTTACTTGGCTAAGAGGTACAAGAGGTTTTAAAAGATCTTCAAGCTTCTAGCAGGACTTTAAAATCAGTGCATTCCATGTACCATACCCAACCCAGGGGCAGGAGCAGTGGTCACTTTCATCCAGCTGGTGTCAGGGGGCAGCACCCAGCCCCAGACAGCCGGGCAGGGGCAAAGGGGCTAGGGCCTTGCCAGTCTCCAGCACTACCCCAAGTGCCCACTCAAAAGCACCCATAGGTGGTGGAGACAGTGGAGTCATCACCACTGGCTCAGTCTGACTCCTTATACACCTCCCAGACATCTTTACCTGTTGTAGGGGGTCACCTTTCCCTCCACTTAGACCAATGGAGGGAAGTGACTACAGATAAATGGGCTCTGGAGATAATAAAAAAAGGGTCATGCACTGGAATCCCCTGGAAAACCCTCCAGTTCATCCCCAACTATGACAACATGCCCTACAGGACACTACCCCTGTTGGAGGAGGAAGTATTGCTTCTGCTGCAAAAAAAGGCCATAGAACATGTCCATCTCAAACACAGGAAAATAGGTTTTTATTCCGGGTACTTCCTTGTCCCAAAATGGACAGGAGACCTGAGTGCTATTCTGGATCTACGGGATCCAGATTTCTTCATAGAATACAAGCAGTCAGAATGTTCACTTTGCAGGGTCTCCTCCTGTTACTGCAAACAGGGCATTGGATATGCTCCCTTGATATGAAGGATGTGTACCTCCATATCAAAATCAGGAAACCTCATAGAATATATCTGAGATTCTTGTTTCAGAGGGGAGCATTATCAATTCAGAGTGTTGTCCTTTAGCCTGTCTTCTGCACCATGGGTCTTTACTAAATGCTTTGCAGCAGTGGCAGCAGCCTCTGCAGGGAAGGCTTGTATGTTTTTCCTTACCTGGATGATTGGCTATTAAAAGCCTACACCAGCTGTTGATGACTTTAGCTCGAACCAGACAGATGTTCGATGTCGGGAGGAGTCAAATATCCAAATCAGATCTGTCACCCTGCTATCAACTGCAGTACATAGGGCAGTTCTGACATGACTCATGGCTCAGATTTCCTGCCTCCAGACAGAGCTGAATGCCTGATTGCTCAAGCACAATTAGTGCACGACAGCCATTGTATCTCAGCAAGGATGTTTTATGTTTCTGGGTCTCATGGCCATGGTCACTGCCACAGTACCACTGGCCAGGCTGCACATACAGATTCTCCAGTGGACTCTAAGAGTCCAGTGGGACCAGCTCATGGATAATCTAGAACAGATGGCTCTAGTCATGTCCCCAGTGCGCAAACTGCTCAAGTGATGGATAAAATGCATCAACCTGCTCAATGGAGTTACATTCTTGATTCCCAAACCTTTTCAGAGCCTCACCAAGAAAGCTTTGGGGTTTGGATGGGGAGCTCACATGAGCCCTCATCAGACACAAGACACATTGACCCAAGGGGAGCACACTTTGCACTTCAGTGTTCTGGAAATGTGTAGTCCTGTACCGACTCCAGGCCTTCCAGAACCACTTGTCCCTGGGTCCTCTGTTAATACAGATGGATAATGTCAGTGTAATGAGTTACATCAAAAAACAAGTGGGGACTCATTTCTATCTACTGCAGGAAACAATGAGAGATTGTTATTGGGCTCTGCAACACATTCTAGAACTATCAACAGTGCATTTTCCGGCATCCAAAGCATCTTGGCAGACAAGCTAAGCAGGTCACGATCCAGGATGCATGAGTGGAAGCCTTTCAACAGCCTCAGATAGCCTGTTCCACCAAGAGTATAGGGACAGCCTAATTAGTTTCACTGTAGTCATGAATTTAGTTAAGGATGCAGGTTCAAAACCCAGAATAGGTAGGAGCTGCCAGAGATATGTGGGGCAGTCCCTGCAGCAATAAAAAGAGTAGACTTAGCCTCCATAATTGTAGTATAATAACATTCAGCAGTTTATAATGACTTTGGTTTGTAAAATATGCTGTGACATATTATTAATTGGTGACAATGGGATACTGCGTCCAGGGAAGAGGAAAGGACTCCTTTCTTGTCGTTTCTCACACACATGCAGTTTTACACAAAGAATAGTGATTGGCATTGTTTTTGTGAAAGAAATATATTTTTTATGGTAAAATAGAGAGCTGAATTGCTGATGGCCAGTGGACTAGTAAAGGAATTGCTGTGGCTAGTGACACCAGCGCTGGACAGCCAGAGTACAATTGGACTACCAGAGTTGCCTGTGGTATTGTTTTGTAATTGTTATATTTTAATACACAATCGCTTCTGAAAGAAAGTCTTGCTGCTCTGAAAACTAAAATATTGAATGCAGAGTGACAACTGCAGGTGCTGCTGGTGCAAAAATTGAGTGAGAATGAAAGTGAGAGACCGAGCATTAGTCTCACAGTAGAGCACCTCACTCAGTTAGGAATCCAAGGCTTGCCTCAGGCAGCCGCTTTCACTCTGCAGCCAGATGGAGATCAGGCTTCGCCTGGCAGTGTGACTAGCTTCACGCAGAGTCAAGGATATAGCCCAATGTGCTCCTCTTGTGGCAGGATCAACCAGATAAATAATTCCCACACAGTATAGTTGGCAAGGTGACAAGAGTCAGGGAATATGATTATTAGGGACTGGCTCTCAGAAATTAAATAAATATGTAAATAATCAGCACAGTCTGACATTGGGGCTCACAGAGTTCCCACAGGATAAAAATGCACAGCAGTATAAAGAAAGCTCACAGGAGCCATTTTGTGCTAGGAAAAGGGTGCAGTTAGGCACAGGAGCTCATGGTTTCTCATGCATTAAAAACACATTAAAATGATAAAATAAATGAAAGGGCATGTGGGGAATCGAGGAGTCCTGGGCACAGAACACAAAAACATTATCTGCTCATAAATACGTGTAGTATCTGAAATGAAGCATTTTGAATATGGATACAGAACATGAAGCAGGAAAGTCAGAACACATTGTACATATTTAGCAAACGTACTGCCAAGCTGAATTTTTAATAAAATGGACCAAACGTCGCACACATGTTCAGTATAATGTCGTATACATGGGAAAATAGTTTGAGCTGTGTAGAATTTAAAATAAGGGAGTAGCTAACCTTTTAGGAGAGTGGTCTTCTGGTGAAGCTAATCCATGCAGGCAGTTACTCTACAGATGGAGCTTAGCATGGGGAATGCATAACTAATGTCTGAAGACAAAACTTGTGATCAGCACAATTAAAGAGGAAATGACTCTTTGACAGGAAAAATTATATGAAAGTGTTCAGAAATCAGTATTTAAGTCTTTTATTGTCTAAACAATAGAAGTCTTAGTGACTATGCTTTCCTGGGGTTGTTGATAACAGAAAAATCCTTAGAAAGCTTAGAAAATCAGCTGTCCAACCATTGTAGTGAGAAAGTGCTTGACCCTTGAGAAAATGTTTGTTTAGTGTAACAAAGAAAATGTATTTTAAAATGACCAAAAGAAG
The DNA here is from genome assembly GCA_016271365.2 of Neoceratodus forsteri. NCBI lineage: Eukaryota > Metazoa > Chordata > Ceratodontiformes > Ceratodontidae > Neoceratodus > Neoceratodus forsteri. Next base: position 1,507,659,846 of record CM057456.1, read on the forward strand.
AAAAAACAGGGAGCTTTAAATGTTCAGGACGGCAGCTGGGCTTCAAAATCGAGGATTCCATTGTGGCTTATGTTGCTGCAGGGCGGAATTTGATAGGTGCTGCGCTGCTGGACAGATCAGTGGCCTCTCAGTGGCCACAGATTTAAATATGCTAATGAGAGTTTGAATATAAAAAGAGCTGCGCAGTCTAAGCAGGGAGAGCGACCAGCAAGGAAGGTGCCCATGCTAAGGGGTGTCTGTCTAAAGAGGCCTGCTGAAGAAAGAAAGCTTGACAGAACCAGTTTAGTTTAATTACAGTGTAAGGATAGGGGATCACCTGTCTCCTAGAAGAGGGACAGTGCAGGACAGTAAGTGAGAACAGGCCTATTGTAGAAAGCCTGCTTCGCCTGTTGTTTCTGTGTAACCAGTTTCCTCACAGAAAGAATCTGCAAATCTGAAGAAATCATTGTTCTCATCAACCACCTGCTGACTCAACAGACGGCCCTCTAACTACATCAAGCTGCACCATCTCTACAGAATTTCTTCAGTATTTCCAAAGGAGTGTGGTATAATAAAACCTTGTTAGATACAAATTGGGACTATTTTAAAAGCCACAGTTACACTGTTTTACAGAGAATTTACCTCAACCCTTCTGATTTTAAGAGACTCAGTCAAAGTGAAGGACTGAACCTGAATGGACTGAGGGGACTCTTGTCACAACTTTTAATGTACCAGTATGCAACATTTTTAATGTCATTACTTAGTTTAAATGTGATTAGTAATGAATATGTGAACATGTTAACTGATTTAAATGAATTTTTGAGTATAAGATACAGGAAGGTGAATAGTATTTGGATACCAGGGAGGTATCTGGCAGAAGGGGTCAGTGGACTGACTGAGGCAGTTTGGCCTAGTAGTTACTGTCACGCCTTTAAGGTCATAATAATTGGATACCATGGAGGATATCTGGCAGATGGATTCAGTGAAACCATTGTCATAGGTACGGCCCAGTAGTTACTGATTGCCTTAGTTCTACAGTATGGAAAGCTTGGGGATAAAGGACTAGATGAGCATATTCTGGAAAAGTGTGATATCTGAATGGCTAGTAGGAGGTGAGTTCCTGCAGTCTCCAGGGGTAATTTAATGGTGAATAGTGGAGTGGAGGTACACTGCTGGGATACATAGAGAATAATAAAGTGACTGATGCATATGAATTGTTTTTATCTGATTTCAAACTGTGCCATTCGTGGCTGTATTTGCAAGAATTTCTCAAATATTTTCAGTAAACTTACATCTTTTTGCTCATCTGTTCAAGTGTCAGACTCCTTACTTGCAGTATCACTGGCTCATATTCCTGAAGGTCTCAAGGTCAGTCCAGTGCAGATTTCCCTACTCTTGGCAGCTCTTAACTACTCCAGTTGGGAAAGTAAGGTATTGTACTCGGGTAGTACCCAACTGGGAAATGGTTGTCACAGGGGAAGGAACAAAGAATCCTTGTTGTCATCTATCTCTGTGTGGAATGGTCCCATCTGTGGCCAGAGGTTGATACAGTAGTGGGTGGGTCATCATAAGCTGCTGACCTTGGTAGTCAATGACCTATTAGAAAGGTGGGGTCATCCAGAGTTTGACCTTTTTGCATCCCCAAACAACACAAAACTACCACATATCTGCTCTCGCTTCAGGGCCTGGAGTTTTCTGGCAAGATACATTATCCCTGTCTTGAAAAGGAAGGTTTCTGTATGCCACACCTTTCTTCCCACTCATTGTGAGAGCACTATTCAAGTTGAAGATGGAGGAGCAACTCTAATACTCATTGCTCCCCTTTGACCTCAACAGATCTGGTTCCCCTTGCTGCAACAACAGGCAGTGAAACCCCCAAAATCCCTGCCCTTGTGCAAAGGTCTACTGTCACAGGAACAGCGAATCTGGGTCCATCCAGACCTGAAGTCTCTCCATCTGCACGCATGGCTCCTGAAGACAGCTATAGCTTGTTTTGGTTTTACAAAAAGTGGCAAATGTTCTGGTGGCTGCTAGAAAACTATCCACTAAAAAATACTCAAGAAGTGGAAGTGGTTTGCTTTATGGGCCGCTTTCTCAAAATCTGGATCTGTTTACCTGTCTGCTCAATCAGGTTTTCTAGACTACCTGCTGTCCTTATGGGATTCAGGCCTGCAGTATTCCTCAATCAATCAAAGTGCACCTGGCTGCTGTATCAGCTTCCATGTGCTTGTGGGGGCTGTATGGTTGCTCAGTTGGAGGCAGCCCATACGTTCTTGAGAGGCATTTTACACATAAACCTCCTATTCACAATCCAGCCTTGGCTTGGGGCTTGTTTTGGATAAGATGACTTTAGCTCCTTTGAGCCAGCAAAGACTTGTGGTTTAAGATTCTTTCCAGGAAAGTGTTATTTTTTGTTGCAATCACTTCTGCTCAAGGATTTCAGAGCTGCAGGCTCGAAAGTGTGAGACTCTTTATTGATTTTCCACAAAGACAGGGTGACCACATACTAATCCTAAGTTTTTAACAAAGGTGGTGTCAGAGTTCACTTTAAATCAAACCGTGTATTATCCAGAGTATTCTAATCCAGGGAACCTTACACTGTACTTTAGATGTATATAGAATACTGGTACTATATACAAAGGACTGCAGAAAGTCCTCAGTGCTTTTTATTTGGTTTCTCAGAGAAAAGACGGCATGCCAGTTTCTAAACTGTGCTTGTCCAAATGTCTAGCAAACAGTATTTCATTCTGTTGCAGGAAGTATGGTAAGGAACTTCCTGGTGTGGCTCATGGTCATTCCACCAGAGGCATGGCCACCTCTGTTGCTTGTTTCTGTAATGTTTCCACTTCAGAAATGTGTGCCTCTGCTACCTGGAGTACTGTCCAAACCTTCACTAAACTCTACAGTCTGGACATTGGGCCTGATTCACAAAGCATCAGGAATGACTCAAGGTGCTTGTATCAAAAAGAAATGATGCAAGATGTTCCATATGCTGCACTTTGGGTCATACCCGATTCAATAATACACCCTAGGCTGTTTGTGGACTGCCTGCACCAGCCAGACTTGCGCCATCCCTGTGCTGGTCGCAGGGCTGTGGCATGGTGGACAGGGGCATGTGCTGGTGCATGACTGCAACAGCCCCTTAATCACTATTCACAGTGACTGACCATCCTCCTGGCAGTTAGATCACCCCAAGGCTGGTCTAACGCCCTTGAGCCAGTTTGCAAGGTAATGGTTGGCATAGTGTTGCTTATCCAGATAATAATAACAATAATAATAAACTTTATTTATATTGCACTTTTCCAAAACCAAGGCGATTCCAAAAGATTAAATACAAACAGAACAAACAGACAATAAAATAAAACTGTTAAGAACAAGTACTCAAACATTAATCAAGGCCATATGCCTTATTCCATTAGAAGGATTTAAGCACCTGTTTAAAGCTCCCCATGGTCAAACACTCCTTTTCCAACTTGGTAGAGAATTCCAAAGGGTCGGTGCCACAAACATAAAAGCCTGGGCACCAGCTGATTTCAGTGTGACCCTAGGGATCTCTAGCAACCCCTCGTCAGCTGAGTGGAGCTACCTCACCGAGGCAAGAGTCAGGAGATCTTTCAGGTAGTCAGGGCTCAGATCATGTAGGGCTTTAAAAGTCAGTAATCCAACTTTGATGGTGATCCGCCACTGGACTGGTAGCCATACCTCTCAACCTCCTGCTTCATAAATCAGGAACAAGGCTTAAAAAATGAGGACAAAGGATCAAAATCAGGGACACATCTTAAAAATTGGTGATATCCATTCAGGAAGCTGGTAGAATAAAGGACTTGGTGTAAAATGCATTTTCTAAGGAAGAAAAGTCTGTAACTTTAATGTTAGACATTAATTTGTGCTTAATACCCTGCTGTTTGGTCATAGAAACACAAGTTTTAGGAGGGAGAGTAAAATTTTGAGGCAGAGTCAGGGACATCTCTGAAAATGAGGGACAGTTGAGAGGTATGCTGGTAGCCAGTGCTGATTCCGCAGCACCGGAGTAATATGTGATGTTCTAGGAGTACCTGTAAGTACTCGACGCATGGAATTCTGCACCAGCTGAAGGTGGTGGATATATCAACCCCGGAAGCCCAAGGTAGAGCGAGTTGCAGTAGTCCAGGCTTAGGTCACAAGGCATGGATCAAAGTTTGCAGATGGCTGACGGAATGAGGTGCTTGATTATGGATGATGTTTCTCAGATGATAAAATGAAGATTCTACCACTGCTGACACTTGAGATCTTAAGGTCAGCCCATCATCTAAGATCACCCCAGATCTCGCACCTGTTCAGAGACCAGTAACTCGACATCCCCACAAAACACCCCAGAGGGGAGCCGCCCACAGGACCCCCTATTCGTGATCCGATCCAAAACCAACACCTCAGTCTTCCCAGAATTCAACTTCAACCAGCTCGACCTCATCCAATCCTGGATTTCCTCCAGACAGCTATTAAATACCAGACAGCTCCTTCCTGGTCGGTCACGAAGGACAGTACGTTAGGGTATCATCTGCATAACAGTGAAAACCCAACCCGTACCATCTCACAATGTCTCCAAGAGGAAGCATGTACACGCAAACAACATGGGGGATAATATAGAGCCTGAGGACCCCACAAAAAGCGAGAAGGATCAGAGGAAAAAACTGACACCACCCTCTGAGATCTTCCGGTGAGGTATGATGTGAACCATCTGAGCACAACCCCAGAGAGTCCACAAATACATCTCAGGTGCTCCAAAACAACCCCATGGTCGATGGTGTCAGATGCTGAAGATAGATCCAATAACATCAGGATAGACCATTTCTCTGGTCTCTCGCCATCAGGAGATCATTGAGCACCGAACCAGCCAGTCTCGATACTATGCCTCTTACAGAAACCTGATTGAGAGGTTCATAGATGCTATGGATGGTCAAATGGTTCTCCAATTGGGCTGCTACCACCTTCTTGATCACCTTCCCTGCAAAGGGAGGTTCGAGATAGGTCTGTAGTTAGAAAGACATTCTGGATCCAAAGATGATTTCTTCAACAAGGGTGTCACCACTGCCTCTTCCAAGGACAGGGATATACACCCAAGTCAAGAGAGGACCAGACTATCTGTGCTAGAGCCAGTAGAATAGAATCTCTGCACCCTATGAGTAAGGGTGTGGGACCTGGATCTAAACTACAGGAGGTAGGATGCAGCCCTGGACAATCTGCATAACATCCACTATTTTCGGTAGGTCAAGGTACTCCAGGAAAACAGAGGGATAGTGACCCAGTCCTGGGCACCTGCAACTAGCAGAGAATGTGCCAAACCGATGTCTGCCCTAATGTCGGCCACCTTATCAGTGAAGAACCCAGCAATCTCATCGCACTGTGATTGTGACAACCTTCTACAGAGCTGTAGACAGGTTGGGTTGCACAATATATCCACGGTTCTGAAAAACTGAGCAGGTCGGTTCTGCACGGCAGAAATTTCCCCTGACAGGAACTCTGCCTTCTTACGGGAGATTTCTGACTGATAGAATTGATAATGTTCTAGCAGTCTAAGGTGGTCGGCATCCAGGCCAGACCTCTGCCAGCAACATTCTAACCCGCGTCCGATTCGCCGGAACTCCCTCAGATCCCCATCAAACCATGGGGTTCGAGGTCAGAGGGGGAGAAGACACACACAAACTGGACAATAGAATCCAGGGCAAAGGTAATGGCAGTATTATAAGCCACAATCAATGCCTCTGGATTATTGCTACAGGAAACTCTGATAGGTCAAGAACTGCTGCAAGGCCATTAGAGGAAACATTCCACAAGGGAGAAACTTAACCATCTCCACAGGGGTCAGCCTACAAGGGGTGCAAAATTGAATCTCATGATGTAGTGATCTGACCAACTGACTGGTTCCACCCCACATCAGAAGCCTCATCCCCAGGAGGAAGACCAAGTCAAGAGAATGGCCAGCCTTATGAGTAGCAGTGGTAACTACCTGTGTTAGGCCCAGTGAATCCATTAACTAGAGGAAGTGTCATCCAAATTGCAAGAGTTCATTGTCGATCCATGCATTAAAGTCACCCAGAGCCATCAGCCTGTGGGACTCAAATGTCAGGTCGACAATGAAGTCTGCTACTTCCTTAAGGAATTGCTTCTCGTCTTCTGGTGATCGGTGTCAGTGTAATGGTTACATCAAAAACAAGTAGGGACTCATTTCTAGCTACTGTAGGAAACAATGAGAGATTGTTATTGGGCTCTGCAGCACACTCTAGAACTATCAACAGTGCATTTTCCGGCATTCAAAGCATCTTGGCAGACAAGCTAAGCAGGTCGTGATCCAGGATGCATGAGTGGAAGCCTTGCAACAGTCTCAGATAGCCTGTTCCACCAAGAGTATAGGGACAGCCTAATTAGTTTCACTGTAGTCATGAATTTAGTAGTTAAGGATGCAGGTTCAAAACCCAGAATAGGTAGGAGCTGCCAGAGATATGTGGAGCAGTTCCTGCAGTAATAAAAAGAGTAGACTTAGCCTCCATAATTGTAGTATAATAAAATTCAGCAGTTTATAATGACTTTGGTTTGTAAAATATGCTGTGACATATTAATTGGTGACGGTGGGATACTGCATCCAGGGAAGAGGAAAGGACTCCTGGCTTGTCGTTTCTCACACAAAGAATAGTGATTGGCATTGTTTTTGTGAAAGAAATATAATATTTTTTAAGGTAAAATAGAGAGCTGAATTGCTGATGGCCAGTGGACTAGTAAAGGAATTGCTGTGGCTAGTGACACCAGCACTGGACAGCCAGAGTTCAATTGGACTACCAGAGTTGCCTGTGGTATTGTTTTGTAATTGTTATATTTTAATACACAATCGCTTCTGAAAGAAAGTCTTGCTGCTCTGAAAAACTAAAATATTGAATGCAGAGTGACAACTGCAGGTGCTGCTGGTGCCAAAAATTGAGTGAGAATGAAAGTGAGAGACCGAGCATTAGTCTCACAGTAGAGCACTCCTCACTCAGTTAGGAATCCAAGGCTTGCCTCAGGCAGCCGTTTCACTCTGCAGCCAGATGGAGATCAGGCTTCGGCCTGGCAGTGTGACTAGCTTCATGCAGAGTCAAAAGGATGTAGCCCAATGTGCTCCTCTTGTGGCAGGATCAACCAGATAAATAATTCCCACACAGTATAGTTGGCAAGGTGACAAGAGTCAGGGAATATGATTATTAGGGCCTGGCTCTCAGAAATTAAATATGTAAATAAACAGCACAGTCTGGCATTGGGGCTCACAGAGTTCTCACAGGATAAAATGCACAGCAGTATAAAGAAAGCTCACAGGAGCCGTTTTGACCTAGGAAAAGGAGCAGTTAGGCACATGAGCTCATGGTTTCTAATGCATTAAAAACACATTAAAATGATAAAATAAATGAAAGGGCATGAGGGGGCTCGAGGAGTCCTGGGCACAGAACACAAACATTATCTGCTCATAAATACGTGTAGTATTTGAAATGAAGCATTTTGAATATGGATACAGAACATGAAGCATGAAAGTCAGAACACATTGTACATATTTAGCAACGTACTGCCAAGCTGAATTTTTAATAAAAATGGACCAAACGTTGCACACGTGTTCAGTATAATGTCGTACACATGGGAAAATAGTTTGAGCTGCGTAGAATTTAAAATAAGGGAGTAGCTAACCTTTTAGGAGAGTGGTCTTCTGGTGAAGCTAATCCATGCAGGCAGTTACTCTACAGATGGAGCTTAGCATGGGGAATGCATAACTAATGTCTGAAGACAAAACTTGTGATCAGCACAATTAAAGAGGAAATGACTCTTTTGACAGGAAAAATGATATGAAAATGTTCAGAAATCAGTATTTAAGTCTTTTATTGTCTAAACAATAGAAGTCTTGGTGACTATGCTTTCCTGGGGGTTATTGATAACAGAAAAAAATCCGCAGAAAGCTTAGAAAATCAGCTGTCCAACCATTGTAGTGAGAAAGTGCTTGACCCTTAAGAAAATGTTTGTTTAGTGTAACAAAGAAAATGTATTTTAAAATGACCAAAAGTAGAAAAAAACAGGGGAAGCCTTAAAATGTTCAGGACAGCAGCTGGGCTTCAAAATCGAGGATTCCATTGTGGCTTATGTTGCTGCAGGGCGGAATTTGATAGGTGCTGAACTGTTGACGGATCAGTGGCCACCAGTGGCCACAGATTTAAATATGCTAATGAGAGTTTGAATATAAAAAGAGCTGCGCAGTCTGAGCAGGGAGAGCGACCAGCAAGGAAGGTGCCCATGCTAAGGGGTGTCTGTCTAAAGAGGCCTGCTGAAGAAAGAAAGCTTGACAGAACCAGTTTAGTTTAATTACAGTGTAAGGATAGGGGATCACCTGTCTCCCAGAAGAGGGACAGTGCAGGACAGTAAGTGAGAACAGGGCCTATTGTAGAAAGCCTGTTGCTTCAAGCGCCTGTTGTTTCTGTGTAACCAGTTTCCTCACAGAAAAGAATCTGCAAATCTGAAGAAATCATTGTTCTCATCAACCACCTGCTGACTCAACAGACGGCCCTCTAACTACATCAAGCTGCACCATCTCTACAGAATTTCTTCAGTATTTCCAAAGGAGTGTGGTATAATAAAAACCTTGTTGATACAAATTGGGGACTATTTTAAAAGCCACAGTTACACTGTTTTACAGAGAATTTACCTCAACCCTTCTGATTTTAAGAGACTCAGTCAAAGTGAAGGACTGAACCTGAATGGACTGAGGGGGACTCTGTCACAACTTTTAATGTACCAGTATGCAACATTTTTTAATGCCATTACTTAGTTTAAATGTGATTAGTAATGAATATGTGAACATGTTAACTGATTTAAATGAATTTTGAGTATAAGATACAGGAAGGTGAATAGTATTTGGATACCAGGGAGGTATCTGGCAGAAGGGGTCAGTGGACTGACTGAGGCAGTTTGGCCTAGTAGTTACTGTACGCCTTTAAGGTCATAATAATTGGATACCATGGAGGATATCTGGCAGATGGATTCAGTGAAACGATTGCTCATAGGTACGGCCCAGTAGTTACTGATTGCCTTAGTTCTACAGTATGGAAAGCTTGGGGATAAAGGACTAGATGAGCATATTCGGGAAAAGGGTGAAATCTGAAGGGCTAGTAGGAGGTGAGTTCCTGCAGTCTCCAGGGGTAATTTAATGGTGAATAGTGGAGTGGAGGTACACTGCTGGGATACATAGAGAATAATAAAGTGGCTGATGCATATGAATTGTTTTTATCTGATTTCAAACTGTGCCATTAGTGGCTGTATTTGCAAGAATTTCTCAAATATTTTCAGTAAACTTACATCTTTTTGCTCATCTGTTCAAGTGTCAGACTCCTTACTTGCAGTATCACTGGCTCATATTCCTGAAGGTCTGAAGGTCAGTCCAGTGCAGATTTCCCTACTCTTGGCAGCTCTTAACTACTCCAGTTGGGGAAGTAAGGTATTGTACTCGGGTAGTACCCAACTGGGAAATGGTTGTCACAGGGGAAGGAACAAAGAATCCTTGTTGTCATCTATCTCTGTGTGGAATGGTCCCACCTGTGGCCAGAGGCTGATACAGTAGTGGGTGGGTCATCATAAGCTGCTGACCTTGGTAGTCATTGACCTATTAGAAAGGTGGGGTCATCCAGAGTTTGACCTTTTTGCATCCCCAAACAACACAAAACTACCACATATCTGCTCGCTCTCAGGGCCTGGAGTTTTCTGGCAAGATACATTATCCCTGTCTTGGAAAGGAAGGTTTCTGTATGCCACACCTTCTTCCCACTCATTGTGAGAGCACTATTCGTTGAAGATGGAGGAGCAACTCTAATACTCATTGCTCCTTAGACCTCAACAGATCTGGTTCCCCTTGCTGCAGCAACAGGCAGTGAAACCCCAAAATACCTGCCCTTGTGCAAGGTCTACTGTCACAGGAACAGCGAATCCGGGTCCATCCAGACCTGAAGTCTTCCATCTGCACGCATGGCTCCTGAAGACAGCTATAGCTTGTTTTGGGTTTTACAAAATGGCAAATGTTCTGGTGGCTGCTAGAAAACTATCCACTAAAAAATACTCCAAGAAGTGGAAGTGGTTTGCTTTATGGGCCGCTTCTCAAAATCTGGATCTGTTTACCTGTCTGGTCAATCAGGTTTTCTAGAGTACCTGCTGTCCTTATGGGATTCAGGCCTGCAGTATTCCTCAGTCAATCAAAGTGCACCTGGCTGCCATATCAGCTTTCCATGTGCTTGTGGGGGGCTGTATGGTTGCTCAGTTGGAGGCAGCCCATACGTTCTTGAGAGGCATTTTACACATAAAACCTCCTATTCACAATCCAGCCTTGGCTTGGGGCTTGTTTTGGATAAGATGACTTTAGCTCCTTTTGAGCCAGCAAAGACTTGTGGTTTAAGATTTCTTTCCAGGAAAGTGTTATTTTGTTGCAATCACTTCTGCTCGAAGGATTTCAGAGCTGCAGGCTCAAAAGTGTGAGCCTCCTTTATTGATTTTCCACAAAGACAGGGTGTCCACATACTATTCCTAAGTTTCTAACAAAGATGGTGTCAGAGTTCACTTTAAATCAAACCGTGTATTATCCAGAGTATTCTAATCCAGGGGAACCTTACACTGTACTTTAGATGTATATAGAATACTCTGGTACTATATACAAAGGACTGCAGAAAGTCCTCAGTGCTTTTTATTTGGTTTGCCGTAGAAAAGACGGCATGCCAGTTTCTAAACAGTGCTTGTCCAAATGGCTAGCAAACAGTATTTCATTCTGTTGCAGGAAGTATGGTAAGGAACTTCCTGGTGGCTCATGGTCATTCCACCAGAGGCATGGCCACCTCTGATGCTTGTTTCTGGAATGTTTCCACTTCAGAAATCTGTGCTGCTGCTACCTGGAGTACTGTCCAAACCTTCACTAAACACTACAGTCTGGACATTGGGTCTGATTCACAAAGCATCAGGAATGACTCAAGGTGCTTGTGTCAAAAAGAAATGATGCAAGATGTTCCATATGCTGCACCTTGTGTCATACCTGATTCAATAATACAGCCTACGCTGTTTGTGGACTTCCTGCACCAGCCAGGCTTGCTCCATCCCTGTGCTGGTCGCAGGGCTGTGGCATGGTGGACAGGGGCATGTGCTGGTACATGACTGCAACAGCTCCTTAATCACTATTCACAGTGACTGACCATCCTCCTGGCAGTTAGATCACCCCAAGGCTGGTCTAAGGCCCTTGAGCCAGTTTGCAAGGTAATGGGTGGCAAAGTGTTGCTTATCCAGATAATAATAACAATAATAATAAACTTTATTTATATTGCACCTTTCCAAAACCAGGGCGCATTCCAAAAAGATTAAATACAAACAGAACAACAGACAATAAAATAAAAACTGTTAAGAACAAGAACCAAACATTAATCAAGGCCATATGCCTTATTCCATTAGAAGGATTTAAGCGCCTGTTTAAAGCTCCCCATGGTTGTACACTCCCTTTTCCGATGTGGTAGAGAATTCCAAATGGTCGGTGCCGCAAACATAAAATCCTGGGCACCAGCTGATTTCAGTGTGACCCTAGGGATCTCTAGCAACCTCTCGTCAGCTGAGTGGAGTGACCTCACCGGCAGGCAAAGAGTCAGGAGATCTTTCAGGTAGTCAGGGCCCAGATCATGTAGGGCTTTAAAAGTCAGTAAATCAACTTTGAAGGTGATCTGCCACTGGACTGGTAGGGTGGTAGCCAGTGCAGATCCCGCAGCACCGGAGTGATATGTGATGCTCTAGGAGTACCTGTAAGTACTTGAGCTGCGGAATTCTGCACCAGCTGAAGGTGGCGGATATCAACCCCTGGAAGCCCAAGGTAGTGTGAGTTGCAGTAGTCCAGGCTTGAGGTCACAAAAGCATGGATCAAAGTTGTCAGATCGCCGGAGGAATGAGATGCTTGATTATGGCGATGTTTCTCAGAAGATAAAATGAAGATTTTACCACTGCTGACACTCGAGATCTTAAGGTCAGCCCATCATCTAAGATCACCCCCAGATCTCGCACCCATTCAGAGACCAGTAACTCGACATCCCCACAAAACACCCCAGAGGGGGAGCCGGCCACAGGACCCCCTATCCGGCTATCCGGATCCAAAACCAACACTTCAGTCTTCCCAGAATTCAACTTCAACCAGCTCGACCTCATCCAATCCTGGATTTCCTCCAGACCGCTATTAAATACCCAGACAACTCCTTCCTGGTCGGGTGTGAAGGACAGGTACAGTTGGGTATCATCTGCATAACAGTGAAAACCCAACCCGTACCATCTCACAATGTCTCCAAGGGGAAGCATGTACACCGCAAACAACATGGGGGATAACATAGAGCCCTGAGGGACCCCACAAAAAAGCGAGAAGGGATCAGAGGAAAAAAAAACTGACACCACCCTCTGAGATCTTCCGGTGAGGTATGATGTGAACCATCTGAGCACAACCCCAGAGAGTCCACAAATACATCTCAGGTGCTCCAAAACAACCCCATGGTCGACAGTGTCAAATGCTGAAGATAGATCCAATAACACCAGGATAGATCGTTTTCTCTGGTCTCTCGCCATCAGGAGATCAATGAGCACCCGAACAAGCGCAGTCTCGGTACTATGCCTCTTACGGAAACCTGATTGGAGAGGTTCATAGATGCTATGGATGGTCAAATGGTTCTCCAATTGGGCTGCTACCACCTTCTCGATCACCTTCCCTGCAAAGGGGAAGTTCGAGATAGATCTGTAGTTAGCCAGACATTCTGGATCCAAAGATGATTTCTTCAATAAGGGTGTCACCACTGCCTCTTTCAAGGACAGGGGATATACACCCAAGTCAAGAGAGGACCAGACTATCTGTGCTAGAGCCAGTAGAATAGAATCTCTGCACCCTAAGAGTAACGGTGTGGGACCTGGATCTAAACTACAGGAGGTAGGATGCAGCCCATGGACAATCTGCATAACATCCACAATTTCCGGGCGGTCGAAGGTACTCCATGAAAATAGAGGGATAGTGACCCAGTCCTGGGAACCCGCAACTAGCATAGACTGTGCCAAACCGATGTCTTCCCTAATGTCGGCCACCTTATCAGTGAAGAACCCAGCAATCTCATCACACTGTGATTGTGACAACCCTCTAGAGAGCAGTAGACAGGTGGGTTGCACCATATGTCCACGGTTCTGAAAACTGAACAGGTTAGTTCTGTGGCAGAAATTTCCCAGACAGGAACTCTGCCTTCTTACTGGAGATTTCTGACTGATAGAATTGATAATGTTCTAGCAGTCTAAGGCGGTCGGCATCCAGGCCAGACCTCTGCCAGCAACGTTTAACCTGCGTCCGATTCGCCGCAACTTCCTCAGAACCCCATCAAACCATGGGGTTCTAGGTAAAAGGGAGAGAAGACACACACTAACTGGAACAATAGAATCCAGGGCACAGGTAATGGCAGTATTATAAGCCACAACCAATGCCTCTGGATCATTGCTATGCACAGGAAGCTCTGATAGGTCAAGAACTGCTGCAAGGCTATTAGAGGAAACATTCCACAGGGGGAGGAACTTGACCATCTCCACAGGGGTCGGCCTACAAGGGGGGGTGCAAAAATTGAATCTCATGCTGTAGTGATCTGACCAACTGACTGGTTCCTCCCCCACATCAGAAGCCTTGATCCCCAGGAGGAAGACCAAATCAAGAGAATGGCCAGCTTCATGAGTAGCAGTGGTAACTACCTGTGTTAGGCCCAGTGAATCCATTAACTGGAGGAAGTGTCATCCAAATTGCAAGAGTTCATCGTCGATCCATGCATTAAAGTCACCCAGAGCCATCAACCTGGGGGACTCAAATGTCAGGTCGACAATGAAGTCTGCTACTTCCTTAAGGAATTGCTTCTCATCTTCTGGTGGACGGTAGATGAGAGCAATTCAATAGCCCACACCTGCTACAACAGCACATTCAAAAGAAGAGGTTTGCTCAACTGGTACACTGGTGAAATTCAATTCGTTCTTAAAGCAGACCGCAGCGCCCCCCCGCGGTCCAACCTTGGGCAATGTATCACCATATACCCGGCTGGAATTGTGGCCTCCAATATCGGTCCCGCATTATTATTCTGCCAGGTCTCGGTAATGCACACCAGGTCCATCGAGGCAACAAGATCTGAAATTATTAGGCCAGGTTGGCTGCCAGTGTAGGATCTCCACAACTCTAATGTACCATATCACAGCCCAACATGATGGGTGTGCATAGATATGCAGATAGTAACCATGGAACAGAAGTGGCTTGCTGCACTGCAGGTACCAGGCACCAACAGTCCCCAACTCACCCATGATCAGGCTCCCGGTTGGCACCCTGCTTGGTCTGAGCACCCCACAGTCCTGTAACTGTGTTGAGCTGTGTTGTGTGCCTGCCAGTCCTGTGCTGGCCTCCCATTCTGTCCCAGCCGCAAGGCCATCCCACAGCTTGCAGCTTTCCCCTACCATGTGCCTTTCCTTCGATGCAGGCGGGCACTTGCTGCAAACTGCAGGAGTTTGGCACCAGGATGCCTCCTGTTCTTGAACTAAGTGCAGAGTCCCTGGCATACCACTGACTGATGCAAAATGCTGTTTTCCACAGCTTCCATTGATCTAATGGTGGCTTCATGAATTAAGCCCATTGTATCTCATAGATAAACTGGGTTTGGCCTTGTTGTACCATACAAGGGTACTTTCATAAGCCTATTGGCTCTAGTTGCCCTATTAGCTTTTGGTACTGCTTGGTACTCATCCAAAGCTGTGGCCCGTGAAAGAGATATCCTTGAAGAAGATAGAACAGTTGTGTACTTACTGTGATATTAGATCGTCGAAAGAATCTCTTTCACCAGGCCATACCATTCCACCCTCTTAGGGGTTGCAAGAAAGAATTCTTGTACCGCTGTCTCAATTTCTAAATTTTTGCCCTCCATCTCAGCTGCTATGTAGAGGGCTAGGCTCACCTGGTTTCCTACAGGAGGCCCTCTGAGCACTATCGCTGTTAGGGAACTGAGGAGAAGAGGGACTGCCCACATTTATGTAGATGCTGATATCTGACATCATCATGGGTGGCCTCTGGCTGACTGCTTGCAAAAGTTTCTGTATGGTCCAAGTGCCTGGAGACTACAAATTCCAAAGGTATGGACTGATGAAAGAGATTCTTTCGAAGATCTACTATTACAGTAGATACATAACATTTATTTCTTCAGAATAACCCCTTTTTATCAAGCAACGGCTTGTATATCATACATTGACAGAATAGAGCAATCCACACTGATTCTTACAAACTGTCCACATGGGACAGCTCTGATGGTATGCTTGGGGTGGGCCCTCTGGGCAAGGAGCAATATATTGCCTGAACCAATGGCCCACAGTACAGCGACACCAACACCGTGAAAGCCAAAAAAAGATCATTACAGTGAAAGTCCACTGTAGTGGTCTGTCGATCACTGACGCAGCTTCTCCTGGTGTTTTGCCCCCTCCTCGAAACAACTCCAACCTGGAGCTGAATACATTTAAATGTGGGGGGGGCAGATCCCCCCTGCATGGAAGGTGCAGGGGGCACAGCCCCCACAAAAACACTTAGTTTAATGACAGCACAATACTGAATGTCGGCATTGTGCCATCACTGTGCAGGATGTTGGCAGATGTACTATCGACGAAATGTGGTGCTTCCGAAGGCAATTTGATTTGGATCAATTGCAGCTGTAAATTTCAAGATGACATTATTATTTAAAAACTGCATTCCTCCATGATTGTAGTATTCCCTTCCCAAACCAGTATGACAGTATCAGTGTACCTGCCCCAAAATTGCTATAGTGCTTACCCACTGTTCTGCTACAGATGTTTATTACCTTCATCTTCCTCTCTTCTACCCCTTTCTCATTTTTTTTCCATTAATCTCTTTGGAGACATCAGAAGTGTTTTTCCTTCCTCCTCAGTCTCTTTGGTTCCTTTTCTTGTGCACTCCCCCAAACTTTTGGTGTGGGCTCTAGCAGCAGGGGAGTGTCTGTAAGAGTCACCATGGATGGCTGCTTTTAAGATGAGGGCCTCCCCCTCTCCTGTGACTCCAGTGACTGAGAAACACTACTCTCCCACTATTTCCTGTGCTGGATGGTACTTCCTGCAATTACTTTCAGGTAAAGCAACACTGCAATCATGTTGTACCTGAGCACTGACCTCAACACCACTGAGGCACATACACACAGAAGGTCCTATTCATGATGGCTTTGTAGATCTATGCACAGTGTGTAAGACCCACACGTAGACCGATATGCACAGAATGTGCATATGCAGCCCCTGCGCAGCATGCATAATCCATGTGCAGGGCCATATGCAAAATTTGCTGGGGGTTTCATTCTGCAACCAGTCAACATAGAAAGGGCACTTTGGAGAAAGTTTTACTCCAAAAGACCAAAAAGAACGGAGAAGCATCTCCAAGAAATAACGCCACCTGGCTCCATCGACTAAATTGTGATCATCAAAATCCTGACAGAAATCTTCAGGAAGTCACAAACACAAGCATGGGGACATGGAGAAGACTTCTCCAGCCTGCTCCAGGTTGCCCTACACTCTACAGGTATGACCACTGTTTCAGTGTCATCTGCTCCAGCGGTAATTCTGACCACTCCTCTGACCTTCAATCTGACACCAAGGTCGGGGCTTGGTGTAGGCACTACAGAGCCTATTACAGCTGGTACGCTGGTAGTCAGTCTTCACTGTCAACTCTTCCAGTTGCACTTGGTAACCAAAGCAGTGCCAGTGCTCAGTCAGTCCTTACCACTTTCTCAGAGATGATACAGCATCTATTGCCTGGTCTCCCTGTTCCAGGGAGCCCATTGACAGTGTTCTGTATGCTGAACCCCTCGACAACGCAAGGAACCACCATGCCACATAAGCCTTTGATGCCACTGCCAACATCACTGGCGCTGTCTCTCGTACCTGTTGACCCAGTCAACGATAGATATGAATATAACTGTGATCTGATGATGCAGGAAGAGGAGCATGACAAAGACTATGCTGAGAGCCAATATGAAAATAGCACCAGCTGTACAGTCTCTGCTTGCAATGAGGACACTGTTGTCAACACACCAAGGTCACCTCCACCAAAGGATCCCTCATTTTTCACCATGATGCAGCAGATGCTAGCTGCCATGCTATTAGCTTTAGAAGTGCAGAAATTCACTAAAAAGAACCTGCTCAAGTTCCTGGAGCTGACAGAATCTCCCTTTATTGTGGTTCCTCCTTTGCTTCCAGCCTTAGAGAATGCCACATATGCAGCTTGGTACAGATCAAGCAGCATACCAGCTATACCCAGAAAGGCAGATAAAATGTATTATGCCCCTTCTGGGAAGCCTTTTTATGCTACACAGCCTGAAATGGACTCAGTGGTGATCACTGCTGCCCATGACAGGTCCAGGGCACCTAAACACCTGAGCTCCTTCCTCCTGATAATGAATCTAGGAGGTTGAATGTTCTAGGCAAGCATACATGCTGTATGCCTTTGTCTCATTGGTCCTTTGTATTGCTAACTACCAGGTTCACATGACAAAGTATCAGAACATCCTCTGGAAGAAGGCTAAGGCTGCTATGCAGGCCTTGCCTGAGGGCTTCCCAAAACAGGAGTTAATTAAAACTCTGGCTGCTGGTGCTGATTTAAGCAAGCATTTGCTCCACACAGCCTATGATGTTTCTGAGGCTTCTACCAGGGCTCAGCGTATGGCATCTATCTCAGCCAATATTCTTGGCACAGGGTAGCAGGCTTTGCCACAGATGTGTGACAAACAATTCTAATGCCCCATTCAGAGGGCAAAAGTTACTTGGCTAAGAGGTACAAGAGGTTTTAAAAGATCTTCAAGCTTCTGGCAGGACTTTAAAATCAGTGCATTCCTGTACCATACCCAACCCAGGGGTAGGAGCAGTGGTCATTTCACCCAGCTGGTGTCAGGGGGGCACCCAGCCCTCAGACAGCCGGGCAGGGGCAAAGGGCTAGGGCCTGCCAGTCTCCAGCACTACCCCAAGTGCCCACTCAAAAGCACCCATAGGTGGTGGAGACAGTGGAGTCATCACCACTGGCTCAGTCTGACTCTTATACACCTCCCAGACATCTTTACCTGTTGGGGTCACCTTTCCTCCACTTAGACCAATGGAGGAAGTGACTACAGATAAATGGGCTCTGGAGATAATAAAAAGGGTCATGCACTGGAATCCCTGAAAACCCTCCAGTTCATCCCCAACTATGACAACATGCCCTACAGGACACTACCCCTGTTGGAGGAGGAAGTATTGCTTCTGCTGCAAAAAAAAGGCCCTAGAACATGTCCATCTCAAACACAGGAAAATAGGTTTTTACTCCGGGTACTTCCTTGTCCCAAAATGGACAGGAGACCTTAGTGCTATTCTGGATCTACGGGATCCAGATTTCTTCATAGAATACAAGCAGTCAGAATGTTCACTTTGCAGGGTCTCCTCCTGTTACTGCAAACAGGGCATTGTTTATGCTCCCTTGATATGAAGGATGAGTACCTCCATATCAAAATCAGGAAACCTCATAGAATATATCTGAGATTCTTGTTTCAGAGGGAGCATTATCAATTCAGAGTGTTGTCCTTTAGCCTGTCTTCTGCACCATGGGTCTTTACTAAATGCTTTGCAGCAGTGGCAGCAGCCTCTGCAGGGAAGGCTTGTATGTTTTTCTTTACCTGGATGATTGGCTATTAAAAGCCTACACCAGCTGTTGATGACTTTAGCTCGAACCAGACAGATGTTCGATGTCCGGGGAGGAGTCAAATATCCAAATCAGTTCTGTCACGCTGCTATCAACTGAAGTACATAGGGGCAGTTCTAGACATGACTCATGGCTCAGATTTCCTGCCTCCAGACAGAGCTGAATGCCTGATTGCTCAAGCACAATTAGTGCACGACAGCCATTATATCTCAGCAAGGATGTTTTACATTTTCTGGGTCTCATTGCCATGGCCACTGCCACAGTACCACTGGCCAGGCTGCACATACAGATTCTCCAGTGGACTCTAAGAGTCCAGTGGGACCAGCTCATGGATAATCTAGAACAGATGGCTCTAGTCTTGTCCCCAGTCGCAAACTGCTCAAGTGATGGATAAAATGCATCAACCTGCTCAATGGAGTTACATTCCTGATTCCCAAACCTTTTCAGAGCCTCACCAAGAAAGCTTTGGGGTTTGGATGGGAGCTCAATGAGCCCTCATCAGACACAAGACACATTGACCCAAGGGGAGCACACTTTGCACTTCAGTGTTCTGGAAATGTGTAGTCCTGTACCGACTCCAGGCCTTCCAGAACCACTTGTCCCTGGGTCCTCTGTTAATACAGATGGATAATGTCAGTGTAATGAGTTACATCAAAAAACAAGTGGGGACTCATTTCTATCTACTGCAGGGAAACAATGAGAGATTGTTATTGGGCTCAGCAACACACTCTAGAACTATCAACAGTGCATTTTCCGGGCATCCAAAGCATCTTGGCAGACAAGCTAAGCAGGTCACGATCCAGGATGCATGAGTGGAAGCCTTTCAACAGCCTCAGATAGCCTGTTCCACCAAGAGTATAGGGACAGCCTAATTAGTTTCACTGTAGTCATGAATTTAGTAGTTAAGGATGCAGGTTCAAAACCCAGAATAGGTAGGAGCTGCCAGAGATATGTGGGCAGTCCCTGCAGCAATAAAGAGTAGACTTAGCCTCCATAATTGTAGTATAATAACATTCAGCAGTTTATAATGACTTTGGTTTGAAAAATATGCTGTGACATATTATTAATTGGTGACAGTGGATACTGCGTCCAGGGAAGAGGAAAGGACTCCTCTTGTCGCTTCTCACACACATGCAGTTTTACACAAAGAATAGTGATTGGCATTGTTTTGTGAAAGAAATATATTTTCATGGTAAAATAGAGAGCTGAATTGCTGATGGCCAGTGGACTAGTAAAGGAATTGCTGTGGCTAGTGACACCAGCGCTGGACAGCCAGAGTACAATTGGACTACCAGAGTTGCCTGTGGTATTGTTTTGTAATTGTTATATTTTAATACACAATCGCTTCTGAAAGAAAGTCTTGCTGCTCTGAAAACTAAAATATTGAATGCAGAGTGACAACTGCAGGTGCTGCTGGTGCCAAAAATTGAGTGAGAATGAAAGTGAGAGACCGAGCATTAGTTCACAGTAGAGCACCTCACTCAGTTAGGAATCCAAGGCTTGCCTCAGGCAGCCGCTTTCACTCTGCAGCCAGATGGAGATCAGGCTTCGCCTGGCAGTGTGACTAGCTTTACGCAGAGTCAAAGGGATGTAGCCCAATGTGCTCCTCTTGTGGCAGGATCAACCAAATAAATAATTCCCGCACAGTATAGTTGGCAAGGTGACAAGAGTCAGGGAATATGATTATTAGGGACTGGCTCTCAGAAATTAAATAAATATGTAAATAATCAGCACAGTCTGACATTGGGGCTCACAGAGTTCCCACAGGATAAAAATGCACAGCAGTATAAAGAAAGCTCACAGGAGCCATTTTGTGCTAGGAAAAGGGTGCAGTTAGGCACAGGAGCTCATGGTTTCTCATGCATTAAAAACACATTGAAATGATAAAATAAATGAAAGGGCATGTGGGGACTCGAGGAGTCCTGGGCACAGAACACAAACATTATCTGCTCATAAATACGTGTAGTATCTGAAATGAAGCATTTTGAATATGGATACAGAACATGAAGCAGGAAAGTCAGAACACATTGTACATATTTAGCAACGTACTGCCAAGCTGAATTTTTAATAAAAATGGACCAAACGTCGCACACATGTTCAGTATAATGTCATACACATGGGAAAATAGTTTGAGCTGTGTAGAATTTAAAATAAGGGAGTAGCTAACCTTTTAGGAGAGTGGTCTTCTGGAAGCTAATCCATGCAGGCAGTTACTCTACAGATGGAGCTTAGCATGGGGAATGCATAACTAATGTCTGAAGACAAAACTTGTGATCAGCACAATTAAAGAGGAAATGACTCTTTTGACAGGAAAAATTATATGAAAGTGTTCAGAAATCAGTATTTAAGTCTTTTATTGTCTAAACAATAGAAGTCTTAGTGACTATGCTTTCCTGGGGGTTGTTGATAACAGAAAAAAATCCTCAGAAAGCTTAGAAAATCAGCTGTCCAACCATTGTAGTGAGAAAGTGCTTGACCCTTGAGAAAATGTTTGTTTAGTGTAACAAAGAAAATGTATTTTAAAATGACCAAAAGTAGAAAAAAACAGGGGAAGCCTTAAAATGTTCAGGACGGCAGCTGGGCTTCAAAATCGAGGATTCCATTGTGGCTTATGTTGCTGCAGGGCGGAATTTGATAGGTGCTGCGCTGCTGGACAGATCAGTGGCCTCTCAGTGGCCACAGATTTAAATATGCTAATGAGAGTTTGAATATAAAAAGAGCTGCGCAGTCTGAGCAGGAGAGCGACCAGCAAGGAAGGTGCCCATGCTAAGGGTGTCTGTCTAAAGAGGCCTGCTAGAAAGAAAGCTTGACAGAACCAGTTTAGTTTAATTACAGTGTAAGGATAGGGGATCACCTGTCTCCCAGAAGAGGGACAGTGCAGGACAGTAAGTGAGAACAGGGCCTATTGTAGAAAGCCTGTTGCTTCAAGCCTGTTGTTTCTGTGTAACCAGTTTCCTAGAGAAAGAATCTGCAAATCTGAAGAAATCATTGTTCTCATCAAACACCTGCTGACTCAACAGTCGGCCCTCTGACTACATCAAGCTGCACTATCTCTACAGAATTTCTTCAGTATTTCCAAAGGAGTGTGGTATAATAAAAACCTTGTAGATACAAATTGGGGACTATTTTAAAAGCCACAGTTACACTGTTTTACAGAGAATTTACCTCAACCCTTCTGATTTTAAGAGACTCAGTCAAAGTGAAGGACTGAACCTGAATGGACTGAGGGGAACTCTGTCACAACTTTTAATGTACCAGTATGAAACATTTTTTAATGTCATTACTTAGTTTAAATGTGATTAGTAATGAATATGTGAACGTTAACTGATTTAAATGAATTTTTGAGTATAAGATACAGGAAGGTGAATAGTATTTGGATACCAGGGAGGTATCTGGCAGAAGGGGTCAGTGGACTGACTGAGGCAGTTTGGCCTAGTAGTTACTGTACGCCTTTAAGGTCATAATAATTGGATACCATGGAGGATATCTGGCAGATGGATTCAGTGAACCGATTGCTCATAGGTACGGCCCAGTAGTTACTGATTGCCTTAGTTCTACAGTATGGAAAGCTTGGGGATAAAGGACTAGATGAGCATATTCTGGAAAAGGGTGATATCTGAAGGGCTAGTAGGAGGTGAGTTCCTGCAGTCTCCAGGGGTAATTTAATGGTGAATAATGGAGTGGATGTACACTGCTGGGATACATAGAGAATAATAAAGTGGCTGATGCATATGAATTGTTTTTATCTGATTTCAAACTGTGCCATTAGTGGCTGTATTTGCAAGAATTTCTCAAATATTTTCAGTAAACTTACATCTTTTGCTCATCTGTTCAAGTGTCAGACTCTACTTGCAGTATCACTGGCTCATATTCCTGAAGGTCTGAAGGTCAGTCCAGTGCAGATTTCCTACTCTTGGCAGCTCTTAACTACTCCAGTTGGGGAAGTAAGGTATTGTACTGGGTAGTACCCAACTGGGAAATGGTTGTCACAGGGGAAGGAACAAAGAATCCTTGTTGTCATCTATCTCTGTGTGGAATGGTCCCACCTGTGGCCAGAGGTTGATACAGTAGTGGGTGGGTCATCATAAGCTGCTGACCTTGGTAGTCAATGACCTATTAGAAAGGTGGGGTCATCCAGAGTTTGACCTTTTTGCATCCCCAAACAACACAAAACTACCACATATCTGCTCGCTAGCTTCAGGACCTGGAGTTTTCTGGCAAGATACATTATCCCTGTCTTGGAAAGGAAGGTTTCTGTATGCCACACCTTTCTTCCCACTCATTGTGAGAGCACTATTCAAGTTGAAGATGGAGGATCAACTCTAATACTCATTGCTCCCCTTAGACCTCAACAGATCTGGTTCCCCTTGCTGCAGCAACAGGCAGTGAAACCCCCAAAATACCTGCCCTTGTGCAAGGTCTACTGTCACAGGAACAGCGAATCCGGGTCCATCCAGACCTGAAGTTCTCCATCTGCACGCATGGCTCTCTGAAGACAGCTATAGCTTGTTTTGGGTTTTACAAAAAGTGGCAATGTTCTGGTGGCTGCTAGAAAACTATCCACTAAAAAATACTCCAAGAAGTGGAAGTGTTTTGCTTTATGGGCCGCTTCTCAAAATCTGGATCTGTTTACCTGTCTGCTCAATCAGGTTTTCTAGAGTACCTGCTGTCCTTATGGGATTCAGGCCTGCAGTATTCCTCAATCAATCAAAGTGCACCTGGCTGCCGTATCAGCTTTCCATGTGCTTGTGGGGGGCTGTATGGTTGCTCAGTTGGAGGCAGCCCATACATTCTTGAGAGGCATTTTACACATAAAACCTCCTAGTCACAATCCAGCCTTGGCTAGTGGCTTGTTTTGGATAAGATGACTTTAGCTCCTTTTGAGCCAGCAAAGACTTGTGGTTTAAGATTTCTTTCCAGGAAAGTGTTATTTATTGTTGCAATCACTTCTGCTCGAAGGATTTCAGAGCTGCAGGCTCAAAAGTGTGAGCCTCCTTTATTGATTTTCCACAAAGACAGGGTGTCCACATACTAATCCTAAGTTTCTAACATAGATGGTGTCAGAGTTCACTTTAAATCAAACCGTGTATTATCCAGAGTATTCTAATCCAGGGGAACCTTACACTGTACTTTAGGTGTATATAGAATACTCGGGTACTATATACAAAGGACTGCAGAAAGTCCTCAGTGCTTTTTATTTGGTTTGTCAGAAAAGACGGCATGCCAGTTTCTAAACAGTGCTTGTCCAAATGGCTAGCAAACAGTATTTCATTCTGTTGCAGGAAGTATGGTAAGGAACTTCCTGGTGTGGCTCATGGTCATTCCACCAGAGGCATGGCCACCTCTGATGCTTGTTTCTGGAATGTTTCCACTTCAGAAATCTGTGCCTGCTGCTACCTGGAGTACTGTCCAAACCTTCACTAAACACTACAGTCTGGACATTGGGTCTGATTCACAAAGCATCAGGAATGACTCAAGGTGCTTGTGTCAAAAGAAATGATGCAAGATGTTCCATATGCTGCACCTTGTGTCATACCTAATTCAGTAATACAGCCCTCGCTGTTTGTGGACTTCCTGCACCAGCCAGACTTGCGCCATCCCTGTGCTGGTCGAGGGCTGTGGCATGGTGGACAGGGGCATGTGCTGGTGCATGACTGCAACAGCCCTTAATCACTATTCACAGTGACTAACCATCCTCCTGGCAGTTAGATCACCCCAAGGCTGGTCTAAGGCCCTTGAGCCAGTTTGCAAGGTAATGGCTGGCAAAGCGTTGCTTATCCAGATAATAATAACAATAATAATAAACTTTATTTATAGTGCACCTTTCCAAAACCAAGGCGCATTCCAAAAAGATTAAATACAAACAGAACAAATAGACAATAAAATAAAAACTGTTAAGAACAAGAACCAAACATTAATTACGGCCATACGCCTTATTCCATTAGAAGGATTTAAGCGCCTGTTTAAAGCTCCCCACGGTCGAACACTCCCTTTTCCGATGCGGTAGAGAATTCCAAAGGGTCGGTGCCACAAACATAAAAGCCTGGGCACCAGCTGATTTCAGTGTGACCCTAGGGATCTCTAGCAACCCCTCATCAGCTGAGTGGAGCGACCTCACCGGGAGGCAAGGAGTCAGGAGATCTTTCAGGTAGTCAGGGCCCAGATCATGTAGGGCTTTAAAAGTCAGTAATCCAACTTTGAAGGTGATCCGCCACTGGACTGGTAGCCATACCTCTCAACCTCCTGCTTCATAAATCAGGAACAAGGCTTAAAAAAATGAGGGACAAAGGATCAAAATCACGGACACATCTAAAAAATTGGTGATATCCATTCAGGAAGCTGGTAGAATAAGGGACTTGGTGTAAAATGCATTTTCTAAGGAAGAACAAGTCTGTAACTTTAATGTTTGGCATTAATTTGTGCTTAATACCCCTGCTGTTTGGTCATGGAAACACAATTTTTAGGAGGGACAGAGTAAAATTTTGAGGCAAAATCGGGGACATCCCTGAAAATGAGGGACACTTGAGAGGTATACTGGTAGCCTGTGCAGATCCCGCAGCACTGGAGTGATATGTGATGTTCTAGGAGTACCTGTAAGTACATGAGCTGCGGAATTCTGCACCAGCTGAAGGTGGCGGATATCAACCCCTGGAAGCCCAAGGTAGAGTGAGTTGCAGTAGTCCAGGCTTGAGGTCACAAAGGCATGGATCAAAGTTGGCAGATCGCCGGATGGAACGAGGTGCTTGATTATGGCGATGTTTCTCAGATGATAAAATGAAGATTTTACCACTGCTGACACTCAAGATCTTAAGGTCAGCCCATCATCTAAGATCACCCCAGATCTCGCACTCATTCAGAGACCAGTAACTCGTCATCCCCACAAAACACCCCAGAGGGGGAGCCGGCCCCAGGACCCCCTATCCGGTGATCCGGATCCAAAACCAACACCTCAGTCTTCCCAGAATTCAACTTCAACCAGCTCGACCTCATCCAATCCTGGATTTCCTCCAGACCGCTATTAAATACCAAGACAGCTCCTTCCTGGTCGGGTGCGAAGGACAGGTACAGTTGGGTATCATCTGCATAACAGTGAAAACCCAACCCGTACCATCTCACAATGTCTCCAAGAGGAAGCATGTACACCGCAAACAACATGGGGGATAATATAGAGCACTGAGGGACCCCACAAAAAAGTGAGAAGGGATCAGAGGAAAAAAAAACTGACACCACCCTCTGAGATCTTCCGGTGAGGTATGATGTGAACCATCTGAGCACAACCCCAGAGAGTCCACAAATACATCTCAGGTGCTCCAAAACAACCCCATGGTCGACAGTGTCAAATGCTGAAGATAGATCCAATAACACCAGGATAGATCGTTTTCTCTGGTCTCTCCGCCATCAGGAGATCATTGAGCACCCGAACAAGCACAGTCTCGGTACTATGCCTCTTACGGAAACCTGATTGGAGAGGTTCATAGATGCTATGGATGGTCAAATGGTTCTCCAATTGGGCTGCTACCACCTTCTTGATCACCTTCCCTGCAAAGGGGAGGTTCGAGATAGATCTGAAGTTAGCCAGACATTCTGGATCCAAAGATGATTTCTTCAACAAGGGTGTCACCACTGCCTCTTCCAAGGACAGGGGATATATACCCAAGTCAAGAGAGGACCAGACTATCTGTGCTAGAGCCAGTAGAATAGAATCTCTGCACCCTATGAGTAACGGTGTGGGACCTGGATCTAAACTACAGGAGGTAGGACGCAGCCCATGGACAATCTGCATAACATCCACAATTTCCGGGTGGTCGAAGGTACTCCATGAAAACAGAGGGATAGTGACCCAGTCCTGGGAACCTGCAACTAGCATAGACTGTGCCAAACCGATGTCTGCCCTATTGTCGGCCACCTTATCAGTGAAGAACCCAGCAATCTCATCACACTGTGATTGTGACAACCCTCTACAGAGCTGTAGACAGGTGGGGTTGCACAATATGTCCACGGTTCTGAAAAACTGAGCAGGTTAGTTCTGCGCGGCAGAAATTTCCCCGGACAGGAACTCTGCCTTCTTACAGGAGATTTCTGATTGATAGAATTGATAATGTTCTAGCAGTCTAAGGTGGTCGGCATCCAGGCAAAACCTCTGCCAGCAACATTCTAACCTGTGTCCGATTCACCGCAACTCCCTCAGAACCCCATCAAACCATGGGGTTCTAGGTAAAAGGGAGAGAAGACACACACTAACTGGAACAATAGAATCCAGGGCACAGGTAATGGCAGTATTATAAGCCACAACCAATGCCTCTGGATCATTGCTATGCACAGGAAACTCTGATAGGTCAAGAACTGCTGCAAGGCCATTAGAGGAAACATTCCAAAAGGGGAGAAACTTAACCATCTCCACAGGGTCGGCCTACAAGGGGGCAAAATTGAATCTCAAGGTGTAGTGATCTGACCAACTGACTGGTTCCTCCCCACATCAGAAGCCTCGATCCCCAGGAGGAAGACCAAGTCAAGAGAATGGCCAGCTTCATGAGTAGCAGTGGTAACTACCTGTGTTAGCCCAGTGAATCCATTAACTGGAGGAAGTGTCATCCAAATTGTAAGAGTTCATCGTCGATCCATGCATTAAAGTCACCCAGAGCCATCAGCCTGTGGGACTCAAATGTCAGGTCGACAATGAAGTCTGCTACCTTAAGGAATTGCTTCTCGCCTTCTGGTGATCGGTAGATGAGAGCAATCCGATAGCCCACACCCGTTACAACAGCACATTCAAAAGAAGAGGTTTGCTCAACTGGTACACTGGTGAAATTCAATTCGGCCCTTAAAGCAGACCGCAGCCCTCCCAGCGGTCCAACCTGGGCGATGTGTATCACCGTATACCCGGTGGAATTATGGCCTCCAATATCGGTCCCGCATTATTCTGCCAGGTCTCGGTAATGCATGCCAGGTCCATCGAGGCAACAAGATCTGAAATTATTAGGCCAGGTTGGCTGCCAGTGTAGGATCTCCACAACTCTAATGTACCATATCACAGCCCAACATGATGGGTGTGCATGGATATGCAGATAGTAACCATGGAACAGAAGTGGCTTGCTGCACTGCAGGTACCAGGCACCAACAGTCCCCAACTCACCCATGATCAGGCTCCCTGTTGGCACCCTGCTTGGTCTGAGCACCCCACAGTCCTGTAACTGTGTTGAGCTGTGTTGTGTGCCTGCCAGTCCTGTGCTGGCCTCCCATTCTGTCCCAGCCGCAAGGCCATCCCACAGCTTGCAGCTTTCCCCTACCATGTGCCTTTCCTTCGATGCAGGGGGGCACTTGCTGCAAACTGCAGGAGTTTGGCACCAGGATGCCTCCTGTTCTTGAACTAAGTGCAGAGTCCCTGGCATACCACTGACTGATGCAAAATGCTGTTTTCCACAGCTTCCATTGATCTAATGGTGGCTTCGTGAATTAAGCCCATTGTATCTCATAGATAAACTGGGTTTGGCCTAGCTGTACTACAAGGGCAATTTTCATAAGCCTATTGGCTCTAGTTGCCCTATTAGCTTTTGGTACTGCTTGGTACTCATCCAAAGCTGTGGCCCGGTGAAAGAGATATCCTTGAAGAAGATAGAACAGTTGTGTACTTACTGTGATATTAGATCGTTGAAAGAATCTCTTTCACCAGGCCATACCATTCCACCCTCTTAGTTGCAACAAAGAATTGATGTACCACTGTCTCAATTTCTAAATTTTTTGCCCTCCATCTCAGCTGCTATGTAGAAGGCTAGGCTTCACCTGGTTCCCTACAGGAGGCCTCTCTGAGCACTATCGCTGTTAGGAACTGAGGAGAAGAGGACTGCCCACATTTATGTAGATGCTGATATCTGACATCATCAGGGTGGCCTATGGCTGACTGCTTGCAAAAGTTTCTGTATGGTCCAAGTACCTGGAGACTACAAATTCCAAAGGTATGGACTGATGAAAGAGATTCTTTCAAGATCTACTGTTACAGTAGGTACATAACATTTATTTCTTCAGAATAACCCCTTTTATCAAGCAACGGCTTTGTATATCATACATTGACAGAATAGAGCAATCCACACTGATTTACAAACTGTCCACATGGGACAGCTCTGATGGTATGCTTGGGGTGGCCCTCTGGGCAAGGAGCAATATATTGCCTGAACCAATGGCCCACAGTACAGCACACCAACACCGTGAAAGCCAAAAAGATCATTACAGTGAAAGTCCACTGTAGTGGTCTGCGTTCACTGACGCAGCTTCTCCTGGTGTTTTGCCCTCCTCAAACAACTCCAACCTGGAGCTGATTACATTTAATGTGGGGGCAGATCCCCTGCATGGAAGGTGCAGGGCACAGCCCCACAAAAAACACTTAGTTTAATGACAGCACAATACTGAATGTCGGCATTGTGCCATCACTGTGCAGGATGTTGGCAGATGTACTATCGACTTAAATGTGGTGCTTCCAAGGCAATTTGATTTGGATCAATTGCAGCTGTAAATTTCAAGATGACATTATTATTTAAAAACTGCATTCCTCCATGATTGTAGTATTCCTTCCCAAACCAGTATGACAGCATCAGTGTACCTGCCCCAAAATTGCTATTGTGCTTACCCACTGTTCTGCTACAGATGTTTATTACCTTCATCTTCCTCTCTTCTACCCCTTTCTCATTTTTTTTCCATTAATCTCCTTGGAGACATCAGAAGTGTTTTTCCTTCCTCCTCAGTCTCTTTGGTTCCTTTTCTTGTGCACTGCCCCAAACTTCTGGTGTGGGCTCTAGCAGCAGGGGAGTGTCTATAAGAGTCACACTGGATGGCTGCTTTTAAGATGAGGGCCTCCCCCTCTCCTGTGACTCCAGTGACTGAGAAACACTACTCTCCCACTATTTCCTGTGCCGGATGGTACTTCCTGCAATTACTTTCAGGTAAAGCAACGCTGCAATCATGTTGTGCCTGAGCACTGACCTCATCACCACTGAGGCACATACACACAGAAGGTCCTATTCATGATGGCTACGTGGATCTATGCACAGTGTGTAAGACCCACACGTAGACCGATATGCACAGAATGTGCATATGCAGCCCCTGCGCAGCATGCATAATCCATGTGCAGGGCCATATGCAAAATCTGCTGGGGGTTTCATTCTGCAACCAGTCAACATAGAAAGGGCACTTTGGAGAAAGTTTTACTCCAAAAGACCATAGAAAGAACGGAGAAGCATCTCCAAGAAATATCCGCCACTGGCTCCATCGAATCAAATTGTGATCATCAAAATCCTGACAGAAATCTTCAGGAAGTCACAAACACAAGCATGGGGACATGGAGAAGACTTCTCCAGCCTGCTCCAGGTTGCCCCTACACTCTACAGGTATGACCACTGTTTCAGTGTCATCTACTCCAGCGGTAATTCTGACCACTCCCTCTGACCGTCAATCTGACACGAAGGTCGGGGTTTGGTGTAGGCACTACAGAGCCTATTACAGCTGGTACGTTGGTAGTCAGTCTTCACTGTCAACTCTTCCAGTCGCACTTGGTAACCAAAGCAGTGCCAGTGCTCAGGCAGTCCTTACCACTTTCTCAGAGATGATACAGCATCTATTGCCTGGTCTCCCTGTTCCAGGGAGCCCATTGACAGGGTCCTGTATGCTGAACCCCTCGACAACACAAGGAACCACCATGCCACATAAGCCTTTGATGCCACTGCCAACATCACTGGCGCTGTCTTCGTACTCTGTTGACCCAGTCAACGATAGATATGAATATAACTGTGATCTGATGATGCAGGAAGAGGAGCATGATAAAGACTATGCTGAGAGCTATATGAAAATAGCACCAGCTGTACAGTCTCTGCTTGCAATGAGGACACTGTTGTCAACACACCAAGGTCAACTCCACCAAAGGATCCCTCATTTTTCACCATGATGCAGCAGATGCTAGCTGCCATGCTCTTAGCTTTAGAAGTGCAGAAATTCACTAAAAAGAACCTGCTCAAGTTCCTGGAGCTGACAGAATCTCCCTTTATTGTGGTTCCTCCTTTGCTTCCAGCCTTAGAGAATGCCACATATGCAGCTTGGTACAGATCAAGCAGCTTACTAGCTATACCCAGAAAGGCAGATAAAATGTATTATGCCCCTTCTGGGAAGCCTTTATGCTACACAGCCTGAAATGGACTCAGTGGTGATCACTGCTGCCCATGACAGGTCCAGGGCACCTTAAACACCTGAGCTCCCTTCCTCCTGATAATGAATCTAGGAGGTTGAATGTTCTAGGCAAGCATACATACTGTATGCCTTTGTCTCATTGGTCCTTTGTATTGTTAACTACCAGGTTCACATGACAAAGTATCAGAACATCCTCTGGAAGAAGGCTAAGGCTGCTATGCAGGCCTTGCCTGAGGGCTTCCCAAAACAGGAGTTAATGAAAACTCTGGCTGCTGGTGCTGATTTAGGCAAGCATTTGCTCCACACAGCCTATGATGTTTCTGAGGCTTCTACCAGGGCTCAGCGTATGGCATCTATCTCAGCCAATATTCTTGGCACAGGGTAGCAGGCTTTGCCACAGATGTGTGACAAACAATTCTAATGCCCCATTCAGAGGGCAAAAGTTACTTGGCTAAGAGGTACAAGAGGTTTTAAAAGATCTTCAAGCTTCTAGCAGGACTTTAAAATCAGTGCATTCCATGTACCATACCCAACCCAGGGGCAGGAGCAGTGGTCACTTTCATCCAGCTGGTGTCAGGGGGCAGCACCCAGCCCCCAGACAGCCAGGCAGGGGCAAAGGGGCTAGGGCCTTGCCAGTCTCCAGCACTACCCCAAGTGCCCACTCAAAAGCACCCATAGGTGGTGGAGACAGTGGAGTCATCACCACTGGCTCAGTCTGACTCCTTATACACCTCCCAGACATCTTTACCTGTTGTGGGTCACCTTTCCTCCACTTAGACCAATGGAGGGAATGACTACAGATAAATAGGGCTCTGGAGATAATAAAAAGGTCATGCACTGGAATCCCTGGAAACCTCAGTTCATCCCAACTATGACAACATGCCCTACAGGACACTACCCCTGTTGGAGGAGGAAGTATTGCTTCTGCTGCAAAAAAAGGCCATAGAACATGTCCATCTCAAACACAGGAAAATAGGTTTTTATTCCGGGTACTTCCTTGTCCCAAAATGGACAGGAGACCTGAGTGCTATTCTGGATCTACGGGATCCAGATTTCTTCATAGAATACAAGCAGTCAGAATGTTCACTTTGCAGGGTCTCCTCCTGTTACTGCAAACAGGGCATTGGATATGCTCCCTTGATATGAAGGATGTGTACCTCCATATCAAAATCAGGAAACCTCATAGAATATATCTGAGATTCTTGTTTCAGAGGGAGCATTATCAATTCAGAGTGTTGTCCTTTAGCCTGTCTTCTGCACCATGGGTCTTTACTAAATGCTTTGCAGCAGTGGCAGCAGCCTCTGCAGGGAAGGCTTGTATGTTTTTCTTTACCTGGATGATTGGCTATTAAAAGCCTACACCAGCTGTTGATGACTTTAGCTCGAACCAGACAGATGTTCGATGCTCCGGGGAGGAGTCAAATATCCAAATCAGATCTGTCACCCTGCTATCAACTGCAGTACATAGGGGCAGTTCTGGACATGACTCATGGCTCAGATTTCCTGCCTCCAGACAGAGCTGAATGCCTGATTGCTCAAGCACAATTAGTGCACGACAGCCATTGTATCTCAGCAAGGATGTTTTACGTTTTCTGGGTCTCATGGCCATGGTCACTGCCACAGTACCACTGGCCAGGCTGCACATACAGATTCTCCAGTGGACTCTAAGAGTCCAGTGGGACCAGCTCATGGATAATCTATAACAGATGGCTCTAGTCATGTCCCCAGTGCGCAAACTGCTCAAGTGATGGATAAAATGCATCAACCTGCTCAATGGAGTTACATTCTTGATTCCCAAACCTTTTCAGAGCCTCACCAAGAAAGCTTTGGGGTTTGGATGGGGAGCTCACATGAGCCCTCATCAGACACAAGACACATTGACCCAAGGGGAGCACACTTTGCACTTCAGTGTTCTGGAAATGTGTAGTCCTGTACCGACTCCAGGCCTTCCAGAACCACTTGTCCCTGGGTCCTCTGTTAATACTGAATGATAATGTCAGTGTAATGTGTTACATCAAAAAACAAGTGGGGACTCATTTCTATCTACTGCAGGGAAACAATGAGAGATTGTTATTGGGCTCTGCAACACATTCTAGAACTATCAACAGTGCATTTTCCGGGCATCCAAAGCATCTTGGCAGACAAGCTAAGCAGGTCACGATCCAGGATGCATGAGTGGAAGCCTTTCAACAGCCTCAGATAGCCTGTTCCACCAAGAGTATAGGGACAGCCTAATTAGTTTCACTGTAGTCATGAATTTAGTAGTTAAGGATGCAGGTTCAAAACCCAGAATAGGTAGGAGCTGCCAGAGATATGTGGGGCAGTCCCTGCAGCAATAAAAAGAGTAGACTTAGCCTCCATAATTGTAGTATAATAACATTCAGCAGTTTATAATGACTTTGGTTTGTAAAATATGCTGTGACATATTATTAATTGGTGACAATGGGATACTGCGTCCAGGGAAGAGGAAAGGACTCCTTTCTTGTCGTTTCTCACACACATGCAGTTTTACACAAAGAATAGTGATTGGCATTGTTTTTGTGAAAGAAATATATTTTTTATGGTAAAATAGAGAGCTGAATTGCTGATGGCCAGTGGACTAGTAAAGGAATTGCTGTGGCTAGTGACACCAGCGCTGGACAGCCAGAGTACAATTGGACTACCAGAGTTGCCTGTGGTATTGTTTTGTAATTGTTATATTTTAATACACAATCGCTTCTGAAAGAAAGTCTTGCTGCTCTGAAAACTAAAATATTGAATGCAGAGTGACAACTGCAGGTGCTGCTGGTGCAAAATTGAGTGAGAATGAAAGTGAGAGACCGAGCATTAGTCTCACAGTAGAGCACCTCACTCAGTTAGGAATCCAAGGCTTGCCTCAGGCAGCCTTTCCACTCTGCAGCCAGATGGAGATCAGGCTTGCCTGGCAGTGTGACTAGCTTCACGCAGAGTCAAAAGGATGATAGCCCAATGTGCTCCTCTTGTGGCAGGATCAACCAGATAAATAATTCCCACAGTATAGTTGGCAAGGTGACAAGAGTCAGGAATATGATTATTAGGACTGGCTCTCAGAAATTAAATAAATATGTAAATAATCAGCACAGTCTGACATTGGGGCTCACAGAGTTCCACAGGATAAAATGCACAGCAGTATAAAGAAAGCTCACAGGAGCCATTTTGTGCTAGGAAAGGGTGCAGTTAGGCACAGGAGCTCATGGTTTCTCATGCATTAAAACACATTAAAATGATAAAATAAATGAAAGGGCATGTGGGGAATCGAGGAGTCCTGGGCACAGAACACAAACATTATCTGCTCATAAATACGTGCAGTATCTGAAATGAAGCATTTTGAATATGGATACAGAACATGAAGCAGGAAAGTCAGAACACATTGTACATATTTAGCAACGTACTGCCTAGCTGAATTTTTAATAAAAATGGACCAAACGTCGCACACATGTTCAGTATAATGTCGTACACATGGGAAAATAGTTTGAGCTGTGTAGAATTTAAAATAAGGGAGTAGCTAACCTTTTAGGAGAGTGGTCTTCTGGTGAAGCTAATCCATGCAGGCAGTTACTCTACAGATGGAGCTTAGCATGGGGGAATGCATAACTAATGTCTGAAGACAAAACTTGTGATCAGCACAATTAAAGAGGAAATGACTCTTTTGACAGGAAAAATTATATGAAAGTGTTCAGAAATCAGTATTTAAGTCTTTTATTGTCTAAACAATAGAAGTCTTAGTGACTATGCTTTCCTGGGGGTTGTTGATAACAGAAAAAAATCCTTAGAAAGCTTAGAAAATCAGCTGTCCAACCATTGTAGTGAGAAAGTGCTTGACCCTTGAGAAAATGTTTGTTTAGTGTAACAAAGAAAATGTATTTTAAATGACCAAAAGTAGAAAAAAACAGGGAAGCCTTAAATGTTCAGGACGGCAGCTGGGCTTCAAAATCGAGGATTCCATTGTGGCTTATGTTGCTGCAGGGCGGAATTTGATAGGTGCTGCACTGTTGGACAGATCAGTGGCCCTCAGTGGCCACAGATTTAAATATGCTAATGAGAGTTTGAATATAAAAGAGCTGCGAGTCTAAGCAGGAGAGCACCAGCAAGGAAGGTGCCCATGCTAAGGGTGTCTGTCTAAAGAGGCCTGCTGAAGAAAGAAAGCTTGACAGAACCAGTTTAGTTTAATTACAGTGTAAGGATAGGGGATCACCTGTCTCCCAGAAGAGGGACAGTGCAGGACAGTAAGTGAGAACAGGGCCTATTGTAGAAAGCCTGTTGCTTCAACGCTGTTGTTTCTGTGTAACAGTTTCCTCACAGAAAGAATCTGCAAATCTGAAGAAATCATTGTTCTCATCAACCACCTGCTGACTCAACAGACGGCCTCTAACTACATCAAGCTGCACCATCTCTACAGAATTTCTTCAGTATTTCCAAAGGATGTGGTATAATAAAACCTTGTTGATACAAATTGGGGACTATTTTAAAAGCCACAGTTACACTGTTTTACAGAGAATTTACCTCAACCCTTCTGATTTTAAGAGACTCAGTCAAAGTGAAGGACTGAACCTGAATGGACTGAGGGGGACTCTGTCACAACTTTTAATGTACCAGTATGCAACATTTTTTAATGCCATTACTTAGTTTAAATGTGATTAGTAATGAATATGTGAACATGTTAACTGATTTAAATGAATTTTTGAGTATAAGATACAGGAAGGTGAATAGTATTTGGATACCAGGGAGGTATCTGGCAGAAGGGGTCAGTGGACTGACTGAGGCAGTTTGGCCTAGTAGTTACTGTACGCCTTTAAGGTCATAATAATTGGATACCATGGAGGATATCTGGCAGATGGATTCAGTGAAACGATTGCTCATAGGTACGGCCCAGTAGTTACTGATTGCCTTAGTTCTACAGTATGGAAAGCTTGGGGATAAAGGACTAGATGAGCATATTCTGGAAAAGTGTGATATCTGAATGGCTAGTAGGAGGTGAGTTCCTGCAGTCTCCAGGGGTAATTTAATGGTGAATAGTGGAGTGGAGGTACACTGCTGGGATACATAGAGAATAATAAAGTGACTGATGCATATGAATTGTTTTTATCTGATTTCAAACTGTGCCATTCGTGGCTGTATTTGCAAGAATTTCTCAAATATTTTCAGTAAACTTACATCTTTTTGCTCATCTGTTCAAGTGTCAGACTCCTTACTTGCAGTATCACTGGCTCATATTCTGAAGGTCTGAAGGTCAGTCCAGTGCAGATTTCCTACTCTTGGCAGCTCTTAACTACTCCAGTTGGGAAAGTAAGGTATTGTACTCGGTAGTACCCAACTGGGAAATGGTTGTCACAGGGAAGGAACAAAGAACTTGTTGTCATCTATCTCTGTGTGGAATGGTCCCATCTGTGGCCAGAGGTTGATACAGTAGTGGTGGGTCATCATAAGCTGCTGACCTTGGTAGTCAATGACCTATTAGAAAGGTGGGGTCATCCAGAGTTTGACCTTTTGCATCCCAAACAACACAAAACTACCACATATCTGCTCTCGCTTCAGGGCCTGGAGTTTTCTGGCAAGATACATTATCCCTGTCTTGAAAAGGAAGGTTTCTGTATGCCACACCTTTCTTCCCACTCATTGTGAGAGCACTATTCAGTTGAAGATGGAGGAGCAACTCTAATACTCATTGCTCCCCTTTGACCTCAACAGATCTGGTTCCCCTTGCTGCAACAACAGGCAGTGAAACCCCCAAAATCCCTGCCCTTGTGCAAAGGTCTACTGTCACAGGAACAGCGAATCTGGGTCCATCCAGACCTGAAGTCTCTCCATCTGCACGCATGGCTCCTGAAGACAGCTATAGCTTGTTTTGGGTTTTACAAAAAAGTGGCAAATGTTCTGGTGGCTGCTAGAAAACTATCCACTAAAAAATACTCCAAGAAGTGGAAGTGGTTTGCTTTATGGGCCGCTTCTCAAAATCTGGATCTGTTTACCTGTCTGGTCAATCAGGTTTTCTAGACTACCTGCTGTCCTTATGGGATTCAGGCCTGCAGTATTCCTCAATCAATCAAAGTGCACCTGGCTGCTGTATCAGCTTTCCATGTGCTTCTGGGGGGCTGTATGGTTGCTCAGTTGGAGGCAGCCCATACGTTCTTGAGAGGCATTTTACACATAAAACCTCCTATTCACAATCCAGCCTTGGCTTGGGGCTTGTTTTGGATAAGAAGACTTTAGCTCCTTTTGAGCCAGCAAAGACTTGTGGTTTAAGATTTCTTTCCAGGAAAGTGTTATTTTTTGTTGCAATCACTTCTGCTCGAAGGATTTCAGAGCTGCAGGCTCGAAAGTGTGAGACTCCTTTATTGATTTTCCCACAAAGACAGGGTGACCACATACTAATCCTAAGTTTTTAACAAAGGTGGTGTCAGAGTTCACTTTAAATCAAACCGTGTATTATCCAGAGTATTCTAATCCAGGGGAACCTTACACTGTACTTTAGATGTATATAGAATACTCGGGTACTATATACAAAGGACTGCAGAAAGTCCTCAGTGCTTTTTATTTGGTTTACCGTAGAAAAGACGGCATGCCAGTTTCTAAACTGTGCTTGTCCAAATGTCTAGCAAACAGTATTTCATTCTGTTGCAGGAAGTATGGTAAGGAACTTCCTGGTGTGGCTCATGGTCATTCCACCAGAGGCATGGCCACCTCTGTTGCTTGTTTCTGTAATGTTTCCACTTCAGAAATGTGTGCCTCTGCTACCTGGAGTACTGTCCAAACCTTCACTAAACTCTACAGTCTGGACATTGGGCCTGATTCACAAAGCATCAGGAATGACTCAAGGTGCTTGTATCAAAAAGAAATTATGCAAGATGTTCCATATGCTGCACTTTGGGTCATACCCGATTCAATAATACACCCTAGGCTGTTTAGACTTCCTGCACTAGCCAGGTTTATGCCATCCCTGTGCTGGTCGGAGGGCTGTGGCATGGTGGACAGGGGCATGTGCTGGTGCATGGCTGCAACAGCCCCTTCATCACTATTCACAGTGACTGACCATCCTCCTGGCAGTTAGATCACCCCAAGGCTGGTCTAACGCCCTTGAGCCAGTTTGCAAGGTAATGGTTGGCATAGTGTTGCTTATCCAGATAATAATAACAATAATAATAAACTTTATTTATATTGCACCTTTCCAAAACCAAGGCGCGCATTCCAAAAAGATTAAATACAAACAGAACAAACAGACAATAAAATAAAAACTGTTAAGAACAAGTATCAAACATTAATCAAGGCCATATGCCTTATTCCATTAGAAGGATTTAAGCACCTGTTTAAAGCTCCCCACGGTCAAACACTCCCTCTTTTCCAACTTGGTAGAGAATTCCAAAGGGTCGGTGCCACAAACATAAAAGCCTGGGCACCAGCTGATTTCAGTGTGACCCTAGGGATCTCTAGCAACCCCTCGTCGGCTGAGTGGAGCTACCTCACCGGGAAGTAAAGAGTCAGGAGATCTTTCAGGTAGTCAGGGCCCAGATCATGTAGGGCTTTAAAAGTCAGTAATCCAACTTTGATGGTGATCCGCCACTGGACTGGTAGCCATACCTCTCAACCTCCTGCTTCATAAATCAGGGACAAGGCTTAAAAAAATGAGGGACAAAGGATCAAAATCAGGGACACATCTTAAAAATTGGTGATATCCATTCAGGAAGCTGGTAGAATAAAGGACTTGGTGTAAAATGCATTTTCTAAGGAAGAAAAAGTCTGTAACTTTAATGTTAGACATTAATTTGTGCTTAATACCCCTGCTGTTTGGTCATAGAAACACAAGTTTTAGGAGGGACGAGTAAAATTTTGAGGCAGAGTCAGGGACATCTCTGAAAATGAGGGACAGTTGAGAGGTATGCTGGTAGCCAGTGCTGATTCCGCAGCACCGGAGTAATATGTGATGTTCTAGGAGTACCTGTAAGTACTCGACCTGCGGAATTCTGCACCAGCTGAAGGTGGTATATATCAACCCCCGGAAGCCCAAGGTAGAGCGAGTTGCAGTAGTCCAGGCTTCAGGTCACACAGGCATGGATCAAAGTTTGCAGATGGCCCGACGGAATGAGGTGCTTGATTATGGCGATGTTTCTCAGACGATAAAATGAAGATTCTACCACTGCTGACACTTGAGATCTTAAGGTCAGCCCATCATCTAAGATCACTCCCAGATCTCGCACCCGTTCAGAGACCAGTAACTCGACATCCCCACAAAACACCCCAGAGGGGGAGCCGGCCACAGGACCCCCTATTCGGCGATCCGGATCCAAAACCAACACCTCAGTCTTCCCAGAATTCAACTTCAACCAGCTCGACCTCATCCAATCCTGGATTTCCTCCAGACAGCTATTAAATACCGAGACAGCTCCTTCCTGGTCGGGTGCGAAGGACAGGTACGGTAGGGTATCATCTGCATAACAGTGAAAACCCAACCCGTACCATCTCACAATGTCTCCAAGGGGAAGCATGTACACCGCAAACAACATGGGGGACAATATAGAGCCCTGAGGAACCCCATAAAAAAGCGAGAAGGGATCAGAGGAAAAAAAAACTGACACCACCCTCTGAGATCTTCCGGTGAGGTATGATGTGAACCATCTGAGCACAACCCCAGAGAGTCCACAAATACATCTCAGGTGCTCCAAAACAACCCCATGGTCGATGGTGTCAGATGCTGAAGATAGATCCAATAACATCAGGATAGACCATTTTCTCTGGTCTCTCGCCATCAGGAGATCATTGAGCACCCGAACCAGCGCAGTCTCGATACTATGCCTCTTACAGAAACCTGATTTGAGAGGTTCACAGATGCTATGGATGGTCAAATGGTTCTCCAATTGGGCTGCTACCACCTTCTTGATCACCTTCCCTGCAAAAGGGAGGTTCGAGATAGGTCTGTAGTTAGAAAGACATTCTGGATCCAAAGATGATTTCTTCAACAAGGGTGTCACCACTGCCTCTTTCAAGGACAGGGGATATACACCCAAGTCAAGAGAGGACCAGACTATCTGTGCTAGAGCCAGTAGAATAGAATCTCTGCACCCTATGAGTAAGGGTGTGGGACCTGGATCTAAACTACAGGAGGTAGGATGCAGCCCCTGTACAATCTGCATAACATCCACTATTTTCGGGAGGTCGAAGGTACTCCAGGAAAACAGAGGGATAGTGACCCAGTCCTGGGCACCCGCAACTAGCAGAGAATGTGCCAAACCGATGTCTGCCCTAATGTCGGCCACCTTATCAGTGAAGAACCCAGCAATCTCATCGCACTGTGATTGTGACAACCTTCTACAGAGCTGTAGACAGGTTGGGTTGCACAATATATCCACGGTTCTGAAAAACTGAGCAGGTCGGTTCTACGCGGCAGAAATTTCCCCTGACAGGAACTCTGCCTTCTTACGGGAGATTTCTGACTGATAGAATTGATAATGTTCTAGCAGTCTAAGGTGGTCGGCATCCAGGCCAGACCTCTGCCAGCAACATTCTAACCCGCGTCCGATTCGCCGCAACTCCCTCAGATCCCCATCAAACCATGGGGTTCGAGGTCAGAGGGGGAGAAGACACACACAAACTGGAGCAATAGAATCCAGGGCAAAGGTAATGGCAGTATTATAAGCCACAATCAATGCCTCTGGATTATTGCTATGCACAGGAAGCTCTGATAGGTCAAGAACTGCCGCAAGGCCATTAGAGGAAACATTCCACAAGGGGAGGAACTTGACCATCTCCACAGGGGTCAGCCTACAAGGGGGGGTGTGCAAAAATTGAATCTCATGATGTAGTGATCTGACCAACTGACTGGTTCCACCCCCACATCAGAAGCCTCGATCCCCAGGAGGAAGACCAAGTCAAGAGAATGACCAGCTTTATGAGTAGCAGTGGTAATTACCTGTGTTAGGCCCAGTGAATCCATTAACTAGAGGAAGTGTCATCCAAATTGCAAGAGTTCATTGTCGATCCATGCATTAAAGTCACCCAGAACCATCAGCCTGGGGGACTCAAATGTCAGGTCGACAATGAAGTCTGCTACTTCCTTAAGGAATTGCTTCTCGTCTTCTGGTGGACAGTAGATGAGAGCAATTCGATAGTCCACACCTGCTACAAAGGCACATTCAAAAGAAGAGGTCTCCTTAACTGGTACACTGGTGAAATCCAATTCAGTCTTAAAGCAGACCACAGCCCCCCACCCCTGTGGTCCAACCTTGGTGATGTATCACCGTAATACCCGCTGGAATTACGGCTTCCAATATTGGTCCCGCATTATTATTCTGCCAGGTCTCGGTAATGCACGCCAGGTCCATCGAGGCAACAAGATCTGAAATTATTAGACCAGGTTGGCTGCCAGTGTAGGATCTCCACAACTCTAATGTACCATATTACAGCCCAACATGATGGGTGTGCATGGATATGCAGATAGTAACCTTGGAACAGAAGTGGCTTGCTGCACTGCAGGTACCAGGCACCAACAGTCCCAACTCACCCATGATCAGGCTCCTGTTGGCACCCTGCTTGGTCAGGGCACCCCACAGTCCTGTAACTGTGTTGAGCTGTGTTGTGTGCCTGCCAGTCCTGTGCTGGCCTCCCATTCTGTCCCAGCCGTCAGGCCATCCCACAGCTTGCAGCTTTCCCCTACCATGTGCCTTTCCTTCGATGCAGGGGGACACTTGCTGCAAACTGCAGGAGTTTGGCTCCAGGATGCCGCCTGTTCTTGAACTAAGTGCAGGGTCCCTGGCATACCACTGACTGATGCAAAATGCTGTTTTCCACAGCTTCCATTGATCTAATGGTGGCTTCGTGAATCAAGCCCATTGTATCTCATAGATAAACTGGGTTTGGCCTAGCTGTACTACAAGGGCAATTTTCATAAGCCTATTGGCTCTAGTTGCCCTATTAGTTTTTGGTACTGCTTGGTACTCATCCAAAGGTGTGGCCTGGTGAAAGAGATATCCTTGAAGAAGATAGAACAGTTGTGTACTTCCTGTAACAGTAGATCGTCGAAAGAATCTCTTTCACCAGGCCATACCATTCCACCCTCTTAGGCGTTGCAACTAAGGATTCTTGTACCACTGTCTCAATTTCTAAATTGTTTTGCCCTCTATCTCAGATGCTGTGTAGAGGGCTAGGCTCTCACCTGGTTCCTTACAGGGAGGCCCTCTGAGCACTATCACTGTTAGGGAACCGAGGAGAAGAGGGACTGCCCAGATTTATGTATATGCTGATATCTGACATCATTATGGGTGGCCTCTGGCTGACTGCTTGCAAAAGTTTCTGTATGGTCCAAGTGCCTGGAAACTATAAATTCCGAAGGTATGGACTGAAGAAAGAGATTTTCTCAAAGATCTACTGTTACAGTAGGTACATAACATTTATTTCTTCAGAATAACCCCTTTTTATCAAGCAACCGCTTGTATATCATACATTGACAGAGTAGAGCAATTCTCACTGATTCTTACAAACTGTCCACATGGGACAACTCTGATGGTATGCTTGAGGTGGGCCCTCTGGGCAAGAAGCAATATATTGCCTGACCCAGTGGCCCACAGTACAGCGACACCAACACCGTGAAAGCCGAAAAAAGATCATTACAGTGAAAGTCCGCTGCAGTGGTCTGCAGTTCACCGACGTAGCTTCTCCTGGTGTTTTGCCCCCTCCTTGAAACAACTCTAACCTAGAGCTGATTACATTTAAATGTGGGGGCGGGCAGATCCCCCCTGCATGGAAGGTGCAGGGGGCACAGCCCCCCACAAAAAAAATTTTGTTTATTGACAGCACAATACTGAATGTTGGCATCGTGCCATCATTGTGCAGGATGTTGGCAGATGTACTATCGACGAAATGTGGTGCTTCCAAAGGCAATTTGATTTGGATCAATTGCAGCTGTAAATTTCAAGATGACATTATTATTTAAAAACTGAATTCCTCCATGATTGTAGTATTCCCTTCCCAAACCAGTATGACAGCATCAGTGTATCTGCCCCAAAATTGCTATTGTGCTTACCCACTGTGCTGCTACAGATGTTTATTAACTTCATATTCCTCTCTTCTACCCCTTTCTCATTTTTTTCCATTAATCTCTTTGGAGACATCAGAAGTGTTTTTCCTTCCACCTCAGTCTCTTTGGTTCCTTTTCTTGTGCACTCCCCCAAACTTTTGGTGTGGGCTGTAGCAGCAGGGGAGTGTCTGTAAGAGTCACACTGGATGGCTGCTTTTAAGATCAGGGCCTCCCCCTCTCCTGTGACTCCAGTGACTGAGAAACACTGCTCTCCCACTATTTCCTGTGCTGGATGGTACTTCCTGCAATTACTTTCAGGTAAAGCAATGCTGCAATCATGTTGTGCCTGAGCACTGACCTCATCACCACTGAGGCATACACACACAGAGGGTCCTATTCATGATGGCTATGTGGATCTAAGCACAGTGTGTAAGACTCACACGTAGACTGATATGCACAGAATGTGCATATGCAGCCCCTGCGCAGCATGCATAATCCATGTGCAGGGCCATGTGCAGAGCCACCATGCAAACATGCATGACTCTGTGGATACACAGCTGTGCAGGGGTGTTCCCGCATATGCGGTACATGCAGGACTCCGAACACGCATGCATGACACACGTTACGTCAGAAAGGCACATCATGTCCCCACATACGCGATACGCATTCTGGAGGCAGCCACAAACAGCCTACAGGTTCCACACATGGCAGGAGTGGCCAGCGAAGCAAGCCGGAAGGGGCAGGGCAATGCCTGCAGTGGCACCACATGCCAGCTATGCACACAGTGATGCAAGGCATGTCAGCAGTACCATTATACATGCCAGCCACCTGCCATGTGCAACTGCTGCATGTGTGACAACACAGCCATATGCCTGCCCCAGCACGGCTCTTATGCCACCCAGCAGGCACCACCACAACAGGATGCACAGCACAGCATACCGTGGTGAAGAAGTGGGCACAACACCAAGCATGCCACAAGGCCCAGTCACAGAATCATGTAGAACACACAGACACACACACACACACACACACACACACACGGCTGCCCATACACACTGTGCCAGTGTGAATAATGAGACACATAGACGTAGTTGGATACAAAAGCCTTTACTGGTACCCAAAAATGAAAACAAAGGGCCATATCGGCAAAGGAAAAGGGGGGTTAGGCTTCACAGACAGGCCTCCACTTCAATCAGAGTGCTCCTCCGAGGGCAACTCCAGGCTGGTGGATGGGGTCAGCTCCTGGGGGGTTGGTGTCGGTGAACTCCCTCTCCTCAAGGACAAGCAGCCTGATAGGGACATGGTACTGCTGAAATGATAAGAGCAGAGAGAGGGGACCAA
The DNA here is from genome assembly GCA_016271365.2 of Neoceratodus forsteri. NCBI lineage: Eukaryota > Metazoa > Chordata > Ceratodontiformes > Ceratodontidae > Neoceratodus > Neoceratodus forsteri. The sequence continues at coordinate 1,507,704,125 of CM057456.1, forward strand.
TGTCAGTGACCCAGTAACATGCAACAGCCCCTGCCCCAGCAATGCCACACACACACACACACACACACACACACACACACACACATGGACAAGGGCCACCTACCTTTGAGGGCACGTGGATGGTCCACAGGTCCCCTCATCATCCTGATAAACAAAGTCAGCTATGCTGCTCCTCAGCTTGAAGCACCAAGGCAGTTCATACAGAAGTCGCTGCCATTGGGTCATCATACGGGCAGGGCCGGGCCTGCCCACCTCCTGGTCCTCCAGGACCAGCACCGCTTTCCAATGCCAGGTTCCCTGCAAAGAAATACAGGGAACATGGTTAGCAGACATGCCCCTGGCACAGACCCCGATCCATCTGACAAACACACACACACAAAACATGACCATGTGTACTGGCTGCAGAACCTACTTGCTTCTTTTTGATCACCTCCCATATGTCCTCTGCCAGCATCCCATCCTGGCATGTGGCTTCTGCCACCCAGTACAGTCACTGTGGCAGGTGAGCCTGCCATGGACTTCCCCAGCCACCATGGGTGGAGCTGCTGCTGCCATCGTATCCACAGCTGTAATGCTAGGCTGTGGTAGACACGCCCACACCACATGGGGACGCCACACCCTTAAGGGCATGTGCAACATGCTACATGGCATGGACAGCATGCACATGTGGACATGCAATGCCACAGTGCAAATGCTAGTAGTAGTTCACGAATTGGCATTGCAGTGTGCCCAGGGACACTACTACATTTGGTCCTCCTCGAGGAGGCTGATGCAGAGCGCCGTGGCAGACCGAGGTACTGTCCCCAGACATTCAGGCCACATTTTGTTGCCCAGATGCTGCACCCCACCAACATCCTACAGCAGTACTGGGTCAACCATGGCATGCTACGATACATCTGTGGCCTGTTGGAGGATGTGATCTGACCAGTCACTGAGCACTCCATGGCCATGTCCATGGAGACAAAGGTGCTGTGCGCCTTATAGTACTATGCCATGGGCACATTCCAAAGGGTGATATGTGACATGACAGGGGTGAGTCATTCGTCTGTGTCACGGGCGCTGCACCATTTGACCAATGCCCTGGTGAGGCACCGGGAGAGGCACATCACATTTCCCACAGATGAGGCAGGGCTCAGTGCCATCAAGGGTGCTTTTCTGGAGATATATGGCATGCCAAACATGGTAGGTGTGATCGACTGCACGCATGTGCCCATCCTCACCACGCCCATCAATGAGGAGTCTTACAGGAACTGTAAGGGGTTGTGCAGCATCAACTGTCAGGTCATCTGCAATGCCACGGGATTTCTGACTAACATCCTGGCACAGTACCTGAGGTTATGACATGACTCATACTTCTACAAGAATGCCATATGGCCTAGCAACCAGAGGGCTATTGCTGGCTGTTGGGTGAGCCCCCATCACTTCGTGTGGATACATTTGCTGCATGTTTGCCACAGCATCACTAACATATCTGTTCCACTCCACTTACACAGGTGACAGTGGGTACCTCCTAAGGACAACACTCCTGACATCGTACCTGGCTCCTTGACACCCAGCTGAAGAGGCATATAATGCAGCACACACACAGGCACACAACATCATGGAATTCACCATGGGGCTGATGAAGATGCATTTCCGATGCCTGGACCACACAGGTGGCACGATGATGCAGAGTGTTTGCCTGTGCCATGCTGCACAACATCTGCATGTGCTGCATGGTGCCAGAGCCCCCTGATGTACACCCAGAGAAGGATGTCGAGGAACCACTGCAGCAGCCCCATGGACCAGCACCACCTGGGGAGAGCACCTGGGTGCTGCCAAGGGGTAACCGAGCAGCAGGATGCATGGTTGTGCATGCCATGTGCCATCATGTGGCCAATGGCACATTTGGCAGGTAAGGCGGTGTGCATGCTGGAGATGATGAGTGTGCCAGACTGAGTTGGCATGTGCATGGCGGGCACACCATGGTGTGGCCATGGACACGACATGCCAGCGGCACGCACACCACACACACACAGTCCACCTTTCACAGTGCATGTAGGTTGTGTGCTATGGGCCACAGTGACGGCACATTGCTGTTAGCAGTGCATACCACTGTGTGTGTGCTGGAAGATTGATGTGTGGGTGTGTGTGCCAGGGTGGTTCGTGGTGTGGGCCTGTGGCATCAGTACCCAACAGCGCTGGTCAATGGGGTGTCATAACTGACCGGCATTTGTGCTGTGGTGGGGGGTTGGCAGTGGTGGTGGTGGTAGTTTTGTGTCCATGGTGGACACATGCATGTGTGTGTGTGTCATCCACACCATCTCACTGTGTCTCTGGCCTTGATTGATGCCCACCATGGCTGCGTACCCTTCTGTCCACTGTCATGCGGTGTGCCATGCCTGCTGGCTGTATGGCTCCCTGTGATACCTGTACACAGTGTGACTGACATGTCACCGTGCTTTTTCTGGGTCCTGGCTCAATGATGCCCACTGCAGGTTGGGGGTGCTGTCTGACGCTGTCACACCTTGCCTGTGGTTCCACAGGTATGGGTTTGGGTGCACTGGTAGGTGCCATGGGTGCAGCCATGGCAGGCACAACAGGGCCTCCCTGTTGGGCAGCAATGTGAGTGGCTATGGAAAGGAGGGTGTCCACAGTTTGCTCCTGTGCCCATGCCCCCATGGCCACCTCATCCACCAGGCACTCCTGAGTGTGCACCCCTGTGGCCACCACCTCCACCATCTGCTCCTGCACATTCACGCCCATGGCCACACCCTCAGTGAGCCTCTCCTGTGTCAGCACAGACACTGCCATGACCTCCATGAGGCAGTGCATGGCCTCTGTGCACTGCCTGGTCACCTGCAGGTGGTCCTGCTCCAGTTCGTGGAGGTTGGGGTAACAGCTGGCAAGGAGCTGGAAAGGGGGGAGCCACTGGCATCTTGCCTGTGATGCCTTGCAGGGGGGCCATGAGAGGCATCAGTGTCCGGCTCCTGTATGTCAGGTGGTGAAGCAGGTGCTGATGTGCCAGTGGTGGCAGCGCAGCTGTCCTCAGGGTGGAAGGAGACAGCCTCACTGCTGCAATCTGGTCTGGATGATGGCTGCTGTGCCCCAGCACTGCTCTTCTGTGTCTCTCCATCATTGGTCACCTGTGTGTGCAGGCTCATGCAAGAGCCGCTCTCATCCTCCTGTGGCTGCTGCTCTGATGTCCGTCCCCTGTCCCCACTGTGGTGGTCTTCGGGCATGGTGGACTGCTGGATGTCTTCCTCCTGCTTGTCCCCAGTTCCATGCTGCTGCATTCCTGTGTGGGGGATGGGGACATTGGTTACTTCACCTGCATGTCTGTTGTGGGCAGTGACATGCTCCATGTTACTGCCATTACCCTCCTTCACAGCCTGCCCTCAGCGGACCTCCTCCTCCTCCTCTGATGCCAGATAGTCCCTCTCCAGCACTGTCTTCATCCTGCACTGTGGAGTGGAGCATGACAAGTGGTCAGAGACTGTGGCCATACAATGGTACTGTGGTTTTGCTCTGTGCACCGCCACATGGTGCTTACCTGGCATGCTGTCCAACCCATCCATGAGGACGTCACTGATTGTGTCCACCACCTGCTGCTCAATGGGCATCAGTGGTGGATCAGGGTGGCAGTTCATCTCCTGTGGTGCCCTGTGACTGCCATGCCCTGTTCATCCATCTCTTCACCTGGGACCGGAGGTCATGCCAGTTGTGCTTGATGGGCACCAATGTGCGTGCCTCCTGTCCAGTGGCATTGATTACCACCTGGAGGTCCAGCAATATGCAGGTCATGGACTCAACCAGAGTGCCCAGTGACCACCTGAATAGCACTTTGTAGTGTTGGAGGATCTCAGCGATGAAGATGGCCACCTGTGCCCCCATGAAGTTCAGGGACCACTGCCTCCTCTCACCACCACCCCCACTGGTGCCATGTCCACTAGCAGTGCCAGTTGCGTGAATGGTGGTTGTCCCCACATGCTCCTTGGGTGCACGGTTGCTGCTGCTGTCCTCTGCAGACATCTCTCTTCTGCACTGTGCATATCGTTGGTGCGTTGTGGTTCGGCATAGCCATATATGGTGGGATCAAGGGTCTTTCCCATCATCTTGCACTGGCTCCTTCCCACCCCTGCGCATAGCTGCACACCTTCTCTGTCACCGCCCTGGAGTCCTGGAGGTGTGTTGGGCTGTGTTGTGCACACTACATATTTCAATCTGGCCACACAGCGCACATCTACGCACCTGCTTTTATGACAGTTTCCTGCATAGTAGATGTCGTTTGTGAATAGGGCCCAGAAGGCCTTGTTCATTGCCCAGTAGGTTTTGGATTTCTCAGCTGTCTCTTCATAGGTATGAATAAGGAGACAAGGCTGAGATTTCAGTCATCTTAATAGAATTCTATGGTAGGTGAGCCAAGAAATTGTACTAGTGTTGACAAGAGGCTGCGAAATTCTTTGGCGCCTAAGCATAAAAAAAAGACAACTTTTTAAAATTTTAAACAGGTAGTTTGTTTTGTTAAAAGCAACTAGTAAACTGTAGCTCCTCCCCATCTGCCAATCATCCGTCTTTCTACATATTCAATAGATTAAATATGTGTTTATTATGAAATACAGGAATTCAAACTTCTGCAGAATTCCTCTGCCAGAATGTTCTTTCTCTCACAAACAACACAAGGCACTATGTGTAGCCAAGGACTTTTCATGGTCACCAAAGGAAAGAAACACCACCAGGAAATAAAACTGTGAATAGCACTTCAGTTTTTTTTTTTTTACTTTGTTTACATCTTTAGGGAGGGCTCATGTCAGGAAAGAATGCTTAATTATATATTTATTTTAAAAACTGTATTAAGGGAATTAGGGCCTTGCTGGAGGTTTTCAGTGAGTAAAGGTGGCACCCATTTTTGTGATTGCAATCAAGGATGAGAGAAGTAGGTAATGAATTATATATGTGATTTTCCCAAATTCCCAGTCTGAATTTCTGAACTTGTTCCAGCCTGTGCAGTTCTGGGGCATTATTATAGGGCTCTCAGAACTTAAGGTAGGCTCAGGGAGGATGAGGGAGGGGGAGTCACAAGCACATCCTCCACCCGGTGAAACTACATAACACTTATGCCACCCTAGCAGAACAGGAAGGTCCCACTGAGCCTCCAAATGTAGCCATAAAGTGGGATAGAAGGGACCTCCAAGATGGAGACCCAAAAAGGGGGCAGAGGAGACCCCAGAGGAGGAGGAGGAAGAGGAAGAAAATCCTGTTTGAGGACTCCATTGTGAAAGGAATAATGTTGGGGAAAGGCAGCATGGGAGCAGGGAGGTAAAGTGCATGCCTGGTGGCACAGCTTGGAGGGAGGGATGGAAGGTGGATCCTAGGGATTGCTAGGGCAGTGGCGAGGAGGAAGGAGCTGGATGTCATTGTCCATATGGGAGCACATGACCTGTCTGAGAAAGGAGTAGACATAGGAGCAGTGCAGAGGGAAATCAGGGCAATGGGAAGGGGCCTTAAGCAGGGTGCACACTCTGTAGCTTTCTCGGAGGTTCTGCCTGTCTATGGCGAAGGGGAAAAGAGGGACACTCACACCAGACAATGCAATGATTGGTTGAAGGAATGGTGCGGGCAGGAGGGATTCTGCTTCATGGGGGACTGGGGCCCCACCTGGATGGATAAAGGCCTGTACAAGACAGATGTCCTGCATCCATCCAGTGGGGGCACCAAGATCCTCAGTGTAAAGTTTGAAAGCTTTGTCAGCAAGCTTTTAAACTAGCCTATGGGGGAGGTGACAAAAAGCAGGAATTGTCACATTGCCCCTACCCACATGATCAGGCTGCCACAACACAGGAAAATCATGCAGAAGTATTAACCAGGAGAGGAGAAAGGGAGTGTCAAGAGACAAGAAGGAAAAACAAGAAACTGCAGGGAAAAAACAGGGAGAGTGCCGTACACGGAGAGCATTGTGTACAAACACCCGCAGTCTGGGAAACAAAATCCCAGACTTGGTAGCACTGATAATAGAACCAGACCTGAACATAGTGGCTGTTACAGAAACATGGTACACAAGGAACCATGACTGGGACATAGTCATACCAGGCTACACATAGAGAAGGAAGAAAGGGGGAGGAGTAGCTATGTATGTGAGAGATGATATCAAAGCAACAGAGGTTATGGGGTTAAAGAATGGTGCAGAGGCACTGTGGGTCACCCTGGAGACTGGATATGGAACCGCAATATGCACAGGAGTGATCTACAGGCCTCCAATACAGGGGGAGGAGGTGGATGAAATACTGGTGGAAGCCATCCACAAAATGGCAACCAAAGGTGAAACACTGATGCTGGGCAATTTCAGTCTGACAGATATAGATTGGAGCACCTAGACTGCTAGCACAGCCAAAAGCTAGACCATCCTGACTGCCCTTTGGGGGCATGCCTCAGCCAGCTTGTGGCTGAGCCAACCTGAGAGGGCACTGTACTGGACCTGGTACTCACAAATGGAGACAGGGTTTCTGATGTTAAGGTGAGCAGCCACATAGGATCCAGTGACCATAAAACAGTCTGGTTTAATGTGATCACAGTGGATGAGGCAAACCACACAAAACAAAGGTCCTAGATTTCCGACAGCCTGATTTTCTCAAAAGGAAGCAATGTCTGAAAGGAGCCCTGGCAAAGGAGGGCAATGGGGAGGCCATGGAACAGCAATAGACTTTTCTCAAGGGGGCCATAAGAGAGGCAACAAACAGAGATCACTGTGGTCCTTGAGGGAAGTGGCTGGGAAAGTAAAGACTAAACGATTAGCCTTCAGCGAATACAAGAAAACGCAGAGGGAGGAGGATAGTCAAAAGTACCTGGAGAAGCAGAGGGAGGTGGGGAGGGCAGTCAGGTGTGCCAAGGCACAAAGCAAGGTAAAATAGCCCAGGATATAAAGAAAGGTGACAAGATCTTTTTCAGAAACCTCAGGGAGAGAAGAAAAACTAGAAATGGGATTATCAGAATAAAAAGGGAGGAGGAGGGTGTGCTGAGGAAGATACAGAAAAAGCAGAAATACTGAACAAGTAATTCTGCTCCATATTCACACCAATGAAGGGTTAAGCAAGCTTCCACAACTTAACAAATAAGGCATTGATAGGAGAGAGAGGGACACCAGACCTTTCATGGTGGAAAGAGTGTGAAAGGAACTCGAGAAACTGAAAACTGACAAAGCAATGGGGCCTGATGGCATTCACCCCAGAATACTAACAGAGCTCAGAGAGGTACTGGCAGAACCATTAGCCACCCTGTTCAACAGATCCTTACAGACAGGGGAAGTCCCAGAGGACTGGAGGAGGGCAAAGGTCGTCCCTCTCCACAAAAGTGGAAGCAGAGATTAGGTTGGAAACTACAGGCCAGTCGGCCTGACCTTGGTGGTGGGAAATGTAATGGAGTCCCTTCTAAAGGAAATTATTATGTTATTTCTTGAATCTAGCGGTGCATAGGATTCAAGACAGCATGGGTTCACAACAGGAAGATCTTGTCAAACAAATCTTATTGATTTCTTTGACTGGGTCACCAGGGAGGTAGACCAGGGAGGGTCAGTGGATGTGGCAAGTTCTTTCATACCATCCCACACAGAAGGTTGCTACATAAGCTAGACAGTCTGGGACTGGGCACAAAAGTGGTAAACTGGATCAGAAACTGGCTGAGTTACAGGATGCAGAGAGTGATCGTAAATGTGGTGCAATCTGGGGAGAATAAAGTGACCAGCGGGGTGCCACAGGGATCAGTACTGGGGCCATCTCTCTTTAATGTCTTCATAAGCTACGTTGCAGAGGGGTTTGAAGGGAAGGTATGCCTGTTTGCAAATGACACAAAGATCTGCAACACAGTAGACAGTCCAGAGAGGGTGGACAAAATGAGAAAGGATATTAGCACACTGGAGGCATGGTCAAGGGTGTAGCAGCTTGATTTCAATGCAAAGAACTGTAAAATCATGCACCTGGGGTACAAAATTCCAGGGAAGGAGTACAGGATGGAGGGGAGGTACTGGCAGCCACTCAGCAAGAACGGAACTTGGGAGTAATCATATCGGATGACCTGAAAACATCCAAACAGTGTGAAAAGGTGATAGGGAAGGCCAGTGGGATGCTGGGGTGCATAGGGAAAGGTATCACCAGCAGAAAAAAGGAGGTGATGATGCTGCTGTTCAGATCACTGGTGAGACCTCAACTACAGTACTGTGTCCAGTTCTGGAGACCACATCTCCAGAAGGACATAGACAGGATGGAGGCAGTCCAGAGGAGGGCTACAAAGATGGTGCAGGGTCTGCATGAGGTGCCATATGAGGAGAGGCTGAGGGAACTGAATGTGTACTCCTTGGAGGAGAGGAGAGGAGAGGAGGAGAAGAGGAGAGGAGAGGAGAGGAGAGGAGAGGAGAGGAGAGGAGGAGAGGAGAGGAGGAGGGAGAGATATGACTGAAACATTCAAGTACCTCAAGGGATGAACAAGACAGGTGAACATAGCATCTTTCAAAAAAAGAGATGTAGAAGAACAAGGGGCTATGTCATGAAGCTGGAGAGGGATAGGCTTAGGAGCAACGTGAGAAAGTAGTTGGGTCATGGACGCTTGGAACTGCTTCACAACAAAGGTAGTGGGAGCAAAATCAGTTAGGGAATTCAAAAACACATGGAATAGACATAAAGGTACCCTAGCAACAGGTAGGAAAGGATAAACCATGGATTATATATGGTCCTTGGTTTTGTAAACAGATAAAGAAATGAACAGACTAGATGGGCCAAATGGTCCTTATCTGCCGTCATCTTCTGTGTATCTATGTATCTGTATTTAACCAGTCAGTAAGCAGGAAACTGACAAACAATTTTAAAAACAGCTAAAAAAATAAATTTTTTTAGCTTCATTTAGAATGTGTCCATGGCTAAAAGAAATCATTTATCTGCAAAGGCTGGCTGTCATCAGCATTGTAGAAATAAATGTATGCTTCCCTATGATGTATATTTGGAATAACTATGTGCCTGTGTGCTGCCCCCTTACACTGTCAGGAAGACGAGATGTTTTTATCTCATGAGACTTGTCCAGTGAGTCAGAGTTTAAATAATAATACTTCTGATCTATTCAATGTGTTGCATACATATCCACAAGGGTGTTAGTAAAGCTAAAAAGAATGAAACATTGGTTCCCACCCAGGAAGCTACTATTGGGCATTAAAGACACATTCTATTTATTTATTTAGCTTTTGTTTACCGGGTAAGTACACTAGACAAGTAGTATGCCTATTTTCAGGAACGACCCAGGAGAGCACAAAACATACAGTATACATACATGGCAACATTGGCGAAACAGCATGATACAGTAAAAAACAGCTATAACAACGCTTGTATAAGGGCTGAGATACTGCCACACATAGTACAAATTGTTACAGGACATAGATAGACATTAGAATCACTGAATGCATACCAAGCTAGCTGCTACATTTTTAAACCCCTTCTCAATGTAATTAGTGGTAATCAAAGTATTTACTGAGCCCTCTTAGGACCTGATAATGTTGTTTAGATTCTGCTTGAATCATGTGGTTAAACAAGCCATTGCAATCACCATATGCTCTTATTTGCTGATACCTCAGGAGTTAATCTAAGAAACATAACAGCATAGCATGTGCTCAGTACGATGGAGTATGCCTCTTACTTAACATGAATCCCAGTATGGACACAAGCATTAGAAAAGAGATAACTAGTTAATATTTGTCTTCCCTAGTAAGCTACTCTGAAACGTAAAATGGAACACATCTGCCAGAACACTGGATTAAAAATGTCATATTTTTTATTACTTGCTGTACTTATTTCTGAATCTGAGTTTATAATATTAAATAGTATACATAAATCAGAATTGGTGTATCAGCAGCAAGACGAAAATGCCTCAGATGAGGATTAGCAACTAAGAATGACACGTTAAACCATTCACTCCCAGAAAGGTGACATTTTAAGGAGAGATACGGATTTGAATTAGGCTGTCCACCTGTTCAATTATGAAAACCAAATTATATTTTCTTGTGAGACTCTTCCAAAATTTATTTTGCAAATAGGATCCTCTGATTATCTCATCTTTGGACACACTGTCCCATCAGATTTATGCCTGTTAAGCTGCCATCCTGATGTTACTGTACATGTCTGTGAAAACAGTGTCTGAGCCACTGATGGATTACAAAATGTGTTTTTTCAATGCAGGAAAGAATGGCAGGTACTGTATTGCTATTTTATGAAAATGGGTAGGGACAATGCTGTAACCTGATTGGACAACAGCCAAGCATGGCGAAACCACCACCACAAAAAAAGAAACAACAGTGCTGTTCATCTCTGGGCAGAGTGAAGGTGAAATCAATGTGCCAACAGCCCTTTAGAATGTCCAGGTTTTAAAGGGAAGGCCCCCTCAGCCTTTCTTGTCTGTATACCTGTGTAGTTTGCAGGCATGACCTATGATTGTCTCCCTTTCACCCTTCTAATTTCACTAGAATTTAAATGTAAATGAAGTTGCTTATGTCTGCTATGTGCACCTTTGAAGCTGAAGACTATATGCTTAATGACTAGGTGTACTGGGTATTCCAGAATTACAGGCAATCCTACCTCTCTTGGGTTTAATTTTATGAACATACACCAGTAAGAAAATCTTTTCCACTTAGATATGCTTTCCTGGTATTAGGTTTCCTTGAAACCCTGAGTACCTTCTGTACTCCCTCTGAAAGATCCACTCTAGAAAATTCTAACTCCTCAAGAACCATGCGCTCGGGCATTGGGTCCTGAGGTTTAGAAATGTTTTTCTGCCCCAGGACAATGTCAACAAAGTGTGACTGAGTGGCAGGCTGATTGTATTCTTGCTGGACAGGACCAGGGGTATTGAATACCAGGCTGATCTGGCCCAGTCTGGAGCAATCAGAATAATTTTTGCAGGTTCCCTCCTCAGTTTCAAGAGTACTTTCTGAATAAGTGGGAATGGTGAGAAGGCATACGGAAATGTCCCTGTCTAGTACAGTACCAGGGCATCCTCTGGGACTGTCCCCCTGTCTGGTGGTCTGCAACAAAACTGTGGATGCTAATAGTTCTCCCAAGATGCAAACAGGTCTATATTGGGAGTGCCCCACCTTCTGAACACTGTGGCCAGAATCTGCTGATTTAAGGCCCATTCATGATTTCCTTGGCTGATTCTGCTTAGGGAATCTGCTAGGGCATTGTCTTTGCCTGGCAGATGCACTGCAAATATATTTGATTCTAGGGAATATGCCAGGTCCCAGATCCTCATCATCTCAGTTCAGTCCTGAAGATCTCATTCCTCCCTTCTTGTTTATCTAGTACATTGTGGTGTTGTCTGTCCTTATTTGGACACACTGATCCTGTAGCTGGGAGGAGAAAGATTGCATTGCTAGCCATACTGCTTTGAGCTCCAGGATGTTGATATGTTCTACTGACTCCTGTGTGTTCCACGTGCCACTCACCATGAAGTCCTGTTGGTAGGTACCCCACCCCAGAAGTGAGGCATCTGAAGTAAGAATATTTGTTAGTGATTGCTGAAGGAAGTGAAGGCCCTCTCTAAATTTGCTTCCCTCCACAGTTCTAATGATTCTACTAGTGTTTTTGTTACTGGTGCTAGCTCTTACAGTGCCTGGCCCATGGACCCACAGCTGTAGATGTGACCATGTACCCTAGTAACTGCAAGAAGTCTCTTGCAGGCCTTGGTTGGCATGCAGTGAAGGACTCTACTGTTGCTATCAAAGCTACAACTCCAGCCTGTGGGATGAAAGTGTTTACCTGCAGGGTATTTACCGGTAGCTCTGCTCCTATGAAATCCAGTACTTGAACAAGCTCTAGCTGGGACTCCTGCTAGGTTATCAAGAATCCCAGGTTCTCCAAGGTGCTTTTTCCCAATTGAACTGAGCATCTTGCCTCTTGTTCTGTTTTTCCTGAGACTAGCCATTGTCCAGGTAGGGGAAAACCACCATGCCTTGTTTTCTCAGATGTGCTGCCATCACGGCCAAGCACTTTGTGAAAAACCTTGGAGCTGAGGTGAGACCAAATGGGAGAGCTGTGAACTGGTATTAGCAGTTCCCCATATTAAATCTGAGGTATATTATGTGAGATTGTTTGACTTTGACATGAAAATAAGTGTCTTTCAGGTCCAGGGATCCCAGCCAATGACCTTTCTGCAAAGATGATATCACTTTCCCTGGTGTAACCACCTTGAAGTTTTTTTTTTTTCAAATACTTGTTCAGAAACCTGAGGTCTAAAATGGGTTGCCACTCCTTATTTTTCGTGTGGATCAGAAGTATCTTGAGAACAGGCCCCTGCCTCACTGGGAGGCAGGGACTTTTTCTATAGCTTTTAATGTTAACAGTTTTTTTTACTTCTAGTTCTAGCAGACTTCTTTTCTGTGGGAGAGTGAGCTGAAAAACAGTTTGTGTTTCTGCAGAATTGGAAAGTGTTTGAACTGCAGACATAATCCCCAGCCCACTACTTCCAGTACCCACTTGTCTGTGGTAATATTTACCCATTCCTGGAAGTAGTGTGCCAGTCTTCCTCCCACTGGCAATGGTTGGTTGACCCAGTCAAATTGTCAGAGGGTTTGTTTTTGCTGGGGCTTAGGTGCTGGTGCTGCAGTATCGCACCTGGAAACCCTTTTCCCCTTCCCCTAGAGTAACCTCTTTGTGACTGGTCCTCATAGGGGGCATGAGAGACATTGCCTCTCCTTCTGCATGACCTGTAGGAAGCAAAGGTCTTTTCCTTCTCATTGTTACTTTTGAAATTGGTTTTGCATTTATCCATTTTTTTGCATTTGATGCACTTGAGCACCAAATGCTTTCGGACAATAATGGAAAGTGAGAGATGTGCCACTGCCACCCAATGCAACGGACGCTTTACTGTGCACCTCCCACAGCCACCAATCAACGGGGAAGCTGCCAATGACAGCAGCTTCAAAGACAGCCAAGGGGTTAAAAGAAACCTCCCACTGCAATCATGAACAGTTTCATCATTGCAGCAGCACCTCCCCCTCCCTCACAACCAGGTCAGCTCCTGCCCGCTGAGCACTCTGTCCCAGGGCTTTGCTCCATGAGCAACTTGTTTGCTCAGTGTGCCTTTCCTGGAGAAACATTTAGATAAAGAAATGAGCAGGCAGCTGCTCCTGCCACCCACCACACACTTCACAGAAAGCCAATATCAGGGTGCCCAGTCCCCATGTCAGCATGTATCCCCCCTCCTCCATTGATGTGGCACACTGGAAACCCACCACAGTGTGCCAAAGTAATTCATTTTTTACAACATCGGGATGCCCACTCGAGGTGTCGGATGTGCCCCTCCCCAAAAACCCGTTGGTAATATTTGCTGACATCGTGGTGCCCAATCCCCATGTCGGCATGCCCCCCCCACACACACACACATGCACACACTATCGTGGCACACTGGAAGCCCACTCCAGTGTGCCTAAATGTATTTATTTTTTTGCCAACATGGGGGTGCCCAATCCCTGTGTTGACATCCCCCCATTGTGGCATGCTGGGAGCCCACCCCAGTGTGCCTAAATGTATATATTTTGTTTTTACCTGTGAAATAAAGAAAACGGTCCCCAAAGCCTTTTTTTTTCTCCTCCCCCGTAAAAAAGGAAAAGGTCCACCGTTTTCTCCCAGCCCCCCTCCCCATCCACACCATCCCACTGAGCACCCACTTCCCTGCACCCCGTCACCCCATACATACCTCTGGAGGTCAGGAGCAGTGATCCTCTGTGGAGCAGGACACGTCTGCACTCTTCAAAGGCAACCAGCAGACTGAAGATTTCAATGTAAGCCATATAATGGGAGTCAATGGGGAGTATCTCAGGGATTTTTAAGAATTTTGGCCTCAAACTTTCAACATGAGGTTCTTGGGACCCCACCGAGTGAACATGTCACTGCGTAGAATCCCCGTTTGGGACAGATTAACAAAACAGTGCTACTGTTCATGAGGAGAGATCCCAAAAAGCCCATGTTGCAAGTTTGGTGAAATAATTCCAAAAAATGACTGCATTACGAGAGTGCGTTACACAGTTTCTAAGCACTCTCATAACTTCACCAATTATTTATATTTTCACTCCGGATTTTCAACATTGCCATTTTTTCGCACCTCCTTATGAACAGTATAGCTGCCATTTTTCACATCCTGCCCAAAACGTGTTTTCACACCTGTGGCACAGAATGGCTCGGTTGCTTTGGGAAATCAACTTTCCGGACAGAGTAACAAAATCACAGTGCCACAATTCTTGAGAAAAGGTCCAAAAATGGCCAAGTTGAAAACCTGGTGAAAAAATCCAAAATATTATTGCATTACAGGCATGCATTACGTAGTTTCTTTACACGCTCGTAACTTCACCGCTTTTTTATATTTTCACTCCAGATTTTCAACATTGCCATTTTTTCACAACTCCTCATGAACAGCACAGCTATCGTTTGTTCACATTCTGCCCAAAATGTGTTTTGCACCTGTGATGCCGAATGGCATGCCACTGTGCAAAATCACCTTTCAGGATTGAGTAAAGAAATGATAGTGCCACTGTTCATGAGGTGGGATCCCAAAAATCCCATGTTGAAAATTTGGAGTTAAAATACTGACAAACGCCCAGGGTGTTAGTGTTTCAAGCTGTAACGCCCCACCCCACACCCTGTAGAGACTGATAGGTGTCTGGGGTGTGACTTGAGGTCATCGGCCATAATGCTCATGACATTCCACCCCACCCCCACCCTGCAGCCAGTGGCAGGCATCGAGGTGTGCCTTAGCATCCTCGACCCTAATGTTCACCCCATTCTCCTATGCTGCACCCATCTTAGCTTACTTCCTTATGGCATGGGGTGAGTGTAATGGCCAAAGACCCCAAGGCATACCTTGATGCCTCTCAGTGTTTTCAGGGTGGGGTGAGGTGGACTGGCATGTACATTACGGCCAACAACCCAAAGACACCCCCCCAATGCCTGTCAATCTCTGCAGAGTGGGGGTTGGGGTTAGCATTAGGATTAGAAACCCTAATGCCTCAGTAAGGAAGTAAATTGGGGGGGCAGTGGACATCATCTACCTTGATTTTAGGAAAGCCTTTGACACCGGCCAACATAGAAGGCTGATTAACAAGATGGGTGGTCTGGCACAGGGCACAAAACATTCAGGTACCTCAAGGACATAGAAACATAGAATTTGACAGCAGATAAGGACCGCTTGGCCCACCTAGTCTGCCCATTTCTCTACCTGATGGATAAGCTGCAGATTCTAGTTAATGAACAGCTACTTCCTCCTATCCCCCATTAGAATTGCCTTATGTTTGTCCCATGCATTCTTGAATTCTCCCACTGTTCCCAACTCCACAACCTCATCAGAAAGGCTGTTCTATGCATTCACAACCCTTTCTGTGAAAAAATACTTTCTAACATTACCTCTGAGCCATCCCCCCCTCTATCTTCAAATTGTGCCCCCTAGTTCTTGCACATCTCTTTTTCTGAAAGATGCTACCCTCTTGTACTTTGTTAATTCCCTTGAGATACTTGAAAGTTTTTATCATGTCCCCCCTCTTCCTCCTTTCCTCAAGAGTATACATATTAAGCTGCTTTAGTCTCTCCTCATCAAACATTCAGCATTGACAAATGCTTGCTTCATGTAGGTCTCTGTTTTGTCACCGAATAATGAATTTCCCTCAAAATAGATCTGTAGCTTCATTTTGACTATCCTGGGAAAGGATGGTATTCCTTAGCCAGAAAGCCTTCTTAATGATACTGCATGTGCCAAAACTCTGGCAGTAGTGTCAATAGTGTCCACCACAATGTGGAAATGATATTTCGTACCATCCTGGACTGATTTTGCTGTGGCATCAGGTCCTTTGCCAAACCATCATCTGTTTTTCTGCCAGTGCCAGAACTGTGCTCCAAAGTGCTTTCTGATACCGTGCTATATGTGCTAAATAAGCTGCCCGCCTGATAAGCAGTGAAGCTGTTGTATTAGCCTTTCTTGCCATAATGTCCAATTTTTTAGAGTCTTTTTCAGGGGACTGAGCGTATAGAGGGATTTTTGCTCTCTCACGAGCAGCAGCTTAGACTACCCCGTGATGCTCAGGGTCAGCATACATATATTCTACTCCCTGCTTGTCCACCTGATATCTTCTCTCAATTTTTTTGTCAATGGCTACAGCTGAAGTGGGTGCAGCAATGATTTTTGCTATGACCTTTTTAAGTAGTTTATGTATGGGAAGTAACATCCTTCTTGGTGGAGCTACTCCCAACACGTTCATAAAATCCACATCATCATCATCCTTCTCCCAAGTTTTTGTGGAGGATGTTGCAGATCTTGATCATTTGTCTGACAAATGAGGAAAAAAATTAGTAGTCCTCAATTGCCTTGGGGGAGGTTCAAAATCTTACTCAGGTGTGCCCTCCAATTCCATGGGGCCACCTTCCTCCATTTGCACATAATATTCTTTGTCCTCATCCTCCTCAACAGGCAGATAGGTTAGAGCCTGAGCCTGGGGAGGGGAGTGGCAAGTATCTTATTCAAATGTCCTATGGCCTGGACCAGCTGGAAAAATTGCCACATTTATTTATATGTTCTCTAATGAGGACATTTTATCTGTGCCATCTGCTTGCTCCTTTCTCCGTGCAGAAGGAGTGGCAGTGACCTTATTTTCTTTCAGTCTGTTTTTGGCAGACAGTATTTCCAGTGCCTGCTCTAAGGTTCTTATTTTTATTTTTGTCAGCACTGGATTCAGGGTTCCCCCTTTCGGACATCCTGACATCCAAGCCTTTCGGATGGCTGTTCAGCTTTGTCTTTTTTCTTGTCACCTTTTACATTATTGCTGCTGTTCATGAGGAGATTCTGATGCGTGCTTTCCACCATCGCTGGGAACATCCCCCCAAGCATTTTTAATTATTTTTAGGTGACACAGATGCAGACTAAGAAGGCATGTTTCTTTTTTAAAATGTTCACCCCTTTAAGTGATTTGACAGGACTTACACTCTACAAAGTTGTGTTGTGGACCAAAACACTTTAAACAAAGATCATGATAGTCTGCCCTTGCAAGGAGCCGCAAACAATTTGTACAGTTTTTTGATGGTCCTCAAAATCTGTCTGACATACCAATTAAAAAGAACCTTGAAATAATAAAACCAATTCCCAAGAACAATGCAGTATAAGAGCCCAGTAGTAAAACAATGTTCTTGTATGGAGGAAACTATGCCAAAGGTCAAATCACAGCTCCTGAAACAGGAACCGATTAAATAAAATGAAAGGACAAAGACAGAAATGGAAAGTGAAAATGCTCTGTTCTCTATAAATAAACTAGTTAAAAATAGTAAACCACTGCTAACTGCAATAGTAATTGTGGTTTAGTAGCCACACAGGCAAAAATTAAAATGATAGTTAAGTAGGATATTCTCCAGTTACTGTGACTCAGTCAGGCACTGGGAAAACTGTAATTTGCTGAAAACCCTAGCTAAATGCAGAGTAATCAAAAACTAATTAAAAGACACTTAAAGTAAACTATGACACCCAACTGGAGAACCAGCAATTACTGGAGTTCACTAAAGGGTGGCTGCTCTCTTCAGCAGAGAAAAGATCTGAGGAACAGCCAGAGTGGAGCACAGATGCAGAGTTTGAACCTACCTTCCAAATTCTAAAATTTGCATAGGTTCTATCTCTGGGACATCACTCTTCACCAAGATAACTATATAAAGTGTAACTATTAAGTGAGCGATTCCTGGTGTTAGAATGCCAATTTTCTTTTGTGACCAGTCACATTAAACAATCAAGGCATTACAACAGAAGTCATACAGACGAAATCAAAATCAATCATAATCTGTGCAGACAATATGGTCAAACAATTTCTTTAGCTTGTTCCTAAAACTAGTAATTTTGCCATAATGAAAAACATCTGATGGTAACTGACTGTCATGACCTGAAGCTTGTAAAAGAAATGATTGTTCACCTAGTGAGGTAGAGTAAAATGCAGTTTTGAAAAAGAACCTGCTCTGAGATCTTGTACCTACAGTAGGTCATTGACAGACTTATGAATTAATTTTGATATACAATCAGGCATTAATCCAGGCACTGTCTTGTATAAAAGCATTGCAGAATGGTAGCAAAATCTATTTTCCAAGGAAAAACATCCCACGGTTAGATAGAGTTGACAATTATGTGTTTTATCTGGTAAGCCAGTTATAACCTGACATATGCTAATATAGGTGACTTTATTGTTATGTTAGCCCTTAGGCAAAGTGAACATATTGGTGTGATAGTGGATTTTGAGAGGTGTGTCACTGTTGGTCCAATGCAGGGCAGTCTACTGGGGACTCAACAGAGACAGACTATCAGCCAGACTGGTCATGACACTCTTCTGGTCTTGCTGAATAGAAACATATTGTCATTTAAAGAAAAGAGCCACCTAAATTATAGGGTGGGCCTCCCAAATCATATGGTGGCTCTTTCCTTTGATCTGTATAACACCACCCAGCAAGCAGAGTTGATCGGCATCATGATCAGCCTGCTATAGTCCCCCCAAATGTAAAAACAATCCCCCCACCCATTTCTTCTTAATTTTCTGACACCAGGGTGCCCATTCCCCAGTGCCGACTAATACCCCACCACCATGCCTGTTTTCACTGTGCAGCATCAGGGAGCCCACCCCCAGTGCTGCCAAACATAACACCAACCCTGGGGCACCCAATCCCCAGTGTTGGTACCTGAAATAATAAAAACTGTTCCTCAATACCTCCCACCCCTTCCTTCTTAATTTTCCAACTACAGAATGCCCAATCCTCGATGCCCATACATGTTCAGTATGTGACACCAGAGAGCCCACCTCCAGTGCTGCTAAACATAATACTGACACTGGGGTTCCTAGTTCCAGGTGTGGGTACCCAAAATAAAGAAAACCATCCCTCCTAATCTTTTTTATTTTTATTCACCCTGTAAAAAAGAAAACTGTCCATCGATGCCTGTTGCCACCACCAGCCCACCACCACCATTACCCTCCTACTCAGCACCCACCACACCCCTCCCATTACTTACTTACTGGGAGTTCAACGCTGTAATCTTCTCTGGACCAAAGACACATCTTCACTCTTTAACACTGGACTGGGAGCTGAGGAAATAAAGGTATGTGGTTTAAGGTACCGGGTCAATATACAGCACCCGGAACAGCATGGCAATAACCACGCAAGGTATACCACATGTGCATGTAGAGCAACAGGGATATGATAGTGAACAGGAAATACTGCTACCCCTGTCACTATGCACGTCTATGAGGAGAAGTGAAGTAGCTGCATGCTGGGGGCCTGGTTGAGCCGATCCCGTGGTGGAGTGGTTAGGGCACCAGCACATGGCATAATCAGGAGACTTTGGACTGTGGTTCAGTCCCCCCTCAGTCTTCCCTGCTACTACTTTTTTCAGTATTTAAAAAAAAACTCCCCTATCCCAGATGATGAAGGCCATTGTCAAGGAGAGCTAGGGTGGGACCTGGAAAAGTCAGGGTGCCTGGATGATAGACAGCATGGATTCATCCCAGGGAAATCATGTCAGACAAACCTTGTGGAGTTCTATGACTGGGTGATGAGTGCCTTGGACCTGGGTAGACCAGTGGACGTCCTCTTTCTAGACTTTAACAAGGCATTTGACTCTGTTCCTCATGAGGGCCTGTTGGATAAGCTGGGAAAAATGGGGGTGGGGAACCAGCTGATAAGATGGATAGACAATTGGCTCCAGGACTGGACCCAGAGGGTCGTAGTTGGCAGGATAGTCTCATTCCCAAGGAGGGTCATTAGTGGGGTCCCACAGGGATCAGTCCTTGGGCCCCTCCTGTTCAATGCCTATGTCTCTGACATAAGGACAGGTATCAGGAGTGAGATGAGTCTCTTTGCAGATGACTCAAAACTGGGGGTGGTGGTGGATGGGGAGGAGGGGAGGGTGGCCCTACAGGGGGACCTGGAGGCTCTGAAAAGATGGTCTAGAAAGTGTAAGCTGAGGTTCAATGCAGGGAAATGCAAGGTACTGCACCTGAGGGCCAGAAATCTGGACCAAGTATACACCCTGGGTGGGGGAATGCTACAAGTCTCGATGGCTGAGAGGGACCTGGGGATGGTGGTGGATGTCAAGATGAACAACTCGGAGACTTGTAGGAGGGCTGCAGCCAAGGCCAACAGGATGCTGGGATGCATCACTAGGGGGGATCACCTCCAGAAGGAGGGAAGTGATACTCCCTCTGTATAACTGCTTGGTGAGGCCACACCTCAAGTACTGCGTGCAGTTTTGGAGGCCACACTTAAAGAGGGACATTAAACTCCTGGAGAGGGTCCGGAGGAGGGCAACCAAAATGATTTGGGGCTTGGGGGACAGGACCTATGGGGAGGCTTGAAGAGCTAAATATGTACACATTGGAAGAGAGAGGGACCAGGGGGACATGATAGAGGTCTTCAGGTACATGAAGGGGGTAAATAGGGGAGGAGCAGTCAGGGTGCTTCGAAGGAAGGAGGATGGGGCAACTAGAGGACATGGGTGGAAGCTGGAGGGGGGAAGATTCAGGGGAGAAAGGAGGAGGTGCTACTTCACTGAGAGGGTAGTAGAGCCATGGAATGCGCTGCCCAGGGAGCTGGTGGAGGCTGAGATGGTGGAGGGGCTCAAGAGGGGGTGGGACAGATACAGGGGAAGGGTTCTGGAAGCAAAATCCAGTGCAGCAAGACTATTCGGAACTGGGAAGGGAGAAGCCAGAGAAGGCGAGGGGGGCAGCCAGGTCAGCTCCCAGGGTGGGGGCTGACCAAATGAGCAGACACAAAAGACCATTAAGCCTATTCTGCTGGCATGTTAGTTTGTTAGTATGTTAGTATCTCAAATTTCTCCCCATCCCTGAAGTTCCCTCACCAGAGTTAGTTATTTAAGTTCCAAGGGGTGTGGGGGTTGAAGACCCCCATGCGGGGGGTCCAACATAAAGTGTCATTGTTGTTAATGGCCACTCTGTTCCCAACAGGTCGGTGTTTATCCCTACACTGTTTGTGGTTGGCACTGTTTTGGCTGTGTCATTTGTAGCCATGCTGTTTTTGTATATGGCATAATGACCCCGAGCCCCTGTTCAATACATTTCAAAGTGTTTTGAACTTGCCCTCATAGCCTGATCATTTTGAAATATTTTCCCCCAAAATTTTCAACATGGCCTTTTTGGAACCCCACCTCATGAAGAAGGGTGGTGAAGTTATGTAAATCCATCCTGAAGGGTAATCCCTAGTTGCTGTGTGAAATCACCTTTTGAGCAGGATTTGAACATTTTCTCCACCCTTGTTCATGAAGCGGAGTCATTAAAAGGCTATACTGAAAATCTGGGGTAAAAATATGTAAAAAAACAACAGGCTTATGAGCATGTTATAATATTTCAATGTACACTCATAACTTTGGTAATTTGCAATATTTTGAACCCAGGTTTTCAACATAGCCATTTTTTCACACCACCCCATGAGTGTGACAGCCATAGTTTTTCAAATCCTGGTCAAAATGTGTTTTTGCACTTGTGGTATGAAACCACCTTTTGGGCAGCATTTGAACATTTTCTCTGCTCTTGTTCAAGAGGTGGGGTCATAAGAAGGCTATGTTGAAAATCTGATGTAAAAATGTTAAAAAATAACATAGTTGTGGTAATGTTTGGTAATTTTCAATATTCTGACCCCAAATTTTCAACATAGACAGTTTTTCGCACCTCCTCATGAACATGACAGCTGTCCTTTTTCAGTACTGGCTAAAATATATTTTCACATTTGTGGCACAAAATGATGTTTCAGCCACTAGTTTGTAAATGACTCCTGTCATGTTTAGAAGGTTTGGTCATAAAAAGACTATGTTGAAAATTTTGGGACAAAATGTGAAAAAACAGCCATCCCACCAGCACAGTGGTTGAATTTCCACTTGTGATGCCAACTACTTGAGTTTAGATGCGAGCAAGGGGGAGTTGGAGAGCCAGTTAGGGGAAGAAGGATTGAGCATCCGATGGACTGCTCTCCTCCAGGGGGAGGGGGAGGAGCATTCAGTGCTTGACTGCTCCCTAGCGGAGGTCAGGAGCATCACAACCTGATGTTTGTAGGTTTCAGGAGGTGTGCCAGATGTGGGCACCTACACCCTTATTTCATTGCATGCCACACCTCCCAATACCCGGTGGAAAAACTTCCATCTGTGGCAGGGTGACATCCATCCCTGCTGAGCCCTATGCAGCTGGCCAAGGCACTCTGCCGCCAGACTAACTCTGTGGCACCATTAGAGAGTTGTGGGGCGGCTCCCCAATGGCTCCACCCCGGGGGGCAATCCAGGGTGAATGTGGTGAGAAAAGGTAATTCGCAGGGGATGAGGCGCAGTGTTGGACTGAACAGAGCAAGTTGGAGGAACAAAAAACAATGTGAAAAAACAACTACTGTAAGTTATGAAAAAATGCTGAATTGTTCCTACGTTTACTCATAACTTTATTTTTTGCAGATTTTGGCCTCAGTGTCCAACATATCCCTTGTGTTATTCCACCTCATGAACATGACAAGTGCCATTTTTCAAATCCCTTCTGAAACTTGCTTTCACAGTCATACTGTGAAATTCACTTTCTGGATAGGATTTTAAAGATTCCTCTTGTCTTAATCATAATGTCAGGTAATAAATAATTGATTTTGGACTTGTCATTTTATGGTTCTGTTACAGACACGACTCTCAAAGGAATTAGCATCACACTTAAATCTTGCTGCTTGGTCTCTGGTGTGCACAGGTACACCCACACCTGTGACTTGTACACACAAAGCAATTGGCTGCACCTCAAGGCCAGGATCTCATACCAGACCTGCCTGTTGGCAAAAAAGATAAGCCTTGGCTAACCCCACCTACCATACAACATCTTCTTACATGTGCTCCCAACCCTCGCTGTATGCAAAGCACATCCAAGCTCACCTACCAAGTCCCATTCTGTCATTTGTTGCAAGCACAGCAAGCTTTTATGTATAGAGCTCCCAACTGGTTGAATGGCCTTGCCTCGAACGTACTGCAGGAACCCAAGATAGGACCAATCAAATCCAAACTGTGGCAACACTTTACTATGCTTAGCAGCTGTGACTGCCCCACCTAACTGCTGCCCTCACAGTCCTAGCCTAATCTCCCTTATGTCACACACACACACACACCACCATTCATCCCTACTACCTCCTTTCCTACCCTATCTGGTATCTACTCCTCCTTTCCCACCCTTTCTGTTATCTACTTCTCATCCTGTCTACTAAGTTTTCAGCCTCTCACCTACCTACAAACCACCTAGCTTTTAGTCAGCCATGGTCTTTGTTACCTCAAGTTTTGCCACCCCCATCCCTCTCCACATTCTCCACTCTAATACAGACTTAGTCAATTTCTGACTGCATTGATACTGCATTAAATCCTGTTACCTACCTGTAACCCTTTGTATTTTTTCTCAATCTTATCTTCAAATGTTACTATGTGCCTATCTGCCGATATTGCAGCCTGCTTCCTTGTTAATGACAAAGTCATCCTACTGACAGCACTTCTTTATTTTACCTTTTGATTGTACCAACTGTAACCATTTCTTACTCTTAAGCTCTTATGTATGTAACTGTCTCAGCATGACTGTCACTGTACTTTGCAAATGTCCTTTTGTTGTAACTATTTGTTCACTCCTGACATTTGTAAAACAGTCTTTGGCTCAAAGGTATTGTAATTCTGAGAAATAAATAAATAAGACTGTTGGAAATTTGGGATCAAAATGTGGGACCAACTGAAAATTAGATATTACCTCTCAGTTGGCCTGTCACGGGTAAATACAATCTAAAAATGTGTACAAACAGGACACCACTGAAAATGAGATATTACATCTCATCTGGTCTATCCTGGGTAAATATATAGTAAAAATGTGTAGAAGCAAGACCCCATACAACAGCAATGCAAGTAACAAGCACTCAGCATTGACAAATGCTTGTTTTTAATTGTTCTAAACTGCATAATTTCTTTTTTATTTTTTATATATCAAATTACCCATTTTTTAAGTGCAATAAAACATATCAGTGTGTGTTGGCAGCTGCCCCTTTCCAGGGATGGAAGGCACCAGACCTGTGTCCTTGTGCTTTACTTTAGCCCTTGGGATACAGTTATGGTAATCTATGCACATCTTGTTATGTCCTGTTGCATACAGCTTGGCTCCAATCCATGACTTGTCATTTCAGATTTCCATGAATGCCTGCATTTTATTTACAATGATCAGATTAGCAAGTAAAAATATTTGTTATACTGCATCTGTAATTGTCAGAACCTAGCATTCAGCTTTGCTTACAATTTCAGTGTACAGAGCTTTGCACAAGCATTTCTCGTGATCTGTACACATGGCAAAGCTCTTTTGACAATACGACTTAGAAAGCAATCTAGAAATAATATAAATAAATCTGCTTAGGTTTTCCTGCCTTCCAACTCGCAACACCAAAGGCGTTTAACAGAAAACAAGGGCTAGCTTTAAGTTTGTGATCCAGAGTTGCCAAAGAAAACTATTCATTCCCAGTTACTTCCACAGTTCAGCACAATTGTCAGTAGAACTAAACTTGACATATAATCAAACCTTAAAATTACCAAATTATGGATGGGTGCACCAATGTAATTAGAAAGCAAAATATCAAAGATCCTTACCATTAACTCTTAAACATGACTATCCCAAGTGATGAAGTACAAGCATGATAAAGCTTTCAAACAAATGCTGCATTGTTTACGTCCCCTGTTTGAGAACTACACAATTATAGTAATTACAATCACTTGATTAGTTCTAACTGTTGGTAACCACAGAAGCAAAAACAAGAACAATGCTGAATATTCAGTTGTTTCTATAATCCCATTGTGACATTCAATGAAAACAGAGGTTTACACATGCATTTTGATATATCAGTTGGCACTATTGTGCAATCGGTCCTCCCTGTTTTGTTTTATTTTTCATTTTGTTTCATTTTACTTAGAACAAGACACTCATCTGAATATCTGAGAAACGGAACAACATTAGTAGCATTCCCTCAAGTGGCAATTAAACACAAATTACCAGGTTACTGAATATTTATGAAGTGAGACAGGATTCCTTTTTCCTTCATTGTTTTTTTTTTCACTCTTTCATGTTCTCTTCCCACAGACTAATGATTTTAAGAAAAGGTGAAAGTAATTTAGAAGACAATTGCTGATTGTTCTAACATGTACTTTTGTTTCAGCTAACCCCATGTACTTTGTTGTAATTTCTCAATATTTTAATACAGCTATGACCTTTCACATTTCGTTTCTATTAGGCAGATCAAACTGCGTACAGCAAATATATCAAAAGAAGACTAAAATGGGAATAATAAGAATGCTTTGCTGTGGCACACAGGTTTTCTTTTTCATTGAATTTACAATTTCCCAACAAAACATGTTTTAAATTGGAAAACAGGAAACACTTTGGTATGAATTCAAGCCCAACAAGAAACATTACAAGCAGTTTGTGTCTCTCCCTCCTGATATTTTCAGAACTATTTGTTTGTTTACAACCACAGGGAATCCTGCAGGACACTTTCTGAACAATTCATTAAGGAACAATAGCAAGCCAAAAATGCTGATGAGTTTTAAAAGTAATCTGTGGTTGCTTTGTACTGCTGAAGTAGTTGTTTTTTTCTTTTGCCAGTTAGAAGAGTGTCTACCTCAGTATTAGGTGTGCTATGTAAACCATTACTTTACTTGCAGGCTGGCATATCTTGTTCTGTTCATCTTCATAGCTCATTGGCATTATGCTCTCATTAACTGTTAGCATTATCAGTAGTTCAGTTGGTGGTAGGCTTGCCTCTGGGGTTGGAAGATAGGAAGGTCCTGAATTCTATCCCCACAACAGGTAGAGGGACAATCCCCATAACTAATACTGTGATGCAATACAAGGGAGATACTGCACAGCTGAGGTGCTATGTTTTGGATGAAACATTAAACTAGGGTCCCTTCTACCCATCTCTGGTCACTGTCCGGGTATAAAATATAAAGAATAGTGGATGAGAAGCTATGCCCAACCAGTGCATTGTGCCACAGAGGGGTTCTGATGCCCTGTGGCCTCAAGAGTGAAGCTCAAGAGGTCCAGGGAATCAAAATCCTGAGGTGCCACAACACACCAGTTGGGCATAGTTTCACCCATCCACTATTGTTTTATAGTGTATGTTGTCCCTGAAATGTTTTTCATATAGTTTCAATGTTTTCTTTTAATTTTTTAATTTTTATAGACTTATTTGCTGTCAAGAGTTGCTAGGGCAAGTTATGAGGTAGTTAGGGACCTGGCATCCCTACATCTGTGTGGTGCACTCCCATTAGTTGCTAATCAGGTGTGGGAGGGATTTTAAGAATAATAAAAATTGTGTCAATATCTTTCACTTAGCGAGACAACGAGGATGGTGGAAGTCTTTTTTGTAAGTATGGGTTGATCCTGCATTTATTTTTTAACAAAGGAAACCTATATCTGGTTGATCCTTTGTATTTTTAATCTTATCTGGTTGATCCTGCATTAGTGGGATGGTATGAGTTTCTGTTCATTCCATCACCGCATCCTGAAATCTGGCTGATCCTGTGGTTTGTATTGCTGTGGCTCATGCATTTCTCGATCATTGAACGCAACATGTGGAACCTCTAGAGGTTTTTAAAATGTTGTTGTACCACAGTGTGGTACAATTACTTTCCATGACCTTTTGAGCTGTGGTATAACAACATTTTTAAAAGCCACTGAGTTCCATACAAAACAGGCCCTCACCATACACAATAAATAAATAATCAATGAAGTGTATAAGAGTTTCACTGGTGTCAGAGCCAACAATCTCTTATCAAACTTCTGATGCACCTGGAAAAGCTGTCTCAGCTTAGGGTGCCTTTCCTGGTAAAAAAAAAAAATTTACTAGTGACCAGTGCAGTAGCAGGTGACTGATTCTTCTTGACAAGTTGTGATGTCACTAGGGAAGGGAGGACCCACAGACCTTCATTTATTTTTTTAACAAAAACATGTAAGTACCCTATCTATCCACTTTGATCCCACAATGACAAAAAAAATGTTTTATTTTCCATGTAGTCTGATGCTCCCCGAATGGCTGCATGCTCTTCCATGCAAATATTCAAGTGTGCATGCTTCATGTTCAAGAGAACTAGTGCGGGAGTCGTAGACCTCATCAAGTGATGAGGAAAAGAATGGATGCAGTGAGCTGTGCCTAAACAAAGAAAGGCATCTCATGCAGGCTACTATTACAAGTAGTCAAGCATGGTGGTATCAGCTGTGATAACTCCAGTGGTGGGTCTCATGGTGTGTGCTGGATGGTGAGCGCGGTCAGGTGGAGTTACCATACTGCAAGCCAACAGAGATGAGATAGGTGAGCAAGTGAGTCACTGAGTGAGAGAGGAGTGATGACTCAAGGAGAGCTAATTATCACCTCAGGTTTGTAAGCTTTTATGTATATATGACATACAGTGTGGTGGAATGGGGAGAGGAAAATGGCATCAGATGCTGCTTGGTCTTGCATACCTCTCAAAACTCCCACATTATGAGAGAGTAGTGATCGTTCACATTTTGCCCTTCAGAATTGCTCTGCCCCACATCTGCCACACAATGGCTAAGGTGCTGTTGCCCAGACAGAGAAAGTGCTGTAAACTCAGGCTTTAAAACAGCAACTGTGAAACAAAATTCAACCTGGTATAAAAATAAATGCACTAATTTATTTCCAGTATTCTGAGCTTGCATCTTTTCTAGTTTGATGAGGTAGCCCACATTTTGAGCACCAGAGTCCCACATTTCATTGTCAAAAGGCTGAGAGGTATGGGTGGCAAGGGCCTGTTAAGGAGCAGATAGGGGCATGGGTGTAAGAAGGTACACGGCAAGAAAGCCAAGGCTTACAAGTTGATTTGTATTTGGTGGGGAGCAGTGTGGGCCCTGGCATCGATTATGGTTACTCATAAATGCTGATCCCCATTCCAACGTATGTTATATGATTAGACCTGTACTGACTGTACTCGCACTAGACTGTATATTTATGCCTTTTGTGATGTTATTGTTTTTTATTACCCGAGTATGCATTTTCTTCTTTGTACTCCCTTTCCTGGGCCACATCTTGAAATGTGCCTTGCAGTGTTCACGGTCATTAGTTTCCAAATAAATACATTCTTGTGCTCTGAATGGGTAAAATTAAGTACTGACATAAATGTTGCTGTTAGGCCTTCTGAAGTACAATGAGATTTGCCAGATTCAAGGGGCAGACCCTGTTGCTCCCAGGATCCTGGCCAATGGTGGTGTGGTCCAGTGGCAGCAACAATAGGATGGGGGGAGGGGAAGGGAGAAGGAGTAAGAGGTAAAGTGGTGATGTAAGAAGGGTGACATCAACAAGTGAGGTCACCAAAGGGGGTTGGGGCAGAAGAAGTAAGAGGGAAAAGGATTGAGCAAGGGGAGGCAGGGAGGGGAGGGCTGAGAAGGGGTTTAGAAACTGCTTTCCTGAGTACAGCCCTCACAATTTTTGCTGCTAAGGGAGTTTCTGTATAAGGAGCAGGATATACGCATTGGGGCAGGGTGGGTGTCAGCACTACCAGATTGGAAGTACTGAGGACTTGTACACTGAGTTATGGTAGGTGAAGGAGAGATTTTTAATCAGTCAGCATCAGCCGATCAGAGGTGTATGGGAATGTATGTTGTCTAATGGGGATGGCATCTGTCTGTTGGTCAGTCAGTCGATCCAAGAGTGTGGTGCACAAGGAGTTAAAATGCCCAGAATGGTGTCAGAAACACACTCAGGTTATCAAAATGCTTTATTTGTTTTCTATTTCTTAGGGCATTACTAATCAGGATCCTGCCCTAGATCCTGATCTTGATAATAAGTGTCAGGACCTTTTTGGGTCTGACCACCCCTAGATGTCATTGTCATTGAGGAAACTAGCTACATTAGTCTCCAGGTAGAGTACTATTACATATTACACATCATACTTTCAAATAGAACATTTTATAAAGATTAAAAGGCAGGTTAGGTTTCTTCTTCTGAAATAGAGCCCTCTTTCCATTAGAGACTAGAACCAGGCTTGTTCAAGCCACATTCCTTCCTCTACTGGGCTATGGGGATCTAATTTACACTTCTTCTGCAACCACAAGCCTGAACAAATTGGACATCCTCTTATCATCATGCTCTGCAGTTCATTACAAACTCACTGTACCGAACCCACCATGGTGACCTGTATGCAGCCGTTGGTTGGACATCACTTACCACTAGATGTATGCTCCATGCTGGTATTTGAACTCTCAAAATACTCCTGAATAAGCTACAGAGATATATTACATCTCTTATCCACATCTCCCACAGTGCATACTCACTTAGGAAATCTGACTTTATTCTCCTTTATGTGCCTAGGACTTGCACCACCTTTGGCAAATGGGCCATATCATGTGCTCTCCCAAACATTTGGAACCAGCTTCAATCTACACTGAAATCATCTAGCACTGTCTCTGTTAACTTTTACAAAAGGCTAGCTGCGTCTAAATTAAAAGATATTTTTAACTGTTTTTAAGTCTCTTCCCCACCTATATTTTTCTCCATGCCCTCCCAATTTACTGGAATTAGCCCCAGTCCTGTTGAAATCCTTCTAGCACTTGCCCAGACTATTACCCCAAAATGTCTACTGTGGCTAAACAAAACGATCTTTTTAGCTGATCTTAAGACTCTCTTCTACCTTTATCTTCATCATTTATCTCATTCTCCCTCTTACTTCATCTAATCCTCTTCCTGCTCCCCTTTTTCTCTATTTTTCTCTTAAAACTCTTCTCTACCATTATGTTCTCTATCTATGTCTCCCCCACTCCCTCCAGCCCATTTTCTACTCCCCTGTATGCTTTATCCTCAACTCTTGTTCCTATGTAACTACTCTCTCCTAATGACTGTACACTCTTGACCACTAATATTTCTTACCAGGTTTATGCAGGTCATACCTACCTTGTTATATCTTAGTTTAAGCACTATGTACCATATGAACCTAAACTGTATCTTATTTACTGTGATTTTTTTCCTTTTCTTTTCTTTTTTTCTGTGTAATGTGTTCTTGACTGTATACATACTCCAGGGCCTCCTTGTGAATGAGCTTGCTCAACGGAGTTTTCCTGCAATAAACTTGAACTTGAACTAATTTTATTTATTTAGTCTGGGATTACAAGTACCTTTTAGCCAAGGATCTTTTACACAGGTTCCATGTCAAGTGATGAAAAATATAAACATGACAAATTTGAAATAGGCAGTGCAGAGTACAGTAAATACAATTCCAAGCAGTTGAATACATACATTTGAGTGGAGGTAGGTACCAGGACAGAAATTTGAGTGAACAATGCAGAGCATAGGATTCTAAACAGTCTCAAGCAGTTGAATACAGACAGTTGAGGGAAGGAAGGTACCTGGGCAGGGCAGGGTTAACAGGGAATAGTTGAGCGATTGAGGGGACACAGAAGAGAGGTGCAGCTGTGGGCATTGTCAGGCTTCCAGAAAGTGCATTGCCGGGGGAAGGAAGGTGTGAAAGAGAGGGAGAGGGAGAGGTAAGTGCTAGAAGGGATAACAGATTAGGAGTGACAGTCACAGGAGCTGGAGGCAGAGAGGTGGAGGCGGAGTTTGGTTTTGAACTAGCCAAGCTTTTGTAGAGAGGTGATGTTTTTGTTGAGTCCATTAAACCAGGAGGGTGTTCTGTAAGCAAAGGACCTTTGTCTCTGCATGATGCAGCACTGGGGGATGTGCAGTATTTGATTTTCAGAATCCCTGGTGGGGCGGGGGATGTGTGCTGCACATAGGAGAGCTTGGACTCCTAGGGGCGCAAGACCTAGCGTGATCTTCTTGGCCATTAAGCAAGTATGGTACTTAATATGGTTGGATAGTTGGAGCCAACCCATTTTGGCATAGAGTGCACACATGTGGGTGAGACGGTGGTATCCTGTAATGAGATGGCAAGCTTTGTTTAGGGCCAAGGATAAGCACCTAAGGGCTCTGTCAGTAGCAGAGCCAGACAACTAGACCATAATCAATTAGTGAGACCACAGAGCTCTGCACAGCTATCCTTAAGGCATCTGAGGTAAGGCATTGCCTATGCCTGTAGAGAAGTCCAATGCATTTGTTAACAGCTTTGGCAACAGTGTCAGTGTGGATGTCATAGGACAGGTGACTGTCTAGAGTGATTCCAAGATATTTAAAGGAGTAAACTTGGTCTAGGACAGTACCATGGCAGTTTGTAATTGTGATGGGTTGAGATCTATGCTTAATGCGGGAGCCGCAGAATAGCATCGACTTGGTTTTCTTATAGTTGAGGACCAGCTTTTGTCTATTAAACCATATTTCAGTTGAGGTGAAACCCATCTGGAGCTTTTTTTGGAGTTTGAGGGGGTCATGATGAGTGGTGTGGATGAGGGCGTCATCCACATAAAGCAGGATTTGTTCTGGACAGGATTGTGGAAGATTGTTCAAAAAAAGGCTGAAAAGGAGTGGTCCGAGCAAGGATCCCTGTGGGACTCCTAATTGGAAAAAGGATAAGATAAAGTACTTCAGATATGAAAAGAAACACTCAACTGCATTTTAAAGTTAAATATAGTCTGGGTTGAGCAAGCACTTTAATTTTAAACTCCTATAATGGTTGTGTGTAATGCAGATGCCCTTTAAGCTAGGAAACCTTAACATTGTCATGTGCCATATTTGGTTCAGGCTCTCCAAGCCCTAAAAATGTGCAGAAAGTGGATTTTGCCATTATAAAGATGCAGACAGTTACTGCTCTAGTGTTTTTAAGAGCCTTTTCATTCTTCAGTACTAAAAATGGCTGAGATTTCAAAACTAATATTTTCAGATTTGTTATATCCTGATCCAAGGGGTGACCTTTCAGTCAAATTGTGATGAAGAAATATAACATTAAGAAATTATAAAAAGAAAATGTGCCATTCATGCATATGTAGTTTGGCTTAGTAATGCTTTTCCTGATTAGCCCTTTCTTCACCATAGTGACTACAAGGAGAAGGGTGTCACATGCCAGTCAAAACTTTGGTCATACATGAAAACTGTGGTTGTGAAAAGAGAAAGATAGTGAAGAGGAAATTGTTTAACCAGGAAAGGCACACTAAGCTGAAGATTGCTTCCAGGTGTGACCTGGGAGCACAAGGAAGTTAAGTGATTTGCTTAGGGTCACACAGTATGCAAGTGGGGGCTGTGGGATTCAAACCCAGGTTTCCAGGTTTGCAACTCAGAGCATTAAACCACAATGCTATACTGCCTCCTAGAAATCCATTGTCTAGTCTAATTACCACAGTAATAGAATGGTTCATGAAAAAAAACATACATGCACACACGCACATACTGAATACAGCCACCAGGCGCTCATCTTTGATCACAGCTCCTGCAGCCCCCTCTTCTCCTCAACCAGATTATGACACCAGGAACCCAACCCCATTGTTGGCATATTTTAATTTTTGAAACTGACATTGGCAGCCCGTCTCCAGTGCCAATTTTTGTCTTTCCACACTGTGGCTGTAACTCAAAAACTTGTTTTGTACTTACAATCACAGTTCAGTCCCTGGTGTCTAGTGGCACCTCCTCCTTCACCCTGCTGAAAGCAATTAGTCACTGGTGTCCTGTGGTACTCCTTCCCTTACCCAGCCCAAAGAAGTCAATCCCTGGTATCCTGTGGTACTCCCTCTCTTACCCAGCTCAAATAAGTCGATCCCCGGTGTCTAGTGGTATTCCCTCCCTTACCCAACCCAAATAAGTCAGTCTCTGGTGTCCACTGGTACTCCTCCTCCTCCCTCAACATATTAAAAGTCATAAGTCCTTGTGTTCACCCTTACCCTGTCTCCCTGGATAGTGGCTAGAAATAATCATCAACCTACCTACTTAGCTCTCCACCATCATAAGAAAATAACTGCAGTTTGAAGTTATAAAATATAAATTTGTTTTGTTCATCATCCTGGTTGCAGTAATGTATCAGACGAATTTCATTTATTTCATTTTCCTCCTTGCAATAATGTAACAGATAAATTTTATCTATTTCATAATCACAACCCATGGTTATGTTATTCAGATGGTGTCCAGCCATGGAGATAAACCACAGATTATTTTCAGCTGCCATCTGGGGTTGGGGGTATGGGAAGAGAGGAAGTTACACTGGACACCAGGGAATGCTGGTCTGGAGCATTGTGGTGGTACCACTGGACATTACTGGGTAGGGTGAGGGAGTGGCCTGATGACATTTGGTAGGGAGAGGGAAGGGGTACCACAGAACATCAGGCAGTAATGATTATGGATAGGGTGAGGGAGGGCAGCACCACCACTGGATGCCATGGACAGATGACTTGACAGGGTGAGAAAGTGGGTACCACTGAATGCCAGGGACTGATGGTTTGTAACAGGGTGAGGGAGAGCATACAACTGGATTCTAGGGAATGATGTTTTGGGAAATGTTGAAGGGGGTACCATTGGACTGCAGGGAATGATTGTCAGAGGCAGGTTAAGGGAGGTGGTACCACTGTATGCAGGGAACTGATTGAAATGTGGCAGAGCAAGGGAAGGTATCTTGAACTAGACATGGGGGACTGCTTGGCACAAGTGTTGGGTGAGGAACGGAGTGATGCTATACTCTAGGGACTCCTGAGACAGGACAGTGTAATGGTGAGATGCGGCATTGGAGACCAGGTACTGCTTCTCGTTAAATGTGGCATTGTCACTGCAAAGTAGTGTGTATCTGTTATTAAATTTACTTTTTTAAAAAGAAAGGAAGTCCACTGCAAAAACATTCATATGGCCATCAGTTATAGTCATAACACAAAGCATCAAAAGTAGAAAGCCGGCCCGGTGGCATTGAGGGTTGAGGCACTAGACGCCACACCTCGCACCATGCCGGCGACCCGGGTTTGGGAGTGAGCACGGGTCGCTGGGGTCGGCCGGGGCGGAGAAGGATAGAAGTGCCGACAGCTCTGCTTCTCTGGGGGGTAACTGCAGGCTCCCGCTGTAATGCTACCACCTAGGGGAGCCTGGGTGGATAGCGCGGTAGGTGGAGCAGCAGCAAGTGGATTGGGTGTATGTCGGCAGAAGGGCGGAGC
Organism: Neoceratodus forsteri; assembly: GCA_016271365.2. NCBI lineage: Eukaryota > Metazoa > Chordata > Ceratodontiformes > Ceratodontidae > Neoceratodus > Neoceratodus forsteri. The sequence continues at coordinate 1,507,738,206 of CM057456.1, forward strand.
AGGAGGTACGTCTCAGCATGTCTCCTAGCTCATAGCCCCTTATTGCATGCCAACATCAGGGGAGGGAGGAAAGAAACTGGAAAACCACCTCAGCTTCTCCTAGGTGATGGCACCTTGCTGGCAGGTCTCCGGGCTCATCAGACAGACTCCGTTGCACCGACCCCACAAGCTCCAGTATGTTGGTTTGAGGAGGTAAGCATGGGGGGTGTCCCTCCTCACCCTTACCCAGGAGGTATACCGGGGGTATGATAGTGTGGTGACATGTGCTCTAGTGGCAGATCTTGATGGGGAGTGGGGCCTGCGGGTAGTAGGATGCTGGAGAAAGTGGAGAAGGGAGGCAAGTAGGGGCATAAATACATAGTAAAAAAAAAAAGTAGAAAAATATGACATTACTGTAACAAAACAAATCCCATGACCCTTGGTGAACCTGTAGTGTGGTGGAATCATTGTCCACCTGGGGAGCAATGGCCTAGCTTGCTGACCACTGCAGAGATTATACTGTAGGTAGCTTTAGGATGCAAGGAGGGAGGCAAAAACAGGCAGCAGCTTCATTGCCCTTTGGGGAGAAAAGAGAAAGGTTCTGACCACTCACTTCAATGCATGGCTGTAGGGGTTGTGCCGAACAGGAGGAGGGATGAGGTACCTTGGGGAGTGTGTGAAGGTAAGAGGAAGGAAGAAAAAATGGAACAATAAACAACTGTGGTTCATACGAGAAGTAGGGGCAGTTGTGAGGGGAAAGAAAAAAACATTTGAAAAATACAGAACCAACCAAACAGTGGGGGCCAGGGTAGTGTTTCATAGCAGGATGAAAGAGACCAACAGGGTAGGCAGTAAGGCTAGTGCTGAAATGGAGTTGAAAACAGTGTCAGGTATGAAGAATGGAGACAAGACCTTCTTTCATTACATATGGGAAAAGAGGAAGGCTACGGAAAGAATGGCCAGACTAAACCAGGAAAAGGAGTGGTAAGCAGAAGATACAGGAAAAATAGGCATCTGGGACAAATATTTTTGCTCAGTGTTTCCAGTAGAGGAAAAGCAGCTAATGCATGACTGTGCCTTCTGAGGGGGAGGGGGAGATGTGGATCACATTCGAGAATGAAGGATACTGGAGGGATAAAGTACACTGAAAGTGGATAAGTCTATGGGCCCAAATGGGCTGCATCCCTGTGTGATTCAGGATATGGTGCAGATCCTAGTTGCACTACTAGCTGAGCTATTCAATAACTCATTAGTGACAGGGATCGTATCCAATGACTTGAGAAAAGTGAATGTAGCTTTCTTGCACAAAAGTGGGAGCATGGATGAACTGGGGAACAACAGACCTGTCAACCTAACCTTTATTGTGGTAAAGCTGCTAGAGACTGCAATATAGGAAAGGACAGCAAGTTTGTTGCTATTTGTTACAATTTTTGGCCAGGAAAGGCACACTAATCTAATGCTTGTTTCCAGGTGCATCCTGGGAGCGCAGGGAAGTTAAGTGACTTGCTCATGATCACACAGTATGCACGTGGTGGCTGTGGGATTCAAACCCAGTTGTCTTGGCTTGCAGATCAGTGCTCTTAACCACTACGCTGTACTGTCACCCCAGAGTTTCTTGGAAGCAAATTGATTGCATGGCAAAAGACAGCATGGATTCATGGGGGATTGGGGATGTGATGTCAGACAAAGGTGATCAATTTCTTCAAATGGGTGACAAAGGCTGTGGACAAGGGACAGGCAGTGGGCATACTGTACCTAGATTTCAGTAAAGTCTTCAGTTCCATCCTACATCAACAGTAGGTTAAAGAGACGTAGGACCTTGAGGAAGGAGACAAAGTAACAAGATGGGTAGGAAACTGGTTAAGTGTTAGAACCCAGAGGGTGGTAATGTATGGGGAGTTCTCAAGAGAGAGGAGGTTATTAGTGGGGTGCAACATGAATATTTCTTGGAGCCATTCCTCTTTAGTATCTTTATCTGCAACATAAGGGTAGGAATATAGGGTAATAAATACATCTTCAAACAGGATACAAGGAACTGTGGCCTTGTGGACAGTGAAGAGGAAGTGAAAATTATGAAAGAGAATCTTGGTAAATTAGACCACAGCAGTAGAGTCCTCCTAGCACCTGATCCTCGCCATTATCCTTCTACCAGGCCACCTTACCCTGCTCATCCCTATTCTCTTCTCCCTTCCTCCCTTCCTTTCTAACAGGACACCCACCTCTCCCATGCCCCCCTTCCAAATCCTGCCAAACCTCGTTGAGCTCTCCCAACCCTCCAGCCCGGCGTCCACCTCCCCTTTCACCCAAGCATGGACACACTCTGCCACATGTCCCAGCCCATTTCTTTTCAACCCATCACTCCCCTGGGTCATTTTTCAACTTATTCCCCTATGCCCATCAATCTAAGAGACATCCGCTCGCAGTCAGTTAAATACAGCTATTCACTCACTACCTAACTCTCGCTCTCCTGCTCCTTGCAGCAGGTGACATCCACCCTAAACTCGGCCCTAATACTACCCCCCCATGTCCCTCTCTAACATCAGCCTCCTCTTCACCTCACTCTGGAGACATTCTTCCCTCATGGCCTGCACCTCCTGCACCTAAATATAAGAAGCCTTGTCTACAAGCTTGACTCCCTTCAGGTTCTTGCCGTCCACTATGCTCCAGATATCCTCACCCTGTCTGAAACCTGGCTCAAAAAAAAAATTGACGACTCCTCTGTCACTATCCCAGGCTACACTATGGCCTACCAGGATAGAGCCTCTAAAGGCGGCGAAATAGCCATCTACGTAAACTCGGACTTGCAGTATTCAGTGGTCCTGACCAAGTCCGAACCAAAAGTCCTTGAAGTAATACTAATTCAGCCTGCTCTTCCCTTCTCACTATCAATCTACATTGCTGGGATATACTGCCGACCTGGTATACCAGCTTCTGCTGTCACCGACCTCCTCAAGCAAATCTCCTGCCTAACCATGACAGAGGAACTCTACATTATGGGCAATCTTAACCACAATTGGCTAGCTCCTGCCCTTAACAAAACCAGGACTGAAATTTACACCCTAAACCTCTCACAAATCATTACTGAGCCCACCCGGCTTAACTTAAAATCTGGTAACCACTTGCTCATCAACTGGGTCCTTACCACACCCCCCCACCGGGTCAAACAAGCTGGTATTCTTCCTGACTCCCTCAGTGACCACCACGTAACCTTCTTAGTGCATAAAATCCACTGCCCAAAATCCCCCATTAAATTTGTGGTCTAATGCACCTATAAATCCCTCAATCTAGTCCCTGTATTAGAAGACCTTGCACTAGCAAACTGGGCCCCTGCACCATCTACGATCTCCCTTGATGATGCCTTCCTACATTTTAAAAACACATTCCTCAGTGTCTGGAACACGCCCCACTGCGTCGTACAAGAGTACGAGGAAACCACCTACCTTGGATCACCCAAGAACTGATTGCATGTCAAATTATAGATACATACATAGACAGTGTCAGCAGATAAGGGCCTATGGCCCACCCAGTCTGCCCATTTAAGTTTGTAAGTTCAGTTTATGTTTTCCAGGAAGTCTGTTGCCCCTTACCCCTGACCTCCAGAATTCCTTTATGTCTATCCCATGCATTCTTAAATCCCGTGATTGTTTCAGCCCCCACCACTTCCTCTGGCAGGGTGTTCCACTTGTCCACCACCCGTTCTGTGAAGAAATTCTTCCTCACGTTTCCTCTGAATCGTCCTCCCTCCAACTTCATCCCATGCCCCTAGTCCTGGAACATCTTTTTGCTTAAAATAGTGCATTCCTGCACCCTGTTCCTCCCTGTAAGATACTTGTATGTCTCTATCATATCCCCTCTCTCCCTCCTCTCCTCCAGGGAGTACATGTTCAGTGCCTTCAACCTGTCCTCATAGGACTTGTGATGCAATCCATGCACCATCTTTGTTGCCCTCCTCTGAACCTTCTCTACCCTGTCTATGTCCTTACGTAGGTAGGTAAATTGCATGGGACAAAGCCTGGTAAACGCATAAATCCTTACGCCTCCCACAACACCTCTCCATGTACCTCATGCTCCATAACAAGTGCACCAGAGCCACTTATCTTGCAAAAGCAGAGTACTTCAGCAGCTCCCTCCAGTCAAACCTAAATAAACCATCAAAATTCTGGAAGGTCATTCACTCCCTTTTCACCCCACTGGCTGCCAATCTCACTCCAAAGCTAAATGTTAATAACTCTGTCCTATCAGAGCCCACAGCAGTCGCCACTGAGTTCAATGTGTACTTCTCCTCTTGTGCTGCCACCATCCTCTCTTCCATGCCCAACACTACACCTCTTGCACCGCCTACAGACATAAAGACCCAGACTAGGCCTCACTCCTTTTCCTTCAAAGACATCGCTGCAAATGAGGCCCTAGATGCATTACTTTCTCTCAACCCTTCAAAAGGCAAATCCCTGGATGGATTTGACCCCAAACTTCTATATCTCTTCGCCCCCGCTATAGCAACTCCGCTTGCCAAACTCCTAAACCAATCCTTTGCTACCGCTGCCATCCCCCATGCATGGAAGCATGCCATTGTCATCCCTCTGCCAAAAGGAGGTGCCCCTACCTCCCCCTCTAACTACCGCCCTATCTCCCTCCTCCCAGCCCTAGCAAAACTAGAAGAGCACCTTGTGCTCACCCAACTTACCTCCTTCCTCACTGACTCCAAGTTCTTCATGCCATTCCAGTCTGGCTTCAGGAAGAGACATTCCACCACCTCCTCCCTGATAAGGCTTACAGACACTATCCTGACAGGCATGGACAGTGGACTGATCACCTCAGCCATTTTTGTCGACCTTGCAAAAGCCTTCGACACCGTCTCCCACCCCATATTGCTCTCGAGTCTCGCTGAATCAGGCCTCTCTGTTGCAGCCACAAACTGGTTCAGATCATACCTCTCTGATAGAACTCCATCCATTAGAGTCTCGAATGTGATCTCCACCCCCCTTCCCTTAACTACTGGTGTCCCACAGGGGTTGGTTCTTGGTCCCATTCTGTTCTCTATATTCCTAAACGACCTGCCACCCATCTGCTCTACTTCCTCAATGCACATGTATGCAGGTGATACTGTACTCTACTACTCGGGCTCTGCCCCGATGTGGTACAATCAAGCCTTCAAGCTGACTTCAACAAGGTACAGCAATGGTTTAGCTCACACCAGCTCTCCCTAAATGCAAAAAAAAAAACTGTCACTATGACCTTCGGCACACGACAATGCCTGGCCAGACTCCCCTTCCTTCCCTACTTCACCACCCTGGATTGCCAAAAACTTGAAGATGTCTCCTCGTTCCATTAATTGGGGGTCTGGCTTGACAACCATCTCTCCTTCTCTGACCACATCGATGCTATCTCAAAAAAAAACTATGCCCCATGCTCAGTGCACTATATAGGAACCGCAGTAGCCTCCCTCCCTGAGTCCGACGTGAACTGGTTCTGAAGATGATACTGCCCTCCATTGACTACTGCGACATTGTATACAGTGCAGCCCCTAAGTCCACCCCATCTAAACTAGACACACTTCATAATGTCTTCTGCCGCTTTGCTCTCTATGCCTCTCCCCTCACCCACCACTGTGATCTCTACCGAGCCTTGGCACTACTGCCCCTCGAAAACCACCACATCTCTCACTGTGCTAAATTTGTCTCCAACCTATGGCTCGGGTCCATGCCCTCCTACCTTGCCATTATGCTGAAAGATGCCCCATCCCCCCTCCTATCATCTTACATACAGTGACTCCTGCCAACTTTCAGTCCCTAGGTGGAAGACCTCTGCCAGTCAAGCTGCCTTCTCACACTGACTACCCAAGCTCTGGAATGCCCTCCCACCTCAAATTCAGCACTCCTCCTCTTCCTACTCTCTGTCTACCACCCTAGCAAACTTCCTTACTACAAATTGCTCCTGTCCCTGAACCTGCCATGCCCCACTATCCCCTCCCCAATTCCTGACCAGCAGCCTTAGCCTTGCTACAGAAGCTGGCATATAACCCCAACCTTGCGCTTATGTCCTGGGCTTATTTTGCCCTATGTACTGTGTATAACTGTATAACTGTGATATACGTCCTCTGTTGTTTACAGCTGTTACTACTGTGCTAATTTACCTTGTCTGCTGCTTCTTGTCACAAAAATTGTTATTTGATGCTAAAATATCCTAAGCATTCAATGTGAGCTGCTTGTATATTCATGTAATCGTGTATCCTTATGCTGCTTTTTATTTGCTTCTGTTAACTGTTCACTTGATAACCTGCGTGTTATCATATCCATGTGTACCAACCCCCAGGTCGCACCAGGAGACAAGCATCTTGTTGCTCAGTGTGCCTTTTCTGGTGAAATAATTGCAATAAATAAATAAATAAATTAGAGAAGTGCTAAAAAGTGTGGCAGTTAATATTTAACATCAAAAATGCAGGGTGACTCACATGGGACAAAAAATTCTAAAACTGAATATAGAATGGGGGAGTTAGTATAAAGCATTACTGAGGAAAAGATCTGGGACTAATAATCTTAGACGGTCTGAAGATATAAGTACAATGAATTAGGATGGTGTGAAGGGCAAATAAAATGTTGAAGTGCATTGGGAGGTGGGTAGGCAGACTGTTACAGCCATATAAATCACTGGTTCAACCACATCTGGAAAACTTGGTGCAGTTTTAGAGACTGCTTTTTAAAAAGGACAAGGATAGAATGGAGCCAGTGTAAAGGAGGATAACTAAGATGATACTGGACAGCAGAAAAGGGTTTACAAAGAGAAGTTAGCAGATCTAAACATGCATGTGTTGGAGGCCTGAAGGGGGGGAGGGGGCATGACTGAAAGAAATACCTACATGGAGTACATAAAATCGATACCAGTAAATTGTTTAGACTGAGTGAGAACACAAATACCAGGATAAGCTGGGGGGGGGAGTGATATTAATTTAATGTAGTGTCTTAGCTCCTTAAAGATTTTGTAGAATTGACTCTGTTAATTACTACTATTAAAACAATGACCCTTTTTTGCTAGTCATAAAATTGCAAATTAAGAAAATGGTTGCATGAAGAAGTAAATAATTAAATAGAATAATGCCTGTTATTTAAATGGATGAATGAAAATTATTATATTTTGGAGAGATTTCTCATTAGCTGCCAAAGATATTGCATTTCACTCATAAGTGCTTAATCATATTCAGGGGAAAAATGTCCATATACAGTATTGGTGCACATCTTTTTTAAGAGCTTCGGCAAATCCTCTACTACAGAGAACAGGATACACACTGGGATGACAATCACTGCATGACTTGAAACACCAGTACTAGTTAGTTGTAAAAAATATCGTCTAAACTTTTTTAGCAGTATTATTTATATTTGTTTGTGCTCTTCTTAGAGTCTTCATTAGAGTATTTTTAAATTCATAGAGCTATTTTTTTATATAGGTTTTTTATCCCCCGAGCCCTGGCAGAGGCTTTGACCCTCCAAGGGAAGGACTCTCTCTCAGGTCCCACAGCACCACACTTAACCGACCCCAGAAATTCCCCCATGGCTTGCCCCCCATGGTGGGGCTGGGAAAGTGGTGCCCCCTTCCCCAAGACCCAATCCAGAAGCCGGGGTCAGCCCTTGGCATGGTGGACCACCAAGGAGCCCTGCCAGGCTCCTTTTTCCTCCTGTTTTTGTCCCCCCCCCACTGACACAAGCACGTCGGAGAGCGCCTCCTGACCCGTATTGCACTCCAGTCACCACCAGAGGGCAATCAGTGAGCAGGATGACATGGGACCCTCCCCCAAAGAGAGGAAAGGAAAGCAGTTCTCCAGACACTCAATCCTCTCTCCCCAGCTCCGCTGACCTCTGGCAGCCTGGGCTTGTTCCTGAACCCAGGTCACTGGCGTGGCGTAAGGTGTGGCATCCAGTGCCTCAACCATCAGTGCCACCGGGCTGGCCCTCATAGAGCTATTTTTAAGTCAATGTTAAATTACAGAATGTTGTAATTTTCATGGTCCTACAATAAAGATGGTACCCCCAGCATCTTTTAAAAATCTTCTCCCCTGAGGTCACACTTTAACTTCATCTAATGTATTCAAGGTGTTGGCAGGGCATGTTTCAGATGACCAACAGCTCAGTACCACCCTTATCTGCTTACTTCCATGATGATGGACCTGGCAAAGGAGGAAGAACTTTTAAAGGCGTAAAAATCCTCTATCTTGCCTTAGGAGTGAAATAATGCAAAATGAAAATCAGAGATATCGAAGCTTTTGTTTGTGCTAACTGTCACCTGAATTATTTAATTTTTCTTGTTAACTAGTACTGTTGCTTTAAATTTACAGCTGAGACATATTTTGCAAGGGCCCTTTTTTATCAGTGTCAGTGGCTCAGTAGGTAGCACACTTGCCTCTGAGGCCGGGAGATCAGAGGGCTGTGGGTTCAGTTCCCACATCTGGCACTTGGGTTGATGTTCCAGTGCTGACACTGTAGTGCAGCATGAGAGGGGTGCTGCACTTCTGAGGTGCCGTCTTTCGGATGAGACGTTAAACTGAGGTCCCATCTGCCTGGATTGGTGGTAGTTCAGGTGGATGTTAAAGATCCCATGGCACTTATCGAAAAGAGTAAGGGGAATTTCACCAGTGTCCTGGCCAAATTTCCCTCACTCACTAAAAATACCACCAACAGCTTAATCTGGTTCAAGGTCAGTTGGCATTCATCTGTATCCCCCTCCCCGGGTCGTGCCTGAAAATAGGCAGGATTTGTCTAGTGCACTTACGCGGTCAACAAAAACTAAATAAATAAATAAATTAAAAGTTCCTACTAAAATCCTAGGCTGAAAGTATAGTAGGTCAAGTGCCCAATAAAAAACAACCTTTTTTTTTAGAAGGACATCTAATCCTAATTTAAAGCAGCAGTATTTGTTAGTCAGAAAAACATTTTATAATAAAGTTTTTGAGCAAACAATTTTTTTGATGTCCTTAGATTCATCATCAGTATATCTTTATTTGTTTAGATATTTGCAAAACAGCTTTTATAGCTAGTTTTGTAATTATGATTCAAATAACTAAAAATGATCACCACTTGCAAGTTTAGAAAATCCCTTCTACTGAAGTTACCTGTTATAGTACCTACTAGATTCATACCGTAGATGTATTAGGATGGTGTTACCAGATGTTTCTGATAGTCAGGAGAGACAGAGAAGGGAGGAGTGGAGATGGGTTGTACTATATGTGAGGGTGGGAGGGAAACACGGCTACAGATGCACAAGGGCACCAGGAGGAAAAGGAAGGACTGGAGCTGCTGTGAGTCCTCCTTGAGGCAGGTGCTGTGGTCACTGTCAGTACAGCAGTGGTATACAGACCTCCAACACTGAGAGAGAGGTGTTGGATAAGGCACTTGAGAGGACATCATCATCAAGATGGCAAATAAGGGGGAGGTGCTGCTAGTTGGTGACTTCAGTCTGCCAGATGTTGATCGGAGTCTTCTAGCTGCCGTGGTGGGAAAGTTAATGGAATCACTGCTGAAGATAAGGATTGTAGAGTATCTTGAATGCAGTAGGTTACAAGACCTGAAGCAACATGGATTCACAAGGGGAAGGTCATGTCAAATGAATCTGATACAGTTCTTTGACTGGGTGACCAAGGAACTAGATCAGGGTGGAGCAGTGGGTGCAGCCTACCTAGATTTCAGTAGGGTGTTTGATGCCGTTCCACATAGGGGAATAGTAAGCAAGCTGGGTAGCTTAGGAGTGGGTCCAAAGGTGATAAACTGGGTAAGAAATTGGCTAAGGTATAGGCAGCAGAGGGTGGAGATAAGCAGAGTTCAGTCAGAGGAAGGGAGGATGACCACAGGGATGCCTCAGGAATCAGTGCTGGGACCGGTCTTCTTTAGTGCCTAATAAGTGACATTGCAGAGGAGCTGAAAGGGGAGGTCTTCCTCCTTGCAGATGACACCAAACACTGCAATAGGGTGGATGCTCCAGAGGTTGAAAAGGATAAACCATGGCCTGAGAAAAGACCTGAGAAAATCCAGAGTGGTCAAGGGTATAGCAGCTGAGTTTCAATACAAAAAATTGCAAAATAATGCACTTGATGGACAGAAACTCATGGGTGGAGTACAACATTGGGCCTGGCACAGACGACCACCAAGCAGGAAAGAGACCTGAGGGTGATCATATCGGATGACCTAAATGTGGCCAGGCAATGTTGCAAGGCAGTTGGGAGGGTGTGTGAGATGCTGGGGTGCATGGAGAGGGGTATCATTAGTAGAAAGAGGGAGGTGGTGTTGCCTCTGTATAGATAGCTGGTAAGACCCCACCTAGAGTAATGTGCCCAGTTCTAGAGATGCAACTCAAAAAGGACATGGACAGCATGGAAGCAATCCAGAGGAGGACAACTAAAATGGTGCAGGGTCTACATCAGAAGCCCTTTGAGGAGAGATTAAAGGACCTAAATATGTACACCCTGGAAGGGAGGAGAGATAGGGGGCATATGACAGAGGCCTTTAAATACCTCACAGGGTAAACAAGGTACAAGCTGGAAGTATTTTTCAGAAAAAAAGGTGTTCAAGGACAAGGGGGCATGATAAGAAGCTGAGGGGGGTAGATTCAGGAGAGATGTGAGGAAGTGCTTCTTCACAGAAAGAGGGGTGGGTTCCTGGAACAGTTTTCAAGCAGAGGTGATGAGGCAAAAACAGTGGTGGGGTTCAAGAATGTAGAGGATAGACATAAGGAAATGTTGGGACAGGGAAGGGGTGGGTGAACTGGCCAGAGATAAAGTAGGATCTGCGCTGATACTATAGGCAGGGAAAAACGGGCATACTAGGTAGGCCAAGTAGTCCTTTTTCTACCAGCAAATTCTTTGTTTCTATGCAGCTTCTGCAAGGTGCAGGGCCATCCTTGACTCCCTACAGAGGCCTTTCCCTTGCAGCTAGTCAATGTACCCACTACGAATGGGGCAGTGCTGGACTCAGGCAGGCTCCTAGGTACCAGTTATCACTGTACAGTGTAGTTTAACATTAGGACAGGAGCAGAAGCAAACCACATGAGGATGAGGGTTTTAGATTTTAGGAGGGCAGATTTTAAGGAAATGGGAGACTGCCTCAGAAACTGCTTAGTAGGGGGCTAAATGCCAGGGAGGGGTAGAGGAACAGTGAGGAAAAATAAGGCAGGGTATAATTAAGTCAACCAGCCCCTGCATGAAGGAAGTGAGTAAAAGCAAAAGGAAAAAGACACTGTTATGGCAGTCTAGGGAAGTGGCCATGGTGGGAAAATAAAAATGGCTGGCATACAGGAGGTATAAGGAAAGGCAGAGGGTGTAAGATAGGGAAGTGTATCAGGTATAACAGGGGGGATCAGGTAAGTCTGTGAAATGAGCAAAGGTGCCAACAGAGGAAAGGATAGCCAAAGGGGTAGAAATAGGGATAACACTTTCTTCAGGTACATAAGTGAGAAGGAGAAAACAAGGAAAGGTAGAGTGAGGATAAGAAGTGCAGCAGAGGGAGATTGCACAGAAGAGGACCATGAAAAATCAGACATGGGTACTTTTGTCCAGGCTTCATAGTGATGGTGGTGGTGGGGGGGGGGCAGGCCACCCATGATTAGCAGGAACAAAGGGGGAGGAGAGGCAGACAATTCTATTTTCCAAGGAAAGAATCCTGAAGCAACTTGCAACTCTGAAAGTGGACTCGGCTATGGTACCATTTGGGATACATCCAAGGGTACTGAGAGCACTAAGGGAGGTGCTGGCTGCCCCAAGTAATGCCTTTTATTCAACAGCTCACTGGAATCAGGCATGGTTCCAGAGGACTGAATGGGAACATATGTGGTCCCTCTACATAAGGCTGGCAGCAGGGAAGAGGTGAGTAACTGTAGGCCAGTGAGCCTCACCTCAGTGGTGGAAGCATTACTAAGTATATGAAATTGGTCAGAGGCAGAGCAGTGGTCATTGGAAGGCAGCCTCACAGCAACATATAGGCTGATTGAAGGGGTAAGTATTTACAGTTTAGAATTCTTGCAGCTTAGTTGTAAGATTTTTAAACTTCAGTAAATAGTTATGCTAGAATATACTAAAATAAGTTACAATTAGTGTAACTTTTTTATATTTATATGTACTATCCCTGTTGTAAATTGCTTGTATTTTAGCTTTATGGATTCTGTCTGGTGTGGCTCCCTTTCCACTTGTGATACGGGGACTGTTAGAACTTCATACCACTAACATTCATAAGCAAAGGGAGCTGCTCATGGTGTACGGGTAGGTGGTACTAATTTTTGGTACTGAAACAGTCATTCCACACCAAACAGGTTTACACATTTTCAGATACAAGCTATCTACTGAGTACCTTGATTAAATGTTAAAGTTTACATTGTTAGGAATTGCTATTGTACCTGTTGGGTACTGCAATAACTGAAGCCATTAGTCCCCAAACCTAGAGCTGATTGTATATAAGTCTCATTCTGGATAAACTGCTAGTTAAGTCACTGGTCAATATTTAAGCTGAACAGACAATACAAATGATGAATTTCAAAGCTACTGTCAATGTGCCCTCCTCCTCCTCTGTGGAACTACTCTGGTGGGGAGAAGAGGGTCAACAGATAGTAACATTTGACCAGCAAAATTTATTTTCCCATAGATTTGAAATATTCTACTGTTACACATCATCATTTTGCCCACTTTCCTGCACTTGACTTCACTTCTTTAAATTCGGGAGAAATACTGAGCATACATTGCCAGGTGTTGTCATTTAGGTCAATTGTAGTAATTAACAAAAATGTATATGTTCTAAATTTAGGAGAGGAATTATGGGAAACCTGTATATACCATTGAACTTTAAGTCTAGAATGATGGTTCTTGTTAGTATTTTAATAGTAGAGATATTAGTCCAAATCCAGGTCCCACCTCCCCAGAGCAAAACAGCAATCTAGCATTTGGTCATGAAATGTCATTTGTATGCAAATCTCCATAGTATTTTGAACAAGATGGACAAAATATGAGACTTTGCAGCTAGTAAAAATCCTGATATAATTATTTTCTCTGAAGCTTGGTTAAGTATAAGTACTGAATACTCTAATTTAAGGAGTAACAGTTACAGTTTCTACAGAACTGATGGGTCTAAAAAGGGGGACTGTTGATAATTTACTATAGGGACACATTAGTTGTTAAAAGACTGAATCTCAGGATTTAGACAGAGTGCTGTGAATACGTAGCATTAGAATTACAAGTTAAGCTTAGTAAGCTTACTGTTATTAGGATGCTATAGACTGGCCATAACAGCACAATCCAATATAGTTCAATAGTCAGAGGTTCTAGTGCCCTATGTAGACTCCGATTAGGTTTTGCTCATGGGAGAGTTCAATACGAACAGAAAACTCTCTGACAAGTATAGGTTGTTGCAGAAAGTTGCAACACAGTTGGGATTAACCCAGTTTATAACATGGGTAGGGAAAATCCAGCATCCTGATTGCTTGTTAGCCATGCATTAGTAGTGTTTATAAAACGAGTTGGGAGTTTTCTGCATCCAGATTGGCTAAGAGGTACCTTTAGCCATGTCCTTATCAGAGCATATTGTGCCAACTGGTACTTCTTTAGCTAACCAGGATGCAGTGCAGTGAAAGATTCATGCCTGTCACAACATTTTTTCCATTCTGGCTAATACATAGAAAGACTGACTGGGTAGACTGTCCAGCCAATAACCTCCCCCCTCCTGACCACATGTATGTCAGTACTGAAGAGCTCTGATCCAGTGAGGTAAACAAAAACATTACAACAACAACTTTGATCTCTACCAATTTCATCTGAAAAAAGGAAAAAGCCGGCAACAATCTTTCTTTCACAAACAGCCGTCCGTGGTCCACTGAGCACTGTCGTGTGAGCTGGCAATAAAATGGCTTTCAAATCAAAGCCAATACTCGTGCCCCCACCAGCTCTATAAAATGTCTTGTAAATCAAATCCAACACTCACCTAGGCATCCACAAGCAGTCTGAAACACTGTTGAAAAAATAATTGTAAAATGATGTAACCTGGCAGCCACTCACTCCACAACTCATTCACAAAAGTGTCGGAAGAAAAGTGATTAGTATGGTGGCTGAATTCACAAACTCTCAAAACAAATGGAAAGGCATACCAAACTTAAAAAAATAAATACAATGTAACACCTTTTGAACTCTGCTTATGTGTGTGAGGATGGGGGCATAAAAAATGTATTTTTGAGGGTCTCTGTATGGGGAGTTTGAGGGGATGCAGACATACATTAATGTCCTTTTCATTAAACAACAAGGACTACTTTTCTACTAACATTTCTTATAGAGTGTTTCCCACTTATTGTTTGGATTTGTGAATCTTTTATTATTTATTTTTTGTATCGGGGGACCCATTTTATAAGTGAAATAAGACACTCTGAGGTGTGGTTTATGGGCTAACAGCACTTCCCACATGCTAAAGGCACTTGGCACAAGCACTTCATGCCTCATTACATACCTGGCGTGTGCTCTTATCAGCCCATAAATCACACCTCATTGTGTCTTATTCCTCACCTAATGCACAGTTAAAGGGACACTGTCAACCTTTTTTGCATCATATTATTTCTAGTTAAAACCCCACATTTTATGAGTGCTTACCTACTCTAAAATTCATTGATGTTGCTGTTTTTTGTATCTGCCTTTTTGCTTAGTAGGACTGAAATGCATGCTAATGTATAATTATAAACAACTTTGTTTTGTTTTGAATCCTGAATCTATTTTTATTGCATACTTTCTGAACAATAGAAACACCCCCAAACAGTGCAGCTACTCATGATATAATAGTCTCCTCTACTCCCACTAATAATGAGTAGCTAGACTGTGTTGGGAGTGTTTCTAGGTCCAGCAACAATGCAGTGGGATTTGATCAAGGAATGTAAACAAACAGTTTTGGTGTGGTAACACCAGTATGCTGTGTAGTCTGTTTTTAATTGTTTAAAAGAAAAAAAATCAAAATTAAACAACCAGCTACATCAGCAGTATCTTCAGAATTTGAACAATCATGAGATGTGTTTTTAAACTACGGACACTCCAAGGCCTAATGGGGTTGACAGTGTCCCTTTAAAGACAAGTGCTCAGAACCAGGATACATTACAAAAGAAATCCCGGTCCCACATTGAATTTTAGCATTCAAAACAGTTGCCATTTGTCCCCGTTGCCAAGAAAAACTACACACTGATTGTACTGCAGATCTCTAACAAAAAAAAGGATCACCCAATCACAAACTATCACATCACTTTTCAAAAACTACTTTACTGCAGAAAATGTGGAACAGTAGATGCCTGATTGCCTGATATGTAACATTTTAAAATCTCAATAAAACTCAACTGCTCACTTAATGCTCACACTGAACCTCTGCCAGATCAGTCAGCTGAGTACTCCATGTCAATCCGTGGTAGCTTTTCTTTTTCTTTTTTTTTTCTTTTTTTAATATTAAATTGATTATGAAAACCCGAGTCCTCTTTCTTCTGATTTTTCTGATTTCAGCTCCCCTTGTGCACAAGCCACTTTGTTGCCACACTCACAACAATTTCAAGAACCAGAAGTACAGTACATTAATTCAGAGGGAGAAGCAGAATCAGGAGCCACCAATCCTTCCTGGACTTCATAAATTAAAATGCTCACTCTTTTCATCCTGCACTTCTCCACCAGCACATTCAGGCGATTTGTCTTTAGACCTCTATGGTCTGCCCCTACTCCACACACTGCTTGTCTCTGCCTAACACTCACTTCATTGCTTTCTGAGGCACTGAACATTCCCGTTTTCAACTCAAGCTCACCTTTCACTATCCTGATGGCAGTTCTCCATTGCACTCCAGGTTCTCTATCACAGCTCTCAGTATAATAAAATAAATAAATATATATTTTTTTTAAAACTGACCCTAAGATTACAAGTAACAGTGAGTGGGTGGGTTACGTGGGAGTTGCGCTTGTACTTCTCAATGTCTGGGGTGGGCACTTGTATTTCTTAGTATCTGGATTAAAAAGAGAAAAGTAAATTTAAATACTTCTCAGTGTCTGGATTTAAAAGAGGCAAAGTAAATTTAAAAGTAACATACATATTGTGCAGACTTTGTCAGTACATTTACTAATGAAGGCAGAGCTGTTGTGGAGTTGCTAGAAACTACTGGACACTGTGTAAAAACTACAGCCGTGAAAACATACTTAGACAAAAATCCTCACTAATAAAAAAATGCATTAATCATTTACAGGCAGAGAAACTATTTTATGTAAAAAATACATGAAAAAATAACTTTTTTTCTATTTAACCCTCTAGATTTTAATTCTAACATTAGTGTAAAACATTGAGTCCTATTTTATAAGAGCTGTAAAACACTCCAGGGATGTGCACTAGACAGTTCTAATGCATGGCCAGGAGCTGAAGGCAAAAAACTGTTGGCACATTAGGGGAGGACATGACAAAGAGTGAGCAGAGTAATTTAAAATTTAGCTTTACTAGAATCCAAGTGTGGAAGGTACAGGACTTACTGCTAAAACTAAAAGAGAATGAAAGTGCTGGCCTGGATGACTTCTCTCCAAGACTACTGAAAATGTTGACCTGCCACATAGCCGAAACACTGACCTATTTGTTTAATTGGTCATTGGAGTCCAGCTATGTGCCAGAGGGTTAGAAAATGGATAAGGTAATCCCTGATTTTAAGGGCTGATCATCTGTCTTAATAACCAACTATAGAGCTATATCTTTCTTGCCTGTCAGTTCAAATATGTTAGAAAGATTGGCACATATCCAGCTTCAAAAGAACATAGATAGAAAGTAGCTGAAGGACCCTTACTAGTTGGGTTTTAGAAAAAAAAGTCACAACACCAACTCTTCCATTTCAAGGACCTTGGAGGACATTAGTAAGGCTATGAAATCCAGACAGTACACAGGGGTCATTTTTATTGACATCTCCAACTCCTTCAACACAGTGGACCACAGTATGCTCTTGGAAAGGTTGACCATCTAGGACTAAGTCACGAGGCCCAGGGCTAGAACAAATCCTATCTTGAAAATAGGAAACAATTCACCACAGTCAATGGTTACATTTCAGGAAGCCTGGACATACTGTACTGTGAAGGGTGCCCCAGGGATGAGTACTAGGTTGTATCCTGTTCACTTTGTACTTGAGAGGACTGGATGATAATTTAAAGAACATGAACTATCATCTTTATGCAGATGATACTGTGATTTATGTATCTGGCGACTCGCTCTCAGTTGTCCCTGCTGAACTATAAAAAGAATTTTCAAAATATAAACTAAAATTAAACACAGAAAAAAACAAAGCTGATGCTGTTTGCATCGCCAGTAAAACTAAAAAGGATTGAGCACTCCCCTTTAACTATTTAACCACTAATGGTTGTCCACGAGATTTGTTGGATAGTTATAAATAACTGGGGTACTGGGTGAAATCCAGTGGTATGGGAAAAACCCATATTGGCATTTTGGGGGAAGGGGAATTGGGATGTGTATAGGTACATCATCACGTTACAAAAAATGTCTGTCTCAAAACTTAAGAAAAAATAATTGAAACTCAAATTCTCACCCTTTTTGATTATTCTGACATAATTTATGAATACTCCACTCAAAATAAGCTCCACAAGCTTAACGTACTGTATAACAGATTGGCAAGAATGAATTTAGATTGCCCCAAGCTTGTTTACCATTGTGAACTGTATAGGAAGGTAGGATGGTTGTCTCTGACAAACTGTAGGAAACTTCACAAGATATTTTTTGTGGTACAAAGTGTATACGGATTGACACCTCAGTATTTACAGAGTGCCTGATCATAAGAAGAAAAATATCTTCTCTAATAACAGCAGTCCAACTCAAGTTAGTTACTTCAAGGGGCCAAAACCCACCTATCTACTTGTTTCTTTTCTCACTTTGTTCCCACTTTGTGGAATTACCGTCCTGTAAACCATTAAATCATTACAGGAAGAAAACCACCAGTGTCCTCTGTTATATCAATTTTTAGGGGTACAGTACCCTTATACAACACAGTGGGGGAGGCTTGAGCATGTAAACATCAACTTACAGTAGGGGAATTACAAAATAGTGCACCTCTTGTCAACAACTTTTTTTAGCTCTTTTGTAATATTTAGATTCTTACAATGTTTTTGTACTTTGCATGTTGACATGTGAACTATTTATACTCAAGGTTTGCAATGTCTTTTGTACTTTATAGTTTTATAACTTTTTGCAATGATCTGAGTACTGAATCTGCTGATGGTTACCACAGTAAATGAGACTTGTCTCAATGGTTATTCCTAATAAATTGAATTGAAAATTAAATTGAATTGATGTTTTTGCCAGAAAAACATTATTGCTGAAAAATAAAACTACATGGTGAATAACAAATACTGCTGCCTTACATGACTGAAAACTGGTACAGTCCAATTCACCAAATCAGCTGGAGGTGCATTCCACAGTATGATTACCCTGTCTGCGGAATAAGCATGGATGGGACAGGCAGGTGGGTTTACTTGGAAAAAGAGAGGACAGTAAAAAAAGGGGAGGATTACCGGTATGGCAAGACAGTTAGTTAGGTTGGGCAGACTGGATGGACCAAAGGCCTTTTTCTGCCATCAACATCTATGTATCTATACCTTTTTTTTTGTAGAAAAGGATTGTATTACCAGTTTACTATGGACACTTGTAATATTTTCACAGTCGTGGTACTGCATACCAGTCTGTTCATCACATCTGAATCAGTAGCAGTCTGGTACATGAACAGCAGATCACCTCTGTGGCATCGCTGTTAGAGTGTGTAATCCTAGAATGGATGGCTTTTCCTGTTATGGTTTACTACTTATTCCTCTAATTAATTTTGTTTGCCTCCTTTTTACATTCTCAATGATCTTGATGTCTCTTTTATTGTAGAGGCTTTAAATCTGGGAAATTCAAAGTCTGGTTGAATGTATGATCTATACCACTTCATGATTAGTCACTTTTTCTACTCACAAAATGTCGTTTAATTTCTGAAATTAGATAGATAAATTTCTTTACTATCACCACAGAGTGAAATTTTAGGCTAAGGTTGGGTGTGTTTATAACACTTAGATCTCTTTCTAATTTGATGACTTTCAGTAATGTGTTTTTATTTATTTATTCATTTGTTGACCGGGTTGGTGAACTGGTTGAAGACCTTTTTCAGGCATGGCACGGTCCAGGTACTGGCACATACAGAGGTAGAAAACAACATTCAGTACAAACAGCAACAAACAGGTGTTGTTTAATAATCAATAATTGCTGTTGATAATTTTTAATGCTCAAGTAGTGGATCTCTAAACATTAGTTACAACTGACTGGTTGTATTTGTGTGTTACAACTGGATTGGTGTAATCGCTCCCTTTCAGTCACACTTGCATTGTTTGGGACCTTGCAATGCATTGGTGAAGCAAGTTAGAAACTCAACATTTATTAAAAAATGTTCATCAGTAATTGTGAAAAACAAGACATGGGTGGGGTGTGTAAGCCAGAATTTTACTCACACCTTCAGTATGGGATGCTTTTATAAACCTCTTGATATTTGCTTTTAGGGTTTATATAGCCTCCCACACCTCAGGAGTGTGTAAAATTCTGCTGAGACACACTCGTCCATGTATTATTCTATATTTTATGCTGAGCATGATGTTTCCCTAGGTGCATTATCACACATTTATCTGTTTTAAATGTCATGCCATTTTTGTTTGCCCAGATGGCTAACCTGCCCAGATCTGATTGTAGTTCTGTTGCCTCATCTGGTAACACTGTCATCTCCTGAGTTGCTGTCCATAAATTTTACATGAAGATTTTTTTACGTCTGCTCTGAGGTCACTTATAAACAGTACATTCTCTAGGCTGGCCCAGTGGTGCTGAGGGTTGAGGTGCTGGACGTCACACCTCACACCATGCTGGCGACCTGTATTCGGGAATGAGCATGGGCCACCGGGGGTTGGCAGGGGAGGGAGAGGATCAAGCATCCGGAGAACAACTCTCCTCTCCTCTCTTGGAGAAGGAGGACTGGCACTCCCGCTGAAGGACTGTCCCCAGGTGAAGGCCTGGAGGAAGTGCAGGACTATGGGCACCATGGAAGGGAGTGTGCTGCAGGATTTCCACTGGTGCCTGCACGCCTCCAAGTGTGAACGTCCTGCGTGTGTGCCTCAGCAATGGGGAAGGGACAAAAATGGAGGGAAAATACCTCCCATCTGCAGGATAATGAGCGACCCCTTGCAGGCTCCACACCAGGTGACCGGGTGAGCTCTAGGTAAGCCCCGGCCAGACTGGGGTGACGGGGCTGGGGGGGTCAGTTAGAATGGGGCAGCTGAGGGGAGAACAAGGCAATGAACACCTATATAAAAAACAGTACATTCTGAACAGAACTATTTTCAGGACTGAACGCTAAGGGACACCATTAGTAACCTGATCAATAGTGGACTGGTACCCCTTATTTAACGTTCTGAGATCTGTAAGGCCAATTTTGTATATAGGTTGTGAGTATTGGATTAATTTCTATTGAGTTTGGTTTCGATATCAAAGAATTATGTGGGTCTTCATCAAACACCTTTGCCAAATCCAGTTATATGATATCCACCAATTCACCAAGACTGAGTGTTTTGTTAACCAATTCATAAAAGTCAGTCAAGATAGGAACACAAGATTTTGTCTTGATGAAGCCATGATGTGCTGGATCCATTATCCCCCGTTATATCAACTGATCTTCTATATAGTTCTTGATGTGGAACTCTAGACTTTTACATACAAATGCTGTTAGACTGATTGCCTGGTAATCTTTGACCTTTGACTTTAATCATTTCTTAAAAACTGGAACTACTGTGACACTTCTCCAGTCTCCCAATACAACCCCAGAATTGACAGATGAATTCAGAATTATCATTAGTGCACCCGCTAGTTCCTCTGCTAAAATTTTAGCCAAATCTGGTGTATGCAGTCTGGGCCTAGAGATATTGATGTATAAAAGTCCCTCAAGTTCCCTATGTATTCCCTCTGTGAGCTTTTGGCACTGTTTTATATTTTCTGTTGAGCCAAAGTCAGGTTAATCTGTTGCAATATTTCCCTGTTTTGGTGTAAACACTGTTTGAAAGTATGTGTTGAACTGCTGTCATTTTCATTGGTAATGTGATTATCCTTGAGTCCTAGTGATCCTATTTTGCATTCTGTACCTCTCTGTGAATAAACACACTTAGAGAATTCATTTGATTTGCCCTTTTTTTATTATTTGCCAAGTTATTTCCAGCTATACCTGTCCCCTTTTAATCATATATTTACATTTCTTATGATTATTTTATATGCAGCTTTGGCTGGCTCTGTTCCTTTACATGTTAAGAAGTTGTAGGCCCTCCTTTTGTTGATTAGTCACATGATCCTCACCGTCAGTCAGAGTGTTTTTGTTTTCTTTTTGTATTATATTTGCATACTGATGAGACATGCAAATCTTTTTTCTTTAATAGATCATTTTTGAAAATGTTCCATTTGGTATTGCTGTGGCCAGGGAGCACAGTCTGCCCATCCCATTTCGTTTTTTACTTTTCATTTGTTGCAAATTAATGTAATTGCACTTATAATACATAGTTCTGCCCATTTTGTTTGAAATATTTATTTTCAGCCTACTCTCTATCAAGTGATGATTGCTTGAACTAAAGAGCTCTTTGATCATATGGTGGGAGACACATTTGGGGATATCTCTGAGCACGAGATCAAACAGTATTATCACCTCTTTTGGGTGCTGTCATAAATTGCTCCTAGCCATACTCCTCTATAACAGCCAAAAATAATTTATTGGTATTATTCTTGATTACTTCCATGCTCCCATGAACTGTTGGTAAACTTAACTCTCCTGTTACAACTGGACTGTTATTTTTGATGCAGTTTAGTAGCTCACTTAGTAGTGATGTGTTGTCAGTGTTACCTGAGACTGGTGGCCTATAACATACTCCTGTAATAAATGGGCTAAATTGGTTTTAACAAGTAGCACAATCCCATCATCTTCTCTTCTTTAAATAAAATCATCTTCAGGAATTAGAAAGAGCTGGTTTAGATCATATTTGTTAGATAGGGCTCCAGTAGTCTCATTAAACTTGAATAGATAAATTCAGCTGTTCCCTACTCAGGGGTACCCAAAGTATCAATCTGTCTCTGTATTCCTGTGTTTCGTAAAGTTGTAAATTAGTTTAATTATTATACTTGCTATTTTACTTGGTAAGAGACAGAAGATGGTGGATTGCCCATTGGGTCTGTCCCCCACATCAGTAGCTCAACTGCAACCCATGATGCAGAATGTATTTATCAAACTTGTTTTTGAATATTGTTAAGGTTTCACTCTGTCTTATTGTTTGTGGTAGGCTATTCCATAATCTGCCTGACCTCTGTGTAAATGTCTTCATTTTACCATTCTTTGTTGTATTTTCTAATTTAATTTGTTGGTTATGTGATCATAAGCCGCATTTTCTGGTCTGATGTTCAGTACCCATCTGCAACCTTAGATCATTCTCGTTCATTATTTTATACATCTGCCATAGGTTCCCTATTGCATGTCTTTTTTCCAAACGGTATAATCCCAAGTGAACAAACCTTCCTTTGTATGACTTATGTTGCAATCCTGAAATTATTTTGGCTGCCCTATGTTGAACCTTCTCAACATTATTTATGTCTCTTTTTAGGTGAGGGCTCCACAGCTGTGAACAGTAGTCCAGGTGCAGTCTGATATATGCTTTGTACAGAGGGATAATGCAATGTTCATTTCTACTTACGAAGGCTCTTTTAATACAGTTTAGTATTCTATTTTATATTTGGACCAGTTTTGTGCAATGTTCACTGAATTTCATGTCTTTATTCAGAAATACTCCAAGGTCTTTTTCTGATTCTACCATCTTTATAGTATTGTTATTTATATGGTAGTTATGCTGATGATTATAATGCCCTAGGTGCATTGTAACACATTTGTCTACATTAAATAACATTTTGTTGTTTACAACCCATTGTTTGATTTCAGGTCATTTACTAGTTTATTCCTATTTTCTGGCATATTTGTGAGGCCTCCCAATTTTATGTCATCCACAAACTTTATTATCCAGCTCTCTAGGCCCCTATGTAGGTCACTTACAAATACTGAAAAGAGAACAGGATCCTGCCCCGATCTCTGCAGTATTCCACTAGTCATGTCACCCTCCTCTGAAAGAACTCCCTTTATTCTGACCAACTGCATCATACCATATACTCAATTTTGTACCCATATTGAGATTCTTGAGTTGAGATTGAAATTCTTTAGTTTATTTATTAATAGACTGTGTGGCCTTTTGAAAATCAAGATAAATGATATCAACTGGTGAGTTATTATTTATATTTTTATTTACTTTTTCATAGAGGCACAATAGATTTGTAGTACACAATCTCCCTTTTTTAATCCATGCTTGTTTTTGTCTATGAAGTTGTTCTATAGGTCATTGTTTTACAATTTAGATTTTATCAGACTATCGATTACTTTACTAAGAATGGCTGCCAAACCTATGGGTCTATAGTTGGATGCTTTAGCCCTATCTGTATCCCCCTTGTTAAAGATGGGCACCACGGTGGCCACAGTTCAATCTCTAGGGACCTCTCCAGTGTTAAAAGATGTGTTACATACTTTTGTTAAGGGTCCAACAATATGATCTTTCAACTCTTAGTAATCTTGAATGCAACATATCTGGATTGTCAACTTGTTCAGCTTGAGTTGAGATAATAATTTCAAAGCATCTTCAGTTCTAAAGGAATCATGTTGGTTCAGGTATGATTTGTTTGAAATAGCTATCTTGCCCACTGCTGAATCTTTGTTAAACGCTGAGCAAAAATGGTTATTAAATATATTTGCCATTTCAACTGGATTTTTGATTTCCTGTTCATTATTATTTACTGGTCCTGTTGTCGTATCTGCTCACCTTTTGTTGTTAACATAGGGATAGAAACTTTTAGCATTATTTTTAGTATGTGATATTCTAATATAAAATCATTTTTTTTTCATTTTAGGTGTATCATTTGATTTTTTTTAACTCTAATTTGTATTTAGCTACATTGTTGTCATTTCCACGGTTTTCTCATTGTCTTATGTGCCATTTGTTTAGAAATTTGTTTTAAAACCTTTTTTGGTACATCACATGGGTATTTTTCCCTTTTATTATAGAGTCACTTGTTTGGTATGTATTTATCTTCCAAATTAATGAGTTTGTTCTTGAATATGGTCCATAGTTCATCCACACGTTTACCTTCAAGCAGCTTTTATCGATCCCATTTCCTTAGATTGCTTATTATTTACTAATTTATTATTTATTTATTGATAGGGAACTTGGGCAGACTGGATGGATCTCTGGTCTTTTTCTGCCATCATTGTCTATGTTTCAGTTTCATTATAGTTAGCTCTATCATCATTTTTGGTTCTTGTTTTTCCTATCTCTCATGTTTTTGTTGAAGTAATAAATTCAATCATATTATGATCACTATTCCCTAAAGTCTATTTTATTTTGATTTTTTTTATTCTCTCTGAAATATGTGTTATGATTAGATCCAATATGTACTTACCTCTTGTTGCTTTAGTCACTAATTGATGTAGCCCTGTATTTAATAGGACAATAATGAACTGTTGTTCTGTATTACATGAGGATTTCATATGTGGTCAATTAATATATGGCAAGTTAAAGCCCCCATGATTATTACATTGCCTTTCTCCAACATTCTGTTTATTTCATGGTTCATAATTTGATGTTCATGGTCTGTTGTATTTGGGGGCCTGTAGTATAATCCTAGGTATTTATTTGTGTTATTTTATATAGTTGTCTATGTCCATAATGGTTTGAAATTGTCATTCATGGCATTATCCTTATATTCAGTACTGTCTATGTCATTTTTTATATGTAAGGCTAAGCCTCCTCCCTTCTTCTCTGTTCTGTCCCTGTGATATAGTCTGTAGCCATCTATATTTTTGTTCCAAAGAAACTGATCATTTCTTGATCATTGGGATAAATCCCAGTACTGACACTGTAATGCACTTCTGAGGTGCCATCTTTCAGATGAGGCATTAAACCAAGGTCCTGTCTGCCTGTTCTGGTGGCTGTTCAGGTGGATGTTAAAGATCCCATGGCACTTCTCGGAAAAAGTCAAGGAATTTCCCCGGTGTCCCAGCCAAATTCCCCACCGTCACTAAAAATACCACCAACAGCTTAATATGGTTCTGTATGTCAGTTGGCATCTGTATATTCCCCCTCTCCCCAGGACAAGGCTGAAAATAGGCAGAAATGCCTAGTCCCCCTTCCCAGTCAACAAAAATGAAACAAATAAATAAATCATTCCACCATTTTTCAGTTATGGCACAGATGTCTATGTTGCCTATTGCCAATAGGAGTTCCAATTCTGATTTCTTAATTGTATTCAAAGGTTCATAGGTATGTATGAGTCAGAAACCACTGGCCATTGTGACTCTGCACAATCAACCCAAGCAGGTAAACTTGCTGTCCTTCATATGCTTGTCTAAGGCTATTTTAAATGTATCAAGTGTGTTTACTTAGTACTACTTCCTTTGGTAGTCTGTTCCAGACATTTACCACCCTCTGAGTTAACCAGTTGACCTGACCATTGGATCTATAATTTTCACCATTAAGTTGCAATGGGTGAAATCTACTGCCCCTTATGCTTTCTTTCCTTTAGAGTCCCACACATTCCCACAGGTTACTGCTATTGAATGCCGGGCATGTCAGTCATACATCCCCCTTATTTTCCTATACTGCAAGGAGTACAGTCCCAATTCTCTCAGACTTTCTCCATATGCCATCCCAGTTGTCTGGATGATCCAATTTTGTGATTCTTCTCTGTGTCCTCTCCAGCAATTGAGTTTCTTTTTTGTTTAACAGTGCCCAGAACTGCGTGCAGTACTCCAGGTGAGGTCTGACAAGACAGGTGTACAGGGGAAGTACCACCTGTCTATCTCTACTATTGATATGTCTAAAAATGCAGCCCAGCATTTTATTGCCTACACTTGCAGGCATTTTATGGGTACATTAGTGAAAGAAGAAAAAAAGGGGGATTGTGAGGCTCAAAGAGAAGAAAAGAGATTATAAGGAGGGGCATATGGACAAGGCAGAAATACTGAACAAATACTTCTGCTCAGTATTCACTAAGGAGGGGGAAGGTCAAGGACCACAGTTTGGTTGCAGAGGAAATGGGGGGGGGAGAGTGGATGCCAGTCCATTCACAGTGGAGACAGTTCTGGAAGAACTCACAAAGCTGAATGTGGATAAGGTCATGGGCCAGACAGCATCTTCCCAAGGATATTAAGGGAGCTATGAGGGGAACTAATAGCACCTCTGGTGGTCCTGTTCATAGAGGCTGTCAATACAGGTGTGGTTCCAGAGGACTGGGGGAGGGCACATGTAGTCCCACTGCACAAAAGTGGCAGTAGGGAGGAGGTGGGGAATTACAGGTCAGTCAGCCTCACCTCAGTGGTGGGAAAGATCATGGAGACACTGCTGAAAGAAAGGACAGTGGCACATCTAGAATCCAGTGGTGCTCAGGATCTGAGGCAACATGAATTCACAGCAGGAAGGTCATGTTAAATGAATCTAATAGATTTTTGTTTATTGGGTGACTAGGGAAGTAAATATGGGAAGGGCAGTAGACATTGCCTACCTAGATTTCAGCAAAGCCTTTGACACCATCCCACACAGAAGGCTGGTTAACAAGATGGGTAGTCTGGGCATGGGAGTCAAGGTGGTGAACTGGGCTAGGAACTGGTTAACAGACAGGAGACAGAGGGTGGTGGTAAGTGGGGTACAATCTGGGGGAGAGGTGACCAGCAGGGTGCCTCAGGGATCAGTACTAGGATCAGTTCTGTTCAATGTCTTCATTAGTGACATTGCAGAGGAGCTGGAAGGAAAGGTCTGCCTATCTGCAGATGACACCAAGATCTGCAACAGGGTGGATACTACAGAAGGGGTGCAGAAAATGAAAAGGGACCTGGAGAAGCTTGAAAGATGGTTGGATATGTGGCAACTGAGGTTCAGTGCAAAGAAGTGCAAAATAATGCACCTGGGTAGAGTGAACCCTGGGGAGAGCTACAAGTTGGGGGGAGCTGACTGTCACCAAAGAGGAAAGGGACCTAGGGGTTATCCTCTCTAATGACCTTAAGGGATCAAAACAGTGCACAAAGGCAGCAGTGAGGGCCAGTTGCATGTTGGGGTGCATAGGCAGGGATATCACTAGCAGGAGGTGGGAGATGGTGATGCCATTCTATGAAACACTGGTAAGGCATCATCTGGAGTACTGCATGCAGTTCTGGAGGCCACACCTGCACAAGGATATAGATAAGGTGGAGACTATCCAGAGAAGGGCAACTAAGATGGTGCAGGCCTTGCACCACAAAACATATGAGGAGAGACTAAGAGACCTCAATATGTACTCACTGAAGGAGAGAAGGGGGGGATATGATTGAAACTTTCAGGTACCTCAAGGGCATAAACAAGGTGCGGGTGGGGAACTGTTTCCAATATAGGAAAGTACTAGAACAAGGGGGGGTCAATATGAAATTGGAAGGGAGTAGATTAAGAGATAATGTGAGGAAGTTTTTCTATGTAGAAAGGGTAGTCAATGCTTGGAACAGTCTGTCACAGGAGGTGGTGGTGGCAAGCACAGTGGAGGGGTTTATGCATGCCTGAGACAGGCAAAAGGGAAGCTTGAGAGGAGAGGGAGTGATGAAAAGCCATTGATCACTTAGAGTCAGTGGTTATATACAATGCATAGGGCCTACGGGCAAACTGGATGGGCCAAGCGGTCCTTATCTGCTGACAATTTCCATGTTTCTATCTTTGCTGCCTTTTTACAATGCTTAATTGGGAAGAGATTGTTGGTAATGGTGACCCCCAGGTCCTGTTCCATGCTTGTCAAAATTAGATCTTTACCATAGAGTGTATATTTGACACACCTGTTTCCTCTACCTGTGTGCATTATCTTGCATTTCTCTAAGTTTAGAATTAATTTGTTCTGTTCTACCCATGCACCTATTTTGTCTATTTCTTATTGAATACCTCTGATGGAGTTTAGATTATTGATGACTGCTCCAATTTTAATGTCATCCGTAAACTTACAGCACCAGCTTTCTGATGCGTTTTGAATATTCGGGCACCTAGCATTTACTAATATTGATTTTATTTATTGATTGATTTATTGATTGATTGATGCTAGGATTAAAACCTTTGAGCTATAAACACATTTACAAAGGTTCTTCTTCATGGTGTAGAGTGACAAACTGAAACAGACAATATATCACCACAGAGGATTATGATAATAGATTACAATCTAATAAGCAGCACATAAACAGAATGTTAACATTATCCTAAACAGTAACCATTTCTTGGTATGATACATTAACAGCATGAGTAGAAGGACATATTAGGGAAAGGGTGTAAGTAACAGGTTGCCACCTAATCTAAGCATTGTCAAGGCTAAGAGGAGGGGGGTTAATTATAGCAGCATGAGGGATGCCTTGTCCAGGGAGGGGGAAGTAGGAGAACACAGAAAGCAAGTATAGAAGGGAAGGAGAAGGAGCAAGGGGGGGAGTAGATGGGGCAGTGGGTGGTCAAGAGCTAGTGGCCATTGCATGAGAGGTTAATGAGTAGAGATGGGAAATATAAGACCACAGTTGCACTTGTTTTGACTAGAAACCAGGCTGGCCTTCAGATTTGCCTTAAACTGGCTTAGCTTGGAGCAGCCCAGCAGATCTGGGCTGAGAGAGTTATGTCATTGTCGGATATAGAGCCCCACAATGGCTTAACTCTCTCAGCCCAAATCTGCTGGCCTGCTCCAAACTAGGCCAATTTAAGGCAGATCTGACGGCCAACCTGATTTCTAGTCAAATCCCCAGTTCTTTAGCTATGATGGCCTCTATCTGAGTCTTACTCTCTCAGTCCTCTATTTGAGTCTCACTCTCTCAGCACTAGCACTGTACTTCCAAGGATTTTAGTCCTTCTATTGTCATATACACTGCACTGTGTTTTATTTCTCCTGTTTCTCCATTCAGTTGCCTTTTTTTAGTGTCCCAATCCCCCTCCAGAATTAGTTTGAATGTTTATCTATTAGTTCTTTGAAGTTATTACCTACTTCCCAGTCAACTCAAATAGAGGCCATCATGGCTAAAGAACTGGGGGTTGTTGCTGAACAATTCCTAGTGTGTGAGACAAATCAACCCCTCCTCTAATGGCAATCTAATTTTCTTAATCTTGTTATTTCTTCCCCTTCCTGCTCTTGAGACAGGCAGGATTTTGGAAAAGATGTCACAGTTCACTTCCTGCAAAACATATCTTATACTTTCAATGTCATTTATATCTCATGTTGCTCCTGTCTACTGATATTATGTGTTCCCACATGTGGGACAATGGTAATTATGAACTGGGCACTACAAATCCTAGCAGCTGATTGGGTAAGCCCTCTTCTTACCTGTGATTAAACTAAATACCATAATCATGGGTTAGAAAAGGTGCCAGTCAACAGCTCCTTTACCTACTCCAAATCCGTCTGCCCATACATTTTGACACCTAGACAGCTGCACTAAAGTCATGGTCAGTAGCAGCAGCTCCTCACTCCCATTCACTGCAAATTCCAGACTGACATGTGTGACTCTGTTGACTGATGAGAGAGAGAAACAAATATCCATTATGCACCACAGCCCCTACCGACCACCACTGTAAACCCCACCTGACACTTATCTCACAGGCTACAACATTGGCACCACTCTGACTGCTCATGTGGTGAACGCCAATCCCTACTACCCACAGAAAAATGAAAATGTAGATTCCCACACAGAATTGTTGCCCGCTGAAAGGGAACAAAATAAAAGCAAACAAAAAAGTTCCTCGCAAATAACAACAGCTGCCGAAAGCCACAGTAACCTTACATCAACCTGCCAACAGCTGCTCATGGGAAAATATCAGCAGCTATACCAGGAATTACCATCTCTAAAAGAACTGCACTACCAAAGCAAAAACAAAACCCTCAAAGCACTATATAAAACTTAATTTACTTACAGGACAACATAATGGAGAACACAGGCCACATCGAGGAATAGTGCTGAGAGAGAGACAAACTTCACTTTTACAGCTGCACCTCCTGTGCGAACTCCATGTACAACAGCACCACCTGCTTCCCAGAGCCCTCCAGGAACTATTTTCTTAAAACATATTCCTCCAACATCCTAAAAAGCTCATTTTCAGAAGCTTTTAAAAGTTTTTTTTTATTTATTGTTTACTGGTAAAACTTTTAAAGAGCTGCTGATACCTCAAAGAAAACTGAAAAATATAATAACTAGGTACAATTCCGCTTTCAATCTTTATATCTTCTATAGATTTAATCTCCCTGATTATTTATTGCTGAAAAAGTTTGCATGAATGCTTGATTTTTATCCTTTATAGTTCATCTGCCTCTACTGCTTACTCCCTACTTCAAGTCATAATCCTGTGTTGTGACATCACAATCTGTTACCATGGGAGTAACTGTGATGTCACAAGCAGTGTATTATGACCTCAGGTAGGGAGAAAGCAGTAGTAATAGATAAACTCTTCAGAAGCAAATATCCTGTTTTCATGCAGCTGACCTCAGTAATAAATAATGGGAAGGAAAAACACAGAAATAATGTGAAATACAAGCTGGGCAGTGTCTAAATATTATGTTTTGTTAAAGTTCTATGGGAGGCATCAGCTACTTTTTAAGTCAGTTCATAATAGCAGCATTGCACTCCAAGGTGTGATATATCATGTGATATTGTCACTTCTTGGGTACATGAGGCATGAGGCCACAACACACCCAAGGCATGACAATATCCAATGATATATCACACTCTGTCATGCATTTTGCTGAAGTGTACTATCTTGTTGTTTAATTATAACTTGTAATGTTTATTTGTATGTCTTTTATCTTTGCTCCTGGAAAGCAACTCATTGTAGTGTTCTCCTTTTTACCTCTAGCAATATATCTATCTGTATACCTGATAATAGAGTCCCCAAGTACATATATTTGAGTTGGTGTAGTTGCAGTTATAACAGGATTGGTAACTTCTTTTTCCCCCATTACAGGTGCTGGGCCTGGAATTTCATTCTCTATCATATTGACATGTGGTTTAAATGTGTTTGTTAAGGAAGCTCAAAATCCATTGTTTGTCTGCCTTTTTTGAATTTTCTATTGCCTCTCACTGTACGTCTCCTCCTTATCATCACTGTCTAGTTCTCTATCCCTTTTCTTGGTTCCTTTTTTCTGCATATTGTTCATTGCTAGGATTAGAGTCATCAGTTTCTACTTCCCTACGGCATTCCAATACATTTAACAAGTCTTTATTTTTTAGAGAAATAGTTACTATTTCTAAATTAATAATCTTTTTTTAAGCTCTCCAATTTCTTGGCATTGTCTACACATACAGTAAATGCCAAGTAGTATGTGTTGGATTCAGTACTAAATTTTTCACATACTATACATTTAATCCCTAATTCCCCACTGGCAAGCTCTACTAATCCTGTATCTGTGACTAAAAGAAATGAAAAAAGAACCTTATATAAAAACAACCCTGTAGAGTTACCTGGTGGCATGGCTGACTAGAGCCACCTGTGTCAACTTCTGATTTGTGTTCACAGACTGCTCACACAGATATATGATTTACTCAGTCTATAATATATAATCTAAAAATAGTACACTAGCACTAAAAAATTCAAAAGTTTAAAACTGTAAAATATCAACCATAAGTACAACTATTTACAATTACTATACAAGTATACAGGCATAAAATAATTAGTGAAAACCCAACCACCAGCAATGTGCTGAACCTGCACCACTGCCAGATCCACACATAGCACCAATACACATGCTATTAATACAGTTGCTTACATACAGTATGACTTGCTGTGACACAGGTGTCAATAGTCACTAATAAAAAGGCTATAACTGATACAAGTGTATTAATATGTGTGTCAGGTAATATGTTTTCCGAAGTAATATGTGAAGAATTAAAAGCAAACTCTGCATCTATTTTGCAGATTTGAGGAAAGAAATAAATGAGATTAAAATGAATCAGTATGTAAACTGTTCACCGTATGTCAAAAAACAGTTGAGGTGCCAATACCTAGCCCAGCAAGTGTTATCATTGCTCTCAAATTGTGCTTGTCTCTCATAAGCAAGGCAGGCAAGGCAAACAATAAAATTCACAAGTTTCAAAATGTACTTTGGTATTATGTTGTGGCCAAAGTCAAGAGGGCAGACAAAAAGATGAACGGTGAGAGCAGGCAGACATAAATATTAGTGCCTGCTTCCTGCTACCAATATTCAGTGCAAAGTACAGAGTACAGAGCCTCTAATCCTCTCCCTCCCACAGCAGAAAGTAACTATTTTGCTCACTTCCAGTACAGAGTTCTTTCTCTCTCTCTCTCTCTCTCTCTTTCACCATAGTCAGAGTGGTCGTGGCCACTCTACCAGCTTCTCCTCTGTCTCGGTTTCTCCTCATTGCTGTCACATTCTCAGCTTGCTCTGGGAGTCTTCCCTCCTAGACCCTACTCCTTGACTGCTCAACTGCTCAATTCCTCAGTTCTTCTCCAATTCACTCCTTCATTCATGGGCTTCAGGCTTTGGTCTTGTCCTGGACTCTGTAGACTCCCACTCTGTACCCACCAGCCCCCCATGGCCACGGACAGCTTGGGCAAAAAACTCCTCATAGTTCCTCACCAACAGTGCTTCCAGTTCACTGAGTCACCTTTTATGCTTCACATGTCTCTTTCGGTGGGTTGCATTACATTTTGCCTGCAACTTTTCCACTTGTGAGCTTCTGCTTAAAATCATGTGGCCTGTGTAAAACAGTCAAACTGCTCTAGCCCTGTGCTGCCACATTTTTTATCCTTCCTCCCCCTGTTCCTCACCAACACTGATTTCTGCAGAAGATAATGTGCATACCAATGTGGACCCAAAAGCTATACTTAATTCATTTAGTACAAATAACTGCAAAACTGTTTATGCAGGCTGATAAGAACTTGCTTTTTAAGAAACTAAAAAAAGGTTAAAGAAGATTGGCATATGTTATGGCAGACTTTAGAAATCCCTTTTAGCTAATTTCGTATTCCAGTTCTACACTTTGGAGTAGAGTTCATACAAAAGATGGAAACTGCATTGCAGTACAAAAACAAGCATTTGTCAATGCCAAATATTTGCTTGCTGGTATTGGCATTGGTAGTGCAGGAGTTAGAGAGATGTACAAGAGGAATGGCAGTGAAGTATTGAAGTAGCACAACCCCCAACCCCACCCTGCAGAAACGGCAGGTGTTGGGTGTGTGCTTGCTGGGTTATAACCACA
Organism: Neoceratodus forsteri; assembly: GCA_016271365.2. Lineage (NCBI taxonomy): Eukaryota > Metazoa > Chordata > Ceratodontiformes > Ceratodontidae > Neoceratodus > Neoceratodus forsteri. Next base: position 1,507,771,527 of record CM057456.1, read on the forward strand.
ACACTCATGTCATTCCACCTCACCCCACCCTGCAGACACTGACAGGTGTTGCAGTGTGCCTTGAGGTCTTCGGCCCTTGTGCTTACCCCATTCCATAAGGAAATAAGCTGAGATGGGTGCAGTATAGAAGAAAAGGGTGAAGGTTAGGGCCAAAGACCCCAAGGCACACCTTGATGCCTGTCAGTGGCTGTAGGGTGGGGGTGGAATGGCATGAGCATTACGGCTGATGACCCGAAGTCACACCCCGACACCTGTCAGTCTGTACAAGGTTGGCATTATGGTTGGAAACCCTAATGCCCAAGGTGTTTGCTGGTATTTTTGCTCCAAATTTTCAACATGGGCATTTTGGGCCCCACCTCATGAACAGTGGCACTGTCGTTTCATTAATTGGTCACAAAAGGTGATTACACGCAGTGACCGCGAAATCACCTTTCGGGACCAAGAAACGAAATGACAGTGCCAGTGTTCATGAGGTGAGGTCCGAAAAACATCATGTTGAAAATTTGGGACCAAAACTCCAAAACTTAGCTGCGATATCAACCTAAGTTGAAAACCACTTTTAACTGCCATTATAGGGCTTACCGTCATTTCTTCAGCTCCCGGTTGGTCTTTGAAGAGTGCAGACGTGTTCCCAGTCCACAGAAGATCACTCCTCCAAATTTCCAGAAGTAAGTATGGTTGGGGAGCTGCGGGGAGGTGGTGCTGTAGAGGAGCGTGCGGGTTGGGGAGGGGCGGTGGGAATGACAAGGGACAGTTTTCTTTTTTCAGGTTTAAGAAAAGATGTTGTGGGACTGTTTTATTTTTTATAGGTGAAATATTGACAAAATGGATTTCAGCACACTGGAGTGGGCTCCCAGTATGCCAGAGTACTGGGGGGAATCAATGCCACCCAGGGATTGGGCACCCTGAGGTCGGTTGAGAACATAGGTGCATGGGGGGTGCATCTGACACCAGGAGTGGGCATCCCAGTGTCGGAAACATCAAAGAAGCATTTTTTGGCACACTGGGGTGGGCTCCCAGTGTGCTACATTAATGGGCAGAGGAGGGATACTTGCTGACATGGGGATTGAGCACCCCAATGTTGGCAGGGGACAGAGAATGGAGGGTGCAGGGTGGGCAGCAGCAGTGGGAGGGAGCTAACATTTAAATTTGTTGTCCTGCTGTGTGCCTGGTTGGTAGGGAGGGGGAAGCTGACACTGCAATGACGAAACTGACCTTGATTGCAGTGGCAGATTTCCTTCAAGTGCGGCACTCACTCTGAAACTGTCGTCATCAGCAGCTTCAGCATTAATTGGTGACCAAGGGACATGCCCATTAAAGTGTCCACTGCATTTGCCACAACACTGTCACACCTCTGCAATGCTGTAGTATCTCAATATGTTTCTTGTGTGCTGCTCGCGCAAGCAAACATAATTAGATTAGTCTAGAGTAATGCCCTGGTATGTTGACAAAAGGAAAGTTACTGATCTCATGGCATGTTCTGTGATTTTATATTCAGTTTATCACTATCAAATGTCATAAAAGTGTTTTGAACTTTTTCTTCAATAAAAAATTTTACAAAAAAAAAAACAGATTACTGTAGCATGATGGTTAACTTTGCCTCTGTCAGTAAAAAAGATTTCATGTAACTTCCCCTGACTTTGAGATGTTGTTTACATAGAGACCGCTATATGGGACTCAGCACAGGGGTCAGATTTTTGAATGCATTGCACGACTCATAGATGCAGATGCTGCCATAGACATAGACACTTGGGTCCTGTCTAGTGCAGTTAATACACATGCTCCAGAGTGCTTGCATCAGTGGGTGAATTTGTGGTACATCTACTGGATGTGCCATCTGGCAGCTTGCATCTAAGTACAGATGCAAGAGGCTCCAAAATGTATGCAAGTGGCCCCAACAATGATGACTTCTACACTATGGAGACACAGTCTACAGTAGAAGGTGTCCCTTTGCCACAGGGATTGAAAATTCTGAGTTTTTAATGAGTCAGGCATGATGGAAACTTTCATGCAAACACTTTTTTCGAAAATCCATCCTTGTGACTGCACTGCCAGTTTACAAGTGTTTGCTCTATTAGGAGCTTTGGAATAGTATGGGCATGGCAGGTACTATTTAAATCCAGATTTTATTTTGTTCCAATAACAAAATGTAGTTCAGAACAAAAACCTTAGTCTTTTATTTAAAGATGACCATTTTATAGCTTGTCATTCCAAATCAAAACTATCCAAGACAAGCAAATGTCAAAGCTCCATCTACTCTGTCACCAGTTTTCAGCACCTCAAGTCAAGTTGACCACGTAAAATATTTGCAATCTATGCCTCTTCAAATGCTAAAACTTGAAGTTCAGTGTTCATATCATATGAAAATAATCTCCCCACGTCCCATCATTGTAACCTTTCATTAAACTTTAGCAGCTTCACTTTGATGGGACCCCCCATCACAACCCCCCCCCCAAACAAACTTCAGGGAAGACTGTTATTGGCCTCAATTAATATTTGTAGTCTTCCTGAAAAACACACGCTACTTCAAGGTTGGATTACCACATGCTCCTGACATTCTAGCCCTCTCAGAAACCTGGCTATCCAAATAAATCCCCAACGATGCAGTCTCCCTAAGTAACTATAACCTTTTTAGGGCAGATAGACCTGATAAGCGTGTGGGTGGCTTTGCAATATTCGTTAAATCTACACTCAGTGCCACAGTCATGGACACCCCCAGAACATGTGGCGCAGACACTTACAGTCAAAATTAGCCTGGGCACCAAAACTATCCACATCATCGCTTCCATATCCCCGAGACCAGAAACTTGCATTTGAATCAATCCTACACACTATCGCTCACCTCCCAAATGCTAATGAATCCATATTAATGGGCGACTTCAACATTGATTGGCTATCCCCATCCTCCTCCACCTACAAAGACGCAGCACAGGCTATGGACCTCACCCAAATTGTTACCTCACCAACAAGGTGTGACACAAGAACCGGGACCTCCACACTATTAGACCTTATTTTTACAAACAGACCATGTAACATCACCCGGGCCTCAGTGCTCCCAGATGCTATCAGTGACCACTCCTCAGTTATCTGCTGGTGGTCAGGTAAACTCCCCCCAGCACCACCAACCACCACATGGCATCGTAAGCTCAAAAAAGGAGGCCTTGACTGCCTCAAAGAATACCTTGTAAATAGCAACTGGCTACCCATATATAACGCACAGACAGTGGATACCGCCCTTACCCACTTTATAACAACGTTTAACAAAGCCTGTGATATATTTGCCCCTTCACAAAGTAGCTGGTGAAAACCAGGACTACCCCCTGGATCACACCTTCCCGTATAAACCTTATGCAACACAGGGACAACCTTTGGCACAAGGCCATAGACACACAGCGCACTAGGGACAGACAACTATATAGGGAGGCGCGTAATAAATGCACCTGGGCAACTCGCAGGGCAAAAGCTGAATACTACCAGCATACCCTCTCCACCTCCTGGGGAGATGGGAAAAAATTCTGGAGCAACATTCAGGAAATCAGCGGCAAAACTGCTCCCCCACCCTACCCAACTCAATGTGAGCAGGGGACATTACTCAAGACCCAGCTAAAATTGCTGAACCCTCAACGACTCCTTCTCTGACCTCTCACATATCCTCCCCAAAATTTCTTCCACCCTCCCAAACCCCCACACCATGTCCAGAGAATATAGACCTCCCACCCTGTTCCAGCTCTGAACCATTCCCAACAACCTGGCCAAGCTATATCTCCAAAGCCTCGCTAACACTCGCTAAGCAATTACTCCCTGGACCTAAAACTTATTAGGCTTACCCTCAATGTCACACTACCCCATCTCACAAAAATTCTTAACCTCTCACTCTGCCTAGGCCAATTCCCCTCTAACTGGAAAAAAGCCTTGATCACTCTTATCTTAAAGAATGGCAACCCCACCTACACCGGTAATTATAGACCAATCTCAATACTCCCTCCTCTCTCCAAAGCGCTTGAAAAAATAGTCTCAGACCAGCTTACAGAGCACCTTACGAGACACAACCTCCTAAGTAAGGAACAACATGGGTTCCGTGCTGGCCACAGCACCATCACGGCCCTCACTGAACTAACCATGTTCATCCATGGGGCCCTGGACCAAGGATCTATTGCCAGGGCCATCTATGTAGACTTAACAAAGGCATTTGACATGGTCAATCACAATCTTCTCATCCAAGTCCTGCCACAACTAAATGTAGCCGCTGAGGTCTCGGCCTGGTTCAAGAATTACCTCTCGGGTCGCTCTCAGCAAGTAAGAATCAACTCCACCATCTCCAACCCCAAACCTGTGTGCTCGGGTGTTCCACAGGGGTCTATTCTGGGCCCACTGCTTTTTACACTCTTCCTTAACTCACTCCCCAAAGCTTGCAGTGGTCATCTCCTACTTTATGCTGATGATGCTGTTCTTTACTGGCAACACCCACAGCCAGACACCCTCCAGCTCTCCTCTTCAGGGTTTCAGGAGCTGGAAAACTGGTTTACTGTACACCGCCTGATCATTAACTATTCCAAAACTAAGTCCATGACCTTGCACATCGCCAAAGCCCACACAGCCAGATGACACTCCAAATCACAAACTTGGATGGTACCCATCTGGAACATGTTACTCATTTTAAATATCTAGGTGTCACCTTAGATACCTCCCTCTCCTATCACAGACATGTACGCCTCCTCTCGTCAGCGATTAACTCCAGAATTGGTACCCTCTACAGGATCAAGAACAGCCTGCCTGCCCATGCCATGCAGATAGCTGTCTCCTCCTCCATCCTCTCACTTCTCGATTACGGGATTGTTATCTACGGCACCGCTGACAACTCCACCCTAAGTAGCATAATCACAGCACTTAATAAAGCCTGCCACCTCATTACTGGCTATGACAGACTCACCCACACCTGCGATCTGTACACACAAACAGGTTGGCTTAATTTCCATCAAAGACTCAAATATCAAACCTGCATCTTAGCAAAAGATCCACCTCCAGCTTACTCAGCGGACTACTCCCCATCGTCAGCCCGGCCCCTCAAGGCGGACTACCAGACTGTCAGCTACCTCATCCTTCGGTTCCCCATGTCCGAAGCGTCCTCTAGGGCAGAGATCCTTCCGCCACCGTGCCCCCAAATGGCTCAACACCTCCCCTACTCTCTCCCAGACCCACAGCATCACACTTTTCAAACAGGCCTCGAACACACCTCCTTGAAAACTCTAAGTGTGAATGCCAATAAGGACTGCTCTCTCCTCCTTCATCCCCATAACTGACTCAGGGACTTCCTAGTCCCTACGTTCCACCCTCTGCATTTTAGCTCTGTCTTGGGCCCACATGTATGCCTCCCATAAGCTTTTAAAATGCCTCTCAAGTGCCATGTCAATTCTGTAACCTGAAAAAATCAAAGTGTAAAAAAAATAAAAAATAAAAAAAATTGTGTTTCTTTTAATGCTTTATATTGTCTTGTGTCTCTCCACCACCTGTAACCACCGTGGAGCCATTGTATAAAAAACTGTCTGTACTGAAACCTGTATATAATTGCTCGTTCCATCTGTCTTCCTTGTACTTTGGTTCTCCCTCCACCCCCTGTAAACGACGTGGAGCCTTTGCAAAAGAGTCTATGACTCAAAGGATTGTAATTCCGATTATACACTAAAATAAAAAAAAAATAAAAAAATACCCAACCATATTTAAGAACCTCTGGCACTGAAGTGCCATTCTCTAAAATTAAAATAAACACATTTCTTGTCCTCTGTATTTTACACATTACTACATTATGTGAATCATTGTACATATTTCTGTAACTCCTTATGAAAATTCTAATGTACCTGACAAAGCCTATGGTGGCCTGAAACTACTATACTTATTGTCTTCATTATGTTTTGTATTGTTTCCCTATGTGGAACCTTTATAAAAAAGCCTTGGCTCAAAGGTGTCTTCTGAAATAACAATAAATAAATAAAAATGTGTAAGTATATGTTGCAACCTTTTAATAACAGCAGAACTATTTACTGGCTAATATAATTTAATAAGCATTTTAGTAAAGCATTCCATTTACTTAAAACTTTTTGTCATATTGTATCTGTGGGCAGCACTGCCTGTAACAGTTTTTTGCAAATATTCTTGTTTGAGAATTAAGCCACTTCTCCTATACTTTTACTATGACTATCTCCATGCCGCCATGGATCACCACTCAAGTGAAATTCTGAGCAAGACAGAAATAAGGGGACATTGTCTGGATTCAGACCCTCAACTTGTGTTTTTTGAGGCTGTAGACCTGTTCACTACACCACCAGCCTGGGACAGCAGTGAAGCTGAGGTGTTTTGCTGTAGAAGCTTCAGATCTGTGTGTGCTGCCCTCATGGCAGCGCTGCCCCCAATGAGACACCTGCCCCCAGGGAGAGTTACTGCCCCCAAGGCAGCGCTGCCCCTGGGGTGCAGTTGAAGGCAAAAAAGTACATCTGCCACCCCTGTACATGTCTATCTGATAGGTTCTGAGCTGTTGTACTCTGTCTGCTAGTATACAGTCTGATTTTGTATAATATAAGACTAACACTGATTTAAAGATGTAATCAAGTATTTAATACACTCAGACAGACCTGTACAATGGCGATTGCTTACATCAGTCCAAGGAAGGGACCGTTGTCCTCAGTGAATGGTTTAAATGCATCATTGGCAGGCAATTAAACTAGCTGGAGGGATGACAGAAGGAAGCAGGGAGAATCAGACTGTCCACCCCACAGGATAGTGCAGTCAACATGGAAGACCATAAACCACAAACCATATGATATCTCCAGAGGTAACTAAACTCATAAAGGGGGGAACAGCAGGAGACAGGAGGAAGGGGGTTAAAAACAGGAAGAACAAATGGAGGAGGCAAAAAGGCAAAAAGGGGGATGTTAAAAGGAGAAATGGCAAAACATGGAAGGCCATGAATACTAATGCCCACAGCTCAGGGAATAAAATCCCAGACCTGGTGGCCTTGATGACAGAGGATGGCCTGGACATTGTAGCTATTACTGAGACATGGTGTACTGGAAACCATGACTGGGATGTAGCAATACCAGGTTATACTCTGTTTAGGAAAGACAGGGAGGGTTAAAATGGAGGGTGGTTTGCTCTTTACGTCAGGGGGGTATTAGAGGGATTGAGATACAGGGAATGCAGCAGAGATGGAGATACTGTAGGTCACCCTTGAGATGGGCAATGGCATAATTATTCACACAGGCATAATACCCAGTCCTCCAGCACAGGGGAGGAGGTGGACAGGGTTCTAGTGGAATCCATCCACATGATGGCAGCTAAAGGGGAGGTGCTGCTGTTAGGTGATTTCATCTGCCAGATGTGGATTAGAGCATCCCAGCTGCTGCATCAGCCAAAAGCAGGAACATCCTGTACTCCGTGTAAGGGGCAGACCTCAGGCAACTAGTGCTAATTTTGGACCTGGAACTCACCAATGGGGACAGAATTGCAGAAGTCAGGGTGTGTGGACACCTGGGGTCCAGTGATCATTGCACAGTGTGGTTCAGTATGAGTATGATGGCAGAGTCAAACACAAAAAGGCTAGGGTCCTGAATTTCAGGAGGGCAGAAGTTACTAAGATGGGGATATGTCTCAAGAATGCCCTGGCAGGGAGAGAGGGATGAATGGGGGAGGGGGGGAGTTGAGGAGCAGTTGGACCATCTGAAAGGAGCCATAGTGGAGGCGACAAACCTTTGCATTAGCAAGTAAACAAGAGCAAGAGAAAGGGAAAAGCACTGTGGTTCTCAAAGGAATTGGCAGGGAAGGTAAAGGCAAAAAAAGATGCTTTCAGGAAATACAAGGAAACACAGAAAAAGTATAACAGGATAGTGTACCTGGATAAACAGAGAGAGACAGGGAAAGTAGTCAGGAGCATAAAGGCACAAATGGAGGAAGAAAATAGCACAAGAGGTAAAAAAAGGGGATAAGACATTTTATAGGTACGTTAGTGAAAGGAGAAAAATAGAGGTGGGATTGTAAGGCTTAAAGGGGAAGAAGGGGAGTGTGTGGAAGGGGATCTGGAACAAGCACCAATACTGAACAAATAGAAGAAGGAGAAGGTGAAGGACCACAGTTAGGCAACATGAGCAGATATGGGAGGGAGGTGGACACTAGTCCATCTACGGAAGACAGAGTCCTAAAAGAACTCACACAACTGAAAGTGGTCAAGGCAATGGGACCAAATGGGATACATCCTAGAATATTAAAAGAATTATGGGAGGTGCTGGCAGCACCACTGGCAGCTCTGTTCAATGAAGCCGTTGATACAGGAGTGGTTCCAGAGGACTGGAGGAGGGCAAATATAGTCCCTCTTCACAAAAGTGGGAGTAGGGAGGAGGCTGGAAACTATAGACCAGTCAGTCTCACCTCAATAGTGGAGAAAATTATAGAATCACTACTTAAAGAAAGGATTGTGGAATACGTTGAATCCAGTGGAGCACAGGATCTGAAACAGCATGGAATCACAGTGGGAAGGCCATGTCAAACAAATCTAATTGATTTCTTTGACTGGGTGACTAGGGAAGTGGATCAGAGGGAGCAGTGGATGTGGCCTACCTGGATTTCAGTAAGGCCTTCAATACCATTCCACACTGAAGACTTGTGAACAAACTGGGCAGCCTGGGTGTGGGTCAAGGAGGTAAACTGGGTTAGGAACTGGTTGAGTGCTAGCAGAGGGTGGTGGCAAATGGAGCTCAATCTGAGGAAAGGAGGGTGATCAGTGGAGTGCAATGGGGATCAGTTCTGGGGCCAGTCCTGTTAATGTCTTCATAAGTGACATTGCAGAGGGGCTGGAAGGGAAGGTGTGCCTCTTTGCAGATGACACTAAGATCTGCAACAGGGTGGATACTCTGGGAGGGGTAGAAAGAATGAGGAGTGACCTAGGTAAACTGGAGGAATGGTCTAGATTGTGGCAACTGAGATTCAATGCGAAAAAGTGTAAAACCATGCATTTAGGACACAAGAACCCAGTGGATGGTTACATGATGGGGGAGATACTGACAGTCAGTAAACAGGAAAGGGATTTGAGGGTAATCATATATGATGATCTAAAGATGGCCAAACAATGTACCAAGGCTGTGGGGAGAGCCAATGGGATGCTGAGTGCATGGAAGAGGTATCACCAGCAGAAGAGAAGAGGTGGTGATGTCACTGTACAGATTATTGGTGTAGCCTCATTCAGAGTACTGTGTCCAGTTCTGTAACACGGTTCATTCACATATGGGGCCTGTGTAGTACAGCATGGTCTGCATGCCCATTAGTCCCGCAGTGGACCAATAGGTGTACAGATGGTACTGTACGCTGTCATTCAGTGGGCAGCCAGGTGGCAGGTGGGCAGGGGGCTGCCACCCACCGAAGACAGGGGGGTGCTGGGTGGTGGGGACCTCAGTGGGTGGGTGGAGAGGGAGTACCACTGGACCACCAGAGTCACATGTGCTATTGCCACCTGTGATCAGGCATTGGGGGGAGTTCCCCTGGACCACTAGGGACTTACATTGCACATATGCCCACAAGCGGACTGGGGGGATTCACAGGTCCACCAGGAACCTTCATATTACTTATGCCCACGATCAGGCAAACAAGGATATCCAATGGACCACCAGGGTTTCAATTGTACAGTCACCTGCGATCAGGCAATGAGGGGACTCCACTGGTCCACCATGGAACTGTTCATTTCACATGCCCGCAATCGGACGAATGGGAGGGGGACCACCAAGGATCTGCAAGGTGGCGGTCCCGATGGCTGCAACCTGGCAGGTGCCAGGCACAAGAGTCATCGGGATGGTGCCACCGCATGCAAATACTACAATGACATGCAAATGGACCCATTTGCACTTTCATACATGCATAATGGCCTCATTTGCATGTCCAGTGCTGAATATCGCAGTTGATGCACCCAGCGCAACTGCACTTGCGCTGGCACTTCCCCCTGCTCCCTTCTGCCACTTGCACTGGCGCAGTGCCACTGCGCAGTGTGCAGTGTGTGTGCCCTCAGTGCCACATCCAATGGTGCTGAGCCATGGCGCAGCACCATTGAATATTGCCTGGTCCCTGCCCTGGGGTAACCCAGTTGCACTGTGCCCAGGCTTGTGCCCCTGCCGGGTGCAGTCTGAATATTCAGGCCATGGAATTCAAAACTGAGTCAAGAAAATCATAAGATGACATAACCGAAGAAAGTTTAAAAATGTGTGCGGACTAAATCCCCTGAATGAGTGAACTATTCTTCCAATCTTCAGTAACACAGCTAACTCAGGCTGTAAAAACTTCATTGACTAATTTGGGAAAATATGTAGATTCTCTATCTGATTAAAAGAAACAGAAATGGCAACAGTTAAAGGTAATGCAAACAGGTTCAGTCAAACTTTTTGCCATGGTCCAGTAGAGAATTGGATAAAATTAACTTTTATATTGGTTTTGTAACTGGTCCATGCATTATCCCTTGTAAGGTTAAAGACCGAGGGCCCAATTTTCAAAAGGTGCAGTTTGATGCAAGGTGCCTGTGCCAAAAGTGTATGATGTAAGTGGCACCTTGTGTCAAACTTTGTGGCAATCCCAATTTTCAAATGCAGACTGCATCAAAATCAGGATGCCTTGCACCCAAGTCACCCAGCACCACCCATGTGGCAAAAGCATCCTTGTGCCAGGTCACAAAGGGGCTTGCGCCATGGCAGGGTTCCAGCACTCCCCTTTATGGAATTTTGCAAGCCCCACCATGGACGCAACAATGAGGGACAATGTTGTGATTTGGGGGGACCTGCCAGGAGGGGGCCAGGGACAGACAGACAGAGCAGGGTAGTTGATCTAGGGGGCACAAGGAAGATGGAGGAAGTGCAAGGGGGTGATTTGGTACCTGGCTGGGGTGCATTGTGCAGAGCCAGGCACCTAATTGACTGGCAGTCTGTGGAGAGTTGGCAAGGAGGGAAAATGACCTTGCCCCAGGTGGGCACTGCCATGGCAACTACCCAAGAGGTGCCATGATCCACAAGCATGTATGCCAAAAGCACTGACTGCAGGGTGACAGCAGCCAATGGTGGAGGGGAATGTTCTCTGAGCACTGCTACAGTCCCCTGGCACTCAGCCCCTCCTCGCATTGTGGCAGGCTGCCTCCCCTGTACATGCTTGTACAGCATGGCACCTCTGGGGCAGATGGAGTGTGTTTTTACCTAAAGCATGGAATGTCCTGATTATACTCATGGTTACCCAACCAGATAGTTCCTCCTTTTTCTGGATTTGTAGTTCCTTCTGGGGCTGCAGCCTTCTGGATCGTTAACCTCCTGTGGTACCTCTGGATAAGAAGGACTCCCTCTTTAGGGTTGTTTCACCTCTCTCAGGTGCTGGCTTCTTGGATTCCCTCTGGAGGTTCGGCTGACTTCTTCGCTTTCTCTCTCCTTCCTTGACTGCTGATGCCATGGACCTATCCACACATCCTGGTTTCTGGACCTTCAGAGCTGCAGAGGCCTGACACCTTTCTCAGCATGAAATCTGATTGCACATCAGAATTTTTCATTTTACAGCAGACAATTGGTTTCTTAGCATGAATTTGATTGTGTAACAGAATTTTTTTTGTTTTGCAGCAGAAAATTGGTTTCTCAGCATGAGATTTGATTGTACACCATGGGCTGGATATTCAAAAGGGTTGCGCCATGCGCAAGTCTGAAATTTTGCCATTCTGCCATATTCAGCAGGAGGCAGTTGCGCCCCCCAAGTCAAGCTGAGCAACAGCGCAATGCTAATGAAGGCATGCTCAACCGGAGGGGGGAGGAACCATGCATAAACTGCACAGCCCGATATTCAGCTGCGGACTGGCCCGATCGTGGGCATAAGTGAAACCCCCCCTTCCCCCGACTGGCCCGATCGCGGGCATAAGTGAAACCCCTCCCTGACTGGCCTGATCGCAGGCATAAGTGAAAAAAAAAAACACCCCCCACTAGCCCAATCGCGGGCAGAACAGAGTTCAACCCCCCCAAGAACATATCCCTGGTGGTCCAGTGGACTGCGAAGCCCGATCGTGAGCATTAGAGTCCACCACCCCTCCCAAGGTCCACGTACCCTGGTGATCTAGTGGCCCCACACCCCACTCACCCATGGAGCCCCAGCATCCCGCTCCTCCCCATCAGCCGGCAGGCGGCAGCATCCCACCCGCCTGCTGCTCTGCTGCCCGCCGACTGACTGCTCAGTAGGGCTGCACGCCCATTGGTTCAGAGTAAGAGCCAATGGGTGTGCAGCCCATACCGTACAAGGCAGTCCAGACATGTGAATGAATTCATTCATTCACATATCTGACTGCCTTGTAGTGAGACACAGCCACATGGCTCTTCTGAACCAATGGGTGTGCAGCCTGGCAATCAGTGGGCAGCGGCGGGTGGCAGGCCGGGTGGATGCTGCCTCCCACCGGCTGACGAGGGGGAGCAGGTGGTGGGACTCCGTGGGTGGGTGGGTGGGGTGGGGCCACTAGATCACCAGGGTACGTGGACCTTGGAGGGGGTGGTGGACTCTAATGCCCGTAATCAGGCTTCACGGTCCACTGGACCACCAGGGATATGTTCTGGAGGGTTGAACTCTGTTCTGCCCGCGATCGGGCTAGTGGGAGGTGGGTTTTTCACTTATGCCCGCAATCGGGCCAGTCGGGTGGGGAGGTTTCATCTTATGCCCGCGATCGGGCCAGTCAGAGGGAGGGGGGTTTCACTTATGCCCGTGATCGGGCCAGTCGGGGGGAAGGGGGATTACAACAGTTATGCCCGCGATCAGGCAGCAGGGGGCATCGGTCCCCAACAGCTGCTGCCTGGCAGGGCGCCAGGCGCAAGTCCTCAGGGATCGGCGCACCTGCATGCTAATGGCATGCAAATGGGGCCATAAATAGATGCAAATGGCCCCCCCTGCACCTTGCATGAATTATGGCCCCATTTGCATGTCACCTTTTGAATACTGGAAATTTGCGCATGGCGCAATGGAACTTGCACCACCGCATCTTGAATGCTCCACTCTGACCACTTGCGGTGGTGCAAGTTCCACTGCACCATGCACAGTGGCTGTGGCCGGGGGGGTGATATTCAAAGGAGTTGCTCAATAGCACAATTCAGTTGAATATCGCCACGGCCACACCCCAGCACAACTATTTTGTGCAGCGCAAGGGCTTGCACCACAGAATGGTGCAGTTTGAATATCCAGCCCCATGATTTTTCATTTCATGACAAAAATTGATTTCTGAACTTGAAATTTTATTACGCATCAGAATTTTTCATTTCACAGAAGAAAACTGGTTTCTTAACATCAAATTTGATTGTGCACCATGATTTTTCATTTTGTAACAAAAGTGTGTTTCTTGACTTGAAATTTCATTATGCATCAGAATTTTTCATTTTGCAGTAGAAAATTGGTTTCTCAGGCATAAAATTTGATTGCACAGTGAGATTTTTTATTTCACGACAAACATTGCTTTCTTGACTTGAAATCTGATTGCACATCAGAATTTTTGGTTTTGTGACATAAACTGGTTTCTCACCATGAAATTTGATTGCACATCTTAATTTTCTGTTTTGTGGAAAAAAAATGGTCATTCTATATGAAATTTCACGCAGTTCATAATTTATCATTGTACATGACAAATTGATTGCTGGACATGAAATATGATTGCAGTGTATAATTTCTATTTTTGTGTGGTGAGAAATGTGAATCTAAATTTGACTTGCAAAACTATTTTTTAATTGCAATTCAAAAAATCTGTTGGAAACACATTTTGGTTCTAGATCACAACTTGTACTTGGGAAAATGGAAATTGGCTGCTCAATATGAAATTTGATTGCAGATCATAATTTCCCACTGCATGACTATAATTGGTGTTGCAACATAACATTTTCAGTGCAGATCATAATTTATTTCTTCCGGAGTTTGAACTGGAACTTCCACATAAAATTTCACTGCAAATAAAATGTTGCATTGCATGACATAATTTGGTTGGGCAACATGAAATTTGATTGGCCACCATAAACTTTCATTTTGCAGCAAAAAGTTAGTTTTTCAGCATGAAATTTGATTGCACACCATGATTTTTCATTTTGTGGCAAAAATAGGTTGATCAGCTTGATATTTGCTTCATCACAATATTTGGTTCTGTGTCTTAAATTGGTTTCTTGCCATTAAGCTTAATTGAGCATAGAGTGAAGATACGTGTTTTCTTGGCATATGGCCCTGCACATCTGCACCTGTTGGTGGGAGTGGCCCTGTGCATTGGCTGACAGATGGAATCTTCCCCCTGTTCATCTGCATCTGCAGCTACATGGAAGCACAGGGAACACAGAGCCCTGTGCTTCAGCAGGGCACCTGACAGCCCCATGAATTCTTGGTATCCTTCACTGCACAGAACTTCAGGACACGCAAGGATCCTGCACTTCTATAGGTGGACAGAGTCTTACCATTATTCCCTTGGGCCCTGCACATCTGCATGTCTTTATGCAGATCCCTTCAGGACCTGTGTGAATCAAGATATGATGCCACTATCTCAAAAAGAAAGGAAATTCTTTGCAAAAAAACTTTGTTAATGTACCAGTTAGGGTTCAAGTTAATGCCACAAAAGTAAGTAAATGTGACATTAGGGTTTCCTTTTTTAATGAAAGATTTTGTATTAGTTTTCAGTAAAACCAAGTGCATTACATATCATGTTAAGTCTAGCATTGAAATATAATCAGTAAGTACAAACTGCATATTTTTAAAAACCTTTATTCATATATGGCAGAGTGCGTGGTTCTCCTTTCTTAATTTTATTCCAGAGGGCATTAGGGTTTCCAACCCTAACTCCCCACCTCCCACCTCCAAACAGCAAAAGGAAAAAAAAATTAGGGTTTTGGATCTCTGGAGTCTTGGTAAATCAGTGGAGGGGTCTTCCTTAGGTTGTCAACCCTAATGCCACCCTGTTCCTTGAGCAAACAAGGTCAGATATGCTCCCCTTTCTTCATACAGGGTCCTGCATTAAAAAAGATACAGCACATTGAATTAGTAAGGCATAATTCTCTACCTTTGAAGAGAGTATAAGTATGAGGCACTGGCTTGGAGCTGTAGCCTGTGCTTTAGACAGGAGGGAGGGGTAAACGTTAAAGCTGGCAACCCCAAGGAAGACCCTACTACTTGTTCATCAAGACTCCAGAGACCCAAAACCCTATTTTTTTTTCATTTTGCTGCTTGGGGGAGTGGGGGTGGGGAGTTAGGGTTGGTAACTGTAATGCCACATTTCCCTACTTTTGTGGTATTAACTTGAACCCTAACTGGTGCATTAACAAAGTTTGTTGCAAAAACATTACATAGGCACAGTTATGCCTGAATATTAGGGTTGAGTTAGCATTTTAATGTTAAACCCCAACTTGTGCACCTTAATAAGTCTTCCCTTGTTCAAATGATTTACTTGACATTTGGCAGACAGTGCATGGGTGCCAGGATCTTTGGACCCTGAAACTTTTGTGGCAGTCAGTTCAGTGAGGGAAAGATACAAAGGTGCAAAAACATTAAGTTGGCCAAAAAATTAAGAACTATTTTGCTCAGTTTAAATTAAGCATTCTAAAGATAACTTGTGTGACTGACTGGGCAGAGCTACAGTATAGGCATTACCATAAGGTGATGTGTGATGCTGTAAACAGCATCTATTTCTATTTCTACCATGTTTATTCAGCAGGGGCAAGGCTAGGCATCAGTGCATAGCCCCACACCCCACTGAATGAAGAAGCATGACATTTTCTTAGTGGCAGGCATTGTTGCATCCTGTGAAAAACTGCACTTTTTTTCTTTCTTTACAACTGGACAATCCCTGGTGCCAGCTAAAGAATGTCCCTCCTATAGGACACTGGGGTGCCCATTCCTGGTCCCAGTTAAGACCCACCCCCACTTTTGCATTATGCTCACCTAATCCCCAGTGCTGCCTAAATAAAACTATCTTTATCTGACACCAGGTTGCCCAACCCAGGTGCTGGTTAAGAACCCCACTGTTTTGTCCCAACCAGATACAGAATCCAACATGGGGATGCTCAATCCTCAGTGAAGACTCAGACCCCCCTACTCCAGCATAATGTTGTGACACTGGGGTGCCTACCCCCGGTGTTACCAAACCTCAAGCTATCACTGAGCTGCCCACTATCCAGTGCTGAAACCTGTAACAGGAACAAATAGTCCCTCAATGCCTTTTTCTTCTTGTTTTTTTGACCTGTAATAAAGAAAATGGTTCATCGATGTTGTACCACAATTCCCCTCTACTGCCACTGACCCCTCCCCCACCAGTCTCACCCTGATCCCCCACTCAGCACCACCACCCCATACCTCTCACTCACCTAAACCAGGTCCAGTGCCATAGATACATTCTCCAGATGCCCTCATCATGCACTTGCAACTGTGAACTGAGGAAACTAGGCAAATGTGTTACTACATTTTCAATTCATATTGAACTTTTTCTCATAATTTGGTCATTTTTTTATATTTTTACCCAAATTTTCAAAATAACCTTTTTGGGACCCCACCTCATGAACAAAGTAGGCAAAATGTTTCAAATCTGTCCAGAAAGGTCATTTTGCTTTCACTCCAAAAAATTATCTTTTGGGCAGGATTTGAAAACTATCACTTAGCAAAATCATGAGGTGGGGTTCTAAGAATACTATGTTAAAAATCTGAGGGCAAAATATAAAAAAGCAACAAAGTTATGAAGGTATATTGGAATTTTTCAACACTCACTCATAACTTTGGTAATTTTCAATATTTTGACCCCAAATTTTCAACATAGCCATATTTTCACACCACCTCTTGAATATAACAGGTGTCATTTTTCAAATTCTGGCTAAAGTGTGTTTTTGTACTTATGGCAGAAAATGACATTTAGGTTGTATTTTATAATTGACACCTGTCATGTTCAGAAGGAAGAGGTCATAAAAAGACTATGTTGAAAATCTGGAATCAAAATGTCACAAAAAAGTTGATGAAGTAATGTTGTATGGAGGGATGGCCACTGGCTCAGTGGGGACCACATTGCCTCACCATGCCACTGACCTGAGTTCAGATGTTAGCTCAATGAACCAACTGAATAGGCTAAGCCTGGGGAAAAGGTGTTGCAGCATGTGACACCTGCCCCAACCAGGGAAGGAACAAAGCAGTGTTCCATCACATAGATGACACCATGTGGTGGACCAGGGAACCTTCCCTCAGAAGAGGTTGATGTGTTTGTTGAGGTCTGATGGGCCTATGCACTGCATCAAGACAAGTGGGGTGGCAAGAAAAAAGGAGAAAAGACTACATGGAAGGATGAAGTTTGGGTCACTGCAGGCCCTGCACCACAAATAGACCCCTACTGCTGTCACTGGTCAACCCCATCACCCTCAATTTCAGGAATGTATTTTGTAGCTTTGGTACCCCCCAGAAGATTTCCCCCATTATGGAGACATGAAGAGGAGGGACATCTTCCACCCCTCTTGACTGTCAGCTAGTGTTGTAGTCCCTCACCCTGTTGGTGTTGCAGGGCATGCAAAGGGTGGTAGCTTCATCCTACCCTGGTGACAGTCATTGACCAGAGCAATTTGCCCCTTCCCTGTGGAGAGTGGGCACAGGAATACTGAATCCTGTCCACATACCCCCACACCAGCCTCTATGAGCAATCCAAGTCAGTTCTTGAATCCAGGTTGCTTCTGTATCTACCCTCCCAATCAATCCACTTAAAAGGACAGTAGGACACGATCAACCATTTTTGCATCATATTATTTCTAGTTGAAATTCCACATTTTTATGATTGCTTACCTTTTCTAAACTTCATTGATGTTACTGGTTGTTTTATTTCTTCCTATCTAAGTATAACTAAAATGCATGTTAACGATGTGATAATACCCAAACTTCTTTTGTTTCAAATCTTTGATCTACTTTTCTTATATACTTCCTGAACATTAGGAACACCCTCAAATAGTGCAGCCACTCATGATGCAATAGTCTCCTGTCCTCCCACTGTATCATAAAAAGTTAGAGTCTGTTGGGGTTATTCCTAAGTCCAGGAAAGATGCCATGGATATTGATCAAGGAATGTAAACAAATATATGTTTGTGTAGTAACACCAGTATGGTGGGCAGTCTGTTTTTCACTTCTACCAGCTACATCAGCAATCTCTACAGAATGTGACCAATCATTAAATGTGTTTTTTTTTTAAAGTAAAGACACTTTGAAGCCTAATAGGTTTGGCAGTGTACCTTTAACCCCGCCCCCAAAAACAAGCTACAATCTCTTTCCACCCAACACAGCTGAATGGTATTTTTATCACTCATACTAACTCATTTTCTACATTATGTCTACTGGTCCAGTGGTGCAGTGCATAGGCCCATCAGATCTCAACAAGGACACCAGCCTCGCACTGAAGTACACTGATCATGTGAATCAGATTACTTAAGTATTGCTTTATGTTTAGAGTATCTTGTTTGTCCCAGTTAGTTACTAAAAAGCAGCATTTCCTTTGTGACTCCTTTGCTATTCATTTTTTACATGTATAAATGGATGTTCTTTCAAGCCACCCATCCCCCGTCCCACAATCCCCAGGACCCAGGTAAAAAATGTTTATTATTAGTATTGCATCCAAGCTATGATGGTATGGTGTAACAATGTAACTACAAGTATTAAGACAATGTTGTCTTTCACTTGTTAGTTGGTTGATGAAGCAGGGCAAGAAATATTACTAGGCAAGACAAGGCAAGGCAAATTTTATTTCAAGAAACACCCATCCCGGAGGCTCTGAGTGCTGAACAAACTAAAATTCCATCATACAAATCTTGATAGATATATAAACAGCATACTATAAACATAGAATACAATATTCCAACAGTCAAAACAAAATATTATAGACACTACCCTCAGCAACAGCAACTAGACTCAAAAGAGTCAAGGGTTAATTTAAATCTAAATTTCTGAGACCAGGTAAGGACTATAATACTACTATTCTGTTGCAAATATTTCTTTTTTCATGAATGAGATTACGATTTCACCATCACAAAAAGAAGTGAAATTCAATCCTAAAAACTAAGTTAACTTATTGCCTCCACAGAAGCTCTCTGAAGTTGCACCGCTTGTCTCCTGTATACTGTTAACAGTAAATCTTGGGCCTTTCTAAGCAAAATCAAGCTATAGTCAGCATGCCACAAACAAATCCTAATAACTCAAGAACCGTAAGTGCTAGACACAAAGTATAAGTGGCAAAGTTATTCAGCACAAAATTACCTTTCGAATGGTGGTATACAAATAATAATATGTAATTTTGTTTTTTTCTATGCTGGTTGAAACAGCAAAAAAATAATTTTTTCACTAAAACAGGCAACATAAGCCATACACACCATACCATAAACAAATTTGAATAACTCCTAAAGTATACATGGTATACACAAAATATCAGTGGCAAAGTTGTTCAGCATAAGATTACCTTTCCAACGGTGCTATGCAGTCAAATATATATTATATTCTGTTATACTATATATTAAAATATATAAGTGACTTCTCCAGATGTTGCAAGGGCACCGTGGGAGTCAGTAGCTGACTTCTGCAGGCATCCTCAGGACACACCAGTGTATTTTACTGATGACTACAGGCATCAGCTAGGAGGCAATGAGTTAATGCAGGCATTAGGATTGAAGAACATAAAGTGCAAACAAGGGAAAAAGAAGAAAAAACATTAGGGTTTTGGGTCTCCAGAGTCCTGGCGAATTAGTGCTGGGGTGTTCCTTGGGGCTGTCGACCCTAATGCCTACCCCTTCCCTGAGCAACAAGGTCAGACATGAACTGTTTTCTTCATGCAGGACCTGCATGAAAAAAAGCTATGACTGAGTCTGCTGGCAACATACTTAATTACCTCCAAAGAGTACATCACTATGAGGTACTGGCTTGGAACTATAACTTGTGCTTTGAACAGGAAGCTAAGGGCTGGGGAAATGGGGTGGGCCTTAGAGTTGGCAAACTCAAGAAACAACCACCACTGATTCACAAAGACTCCCAAGACCCCAAACCCTAATGTTTTATCATTTCCTTACTTTTTCACGCTTTGCATTCTCCAACTCTAATGTCTGCATTAACTTAGCATAGGTGGAGGCGGCAAAAACAGTGGTGGAGTTTAAGAATGTATGGGATAAGCACAAGGTAATCATATTGGAAAGGAAGAGGGAAGGAGAAAGAGCTGCAGATCTGGCACCGTCTCAGTAATAGTGCAAGTAGGGAGAAATGGGCAGACTGGATGTTCCAAGCGGGCCTTATCTGCTGTCAATTTTTGCTATATAGATATATATATATAAACTATATAATTTTAAACTGTCTGCACACTCTCTTTCTCTCTCCCCAGCCCTGTTTCAGGAGGGCACCCTGCCCTGGAGCAAGCTGAGCCTTCCCAAAAGCATTCAAGGTAATTCGTTTGCACTTGGCCCTTGAACCACGTTTCACCAAGCTTCTGGAGCCTTTGTCTGAAATTAAATTGTGGCACCTTTTTGAACTTCATCCAACCACCTCAAAACATCCAGGGAATTTGCTCTGTTTTTGCTAATTTTACTGTGACTGCTTTGTTCTGCTTACTAGGCATGGACCTAAAATTCTGAATGAATTTCCCACAGTAAAGTTGAAGTGTAACCAGAGTGAAGAATCAGGTGCCAGTTTAAAAAGCTGATTCCCCTTGCTGCACTCGATACAGCCCTTCTCTCAGGCAGCCACTATTTTGGGTAGCCTTTAAAAGTACAATTTGGGCTGAGAATCTTACCCCTTGCTCAAAAGCACTCCATCCCACAGCTGCTCCCCACCCACCTCCACCACACCCACCCTTGGGTGGCATTTGTTATATAGTGCCGATTTGCCCTGCCTATCTGTTATGCATTGTGCGTGAGGAGGATTTTAACTTTCTCTTCACTTTCTCACTTGCAGCCTATGCTTTTTCACCGCTAGGGGGCTCACAGAAACCTGCTCTAAATACATATGAATTTTCACTTTCTTGGTCTGTTAATTTGGTTCAGTCTGTTGATTTTTCTACCTAAAATCCTCCAATTTTAGTAGTATTTTCCTTCACCAAATAGCTATTACCTATCGCTTACTTAGTCCCCAACATGGCCCACTCTCTATCTAACTACAGAGCTCCAAATCCCTGTGCAATCTTTCAATTAGCCTCTATTCTTGCTCCTCTCATATGGATGCCTTTCTTAAGATGCCCTTCTTCCTGGGATGGCAACTTCTCACACTCTAATGTTATTTCTACAAACATGCTTACACCATCCCACTTGCCCCTTGCCACCTTTCCCCTCTTTGTCTCTAATAAGAACACCTACCACATTGCATATACACTCCATAACTCCCCTCCTCTAAACCACTCCCTGCCCACCCCTTTCTTTCTTCATAAACTGTGGTACCTGCTCCTCCTATCACTAATGTTGGCAGGAGATATTGAACTCAATCCAGGACTGGCAGGTAACATCTCCCATAATGATTCAGCTTGGAAAGACTTTAAGGGGCTGTATATTGTTCACCTAAATATCAGGAGCCTTCCTCATAACTTAACAGAACTAGAGGCTTGGGCTACTCATTATAACCCTGACATCTTGTGTCTGTCCGCAACCTGGCGAAAACCCTCCATCCCTGATCACCTGTGCATGTTACCCAACTACAAAATACTCTGTCAAGATAGGCCCACATCTAAACGTGGTGGTGGTGTTCCAATCCTCTTTAAACCTCACCTATCACTACACTGAAATGGCTCTTTCACCCTCTCTCACTGTGAAACTATTCATGCCACCCTACAACTAAGCTCTAAGAAACTGCACATAGTGTGTACCTATAGCCTACTCACTGGTAGCACTGCTGGTTTCAAGGAACTCCTATCCCAGGTGGGCACAACCATTGGACAAAATGAGATCCTCATAATGGGAGATCTAAATCTAAACTGGACTAGCAAAGCTAGTCAGTCAGTGAAGTAACAGCAACGCAAACAAAAGCTCAAACAACAATGCACATGGTGATGCAAATGTAAACGATAACGCAAACAGTAATAGAAATGCAAGCACAAACGATCATGAAAACAGAAACGCAAATGCAAGCACGTACTGAAACTCAAACCATAATGAGCACGGTCATGGTAATGCAATTGGAAATGCAGACATTTATGGTAACAGCAACGATGACGCCAAAGGAAACAGAAACACAAACAGAAGCGTGTTTGCAAACACATATGGAAATGCACACAGTGGCACAATAGAAAATGCAAACAAAAAGAGTAATGGAAATGCAAATGTTAACAGTAATGCAAACACAAGCACAAATGAAAATGCAAAGGGTATTGCACACGGTGGCATAGATGGTAACGCAAATGGTAACGGAAACACAAGTGGAAATGCTAACTGTAACAGTAACTAAAATGCACAGTCTTTTTTCCTCAAAATCTCCATATAGAAACACAGTGAATGCAAAGAATGTATACATAATAATGGGCCTCGGAGCAGAAAATGAACACTTGGAATACTAAATTACTAATATCTCCGGAACCGTACGACGTAGAAAAAAAAATTAAATGTCATATAATTTATGACTTTCCTGGCTAGTTTTTTTACTTATCCCCCTAAAGTTCGTATTGCAAAGTATTTCTGAGATACAGTCCTCGAAAGGCAAGGCGGACGCCGTAATGTTATCCTATTGGAAAAATTGTTGACTTTGGAGTATTGTAACTTTGCAGCCCTGTAATATTTCATCACTACATCACTAAAAGGCACATCTGTGGGATCTTGGCTGTGTTCCCTTCAAATTTCAGCCCAAAAGACTAAACCGTACTTTTGCAGCAGGGTGGAAAAAATTTCCTATTCTTTTGAACATAGTGTCGCAAAATAGTGTCGCAAATCACGACACTTTCGCAAAAAAAAAAAAATCACAAAAGTGTCACAAGTGCGACACTACTTTGCCACACTACAGTTTACAAAAATTTGAAAAATATATTTCTGGGGTGCTTAACCCCCCCAAAAAAGACATGGCTAGCATCCTCGGGACTCGACTAGGTGAACACAAAAATAATTGTGTCCCTAGCATTTCTGTGACCAGTAATTGAAAAAAAATGGCTGACTCATGACACTACAGGGGTCATTTGTGATGCTAAAAACCGTTCAATATTTTTTCATGAAATCTTCGGAAGGCACATCAGGGAGTCTGGCCGCATGTTCCCTGAAGTCTTTGGACTGGTTGCACAAACCATGCAACCTGTAGGTGCAAGCAAAGAATGCACACAAAAGCATAAATACGACTTTCTATAGCGCTTTATAGCTCCACAACCATATATCTGACCATGACAAAGCTTGGCAGATGAGGAGATCTATGGTACCATTCCATGCATGCCAAATTTCTGGCAAATCTGTCATATGGTGGCAAAGTATTAAGCTGCAAAATTTCACACTTTAACCTCAAATAGGGTAATCAACCCTAACTATAGTAGCACTACCATGCCACTATAATATATATATATATATATATATATATATATATATATATATATATATATATACATATATATATATATATATCACACACACACATACACACACACATATATTCTTTGCAAAAAAAGACTACGTTAATGCAGACATTAGGGTTGTAAAAATGCAAAGTGTACTAAGAAGGGTAATGAAAAAACAGGGATTTGGGTCACCAGAGAATTGGTGAATCAGTGGTGGGGTCTCACTTGGGGTTGTCAAACCTAATGCCCAGCCCGTAGCCTCTAGTCCAAAGCACAAGATACAGCTCCAACATAGTGCCTCATGGTGATACAGTATGGCCAGTATAATTTATCAGAGCTTTCTTCATGCAGGGCATGAAGACATCACATTTGACCTCATCTGATCCAGGGTAGGTGTGGGCATTAGGCTTGACAACCCCAAGTAAGACCCCACCAGTGATTCACCAATATTCCGGAGATGCAAATCCCTAATGTTTTTTCATTTCCCATCTTTGTATGCTTTGCATTTTTACAACACTAATGTCTGCATTAACATAGTTTTTTGCAAAGAATTTCTCTTCTTTTTGTGATGTTTGAACTGTATCCTCATTTAAGAGATCCTTTTGGGACCTGCGCAAAATGAGATAAATACAATATTGGAGACAGTCCTGGAACTGGATCCTCATTTGTGCAGGTCCTTTTGGGACCTGTACAAAATGAGCTAAATACTACAGCAGAGAGAGCCATGATGCAGTGCATGGGCCCAGCAGATCCCAGCACACATCACGATATCTTGTGAGTGAGGTTCCCTGACACACCACAGGTGTGGTGTTTGCACCAAAACACTGCTCTGTTCTTACCCAGGCTGTGACTGGTGCTGCATGCTGCAGCACCTTCGCCATCAGCCTTGTCCCAGTAAACTGGCTCACTGAATTCACACCTGAACTCAGCTCAATGGCGTGGTAAGGCAACGTGTTCCCCCAGAGGTGCAAAGTATATCCTTGCAATCTACAGCATGTAACTAAATAAATTCTTTGTTTTTTTAATATTTGGACCCCAAACTTTTGATATATTCTGCTTATGACCCCACCTTATAAACCCCATAGGAGAAAATTTTCAAATTCATGCTGAAATGCCATTCCATGCCACAGGTGCTAAAACACATTTTGAACAGGATGTGAAAAATGACAGCTGTACTGTTCATGAGGTGGTGTGAATAAATGGGTATGTTGAACATGTGGAGTCAAAATATTATAAGTTACCAAAGTTGTGCACCTGTGTAGAAACTGTGCAATGCACGCTTGTAACTCAGCCATATTTAGGAATTTTTCATGAGATTTTTAACATGGGCTTTTTGGGACCCCACCTCATGAACACTGGCATTGCCATTTCATGAATCAGTCCTGAAAAGTGATTTCATGCATTGACCACAACATTACCTTCCAGATCTAATTAACAAAATGACAGTGACAGTGTTCATGAGGTGGGGTCCCAAAAAGGCCATGTAGAAAATTTGTTGAAAAAATTTGAAAAAAAAAATGGCAAAGATATCACCATATGTTCAAAACACCATTGGAAATACATAATAAGGCATTTACCTGTATTCCTCTGTAGGTGGTTCGGTTTTGAAGAGCGCAGATGTGTCTAAGTCCACAGAAGATCACATTGGCCAACCTCCAGAGGTACGTATAGGGTAAGGGAGGTGTGGGTTGGTGTGTGCTCAGTTTGAGGGTGGGGTGGGGGTAGGGAGATGGCAGTGACAATGAGAGATTGTCTTCTTTTTTTCAGGTTAAAAAAGACATCATGGGATGTTTATGTCTTTGCAGGGAAGCATAAAAAACATAAAACTACTTCAGGAGACTGGGGTGGACTCCTCAGTGTCTCACATTGCTATGGGGGTATAAATGCCAACACGGGGATTGGGCCCCCGATGTCAGCAGTGATAATTCATAAAGGGGCTTCTAAGTGGGGAAGCATTCAAAACCAGGGGTGAGCATCCCGGTATCAGTAAAGAATCATCAAAAATAATAAAAAAATAATTAAATAAATAAATACACTGCCACTGGGAATTGGGCCCCCTGGTGTGCAGATAACAATTTACTTGAGCCTCAGTCAGGCTGGCAGGGCAACAATGAGAGCAGCCCTGTCCCTGTTCCAAGCCATGACAACAGCAGCCTCCACTATATGACAAAGCTGTCTCTAATGGATGACAGCTGTGTTGTTTAAAGACAGCTGTGTCACATAGTACTTGCACTATATGACCCAGCTGTCATTCATTAAAGACAGCTGTGTTGTATATGTCTTGAACTCAGGAGGTAAGTATAGGGTAAGGGAGGGTGTGGGGGTGGATGCTCAGTGGGAGGGTCAGGTTGAGGGTAGGGAGATGGTGGCAATGACGAGGGACTGTTTTCTTTTTTCCAGGTTAAAAAAACAAAGATGTCGTGGGACTTTTTTTCTTTTCAGGAAACTTATTAAACACACTGTTTTGGGACACTGCGGGTGGGCTCCCCAGTGTCCCACACTGCTGGGGGGAGTAAATGCCAACATGCGGATTAGGCCTCCTGATGACAGTTGTAATTAATCAAGGGGCAGCAAAGGGGGGAAGCATCCAACACCGAGGTGAGCTTCCCAGTGTCAGAAAAGAAAGAAAGAAAGAAAGAAAGACACTGCCACGGGGGATTGGGGCACCTGGTGTGCAGAGAACAGTTTAATTAAAGTGCAGTCATAATGGTGCGGCTACAATGACAGTAGCCTTGTCCTTGACCCTTACACATGGCGACAGTAGC
Source organism: Neoceratodus forsteri (assembly GCA_016271365.2). Classification (NCBI taxonomy): domain Eukaryota; kingdom Metazoa; phylum Chordata; order Ceratodontiformes; family Ceratodontidae; genus Neoceratodus; species Neoceratodus forsteri. The sequence goes on from CM057456.1 coordinate 1,507,797,798, forward strand.
AGGAGTTGCATGATACTAAAGCACTGTCATTTATTAAAGACAGCTGTGTCATATAGTGCAAACTGCTGCTTTCACAAAAATTCAGTTATAAATACATAGAACACTGATTTTTTTAACTGCACGTGCTCAGAAACAGAACATTTTTATTCAATATTTTAAAAACTACTTAACAGTGGGACCTAAAAACCACAAAAGTACACACCTTGGACCAACTTCTATCAAATCTGAGAGTTTCAGGTTTCAAAGCCTCCTATTTTTTTAGTTATCATACTAACTCTCACCCCATTCCATGTGTAACAAACCTCACATAATACAGTATAGGAGAATGGGGTGAGAGTTTGGCCCGATGACCCCAAGGCACACCCCTTCACCTGTTGGTCTGTGGTGGGTGGGGGTGGGGTGGAGTGTTAGGGTGTGGGGGGTGTCAGGGTGTCAACCTTATCACCTCATTTCCTTACTTTTGTCACTGCAACCCTAATTGATGCATCAATGAAGTCTTTTGCAATGAATTTCCTTACTTTATGAGAAAGTGTAATGTAACTGGTAACTGGTATGCGTTGGTGATAGTGCAGGCCCTCCAGGCCCCATGTTCCCTTCAAGCTGCCCATTTTTGCATAATGATATGCATATGTGGGATCATGGGCCCTTTGGGCCCTGTGCTCCCACTTACACATAACTACAGAGCCATACAGCAGCCCTATAAGGCTGAAAAGGAACCCTTGTAACACTAATGTGCCAATATCTCAGTAATCATAGCAGTTATGAAAAGAATTCCACTTCGGTTGTAATCATGACTTTGAAACCTCCACGCAAGCTTAGTTCAGCTAAACTGCCCAGAGCAAAAAATCCATATCTCGAATCGTTTCCAAGATACGGGTACCGAAAGGCATTGTAGGTGCTGCAATGTTATCCTATGAGAAATATCTCAATTTCATAATGGCATAGCTATAGAATGGATGAAAACTTTTGCACCTAAACAGCATAATTCACATCTGTGGGGCACCCCTTTTTAACCCTTCAAATTAGAAGCCAAAAGACCAAACCGTTTATTAGCTGTACACTGGAAAATTTTTAAATTCCTTGTTCATGAGGTGTCAAAATCCCTGTTCGCGAGGTGAATCCCTGTTTGTGAGTTGTCAAAATCACCATTTGTGAGAATTCTTTGTTTGTCAGATTTTGGCCATCTGGTCCTGATCTCACGAACAAGGATTTTGTCACCTCACGAAAAGAGACTGGCTTGCGAAAACAGATTTTGACAGCTCATGAAAGGGGATTTTGACAGCTGGAGAAAGAGGATTTACCAAAACAATCCCCTTTCGCAAGCTGTCAGAAACCCTTTTCGCCAGCCGATCTCCTTTTTGTGATGTGACAAAATTCCTGTTCACGAGCCAATCCTTGTTCGCAAGATAGGGCCATCTGGTCCAGAAATCATGATCAAGTATTTTGGCAGCTCACAAAAAGGGATCGGCTCATGAAAGGGGATTTTGACAGTTCGTGAAAGGGGATTTTTGACAACTCACAAAAAGGGATTAAAAAGAAATTCCCCTTTCGCGAGCTCTCAAAATCCCTTTTTGTGAGCCAGTCCCCTTTCATGAGCTGATAAAATCCCTGTTCACAAGCAAATCCTTGTTCACAAGATAGGGTCATCTGGTCCAGAAATTGCAATCAAGGATTTTGACAGCTTGCAAACAAGGATCGTCTCATGAACAAGGATTTTGTCACCTCACGAACAAGGATTGGAAGCGAGTGACAAACAAGGATATTTAAAATTAAAAACAGATGTTTTTTTCACAAAAACAAAGTAAACCAAAGCCATGTGTTTGTAGAGGGCATCACCCTGAACAAAACCCATGCTTCAATTACCACATAACACATCCGTGGGGCAAGTTACAACATTTTGTTTATCTGAAAAAAATAAAAACAAGATGGCGGCTTGTGAATGGGGAATTTTTTCTCACCCCATTCATAAGGTGGTAAAATCCTTGATCACGAGGCAAATCCTCTTTCGCAAAACATACATATATTCCAAAGGCTGAACTGAGCATGCTTAGAACCCAAAAATGTAAAATTAAATAACTTTGGAACAAATTAATATTTTTTCACCAAACCAATGCTGGATTGTTCTGTGGGGAAACCTCTTTCTACCCTGAAAACTTGAGACCAGAATTATAAACAGTGTGGCTGCAGTGTGATGGGCAAAAATCTTCATAAATGGGAAAAAAAGTGAAAAAAGTATTTGTTGGTGCTTCGCTGCATGAAAACTGCAAATCCAATTAAAACACAACTTGCATATCAAGAGAGCTGCCATTTGAGACTACACATACCAAATTTTGTGCAAATCTGTTGATTGGTTGCAAAATTATTAATGTTCAAAATGTGGGGTTTAACATTAAACTGCTTACTCAACCCTAACTATAGGGGCGTGATCGTGCTCCTATTTTATATATATATATATATATATATATATATATATATATATATATATATATATACAGGCATGGTAGTGCCAGTATATTAGGGTTGTGCAAGCACTTCTATGTTAAACCCACATTTTTGCACCTGAATAACTTTTCCCCCTTCAACCCATTTACTTAAAATTTGGAAAGCACAGCCTCTGTGCCAGGATCTCTAGATCCTGTAAATTTCATGTAGATCGGTGCAGGGGTGGCAAAGTTACAGACGTGCAAAAAACCTCAAAAGTCTCATTTTTTTGAAAATGTTAAGGCTTTTTTGACACCTGATAACTTAAACAATAACAGCCTTTAAAGCCTGAAACTGTGTGCTTTTGTTGTTTTTCAGTCCCATAGTTAAGTAGTCTTCAAAATATTTAATAAAAATGTTCCATTTCAGAGCCCGCGCAGTTCAAAAATCAATGTTCTATTTATAACTGGATTTTTACGAAGGCAGCAGTTGGCACTATAAGACACAGCTATCTTTATTAAATGACAGCTGTGTCATATAGTGCAACCCCTGCTGCTGCTGTCACCACTTATAGGTAAGGGATGTGGCTACTGCCATTGTAGCCTCCCCATCCTGACTGTGTCTTCAACTTTATCCAATCCCCAGTGGCAGTTTAATTTTTTTAAGTTATTTATTTATTTTTACAATCTAAGAAAGGGATTCATATCCCTGTGTCGGATGCCCCCCCCCCAGCAACCCCTTATTTTAATCATGTTTGCTGATATTGGGGGCCCAATCCCCATGTTGGCAGTCAAAATTATCCCCCCCAGTAGTGTGGGACACTGGGAAGCCCACCCCCAGTGTCCCAAAATAGATTTATAAATATACCTGCAAAAAAGAAAACCATCCCCCAATGTCTTTTTTTATTATTTAAACCTGAAATAAGAAAAACGATCCTTCGTTGTCATCACCATTCCTCTCCTCCCATCCTGAACCTCACACTGAGTGCCCACTGCCTCCCTTACCCTATACTTACCCTCTGGAAGTTGTAGGCTATCTTCTGTGGACCAGGACATGTATGCACTCTTCAAAGCCATACTGCAATGTGAGGAATTAAAGCTTACTGCCATATAAATTATTTGGAGTTATTAGGAGCTGGTTGCACTATATGACACAGCTGTCATTTACTAAAGGACAGCTGTGTCATATAGTTTGCAGTATACAACACAGCTGTCCTTTATTAAATGACAACTGTGTTGTATAGAGCAACCAGCAGTTGTCATCACTAGCTCCCCATCCTGACTGTGCTGTCATCTGCACACCAGTGCCCCAATCCCTGGTGGCAGTCTTTGCTTCTCTATATTTGGTTTAATTACTTTTTTCTGTATAATCCCATCCAGTTGTTTTATAAATGGTTGCTGAAATCAGGGGCCCCAATCCCCATGTTGCATTTACAAGATCCCCCCAACCCCCACCAGCAGTATGGGACACATGGGGATCCCATCCCCAGTGTCCAAAAAGAGTTGCAAAATTTGATAAATACTGACACCGGGATGCACACCACTGGTGTAGGTCCCCCCAATACCTTATTTAATTAGATTACTGACATGGGGGCCCAATCCCCATACTGGAATTAACTATATGTACTCCCCAGTAGTATGAAGCACTGGGGAGCCCACTCCCAGTGTCCCAAGAAAAATGTACTTTATTTTTACCTGCAAAAAAGGAAACAGTCCCCCGATGTCTTTTTTATTTATTTTTTACCTGCAAAAATAGAAAACCATCCCTCATCATCACTGCCATGCCCCTTCCACTGAGCATCCACCACCCCACACCCCCTTACCCTATACTTACTACAGGAGGTTGTACGATGTGATTTTCTGTGGACCAGGACATGTCTGCACTCTTCAAAGCCAAACCAGAAACTGAGGAATCAAGGTAAGTGCTGTATAATGTATTTCCAATGGCTGTTTGAACTTATGTTGATATCTTGGCCATTTTTCAAATTTGTTCACCATATTTTCAACATGGCCATTTTGGGATCCCACCTCATGAACACGGTCACTGTCATTTCATTAATCAGACCCAAAAGGTGATTTCACAGTAGCTACGTGGAATCACCTTTCATGACTGAGCAACAAAATGACAGTGCCAGTGTTCATGAGGTGGGGTTCCAAAAAGCCCAAGTTGAAAATTTGGTGGAATAATTCTGAAAAATGACTGAGTTATGATAGTGCATTGTGCATTTTCATTGCAGGCACATAACTTTGGTAATTTACAATATCTTGACTCCAGATTTACAACACACCCATTTTGTCATACCACCTCAGGAACAGTACAGCTTTCATTTTTAACATCCTGCCTGAATGTGTTTTTGCACCTGTGGCTTGGAATGGCATGGACACAGTGGCCCAGATATTCAAACTGCACCCAAAAAGTGTGCAACAGCAGGAGCAAGCGCACGTCCATTGCACCCAGGCGCAAGAAGCACGATATTCAAAAACTTGGCAGGCCAAGATGTGCCTACAGCTGATGACTGAATATCGCACCACCTGTGCCATAGCGCAACTAGGGAGGTGAAGCTGAGCATATCTGATGCACCATAGTGCAACAAGGGATGTTCAGCTGAGCAGTCCAGATGTGCCATAGTGCAACCAGGGATGCCCCCCAGCAGCAGGGCAGCAATGCAACAGCACAACCAGGGATGCAGGGGGCCCACCACCCATGCCACAGATGGGCAGAGGAACACACAGCAGAACAGACATCATCCCCCAACACCCCATGCACTGCACAACTGGGGGAGGGCTGGAATAACCACTGGCCCATGGAGACCAGCAACCAACCCTCAGTCATGCCATAGTGCCCCATCACACCCCCTGGCAAGCTGTCACCGGCACACAAGGAGGGATGACCACCCTTTGCCACACCATCCCACCAATGCAGAGCACACGCTGCACCGTGACCCCCAGACACCCTGCCCAGGAGCAACGTCCACCAGTGCAGGATACCCCATGCATGCCACCACCCCCACTGTGACAATGTAACCCTGTGCACCACAGAACCATGCAAGGCAGCCCCACCATGAGCACCCATCAGTGGGTGGCAGCACACAGCGATGCAACGACTGCATACACAGTGCCACCATGCACATCCCCTCCGAGGTACAGCTGAGAGACTGACCATGTGTCGGCACACGAGGTAACCTACATGTGACAGGGCATGCCCCAGACCCCACCACCAGTGGTACAGCACCCTGCACACCCTCCCAAGGACACACCCCGACTCAGCACTGGCCACAACAGCCAGCGCAGACACCCACAGTGGTGCATGGAAGCATGCAACACACAGGATGCAACACAGTGCATGGACAAACACCCACCCATACCCAAGGGCACACCAACACAGGGACACAGTAGTGGGACAACCAAGCCCCCAGCATGTGGCCATGGAAACCATGTACACACAGCCAACACTCCACCATGGCACAGGAGTGCCAGCCACCCTGCGCAGGCACTGTGGAGCTGTATGCCACCAGCATTTGCCTGGAGCACAAGTGACAGACAGTGTTGCACATCCCCTGTGACACACACAAGCGACAGCATGGAGGTGGGACAACAACAGCGGAGGCCACAGTGTCACAGTGTCACCCGAGGTAGACATGCACCACAACAGTGACAGGAGGCAACCCGGCATTGTGCATGGACAGCCACCACTAACATGCCAGTGGACTGTGCATGTCACAGACATGCATGGGTGTCAGCTGCACAGGCCATGGACAGTCTGACAGGTGTGCCATGAACACAGAGCATGCACCGTGGACCACTGCACACAGTCATCCAATGCACAGGGAACAACACACATGCCACAGGCAGTGACTGATAGCCACTCCCACACCATACTCACATCCCCACAGACACACACACATGCACATAACTGCAACTCCCCTGATACCATGCACACCACTGCAGCTGAGCACATATAGTCTGCTGCAAATCAGAGACTACTACAGTAGGCATATCAAAAGAAATGCATTTAAAAATGGCAAACAAAACTATGTACAAGTATTTACAAAGGTTTGTGGGTTGGGACACAAACAAGGTGGGGTGGGTAAGGAGCAGGGGTGAACAAATGGTAGAGGGAAGGAAGGGTGTGAGGGTGTATCCAGGGGGGATGGGGAAATCAGGGGCAGTTCAAAGCTCAGTGGGAGCCCCGCTCCCCACTCCGGCTTCTCCTCCCGCCATGACGTCTGCAGATACCGAGCCTGTCCAACCGTTCGAGTATCTCCAGGGACACCCTGACTACCTGGATAATCTCCCTCAGCGCCACCCTGATCATCTGCAGCTGCTGTCCACCTAGGACAAGGGAGCAGAGTCAATCGGTGTGAATGCACAGCCCCATGCAGCCCACCCACTGTGCATGGCATACGGCCGTGGGACATGCCTCTGTGATGGTGTGTGACCCCCCCACAGTGATTGTGTCCACAAGACCTGCAAACCCAGGTGCACACAGCCATGTGGACTGCTGCTTACACCCACCAGCCAAGTCCTGCACAGCACCACTGTGTCTGTTCAGTGACATGGCTATGTGGTGTGAAGGCAGTGGCACAGCCATGTACCCAGTGCAAGCATGGACCACCATTGATGCACTCCCAGACATTCAGTGTCACTGGACAGTGCTGACTGTAACAAGTTGTGTGCATGGCAGTGGTGTCAATGGATGATGACCATGCCCCGCTGCCCACCCTGTTACACAGCATGCAATAGTAATTATGGATGTAAGGCACTCACCATCATCAGGCTGGTCCCTGCGCCTCTGCGGACCTTCGCCCCTCCCGGACTGATGGTCCTCCTGCTGGTGCCTCCTCTCCCTCACCAGCCTGTGCTCGTCTGGGCCTAAGGTGCAAACATGGAAAGAGGAACATCAGTACGATCCTGTAGCAAAGTCCCCCCCCACCCTCTGTGTGTGCAATCCCACACAGCCAGACCCACCACCCAACACCCTGATAACACCACCACAGGCCAACACTGGTTGGCGCCCCATGTGCCAGAAACATGCAGCCGTGATACCAGTATTGAAGATAAAAGTGTATGAATGTTGCACCTACCTGGCAGTGGCACGCACCCCTCCTGGCATGTGCCCGCAGGCAGGTAAGCAGGTCCAGGTCTCTCCACCGAAGGTCCCCATATCTGTGGTGGCACTGCTCCTCCATCTGCCCCATACCGGTGGCCTCCTCCAGGGTGTCGGCCACCTCCTGCCACACCTGACTCCTGGCCCTGTCCAGGGGTGCCTCACCAAATAGTGGACCAACATGTGGCTCCACAATGGCAACCAAGTTTGCCAGATCCACCTGGCTCCACTGTACAGCTCTCCTCCGCGCCATCTCTACTGCTCAGTTAAGTCAAAATGGCAATCTGCAGCGCAGTTCTGCCATGTGCAGATGCTGCATGGTACAGCGCTGCCATTCCCTATCACGTTGTCACCAAACAGTGCGATAGTGGTGCACCCATGCCTGATGCATGGCACCTACAAGGCAAAGGTCGGGCACAGGGTCAAGGTCTCTGGCGCACGGACAGCCACAGCGCAATTGGAACCCAATGCGTCTAGCATGATTGGGTGCCTGTGTGCCACCTCCTGTAGTGGCCTACCGCACTGTTGCCCCAGTGCGCCTACGATGCCCCAGTGCCACAGCTCCATATAGGTGAACAGCACTGTAGTGCCACTGGCACAATGGTGGCCGTGCCCTGCATTTCCTCCCACGCACAGCACATCAGCAGCACAGCAGGTGCCTGCATCATCAACCCGGGCATGCGCAGTTAGGTGTGTACTGCGCATGTCACAGAACCGCGCCCTTGGCTCAGCACGTTCAATACAATTGCACAAAGTGCAACAGCGCAATATTCAGCCATCATATGCAAATCAGCTAATCAGCCATTCAATGGTGCAGACACTGCATTTGCATCCACTTAAAGATGCGCCGTGCCTCATTTGCATGGGTTGCGCTATAAAAGTGCGACATTGGGCTGCACTGGCCATAGTCGGTTACTGCAGTCTATTGGTGAGTTGCATGCTGTTTGGGAGCGTGGACTGTGGATTTTGGGACATGCATGGGACTGCACAGTCACAGGTAACACCTGTCATTCTCACAGGTGGAATCATGACCGAGCGAGTTGTGGAGGAAGAGGAACAGAGTTGTGGGAGGAGGAGGAGGCCAAATTTCACAAAGGCCGAGATGGATGCCCTGTTCGAGGCCTACCTAGACCAGGAGCTGCTTCTCAGCGGATGCCAGGGAATGCCACAGGCCCGTGCTGCTGCATGGGAGGAGGTGACGCGTGCTGTAAACCTGCATGGCAGCCATCAGCGCTCCGTGCAGGAGTGCAAGAAGAAGATGGGCACAGACAGGAGGAAGATTAGGGAGAAGGTGGCTGCCATCAGGGCAGTACAGTCTGCGACAGGTGGGGGACAGCCAGAAGTGCTATGCCTGACCCCACAGGAGGAGAGGGTTGCTGGCAGCATGCAGCGTTGTGCCATTGAGGGTGTTCCAGGTGGTGGATTCCAGATGGGTGGTAGCCCGTCACTGCATGGTAGGTCATAGTCTGTCTATTGGGGGGAACAGGGTAGGTCACATGCAGTAACGTGACTTTGTTTTCCCTTACAGCTCCTGAGCATCTGCATGGGGCAGCGGTGGTGGGCTTCTCCAATGAGGCCGGTCAGATGGAGATGGAGGAGGGCCCATCCACCTCTACAGGAATACGTGGCTCAGTGAGACAGTGGGCCCACCTGGACGTCCAGACTGATGTTGTTGGAGCAGGTGCGGAGGAGGCCCTGCCCATGTCCCAGCGTGCCAGCATCCACGGATGCCAGCATGCTGGGACTCGGGCTGGTGCTGGGTCTGTCACCTATGATGATGTCGCTAACGTCATGGGCAGTGACACGTGTGTGCCACAGGATGGTCACACAGCAGGTAACATCACAGCCATGGCTGTGGGTGGTGCCGCCGTGGAGGCCTGCGTGTCATCACAGTCCCTGCCTGTGCCTGTCAGCACCAGTGGGGCAGCACTGGTGTGTGTGCAGGACAGTGGGACTGTTGTGGCCTCTGCAGCAGCACCATTGAGCCCTGGGGAGTGGCAGCTGGAGGGGCATCATCAGCAGCCGTCGGCCAATGGGCTTGGGGGTACAGTGTCAGGGGGGGAGGTGTCAGTGCACCGCTTGTGAACATGCCCAGGCCTGGCCCTGGTGTGCAGCACCCACCCTCAAGGGGTGATGAGCATCAGGGCTGCGAACACCCTGAGGGACAACATGCCGATCAGGCAAATGACCTCTTGGATGAGCACACCCGCATACTGCAAGCATCAGTCAATCAGCAGATGCGGCTTGTGATGGTGGTGGATGCACTGAGTGTGGCTCTGCAGCGGGCAGAGAAGCGTCGCAGCAGAGAAACCGCTCTGCTCCTGGCAGGGATGGACTGGATGCAGGAGGATGTGACCGCTGCCATTGACAAGCTGACACATACAATCACAGCTGCCATGGCCACAGGGGGCACACAGTTATTTGCCCATGCGTCGCAGGCACTGCGCAGTGCAATGTCCACCCCCCCATTCCCGGCGTCATGCGACACCATCCTTGTTGACACCGAGTTCAGCTGTAGGCATCCTGAGCACACCTGGTGTAGGCATGTTCGGTGTGCTGTGGACCCCTGCGTGAGCACAGTCACGTTCACACAGTGGAACCCCTGGGGGACCATCGGTGCCACCCCATGAGGCCAGTGGTCAGCCTGTCATTGCTGGCGGATCTCGGCGGGGCTTCCCACACATCCGTGGTGGCTGGGGCACTGTGGCACATGACTGACCTGTCTCCCAGCGCGGCTACTCTCTGATGCTGCCCTGTGTGTATTGTGTCATTCAGCGGGCAATGCATGGGTGGGTACCCGGCCCTGCATTCACACACACAGTCCATCTGCACACCATCCCGGCTGCTGTGTGCAGTTGCATGTGCATGATGATGCCTGCATTGTGTTGTGCACCAATGTGCAATGGTGCCCAGTGTCCGACACACGCACAATGACAGGCAGTGGGCATGGTGGTCTGTGGACATGTGTGTGGCTAGGGGTGGCGTCCTGGGTCGGCGTGCCTCCTACCCTTTGTGCATGTCTGGTGAGTTGTGTGTGTGTGTGTGTGTGTGTCTGTCTGTCTGTCTGTGTGCCATGTTAGACCTCACCCATCCATGGTGGTGTGTGTGGTTCCATGCCCGGCCACTTCCCTTGACGGCATGCACCCCTGGTGTGTATCCATGCGTGTTTGTGGGTTGTGCCTTTGCCACTGGTGGTTGCACATGGCCCCATAGAAACATAGAATTTGATGGCAAATAAGGACCGCTTGGTCCACACAGTCTGCCCATTTCCCTACCTAATGGATAAGCTGCAGATCCTAGTTAACCAGCAGCCTACTTCTTTCTACCCCCACCCCCTAGAATTGCCTTATGACTGTCCCATGCATGCATGAATTCAACCACTGTTTTTGACTCCACAACCTCCTCTGGAAGGCTGTTCCATGCAGCCACAACCCTCTCTGTGAAAAAAATACTTCCTTACATTACCTCTGAGCTTCCCCCCATCTTCAAATTATGCCACCTTGTTCTTGCACACCTCTTTTTTTGAAAGATGCTACCCTCTTGGACTTTGTTGATTCCCTTGAGGTACTTGAATGTTTCTATCATGTCCCCCCCTCCCTCCTTTCCTCAAGGCTATGCATATTAAGCTCCTTTAGTCGCTCCGGTGCAGACCCTGCAACACTTTAGTTGCCCTCCTTTGGACAGCTTCCATCTTGTCTATGTCCTTGCAGAGATTGGGTCTCCAGAACTGCACACAGTACTCCAGATGGGGTCTCTCCAGTTGTCTGTACAGAGGGATAACAACTTCCTGTTTTCTATTGGTGATGCCTCTCCCTATGCATCCCAGTATCCCCCCAGCCCTCCTTACTGCCCTCTCACTTTGCTTGCCCACATTTAAGTCATCTGATATAACTACCCCCAGGTCCCTTTCCATTTTTGTTGTTGTTAGTATCTCACCCCCCATTGTGTACTCTTCCCCTGGGTTTTTGTTTCCCAGGTGCATTACCTTGCACTTCTTTGCATTGAATCTAAGCTGCCATACATTTGACCATTCCTCCAACCTTGCCAAGTCCCTTCTCATCCTTTCCACCCCACCTTGTGCATCAACTCTGTTGCAGATCTTTGTGTCATCTACAAAGAGACATACTTTTCCTTTCAGTCCCTCTGCCATGTCACTTACAAAGACATTGAAGAGGACCGGTCCTAATACTGAACCCTGTGGCACCCCACTAGTAACCCCCCTTTTTTCAAAGTGGACTCCATTTACTATTGCCCTCTGTGTCCTATTCTCCAGCCAATTCTTTACCCAGGCTATCATCTTGGGACCCACTCTGGCTAACTTGTATATTAATCTTTTGTGTGGGACTGAGTCAAATGCCTTGCTAAAGTCTAGGTAGGCCATGTCCACAGCCCCTCCCTGATCTACTACTTTGGTCACCCAGTCAAAGAAATCTATTAGATTCATCTGACATGACCTTCCTGCTATGAATCCATGCTGCCTTGGGTCCTGTGCCCCTCTGGCCTCTAGGTACTCAACAATTCTTTCCTTCAGAAGTGATTCCATCATTTTTCCTATCACTGAGGTTAAATTGACTTACCTGGGTTGGCTGAAGTGCTCCTCCGTGATGGTGTCATGGTGCAGCTGTGCCAGCCGGAGCAGTCAGGGGTCCCTTCACCCGAGGGGGGGCTGCCCATCACCATTGTCACCGGTGTCCTCATCGTCCCCATTGCTGCCCCCTCTTTGACCTGTACAGCTATCCCACATTCGTTGGCCATGTTGTGCAGGATGCAACAGGCCAGGAATAGCCCACAGACCTTTGAGGGGCTGTACCATAGAGCACCGCCGGAGGTGTCCAGGCAACGGAAATGTGCCTTCAGCATACTGAACACCTGCTCAATGACATTATGTGTGGTGGCAAGTGCCTCATTGTAGCGTCGCTGTGATGGGGTCACAGGCCACCAGTATGGTGTGAGCAGCCAGGGACAGAGTGGGTATCCACTGTCACCTGTGTGTAGAGGGTGGAGGTTAGTTTGGTGATCAGCATCACCCTGTCCCAGGCCATGTAGGCCACTACCCATGTCACCTCTAACCATGCCCCTCCCAAGCCCTATGTTTGTCAGTGTGGTTTGCATACTCACCCACTAAGTGACCAGTGGGGATGTTCCCACTCTTGAATCTGTGGTACAGTGCCGACTGGTGCCAGATGAAGGCATTGTGTGCTCCCCTAGGGTGCATGGCACAGACATTGATTATGCACCCCCTGACATCGCACACCACCTGGCAGTTGATGCTAGCATAGCCCTTGTGATTAATGTATGCGGCCCCCTCAGGGCCAGGTGGTGTGTGGATGGCCAAATGGGTGCAGTCTATTGCCCCTAGCATGCCAAGCATACATGCTACCCTGTGGAACTGCTGTATGTTTGCTGTGCGCTCCACTGGTGTGCTGGGGAAATGGATGTACTCCGCAGCATGTGGCAGCAGTGCACTGAGGAACTGGGTGAGGTGGCATGACGCCGCCAACTGGGTTATGCCTGTGGTGTCCCCTGTTGGTCTCTGGAAAGTACCCGTGGTGAGCAAGCACATGCAAGCTGTCACTTTAGTCTCCACTGACAGAGCATGGCTCCGTCATGTAGGTGCCTGCATCACATCACTGCACAGCTCACAGAGCCGCCTCAGAATTACCCAATTCAGGCAGTACTGGCCCACAATCTCAGTATCACTGTACAGTTTGAAGCTGGTGTGGGCTTGGTACTGCCTGTTGGGGGCATACCGCTGACGGGCCCTTCCACGGCCCCGCCCCCTCTGCTGCCCGCCTTCACCCCTCATTACTGCTTCCATCTGGATGGTGTCACTGGCCATGTCCTGGCTTGTGTTCACCCCCCAGCAGCTGTTTCTGTGTTCCCCTGCTGTCCTGGCTGCTACTTCCTGCACCAGGAACACTAACTGTGCTGGCCTCAGTGCTGTGTGGCACTTCCTTCTGCACTGTGGCTGTGGCTCCCCACACCTTCCCTGAGCCTGTGGGTTCCAGGTGCCCTTTCTCTGTCCTGCCCTGTGTGTGTGTGTGTGTTGCCTGTGTGGCTGGCTATGGTTCAGCAACATGTGCCTTCCTGTAGCATTCTTGCACCTCTCCCTTGTTCCTTTTTATTTTGGCTCAATTCGGCTATCGTTACGGCTTCTGCTTGCTCCCCTATTGCACATGGCGCATGTTGTTCAATATCGCACTGCGCCATTTATGCATGGTTCCTCCCCCTTCAGTTGTGCATACATTCATTATCATTGCGCTATTGCTCAGTGTGATTTGGGGGGCGCAACTGCCGCCCACTGAATATCGCAGAATGGCGTATTTTTGGACTTGCGCTGGTGCAACCCTATTGCGCATTGCACAACCCTTTTGAATATCTGGGCCAATGTGTAATAACCTTTTGGGAAAGATTAATGAAATGACAGCAGGAGTGTTTATGAGTTGGGGCTCCAAAAAGCTCATGTTGAAATTTGGTGATAAAAAAACTAAAAATGCCCACATTACAAGTGTGCATTGCACAGTTTCTATGCAGGCACATAACTTTGGTAATTTACAATATTTTGATACCAAATTATCAACATACCCAATTTTTTACACCACCTCATGAAAAGTATAGCAATCATTATTCACATCCAGTCCAAAACATGTTTTTGCACCTGTGGTACAGAATGGCGTTTCAGCACAGATATGAAAAGGTTCACCTATGGGATTTAGGAGGTGGATCATAAGAAGAATATGTTGAAAGTTTGGGTCAAATATTTAAAGCAAAGAATTTATTAAGTAATGCTGATTGCAGGGATGTCCGGTGCACCTCTGGGGAACACACTGCCTTACTGTGCCAGTGAGCTAGATTCAGGTGTGAATTCATTGAGCCAGTTTACTGGGACAAGGCTGATGGGGAAGGTGCTGTAGCATGCAACACAAGTCATGGCTTGGGTAGGGATGGAGCAGTGTTTTGACACAGACGCCACACCCTGTGGTGAGTCAGGGAACCTCACCCACAAGGTATCAAGATGTGTGCTGCGGTCTGATGAGCCCATGCACTGCATCATGACCGCCTCCAATATAATAATTAGCTTTTTGGGACCTGCATAAATGAGGATACAGTTCCGCTATCACAAAAAGATGGGAAATTAGTTGCACAAAACAACATTAATGCAGAGATTAGGGCTGTAAAAACACAAAGGGTATGAAGACGGGAAATGAAAAAACATTCGGGATTTGAGTCTCCGGAGTATTGGCAAATCAGTGGTGGGGTCTTACTTGGGGTTGTCAGCCCTAATGCTCACCCCCCCAGCCCATAGCCTCCTGTCCAAAGCACAAGCTAAAGCTCCAACCTAGTGCCTGGTAATAATACAATATCACCAATATAATCTGTCAGAGCTTTCTTAATGCAGGGCCCATAAACAAAACATTTGACCTTAACTGATACAGAGTAGGGGTGGGCATTAGGGTTGACAACCCCAAGTAAGACCCCACCGCTGATTCACCAATACTCTGGAGACCCAAATTCCTAATGTTTTTTTTAATTTCCTGTCTTTGTACGCTGTGCATTTTTACAACCCTAATCTCGGCATTAACATATTTTTTGCAGCAAATATATATATAGTCCTTGCAAAAAAAACCTTTGTTAATGCATTAGTTAGGGTTGATAGTACAGCAACAAATGTCTGAAAATTTGGTGTTAGGGTTACCAACCCTACCACCTCACCCCCAGCCCCCCACCCTCCACACACTAAGAGGTGTTGGGGTGTGCTTTGAGGTCATCAGCCCTAATTCTCACCCCATTCCATGTGTAAACAAGCTGAGATGGTATAGTGTAGGAAAATGGGGTGAGAGTTAGGCCCAATGCACACCCTGATGATATTAATCCATTCCAAAGTTATTTAATTGTGAAATTTTGAATTCTTGATTCTGAGCATGCTCAGTTAGCACATAAAAATAGCTGAATGAAACAAAAAAAGAATCCTTTTTTCATATGGACCTTACCTTTTTCATGAGGGGAAATCCTTTTTTATTTGGCCTGCTTCTTGTTCTCCACTTTCATGCTGCCTGAGTCTCATATTCTGTTTACTATGTCAACTGGGCTAGCACCCACACTCTTTGCAACTGTGGTCTAAAATTGTTATAGTAAAAAGAGGCTGTGGCACAGATGTGCCTTTTGTTAGTTTGGTTAATAAATGTTAATCTGTTCCAGAGCTAATTGTTTGTTTGTTTTTTTAGTTTATAAATCTTTTTTCATGATCCAAGATAAGAAAAAAATATTATGGCTTGTGAAAAAAAGATTGCTCCTTCTGAGTCAATAACTTTAGCCTGGTGGCTAGTGGCACCCCCTTCAATCTCTGTCCCTTTTTCCCTGTGTTTCCCTGGTGTCTAATGCCCCCCACCCTCCAATCCTAATCTATTCATATTGATTTATTACACTGACACTGGGGGTGCCCAATTCCCCAGCATCATCAACCAGTAAGTGACTCCCCCATAGTACACACTCTCATGATCCTATCCCACACACCCCCAAACATAGCAGTGGCACTGGGGATACCCAATCCCCCAGTGTCACAACTTTCTAATATAAAAGGCACAACTGTTTTTCTTTTCTTTGCTTTTTGTTCCTGTAAAAATAAAACCATTCATCAATATCATTTGCCACCCTTTGTGTCTAGTGGTACATCCCACCATCCAATCCCTGTCCCACACTCCCTCAAACATAACTGTGACACTGGGGGTGCCCAATCCCCAAGTGTCCTGATTTCCACATAAACATGTTTTTTTCCTTTTTTAATAGCCCTGCAGAAAGAAAACTCTCCATTGATGCCTTTGGTGGCCATTTATGTTCCCATCTGACCCTCCTACTGAGCACCCACCACCCCACACCCCCAAACCCTTACTTACCCAGTGGGAGTTGAACATTGTCTTCTTCTGTGAACCCCAAACACCTCTTCACTCTTCAAAGCTGGACCAACTCATGTATGTGACAGGTGTCATTTTTCAAATCCTAGCTGAAACATGTTTCTACACTTGTGATGTGAAATGTCATTTCAGCTGGTATTTGAAAGTTTTCACCTACTGGATTCATGAGGTGGGTTCATAAGAAGGCTATAGTAAAAATTGTGGGGGGGGGCAAAATATTAAAAAATCAACAAAGTTATGAAGGTACAGTGGTAGTCCCAGAAAAGTTGTTCAGTACCCCAGTATTATGTGGTATTAGCGGTAGCGGCAGTGAATGCAGTGCAGTATGTAGTGTGGTATGTGGCATGTTTTGCCCCGTGGTCTGCAGTAACTCAAGGTTTAATTAATTAAATGTGGTTTCAGTACCTGTGTGGAAAGTACACCAAATGATGCTTTTCCATGCATAGTTTTCCTGCAACTTCCCCTTTCACCAGCAGGTGTCTCAGGAATCCACATTTGGTTCAGTCAGAGCCAGGGTGTGTTGTCTTTGTAGTGCATGCAGGATTGTGTGGCTAGTCTGAGTAGTGTTGGAGGCAGTTTTCAATTCAACTGTTTGAAGCATCTTCCTTTATAGAAGCAGAGGTTCTGTGTGATGGAAAAAAAAGCAGTCTTATGTTTTAGTATATTTGTGAACTAACTGGGCTATTTTTATTTTATCATGAGCTCTGTGTCCTGTTATTTCTGACTGTCAGTTGTGGATGCATGAGTAGTTCTATTAGTAAGAGTGATGGCTTAGATTATAGTGGTGATTTTTCTGGGCTTCTCCCAGTAGTCATCTTTGGTTGCCTGACTGACAGCCAGAGGTAACATTGGTCCTTGGTTCTGACCTTCTTGTCCCATTCTGGGCTGCTGGTACACTTGGCAGTGTTAATCAGTCTTGGTGGGAGGAGGAGAAAGAAGCAGGCTCCCATCACTCACTACCCATCTGAACCTCTTCTGGTGTTAGAAAAATGTAGCACCAAATAAGCAGGGGAGTGCACCTTTTCCATTCAAATCTGGTGCTTTCCTCTCAAACATACATAACTAATTTGGTTAAAGATGTACTCAAGACCAAGTAAAAAATAGACTTAGAAACATAGAAAGATAGACTTTGACAGCAGATAAGGACTGCTTGGCACACTTTTTTTTCAAACTCTATTTTTTGCTCCCCTACCTACTCCACTGAACTCTCTCTGATGACCTTCCTTAGCCACAGTCTCTACCTCCCTGCATGATCTGACTACCTCTTTGCTCCTCTCTGGCATCGAGCATCCCACAGGTCTGTCCTCCGGGGAAGGGTCGCCCCCCGCCCAGAGCGCTCTTTCTTATAGTATTGAGCACCAGGCCAGAGAGGGAGGGGGCTAGCAGAGAGGGTCGAATCTGACTCCAGGAGCATGGACCATGTGTGGGAGGCACCATCGCCTAACAGTAGGAGGAGAGGGGTATTTGTTACTTGAACCTCTGTGGAGCCTGGCTGACAAGGCAATGTACTGCCGCGGTTCCACCCCCAGGCATATGCCTGCGTCGCCACATTCAGCTACCTCCAGCCACTGCCAGAGGTTGCTCCATCAGAGAACACTACCTCAGACCCTCTGCGGGAAGAGAGAGCAGTCCTCCGGATGCTCAATCTCTTCCCTCTCCTGCCGACCACAGACAACTTAGGCTTGCTCCTGAACCTAGGTCACTGGCATGGTGTGAGGTGTGGTGTTCAGCATCTCAACCCTCAGCACCACCGGGCCGTCCGCTTGGCACACCTAGTCTGTCCATTTCCCTATCTATTGGATAAGCTGCAGATCCTAGTTAACCAACAGCCTACTTCTTCCACCCTCCACCAGAATTGCCTTTTGTCTGCCCCATGTATTCTTGAACTCCCCCCCTGTTTTTGACCCCATTACCTCCTCAGGAAGGCTGTTCCATGTGTCCACCACCCTCTCTGTGAAAAAATACTTCCTCACATTGCCCCTGAGTTGTACCCCCTCTATCTTCAAATTGTATTCGCTTGTTCTTGCACATCTCTTTTTTCTGAAAGATGCTACCATCTTGGACTTTCCTCAAGGGTATACATATTAAGCTCCTTTAGTCTCTCTTTGCATGGCTTCTGTTGCAGACCCTGTGACATTTTAGCTGCACTCCTCTGGACTGCCTGCATCCTGTCTATGTCATTGTGGAAATGGGGTCTCCAGAACTGCACACAGTACTCCAGATGGCATCTCACCAACTGTCTGTACAGAAGGATAACAACTTCCTGTTTTCTTCTAGTGATGCCTCTCCCTATACATCCCAGTATCCTCCCAGCCATCCTTACTGCATTCTCAAATTGCTTCCTTACCTTTAGGTCATCTGATATGACTACCCCCAGGTCCCTTTTCATTTTTGTTGTTGTTAATACTTCCCCCCTACACTGTGTACTCTTCCACTGGGGTTTTTGTTTCCCAAGTGCATTACTTTACACTTCTTTGCATTGAATCTAAGCTGCCATATTTTTGACCATAGACACATAGAAACATAGAATTTGACAGCAGATAAGGACCGCTTGGCCCACCCAGTCTGCCCATTTCCCTACCTGATGGATAAGCTGCAGATTCTAGTTCATCAACAGCTTACTTCCTCCTGCCCCCCACTAGAATTACCTTATGCCTGTCCCGTGCATTCTTGGATTCTCCCACTGTTCCTGACTCCACAACCTCCTCAGGAAGGCTGTTCCATGCATCCACAACTCTCTCTGTGAAAAAATACTTTCTAACATTACCTCTGAGCCGTCCCCCTCTATCTTCAAATTGTGCCCCCTTGTTCTTGCATATCCCTTCTTCTGAAAGATACTACTCTCTTGTACCTTGTTAATTCCCTTGAGATACTTGAAAGTTTCTATCATGTCCCCCCTTTCCTCAAGGGTATACGTATTAAGCTGCTTTAGTCTCTCCTCATATGTCTTCTGGTGCAGACCTTGCACCATTTTGATGCCCTCCTCTGAACAGCCTCCACTCTGTCTATATCTTTGCGGAGATGGGGTCTCCAGAATTGCACGCAGTACTCCAGATGGGGTCTCACTAACTGTCTGTAGAGAGGGATAATAACTTCCTGTTTTCCACTGTTGATGCCTCTCCCTATCCATCCCAGTATCTCCCCAGCCCTCCTTACTGCCTTCTCACATTGCTTGTCCACCTTTAGGTCATCTGGTATAATTACTCCTAGGTCTCTTTTGATTTTTGTTGTTGTTATTAACTCACCCCCCATTGTGTACTCTTCCCCTGGGTTTTTGTTTCCCAGGTGCATTACCTTGCACTTCTTTGCATTGAATCTGATCTGCCATGTATTTGACCATTCCTCCAACCTTGCCAAGTCCCTTTTCATTCTTTCCACCCCACCTTGTGTATCAGCCCTGTTGCAGATCTTTGTGTCATCTGCAAAGAGGCATACCTTTCCTTTCAGGTGCTTTCCAATGTCACTTATAAAGATATTAAAGAGGACTGGTCCCAGTACTGAACCCTGCGGTACCCCACTAGTTACCCTCCTTTCTTCACTGTGGACTCCATTTACTATTACCTTTTGCATCCTGTTGTCCAGCCAGTTTTTTATCCAGGCTACCACCATGAGACCCACTCCAAGGCTGGCTAACTTGTATAGTAATCTTTTGTGTCAGACTGTGTCAAATGCCTTGCTAAAATCTAAGTAAGCCATATCCACAGCCCTCCCTGGTCTACTATTTTGGTCACCCAAAGAAATCTATTAGGTTCATCTGACATGACCTTCCTTCTGTGAAACCATGCTGCCTTGGGTCCTGTGCCCCACTGGCCTCTAGGTACTCAACAATTCTTTACGTCAAACATGATTCCATCATTTTCCCTACCACTGAGGTCAAACTAACTGGTTTGTAGTTTCCTGCCTCTGCCCTGCTCCCACTTTTATGAAGTGGAATCACATTTGTCCTCCTCCAGTCCTCAGGTACCACTCCATCCTCCCATGATTTGTTAAAGAGAGTAGTCAGTGGTGTTATTAGTTCTACCCTTAGTTCTTTTAGTATTCTTGGGTGAATCCCATCAGGCCCCATTGCTTTGTCCACCCTCAGTTTCAAGAGTTCTTCCAAAACCCTTTCTTCTGTGAATGGACTGGTATCAGCCTCCCTATTCAGAGTTTCTCCCTTGTTTGGTTTAATCACCTCCCCCTCCTCATCTGTTGTGAATACTGAGCAGCAATATTTGTTCAGTATCCCTGCTTTTTCACTGCCACCCTCTGCCCACATTCCCTCCCCTTTATTAAGTCTTTGTATCCCTCCCTTGGTCTTTCTTCACTCCCTAATGTACCTATACAAGGTTTTGTCCACTTCCTTCATTTTGTTTTATTGATTTGCTTCACACAATAGCTTGTTGCCTCTGCGATGGCTGTTTTGATCATTCCCCATTGTTCCTCCACCCCTCTTTCTTGCACATTTGCTAGTGCTTTTCTAAAGTATTATCTCATTTTCCCAAAGTCAGCCTTCCTAAAGTCCAATACTCTTGCTTTTGTATGGCTTTACTCTATGGCTGTGTTTATTGTGAACCACACTGTTTGGTGGTCACTTGTTCCCAGATGGCTACCCACTTCTAAATCTGAGATCCTTTCTACTTCCCCATTTGAGAGTACCAGGTCTAAGATTGCTCCCTCTTGGGTGGGTTCCAACACTAGACAGGGGTGTAGCTACAAGGGTGCAGGGGGTGCAGTCGCACCTGGGCCCATGAGGTTCAAGGGGTCAAAATCATAATTTTGATGTCTATTCAAAACTGGGGGGCCCCTATAATGTGCCCTTGCACCCAGGCCCTCTGGAAATTTGCTACACTACTGACACTAGCTGACTGAGGCATGCCCCCTGTAGGGCATTAAGAATGACCCTGCTCTTGGATGTGCCTGCAGCAAAGGTACTCCAGTTAACATCTGGCATATTCAGGTCCCCTATAAACAATATCTCCCTTTTTTCTGCCATTTTAAGGATGTCTTCTATCATTTCCTTGTCCATTTCCTCCCCCTGAGATGTGTGTCTGTACACATTGATGACATAACAACAGCATGACGATACATCGATGGTACAACAATGCTGATAAAAGATGGAATTTGGCTAGTAACTGCATTTTACCATACACTATAGGTTTTTCCAACATCTCACAGTAATTGTGACAAATAAGCTATTCAGTCCACTATTATTTCATTTACGTAATGAAGGGGGAATAGAAAAATAGCAGTTCAGTGTCTTCTAAGACTATACAGACACACATTGAAGGGCAACTGAAGGGGCAAGGGGTGTGTGTGTGTGTGTGGAAAAATAAAGGAGCAAAGGGCAATAAATCTTTATGGTCATTATTGTTTTATAAAGCAGAGGAGCACAGATCACAGATGCACCCTGGTAAGACAGTACTAAAAATTCAGCATCAATCTTCTAACTGTATTAAAAAAAAATCATGACTGCATACACATTAATAAATAGCATCAATGTGATTTGTAGTTCTGTGATTTATTATTATTTTATTACAATTTATTTATGTTGTTGTCACTGTTGTTTTGAATCGTACATACCCTTGAGGAGTAGGAGTGGAAGTGACTAGAATTCACACTTCTCCCCTTCACTGTAACTGGTGTGAGTCAAGCACAATGGAAATTTAAGTTTACAGGTGTACAAGTAATAGTTACAAAGTGATCATTTCTAATGCAATTACACATCGTTGTCAGGAAACAACAGAAATGATGCAGCGGGCAATGTAGGGGAGGGGAAGGTAGCATCAGAGAACTTTAACAGTGACAAAAGGCAGTGATCAAGCACACTTCTGCAGGCAGAGAAAAGGCTTGGCAGTGAAAGGAAGGCTCAACAACATAGTTCTTTCTCAATAAGGACTTGTTAATGTGTCACACAGCATGCAGGTGTGGGCCTCCCTCATAAAATCTCACCCTCCCCCAACTCACATTAGGGTTTCTTTAGAACATTGACCAAATAGGGACCTTTTAAATCAAGACAATCAGTTCCCGGTCTCCTCTATCAGATATGTACTGAATAAGGAGAATTGTTACTTATCTTGTTAAACTTATTTATACTATAAAGTGTAATGCTAGACACAATTGCTATTTTCACTGTGTAGGAAGCTCCTACATGGAGAAAATATCAATTTTGCCTAGCATTACACTTTATAGTGTAAATGAGTTTAACAAGCTGAGTAACAATGCTCCTGATGCAGTACATATCTGAAAAAAAATGATTAAACAAAACTTTAGTAATTCATTTGATATAATGATGTCGGAAATGTGGACCTCTTGGAGAGGACTTATTACATTAAATTAGTCCTTTCTGGGCTTGTACATTGAACTTGCTAAGAATGGGTATATAGAAAAAATGACACAGCACCTCCTGGGCTCAGTCCTGCACCAACCAGGCATGTTAAGTTTGTGTTTGCCCTTCCTGGGCTCTGTTCCCATATGGAGTGGGCACCTAGAAAAATCAACAACAAAAAATTCAGCCCCTTCCCTCCTGGACACAGTGCCTCTCAAAGGGGATGGAAATGAAAAGAAACACCAGTACTTAAGAGGGAGCTTATTAATTTGAATTAGCTCCTTTTGTGTTTGCAACTTGGATCTGATAAGAGCACTTACAGAAAAAAATAATCCATCTGCTCCTGAGCTCAGCTCTGCTCCAAACGGGCACCTTAAATATGTGTGTATATAACAACATATGTGACACTAACATTTCAGCTGTGAATAATTTAGAAAAAGTGTCAGAAATACCCTGATTGACAGATTGACTGCTAGCTTGAGACACACATGCAGCCAGGCAGTTGTTGGACATTTTGGCTGCCCCCACCGGGGTACAAATTTAAATAAAAAAAAATACAAGGAAGGCAAGACACTCATACAAAATAATTATTCCCAGTTTTACAGCTCACCCTCTTCCTCCAAACGTGGTTTCCACTTGCACATGAAAAAAATGTGCTTTCCAAGACAGTCTCCCTTTAAGAATGTAGAACATACTTTTAAAAGACTCTAATACTGGATTGTGCTTCCTGGTTTGTACTTAAAAGTACAAATGCTGACAGTTAAACCCATTCTAGTTTATCTTTGTAATTCCTCTGTGCAAATATTTTTTATTTTAGTCTTTGGTAACTGGGTAAGGCCCACTAGGTACAAGTGCCTGTTTTCAGGGCTGACCTGGGAGCACTGGGCAGTTAAGTGACTTGTTCAGAGTCACACAGTTATCAAGTGGAGGTTGTGAGAATCAAACTCAGGTCTGGTCTGCTGGATGTATCAAGCTTGTTCACACCTTGTTCCTCTAACCTCTAGGCTATACTGCCAGCATAGGCAGTATAAAGGCATAGTAGTGGTGGTGGTGGTGGGGGTAGGGTTGTGTTAAAATAACAAAATGTGGAATTCTTATCCTAACCAGATACCTGATAATGTGTCCAATATACTATATGTCAGTGGCACACTTGGTGTGAGTGGAAAGACAGTGGTGGGAGGGGTTGTTGATAAAAAAATAACTTTATGTTTTCAATAACAAGTCTTCAGAAGAATCATTGCAGTCTGTCACAGGTTCCTGCAGTTTCCTACACTACCTAACTTCACTTTAGAAGTGCAGTACAGGTAGTCCCTTCAGGAAAATGTGATCTATCCCAGCCAACTTTCCCTTTTCATTTATAGGTCATGTTTAGCCCTAACACATAAACAGCCGATGCATTTGCTTTTCCATGTTAATGCTGAATGCTCAGACTGCTAACATAATATAAAATCTTCAGGTAATAAATACAATTTTAAATTAAGTTGTATACATCAGTGCATTTACTGCAGTAGTAAGTTTATCTAGATAAGAAATTGTCAGTGGTTACTTACTACAGACTTGAATGGGATTCTGAGCAGAGTTGTGCAGTTCTGTCTCTCAGAAACAGAGATGATCAGAAAGAAATGCCAGTACTAATAAAACACACAACTCAAGAATTTGTGCATTATGGGTTACATTCTAACTTTATTATGGAAACAACTTGTTTAATACAGCTTATTTTTTGACATCCCAACACATTGCTGTCCAAGGTAGCAGTATACCTCTCAACCTCTCAGCGTTAAAACTCATAGCACTAGCCTTCAAAAATCATAGCAAAGGGCCAGAATGTGTAGCACTTTCTTATTTTAAATGATAATATGTCTACAGATAGTAGGCTCCATATAGTTAGTGATAAGGACTGTTCTACCAACTTAGTTCAATGGTTTAATAGTTTGTGTGTCCAGAAATAGCTCTAACATTATGAGGAACATCAGTAAACCTCTGCAGAGCAAGGGTAAATTTGAGTGTGAAAATCATAGCACTATGCAAAATTCATAGCAGCTGAGAGGCATGGGTAGCAGCTCTGCATAACACACCATACTCAAGTCTGTGAGAAATAACCAGTGACTCTTTGAATCCAAATCTATTTAGTTAAATTAGACAAACTAATAACAGTTATAATTGATCTGATGCTGCATGTAAATGCATTTCAGAATGCATTTATTATTTTAATTATTTATTATTGTGAGAGTAGTTTGAGAGCTTTCAGTGTTACCATAATAAAATCAATGCATTAATTGTCTAGGGGTCAGGGCAATTAGCAGTGGCAAACACATCTACTTAAATACTGAAAATTCCCATATCGGCAGCAAATATAAAACCTTGGGCCTGTATATACTCAGAATAAATGCTACCTTCTGTGCTGTGTGGTATGAATAGATATCTGTGGGGAAACTGGGAGTGGGCATGATATTAGATTAAAGGGAGACTGTCTGAAAAATCTCATTTTTTTCATGTACTGTAGAAACCACATTTGGAGGTAGAGGCTGAGATGTAAAAAATGTAAATAAACATTTTATATGTGTGTGTTAGCTTCTTTGTATTTTTTCATTAAAATTTGTACAGCAACAGACCAGCCCAAATCCTGAATGATTGCCTGGCTGCCTGGGCATCTCTGGCATGAAGCTGATGTCAGAGAAGCGGGTTGTTGAAGTTGTGAGTGTGCTTGAATGTGTTTGCCCCTGTGATTCTGGAGATTAGTGTATGCATCTACTCAAGCTGCCAAGGAGCTAGTGGTCACACAAAAATGACAACATAAGCTGAGGTGAAATATTTGCATCATTTGAATTAATTTTTTATTTTTTCACCTAATATCTAGTTTTTAACAAAAGCTGTTTGGGCACTGCAGTAACATTTGCCCATAATGAAATCCACATGTTTCTCAGTAGTAGATTTGTAACTGTCACTGTGATAGCCTCTTAGTTTTCATCAGTGTGGAACCAGGGAAATGTAAGTTAAGTTGTCAATTGGGGCATTCCCAATATTTATTTATGTGTTTGTTTGTTTATTTATACTGTATATAAAAATAACAAGAGCTCCATTGCACTAAAGCACGGCTCTCATTTATCAAAGGGAATTCAACTAAAAAAATCACTCAACACGGGCATGGTTAATATTGTGTGCTAACTGTAAAACCTTTTCAATCAATTAACCAAAAAAATGCTATTTGGTGTCTTACAAAACAACAATAATTAAAAACAAAAATGTCAACCTGTTCTAACAAATTCACAAATTGCATATGCCAAGGGAGGAGGGAAGTGTTGAAAACTTATCCCACAGTGGGTGGGTGAGGGATTTAAGCCTTCTGCACTTTTTTATGCCAAAGGTGGACTGATGGACAATTCATGTAGCATTTTCTGGCATAGTGCCTACTTCATCTAGCAAAAACTACAGAGACTGCCTAATTCACTGGTTAGAAGTCAGAAGAGGTAGAACATTGGGGGGGGGACCTACAGGCGGGTGATCAAAGTCAGGAGGGCAAGAAAATGGGAGGTCACAATTACAATAAAAAAACACTGTATTGCGATCGCTCCTTTTCCACAGTTCTTGGATGTGATAATTGTATTGTATAATAATCATTAATAAACAGCAGATTTCATTAATATGCACTAGTACACTTTCAAATTAATTTAATGTATGTTCTTTTAGACTGCTTAAAATACAGAATTCCTAATTTAGGCAGTAAATACACATTCATAAGGATCCTTGTTCACTGTCTATTCTTATCTACAGTATACTGTAACTATGTAATTTTCTTAAGAAGAGATTCTGATAATCTCCCATTTCTTATTCTGTTCTATATTTTCAATAAAATTTGCAAGACCAGCTGTTGCTCTGGCACTTTTAGTATATTTGGTTGCTTTGCTAACAAAAGGTAAAAATTCCATTCAGCATCATGTTACCACCTTCCATCCACTTTTCTTGCATCAGCAATATATCCAAGTTATTTAAAACACCCTTCTCTCTGGATCAGTCAGCTTAGTCATTATTACTGCCACAGTCATGTTCAAATCCTAAAATCATTTTTTTGTTCATTCTTGATTTCTTGTGGGTGTCAGCATCAGAGAAAATGAGGAGGGAGCATCGGGCCACACCACCAGCAGACAGCTGGAGGAGCCAGAGTGAGGATGGTCAGCAGCAGGATGCAGGACAGGCCAGGTCGGTGGATTTGGGGAGCAACCTAAATCACAGCTCACCAGGAATGTTCTAAGCCAATCAGGCTCAGAGGAGTTAGCCAATCAGGCTATTCCACTGAAGGAAAGGGGCACAATCAGACTCGAGGACACAGTCCTTAAATGAGTGGCTGGGCTACACAAAAAGGCCCAGCTACAGTTTCAGATACAGGGTCAGAGAGAGTGAGGAGGGAGCATCAGGCCACACCACCAGCAGCCAACCAGAGGAACCATAGTGAGGAGGATCATCAGCCGGGTCAACAGATTTTGGGAGCAGGCTGAATCATAGCCCACTAGGAACTTTCTGAGCCAATCCAGCTTTGAGGAGTAAGCCAATTGGGCTACTCCACTGAAGGAAAGGGGCCCAATCAGACTCGAGGACACAGTCCTTAAATGAGTGGCTGGGCTACACAAAAAGGCCCAGCTACACTTTCAGATACAGGGTCAGAGAGAGTGAGGAGGGAGCATCAGGCCACACCACCAGCAGCCAACCAGAGGAACCATAGTGAGGAGGATCATCAGCCGGGTCAACAGATTTTGGGAGCAGGCTGAATCATAGCCCACTAGGAACTTTCTGAGCCAATCCAGCTTTGAGGAGTAAGCCAATTGGGCTACTCCACTGAAGGAAAGGGGCCCAATCAGACGCAAGGGCATGGCACTTAAATGAGCGGCTGGGCTACATAAAAATGCCCCGCCACAGTTCCAGATACAGCATTGGAGAGAGTGAGGAAGGAGCATCAGGCCACACCACCAGCAGCCAGCCAGAGTGAGAAGGGAGCATTGGGCCACACCACCAGTGGCCAGCCAGAGAAGCCAAAGTGAGGAGGATCAGTGGCCAGGAGTAGGACAGGCTGGATCAGTGGATTTTCTCCCACCCACCCTGCATAACATCCAAATTAAAAGGAACTGGTTCACACCCAGTAGAGAGAAGACCCAATCGGGAGAGCTGAAGATGGGGGGGGCACACAGAGGCAGAGCAACCACTGGGTAAGGATAAAGAAACAAAGGTAAGCAGTTTATATTGTATTAAAGGATTGTACACCTTTGAAACAATGCCCTCAAGATATCAAGAATAAAGCCAGTCAATAGAAGGAGCTAGCAAAGACACCAGTGTCATTGGGATGGTGCTGAATCAACATAATGTAGGACTGTATGAAGAAAATGCCTTCAAGATGGGCATTTTTATTTGTTGATTAAGTTTTCTTAGAATGCATTACACTGAAGTTTATTAAAGTTTTCAGGATAGCATAGGTTACATGCATAAATATTTGCTTAATGGTTTTTGGATAGCATGGGATACATACCTAAGTATTAGGTGTAGGGACTTTTGAAATAGGATTGCTGAATATTGTAAACAACTTTAACTGTATTGCTTAACTGTATAGCATAAGTATTGAATATTCTGGCATCATTATTGGTAAGACTGATATTAAAATGGAAAGGAGGCACAGCTGGTGGGGCAGCCAAAAAGAGGGGAATCTTTGGTAGAGTGGAAGGGTGTAGTGGGTGTGTGATGGCCATGGTCTTAAATTGGGTTTGGAGGATGCATAGTGTGCAGACAGCTTACACAACTAAGACAGGAATTGGGATGGGTGAGGTTGGTACTAAGTGGGGTGGCAGGGGGAGCAGTGGAGAAGGAACAGGGGGAGTACCAACTGGGTAGGGGGAGGGAGAAAATAGGGAGGACTAACAGGTGGGTTAGGTGCAGGTGTAGAGAATGACATGATAAGGAAGAGTAAAGGTGGGTGGAGGTCCAGTGGGTGCACCAGAGCACAAAGAGAAGATAGCAGAGACACAAGGAGTGCAGCAAGGGACCTAGGGACAGGAAGGCTAGGGGAAACAAGAGATCAGGAGCAGTGGAAGGTAATAGGTTCAGAAAAATAACTGAGACACCTGCAACTTGGAAGTAGAAATCAATAAGGGGCCAATCAGGCAAAGGGAAGGAAGCAAAGGTGCAGAGCAGGAAAACAGGTTTGCTCCTCTCAAGCTATTAGTAGAAGATGATATGGAGGACAGCGGATTCAAGGAGCCAATAGGGGTAGGAGCAGGGGCAGGGAAATTGGGAGAGACTGGGATAAAACATTTGGGGGCAAACCAGGGGAGGTACTAGTAGAAGATGATCTTAGTGTAAGAGGCAGTGAGGAGCACATAGCAGTAGGAGCAAGAGCAGGGAAAACAGGAGAACTGGAGATTGCACCTCTGGGGGGACCAACCATGGAAAGGAGTTCACAAGGGAAGAAGAAGGGGTCAGCAAAATAAAGAAAATGGGAACTGCACTTGGGGTGGCAAACAAAGAGGAAATTCTACCCAAAAGAGCAAGTGGTGAGGAAGAAAATTCTCTCAAGGGAGACACAAAGTACAGAGGAGTCAGGAAAAGTGGATATATCAGGAGGAGGGAAGGAAAATGATGGAGGAGAGGTGAATGGGGGTAGTGCATGTGCCAAAAGAAATGCAAGCTGTAGAAGGGTAACCATGGAGCACAAGGAAGGGGCAGAGCTAGTGAAGAGTGTAGACAGGAAAAGAGGGATGGAGGGAAAGATCATGGGGGGGGAGGAGAGGAAGTGGAAACAGGGGAGAGTGATACTCCAAAATGGGGCAAGGACAAGAAGAATAATGGGAATAGGGTGGCCAAGGGAAGACAAGAACAATGGTGTAAGCTGGAATACCAAACAAACAAGTAAGACTAGGGGAGCACAAAGATAGTGCTCATCGGGGACTTGATTATAAAGAGAATCATATGGGGAAGGAAGGGAGCAAGAAACAGCGCAGTCATGGTTCAGTGTATGCCAGGAATGACAGTGCTAGAGCTGAGGCACAATATACCATCTTGGGGCAAGCAGCAAGATGGGAGAACTCACTTGGTGCTTTACCTTGGCACCAATGATCTGGAGGGGAACAGTCTACAAGAGGTGCAGACGAGGTTCAAGGAGCTAACTACATTCTGCAGTGGCACGGTTTTCCCTTCCATTTCCTTCTCACAGGTGTTGCCTGTGTCAAGAGTGAGCACATCAAAGAGGGAAAAGATTGAGGAGTTCAATCAGTGGCTGAAAGGATGGTGTATGTAGATGGGAATTGGATTAATAGGTGACTGGGGATCAACGTGGGAGGAAGAGGGACTATATGCCCCAGATAAGCTACACCTGAGCTTAGAAGGGACAGCTGTACTAAAGGGCAAACTGGAGGACGTTACAGTAAGGAAGGTAAATTTAAACTGATTTGGGGAGGTAAAGAAAAGACCACTCAAACAGGTAGAACAGTTGAGAGGCCCCAGGACAAAGCTGAAATGCATGCAACATGCAGCAACAGGAAAGGGTTAGAAGGAGAGGATAGGGAAGAGGTGGCTACATGGTGGAAGGGATTAATAGCAAATGCCAGGAGATTTGGGAATAAACTAGTGGAATTAGAGGTGACTATGGTGGAAGAGGGTCTCAACATAGTAGCAATGAGTGAGACTTGGTGGACAGAGCACTATGCCTGGGAGACAGTCGCACCTGGTTACTGACTATTTAGGAAGGACAGGGGCGGGGACAAGGGGAGGGGGTAGCATTATACATCAAAGAAAATATTGGGGACATAGAGGGGCTGGAAGAGGAAGGGGAGACAGAGATAATGTGGGTAACTTTATACAAAAGGACTGGGGAATCATTGAGGGTAGTGGTGGTTGGTTTCATGTCAAATGGTGATCGCAGCAAGTGTACATCACCCAAAATGAATTTCGATGATGCACACTCACAGTGCAGACAAAAACGGCACCCAAGACCTACAGGACTTGTTTTTAATGAGGGGGGCATCACTCCCACACCCCCTACTTGTGGATTCTCAACTCTAGGGGGATGCATGTTGGGGGGTGGAAAACATTAAAAAATGTAAAGCCGCCTGCCGGAAAAAAAACACACTGCACCAGGCCCGAATCCTGCACCCAGAGCCTCCCAGCTGATCACCCTCCCCACCATGCTAGAGGACCAGCTCAGCAGCTGCCTGTGACACCACCTCCCACATACCATCCCACCCCTGCCTCTTCCCCCATGCATGTGTACTTCCTGTCGCAGTATTTCACACACCCTAGTATCCGGTCACCCCCTTGCTAGGTAGCCATGAACACAGGTGCCGTAATTGAGTCACCATTTTTGTAGGTGCCCAATTTTGATTACCTTGCTCACTGAATACAGGGGTGGTTTACAGACCTCCTACACAGGGGGAGAAAGGGGGCTATACAGTTTATGCAGTCAGTGGCAAGGATGGCATGGAAGAGGGAGCTCTTGCTAGTAGTGGACCTAAACCTCCCTGACATCGACTACGAGATCCCAGCAGTGGTATCAGCTAGGAGCAGAAGGATCTTAAAGGCACTGCATGGGGTATTCCTGCAACAACTGGTAAGGGAACCCACTTGGGATAACCTGTTGGACTTAGTCGTCACACGTGGGGAAAGTGTGGAGGAGGTGGTGGGGGGGAGGATTAGGCACAAGTGACCACAGGGCTGTAAGGTTCAGGATGAAAATGGGGAGGGACATAAACAGGACAAAAACTAGGGTAATGGACTTCAGGAAAGCAGACTTTAACAGAATGAGGAGGAAAATAAGGGATAGAAATGTCAGGGATGGGGAATATAATGGATGTGGAGGAGCTATAGACAGCTATTGAGGGAGGGGTGCTGAAAGACATGGAAATCCACGTCAAGAAGATTAGGAAGAACAGAAGGAGGAGACCTCTATGGTTCATAAGGGAGGTGGCAGGGGTGGTCAGGGAGAGGAAAAGGGTATTTAGAAGGTATAAGATGACACAATGGGAGGAGGTTAGCGCATATAAAGAGAAGAAGAGGGAGGTAGGGAAGAAAATAAGGAGGGCTAAAGCGGTCACTGAGAAGAAAATAGCAAAGCAGGCCAGGAGGGGAGATAAAACCTTTTTCAGATATGTAGGAGAAAGAAGGAAGGCAAGGCAGGGAGTAGTGAGATTGAGAGGGGAAGGAGGAATAAAACTGGAGGGGGACTTTGAAAAAGCGGAGGTACTAAACAGCTACTTCTGTTCGGTTGTCACAAAAAGAGGATGAGGGTAGAGAACCAGAGCTGGAGGGGCTCTGTGGGTCCTGCATGAAGAAAAGAGATCACATCTGATCTTTTTGGCTCAGTGGAGGGGGTGATCATTAAGGTTGACAACCCCAAGGAAGACTGCACCACTGATTCGCCAAGACTCAGGAGATGCAAAATCCTAACGTTTTTCCATTTTGCTGCATGGCAGGGTGGGGGGAGTTAGGGTTGGAAACCCTAACACCACATTTTCCTACTTTCATTGCATTAAGTTGAATCCTAACTGGTGCACTAATGCATTATTTTTTTTGCAAAGAATATATAGATATATATACACATATGGGATATGTCATGGCTGCACTAATAATATTACATTTATTTTCATTAGTGCTGCCATAATCCAGTGACCTCAGAATTGGCATAGCCATGGGGGGTCATCAGGTTCTGAAAGCATGGATGAAAATAAGTTTCATATTTTCAATGCAGCCAACACATACTGTACATACATACATACATGCAAACATATGAAGGAGCCAGCAGGAGAAGGCCATTTGGTTCATCAAGTCTGCTCTTATTGCAGGGTCCACAGCTTCAGCTACTGTCTCTGCCCTCCCTTCCCATTCCTCCTCTCCTCCCTACCCATGATCTTTACCTTCCCACTATGCCTATCCCAGCCTCTCTTAAAGCTGCCCACTGTCTTCAATGAGATGACCTCTTCTGGCAGTGCATTCCAAGTTTCCACCACCCTTTCTGTGAAGACGTGCTTCCTGACCTCCCTTCTAAACCTCCCACCTTCCAACTTAAGACTGTGCCCCCATGTGTTATGGTTACCACTCAGCTTAAAGAGACTCTTCTTATCAGCCTTATTTATCCCTTTCAAGTACTTGAAGGTCTCAATCATGCCCCCTCTCTCTCTCTCTCTCTCTTCCCCCATCTTCCAGGGAGTACATGTTCAGTGCTGTCAACCTCTACTGGTATGCCTTACCCTGCTGACCCACTATCATCTTTGTAGCTCTCCTCTGGACCTTCTCTAGTAGGTTGAAGGTCCTTTTTGAGGTGTGGGCACCATTACTGAATTCCATACTCTAGATGCAGCCTTACCAGTGACCTGTACAAGGGCAGTATA
Organism: Neoceratodus forsteri; assembly: GCA_016271365.2. NCBI lineage: Eukaryota > Metazoa > Chordata > Ceratodontiformes > Ceratodontidae > Neoceratodus > Neoceratodus forsteri. The sequence continues at coordinate 1,507,830,905 of CM057456.1, forward strand.
ACCTCCTCTCTTCTACTACTGATCCGCCTAGTTATGCATCCCAGCATTTTGTCTGCCTTTGCTGCTGCTTTCTTGCACTGTGTGGAGTGCTTCAGGTCACCAGTGATCATCACTCAAAGGTCCTTCTCCTCCTCCTCTGATGCAGATAGTCTGACTCCACCCAGGTAGTACTCTGTCCTGGGATTCTTAGCTCCAGTATGCATAACTTTGCATTTCTTGGCATTGAGGCCAAGCTGCCGGATCCTGGACCACCTCCCCAGCTTTTCCAGATCTTCCTGTAGGTCCTATATCCCTTCAGCTATGTCCACTCTCCCACAGAGCTTTGTGTCATCCATGAATAGGCACATGTTGTCTTAATGCCACCCCCAATGTTCATTGATGAAAACATTGAACAACACCGACCCCAGCACCAAGCCCTGCAGACCCCACTGGTTACCTCTCTGGTGCCAGATAGCTTCCCCCCACAACCACCATCTTGCCAATATACAGTATATGCCAAGGCATATTTGATTTACACAATGGCCTTTATTTTTCACTGTTTGTGTATTGGTGCTTATACAAGTTTCCTTAGAACTAGATGTGTGTTCATCTTTTTTATTTTATAATGCATTGCATTAAACTATTTGCCCTTCAGCTGTGTACTTGAGATTAGGGTTTGCTATATATACCAGCTTTAATATGTTGAGCCTGTATGAGGTACCATACCACTGATCTATGGCCTTGTGCCCATAGACTATTCTTGGTTCATGAAGGTGGGGGACATGATAGTTTGGGTGGGAATAAAACAAAATAACCATAATAGGGCAGTTCCAAACTTTGTTGGCACTGTGTATGTGACCCAAATAGTTTATTCCAACCTTTATGTGGTTTGTGTTTTATACATTAGTAACCCTAATATGCTTGAATGTTGTTTGCCATAAATATTTATATATGTATAAACACACACACGTTCATGATCTGTGACTGTCAGCTGACAGCCAGCTGAGAAGGTGAACAGAGGGCTGTGCCAGCCATTGATCTCTGCTGTTCTTAATGGAGTGGTGACTAGCATGAAGGTGGTGTTGGGTGGGGGTCCTCAGCAGGTGGGCAGGTGGGGGTGGCAAATGCATTGGGGGCTTTGATGCTTGGTGGGGATTGTGCTAGCCTACAAGGGATTTATTTTATACAGGAGACATGGGGTAATCGTGGGTAGAGGAAGCACTAGATTACCAGGGATCTTTGTATATACATTCAACAGGGGTGTTGTTGGGTGGGAGGGCCACTAAATTTCCAGAGGTCTTTGACTTTATGTATTATGGGAGTGTTTGGGTGAGGAGGGACCACTAGGCTGCCAGGGATCTTTGTATGTATGCACTATAGGGGCATTCAGGGAGAATGACCACTCGACTAAAGGGGATCTTTGACTTTACATACTATGGGGGCGATTGGGAGAGGATGGATCACTAGATACAGGGGTGGGCAGCTGCAGTACAGCTACCCAGCCTTTGGGAGTGGGGTGACAGCTGAAGCACTTCTATAAGAACCTCTTTTCAGTGGTGGTAAATAACATTGTTCTGGGGTTGTTTAGCAGCACTGAAACTGTCTCAATGTACCGCTGCACCATTTTGCATGTTTGGTATACCTCTGCACCATTTTCATGAGGGACTCTCTGATTTGCATAGGCACAGTGATATGGTTAGTGCAATAACACTTCCAGATTTTGGCAGTGCTCCAGGGGCCTCTGAATATGGCCCCATCCACAGGTCAGGCACACGTCCAGATTACTAACCATTGGTTATGGGGCCCATAGTGTTTAAATGTTTGTTGTTTTGTTTTTTGGTTTTTGTAACTGGAAAACCTTGAGCTAAGGTTTAAGTGTGCTTCAGCATGCCCATAAGGACACCTATTCATTTACTGCACTACTACTCTAGTGTTTAACATATTCTTACCTTGAAGACTCTATTATGATTTAGATTCCTGTATCTGAACTTACTGAAAGTACAATTAAAGTATAGTGAGGCAAATTACATTATAGGTTATAGAGACAAGAGAACTTAGCCTTTGCAGGATAAGAACTGGAAGATCTTTAACTCAAAAGGGGCAAACGAAGTAATACTACAGAAAGAGTCTAATCCGATTATCTGATTCAGTTGTCAATCTTATGAGCTGGGGCATGTAGTATTTGATTTAACACTAAGGCTAATATTCTTTCATTTTCTTAAGGATATTTTAAGAAAGTATTTTTCATGCTATTACAGGATAATATATGAACATATTGGTTTCATACTTTGTGGATTTCCTTCTTTGTATATGTCAATGTTCCAATTATTTAGTGTATTGACATTTTATTTGCCTCCTTTGATTTTTTGGGCAACAATAAACCAGATAAAATCTAGTGTATTTCCCTACTAGCCCATCTCCCATCAGAAAGTCAGTCTTTCTGTAAAATGCCATTGGAAACCAGAAGTAGTAAAACCATTAAGTTAAAATCTGCAACTATAATGTTAGATGAAAAAGAGAGGAAAAATGAAAGGGAAAAAGACAAAATCTTGTAAAACGTATTCCCTTTTAAACTTATTGATTTAACAAGACCAATGGCTTTACAGGGCAAACTGAGGATTCTCATGTCCACACCATGGCCTGTACTCATATAAATACTGATAAAGGTTCTAATTTGAGACTTTTGGGAAATCCAAATCTATATCCTGTAATGAGCCACCATCGCCTCACTAAGAACTTTAAAAAACACAATAGTTAGACAAAAAGCAGATTATATTTCTCATTAGTTCTGTAGTTTTCATCCTAATTATTTACTATTGAGGTCATATGATTGAAAATAGAATAGTTGTTCCTTGAGGATTCATCAGCTCCTGTGGCTTCTTCCCAACTTGATGTCATAATACTCTGTTTGTGACATCAAAGTTATTTCTGTGGCATCAGACAGTGATGTCACAATAAAACTTTATCATTTCAAGTAAGGAATAAACTGTACAGCCAGGAGAACAGTAAGGGATACAGATCTTGTTTTTGTGGGGATTTCTTCAGTAATAAATATTGGAGAGGAGAGATCTATAGAAGGTATATGAAATACTACCTGAATTGTGTCTAAATATTTTGTTTTCCAAAGTTTGAAAGGCATCAGCCGCTCTTTAAGGGAGATCCCTATTCCTAATTTGGATGCATACATCTCACTTTAGATCAAATACCTATAAATCTGAACAAGAAAAATAATGCAGTTCTTTCCAATTTATTCAAAGTGTTAGTAAACCAAAAGATTTCTATACCAAATGCATCAAATCAAATGTTTTATGGGAAAAAGTAAAAATGCCGCCCCCCCGAAACATAATTATGATCTTCTGTATGTCTATTTTGACATTTCAAGATAGCTTATCAAACATAAAAAAGGACTTTTAATCCACTATATTAATGTTGAGAAGGGTCTTCAATCCACTATATTAATGTTGAGTACTTTCTCCACTAAAATAGAAATTCAAGCACTGGAGTCACAAGTAACAAATAAATCATCTGGCAATAAAAGAAGCCCATCCCTTGTTTTCCCTATATTGTTACCATGACTACATGGAAATGCAAAGTAATCAAGGGGATAGAATATTAACTTAGGAACAAAAAAAATCATCAACACTATTCCTAGTGTCTTGAATGAAGACATGAAAAAATTACTGTCTGGCCCTTATGTAGCTTATATCCTCCTTATGGAACATGTCTTAGTTAAAGAGGAAGCAGATTCACTAAGGCATGATACAGTAAGCATTAGAGAGCAAATCTGAAGTCTACATACCCTGCCTAAAACATCTCAAGTTGGTTCCATAACAGCTCATAATTAAACATTAGCAAGTGAAACTGAAACTTTTTAAGAAACTAACCTAAATAAGTCAAACCTAGGCTCTTCAGAGAACCTAAATGTTAATCATTTGTTTTTTTCTTCTTTAATAATTCTATCTCCACCAGTTAAAATAAAGAAAGGAAGAAACTTTAAAGAGAAAAAGGCAAAAAAAACCCAAAAAACAACCAACAACAACAAAATACAATAACACCTCTAAACTATAAACCACTGAAAGTTTGTAGTATGGAAGTTATAGATATTATTAACCAAAAGTAGCCTGAGCTTAATAACTAAAATCATCTGACCCAAAAGGTTAAACATACAGTAATATGGAAATCAATTCACAACAAGCCTTGCTTCTTAATATATATGTTAAAGAACCTATGGGTATTCTCCTTTCTTTAACAAACCCAACTGGTAGAGAGTCATTTATAATTCTACCAGGAGTGTATAAAAAGGTATCAAAAGAAATGGTATTTCACTTCACTAAAGCTGAAATAGGAGTCCAAATACAGACAGATGATTAAGGTTCTGGGAAAGACTAATGTAAAAATGGAGGAAGATTTGTAATTGTCTTAGTAAAATAACCATCGCATGTGATATTTATCAGAGGGACCTTCTTGAAGAATTATCTTTATCCTTACTCCCAAGATTATTTTTCCTCATTTTTGTAACTATAATTGATTAAAATAGATCAGACACCTCCAGAATATAACTTTGGCCATCTACTAAACATAATTGAGAGACAACAAAACAAAGTAACTAGTATATTTAATACCAGTTACCAGTTGCAAGATACAACCAGTCATACTTACCATTTTTAGATTGCATAAAACTAAGAAAACTAATTCTTCAAGACATAATTGTGGGCCTGTTTAAAAATGTTATAGGAATCCATCTGGGGGAAAATAAATTATAAACAGTTTCACCCTGAAAGAAAAATGGTAGACAAGCTGACTTTTTACTAAGGGATAGGACTTTACCAGAGGGAACACTAACACAAGGCAAAATGTTTTATTCTATGAGACTATTAATAGTCAAGATGAATGAACTAGAAAAATCACTCAAAATACTTTAGTACAGAAAAACAACTATAAAAAATAAGTACCATTAGCCAAAATAGCATTTGATATAAACAATCATACTTCTTACTCTTACAAATACAGTTCTTTTATAAACCCTCAAACACCATACAGTGAATCAATGCCTCTTTTGAGCAGGTTTACTCCTTTAGTGGGATAATCAGATAAACACAATGCATTGGTGGATAAATGAGAGCTTGGGTACAATGTGGAAAGTATGAGGAATCCAATTATGTAATTTCTGCACAGTCCTAAGTTGCAATATATTAGGCATGGAAGGGAAAAAGATGTTATAGACTGGCTAAATTTTGTCACTCGGTATTCAGTATTGGCCATACAAGAAACATAGATATAAGAAGAATCTAAGATAGACTTAAACAGATGCAAAGGTTTTCACTCTCTGGCATTGAGGCCTGTGGGAAAAATTAGAAGTGTGATATGACAATTATCAACATATGTCAAAATAACTCCTAATATCACAAATATGAACCTGGAAGAGGTGTCATCATAATTATATGTTGGTGTGCCAACTCACTGGTGCAGCAGTAGTGCTACCAGTTGCAACACCGATGACCTGGTTTCAGAAGTGAATCCAAGGTGTCGAAGGACCAGCCAGGGGAAGGAGGATTGAGCATCCATAGCACTGCTTTCCTCCTCTGGGGGGAGAGTGAGCAGAGTCCAATGCTTGCCTGGCCCCTGGTGGAAGCTGGGGGAAACACAGCTTGGGCCAGAAGGTTGGGAGGCATAGCAGATGTCAGCGCATGCACCATGATGTTAGTGCATGCTGCACTTCCCTTGGGACAGGAAAACTGGAAAATCCCAGCAGCAGGATGAGGTGGAGCACCTGCATGCCCTGCACCCACCCAGCTGAGCACACAGGCCTGAACTGGATCCATTCTCCAGTGGGGCTTGGGGAACCCCACCAAGCCTGCCGGGGGGCAAGCTCTGGGGAAGATGGCTGGAAAGGTAAGTCCCAGCAGACGTCGGGGTGATAGTGCTGGTGCACTAATTTCATTTCATTTTATTTTTTATACTTGTAAATCTGATGAGCAAATCTGCCCTTTTTCACAGATGACAAGTTACAATGGTACAAAAAGACAACATTCAAGACAAAATAATAAATTATACAATACTAAATACTAATTACATATAATTTTGACAATTACATCATAGTATATGGTCAGCAAGTACATTCAAACTTGTTAAAAAGCCATTGCTTAAGATGAGATTTATAACAAGAAACAGTTTTACAGTCACCCGGGTCAATCGGAACTGTATTAAAAATAAGGGTGCTCGATACAAAAGTGACCTTTGGCCCATTGATTTTTTAACAAACAGTAATTTAAAAATAAATTTACTCTGAGACCTAGTACTGCAAAAATGAAGGAGCCTAGGGAAAAGGTCAGTAACTGACACTGGAAGAAGCCCATTTATAATTTTAAACAAAAAAAAAATCCCATTTTATGAGAGATTCTATCGAACAAAGATAGACAATCAGAAGATTTGTGTAGATGACAATGGTGAATATGATAAGGTGCACTTAGCATAAACCGCAATATTGAGTTATAAGTAGCCCACAAATTGTTCAAAACTGTGATCATAGTTGAAGAATAAACCAATAAACCATAATTAAAAACACTTAAAAGAAAACTCCACTGAAGGAAAGCCGTCCAGGAGGAGGGGGGAATTTATATGTTGGTATCTTTAGACATCAAAAATTAAAATTGCTTGGTTTTTAACATATATCTTTTTCCATACACTTCAAAATACTGCAAACTGTTAGTATGGCCACAGTTTGGCCTCTTATTTGGAAATGTTTCTTGGAAAGCATAAACATGCTTCTTTATTCACATCTGCATTTTTAATGCAAGAACAGTTGAGTATGATAACATATTCTTCTCACAACTACATTATCTACATAACCCAGAGAGCATCACTAATACTAAAAATTCAAAAGATAAGAAATCTAATTAGAATATGAATTTATAAAATGAATTCATACACCACAGTAATCTGATTATACTTAATGGAACAAAAAAGTAAAGAATGCCACTTACCTTTCATCACAGGGATCCACAGTTATTGATTATGTTATATGGTCCATATCTGACCTCAATAACATACATTCCTTGCAGCAGTCACTACACCTCAAAGTCACCACTTCCCCCTGTTCATTTCCTTTAAATGTCAAGACCTTGTAGCAAATGTAGATATAACTGAAGATGCCCCCTTTGTCTTACACCCAACTATAAAAATGTAAAATGCTAGAAAGGTTAAAACAGATAAAACTGCTCACAGAGGCTGTAACCAATATCCTCAGTTCAATCTTGGACATCCTGTACAGTGACATTCTATATATATATTCCTTTATTTTAAAACAAACAAAAACATGGTAACAAGAATATGGTTTAACACAGAATGTCAAATAAAGAAGTTCCTCCAAGAGATTATAAGGTTTTTAAAAAAGATCCCACTAAAGAAAATTATTACTATCTAAATAGAGAAAATATATAAAACATTTCTTGAAAGCAGAGACTATCTATTTATAATGATCCTATGGGACTCACTACAGAGGGCAACTGAGAACAGAGATGAGAAGATATTTTGGCAGCTTGTTGGTAGAGGCACTGGAAATTACAAATCTAATATTTCTTCCCACAAAGACCCAGAAATCTGGCTCACATGCTAAAATAAAATATTCTTTGCTCTTATGGTGTTAACTGATGCTAATGTGCCCCCCAGTACACACATATACTTTTATTCCATAAGTAAGGAAGAAATTACTGATGCAAATAATAATTTTGCTATAAATAAATCCCCTGGCCAAGATTGTATATTCAGAAATTTACCAGCTGATCCAAAACTGTGGTCAAAGATTTTGAACATTTTTTTTTTCAATAGACGTGTCCACCAAATTTTGTCCCACGGGGTGGCTTGGAAATATACCTATACCAGTTTATAAGGGTGATCTCAAGGACCCAGGTTACTATATATCTGTAAGTCTACTAACTGCCTTGCTAAAACCCATTCCACAATCAATCAATCAATCAAAATCTTTATTTAACCAGGCGAATGTCATTGAGCAATGCTAATTTTTGAGATGACCTGGACAACACATAATCATAATGTACACAATGATTACACAACCAACAATATAAGGTGTAATTGTGCAGAAACAGATGCCATGAATCTGATAACAGCAGCATGGCATATACAATAGTAATTACAAACATATAAAAAGTTACAATGATTAAATAATATGAACACAATGTCCTGAAAGAAACCAGATGAAGGAGAAAGGGGTCAAATATGTTGTATAAGGTTGTTAAGAAGATTTTGATGGGGGAGTAGGAGGAGGAGGAGGAGGTAGCAGGGGGAAGGAAGTAGAGGAGATGAAGCAGAGGGGCCCAAGGGCAATCTGTGGGATACCAGGGACCGCTGTCATAGCCAAGTGGATTTTGTACCTTTGGTTCAGTCAATTACTTGAGTTAGTTTGAATAATTTATCTCACCACTGCAGGCAGGATGCAGGGAGACCTACTACAGCTGCTCATTCTGTCTAATCTAATCCAGACATATCTCTATATAAGAAAACTGAAGATCTTCACTGTCTTGACTGTCACATGACCTTTGGCACAATCTCATGAGCAAGACCAATTTTATGGAGGAAATTTAAAGAGTTAGGCAGAAAAGGAACACTACTGACATCCATAATAAATGTATACAACAATACATGGGCTGCAGTCAGGTGCAGTATTAGGGCCTACACAATAGACTATTTTGCCATTAATGTGGGGGGGGTAAAGTAGGACTGCCTTTTGGCCCCATTACTTTTTAATTGATACATTGATGAAATTCTGATACCTTGGTAATACCGATTTTGACCTTCAAAAAAAAAAATCATGGATTTAGATGTCCTCAAATGGCACATGCTGGAGATATTGTATTATTTTCATAAACTGACGGCTGTTTGTAAACAAAAAAAAGGCCTTAGCAGACATAACCAAAATGGAAATCATTTAATTCCATTTCCTTTTTATTGTTTATCCTGGAAGGCACATTGAGCAAAGCACCCATTTTCAAATGCATCCAGCATACAAAAGACATATACCGAAACAAGACACAATCAAGACACATTAAAAACAGTTACAATGAAATCAGTCAGTTAGCAAAGATGATAGCTTTTTTTAACTAAAATACTGATTTACAATATTTGACAGATGTCGGAAGATTATTATAATACCGTGAGCCAACAAAATCCAGAGCCCTTTGACCAACTGTTGTTTTTCTGAATGGTATCATGCATCATATGGTACCTTGTGATCTAGTATGACAATCTTTGCAATGAATAGAGAACAAATCTGAGATAGAGCAATGAACTTTCCCAGTGCAGTTTAATGAAAAAAGACAGAAACTTTACATTTGACATGGTCCTCAAGGGAGAAACCCTTAGCAGACTGGTACAAAGCACAGTGGTGTGTGTGCAGAGCAAGGCCAGTGATAAATCGATATATGGAATTGTAAACAGTTCTTATCCTAGACAGTGCCCTATACCCAGCAGATGAACAACATAGTTTGCCATTGTCCAGAACAGAGAAAAGTAAACTATTGGTCAGTACACCTCATGCTTGGGACACAAGACTCCTGTGGATTCAAAATAATGAGCCTAAACATTGATAAATTATTCTTACCATTTGGCTGACATGAGCATCATAAGTAAGCATGCTGTCCAGTGAATCCCCCAGGCACCTTCCACAAAACACCAGTGCTCAACTGCCCATCCAGACTAAAGTCACTCCCAGATCTTGGAGTCAACAAAACCTTTATTAGGTTAAAAACAATAAAAGAGTAGCATTCCCACCATGCAGAAACATTTCACATCATACAGATGCCTTTTCAAGATGTAATGGCTATATTCTCACCTGCTTTTATATATATCAGCCATTAATAAGATGCAAATATATGTAAGTATGTATCTTAAAGAGATAACTACTACCTATCATATTATATATAGTGGTAATCATGCAAATGTTGACCAGTAGCATGATTTACTGAGTGTTGCACAAATGCAGTACCCATTGAATAACATGTATAGCGCTACAGCGCAATGACATGCGATGTGTGGTAACAGTCAACTTTTGCAAAAAAAGAGCAGTAAATAACAAGACATATCAATCAATTACAGTATCAAAATAAATGATATATAAAGACCCAGAAAAGTGGAAGGGAAGGGAAATGAAGGAAAGGAGGGGTTGTAGGGATGGGGAAACAAAACCATAGAAGAAAAGAAAAAAACAGGGAAAAGGAGGAAATGAGGGAGGCAAAGTGGAATGGGGAAAAAACATACCAGTGGATCATGAGACAACTATGTATAATACAGACACTTGTAAATACAACCTATAATATAAACATTTAAAATTAATACAATACCATTTTATTTATTTATTTATTTTTTTGCACACAGGGTATCCACATAAATAAAATCCAGAATAATCATATGAAACAGCACCAACACTATAATCATATGGCTACCAAATATAAAAACTACCTTATTTTAAAAAGGGTGCCAATTGAAAGTGTTTATTTAGTCCTGCTGGAGAGAGGGCTCTAAATGTATATTGCCAAAATGTCTCCCAACACATCAGCTTCTTATTTAAGTCTCCTCCCCAGTCTCCTAGTAATATTTTTTCCAGACCCTTAAAATAAAATGTGTGCCTGAAGCCTTTTTCTTGATATGTAATGCCGATGATTTATCCAAATCTTCTTGTTTAATACTAAGTAAATCTTCATTAATTCCATCCTGAACCTCCTAATCATTTTTTCAACATAAAATCTGCCACAATTACAAATGGCTACATATAGCACAGCCTCTGTACTATGGGTAATGAAATAATGTACCTTATGTGATTCTCTGTCATATGGTATCATAAACACATCTCCCAGCTGTTTATATTCACATGCTGAACAGTTACCTCATCTAAATGTTCCTTCTGGAGATTTGTTTCTCTGTGGTATGTGTGCTGGAGTGTGTATGCTATGCAAAAGTACATCCGCAAGATTCTTTCCTTTTCAATATGTAATTCTGGTACCATTAGACACCACATCTTATAAGGCTCATTCCACTTCTAAGATATGCCAGTTTCTTGCCAATATCTTTTTCAATTTGTAGGCTGTTTGCTAAAGGTAGCAACAAAATAAGGACTATTATATTTGTTATCACTTTTATTCCTAGATCTCAACAGTAACTGTCTATCATCTAACCAGGCCTGGCTGTCTCAACATATGTAGCATTATAGCCTCTGTTATAAAATCTCTAAGTTAACATTTTAGATTCCTCCAGACATTGTTCATTCTCACTACAATTGAGCTTAATGTGTATAAACTGCCCCAACTGTATATTGGCTGCCACATGTCATGGATGGCAACTGTCAAAATGCAGAATGGGATTTGTAGCTGTGATGTTCCTAAATAAATCAGTAAAATATATATCCCCATTAATTATTTCAACACATTTCATACTATTGTGGATTTGAATAAATTTGTGAGGAAAGTGATGGGAATGCAGATTTTTCTGGTCCTGATGTGAATGTTCCAGCACCTTAAGCAAAGGGTATTATGTGGAAGAAAAAATGCAAGTTTATACCATCTTTGAACTCTGCTGTTGGCATTTTCCTGACAGTTTGTGAAAAAGATGTGGAGAAGTTAACAGTCAAGCTTCCCAGACCAAACCATTTTAATTGCACCAGAGAGTGCTACAATAAAAATGTTACATGATAATAAAACCATCACCATAAAGCCCATTGATAAAGGTAGTGCTGCTGTGGTGATGGACAAAGATAAGTATCAACAACAAATGCTGAGATAACTATCCAATATGTGTTTTTATGAAAGATTGAATTATGATCCTGCAACATGTTTTTACAAGGAAATTGATGTGATTCTACATGAGGCAGTACTCAATAATGTTATTAGCCAGGAGACCTGTGAATGTTTAAGCAATAAGGCATGACAAGGTGTGTGTAATCATGTAATAATGCCACTCCTGGGGTGGGTTGAAGCACGAGGCAGTCGAGTGCTTCCACCACCCCAGGAGTGATGTTATTACACAATAACACAAACCTTGGAGTGCGTTGTTGCAATTATACAAAGGCTCGATGTTATACAGTATAAAAAAATATTTAAAAAAGGTTTTAGTAGATTTTTAGTCAAGCAATATATCTTTGTTTCTGAAAGAGGCATCCAACAAATCAATACAGTGATGTTATTGTATAATAACATCACAGTCTCAGGCACACACTGACCAATCAGAGCCCTAGGAATGTTCTTGCCATTGTATAATTAACAGTAACACATCCTGTTAAGGCTACAATATAGAGACTTCCTAAGGTCCATAAATATCTTTTGCCATCTAGATTTTTCTGTGAATATGGATGCTTTGCACAAGAAGCACAATCCTAAGCTTGGGGCACTATACTGAAATAAGAGAAGCATTTCACTTTCTGCATGCATAGAAATCCTCACTAAGATGATTCTGCATATTTTTGACTATGGAGACAGTTTATAGAGTTGCTTCAAAGTACACATTAGCTAGACTGGACTCTCTGTTTCACTCCTTTTGTCACTTTGCCTTGTTCCTTTATGTACACATCACTGCATCATATATTCTTCCCTCTCCCTTCCCTCTGCAAAAAAATGTTGTTAATGCATCAGTAGGGTTCCAGCGACAAATGTTTGGAATAGTGATCTTTTGGTTTCCATCCATAACACCCACTCCCACCCTTGGTTTCCAACCCTAACATCCCACTTCCACCCAGGAATGCAAGAACAGTTATGGAGTGTGCTGTGAGGTTGTCAAACCTAACACTTACCCCAGTCCATGTGTAAGTAAGCTGACATGGGTACAGTGTATGAGAATTGGGAGACAACCCCATGGTACACCCCACACCTGTTCCTGTCTGCAAGGTGAGCATGTGGTGCTAGGGATAGGGTAGTGTGAGGTTTTCGAGTTGGAAACACAAAGTGGAGGTGGAGTGTTAGGGTTGGAAACCCTAAGACCGCTTTTCCAAACTTTTGTCATTGGAATCCTAATGGTGCATTAAAAAAGTTTTTGCAAAGAATATGTATGTATGTACATCATATATATATATATATATATATATATATATATATATATATATATATATATATATATATATATATATATATATGGTGCAGTAGTGCCAGTATAGTTAGGGTTGAGTAAGTACTTTAATGTTAAACCTCAAAGTTTGCACCTTAATAACTTTGCCACTATATGACATATTTGTCTGAAAGTTTGCATGTGCAGTCTGGTACCATAGATCTCTAGATGTGGCAAGTTGCATTACAGTTGAATGTATGGTTGTGGAGCTACAGAAAACCATAAAAAAAACACAAAAAAAACCCTGACTTTTTGTGCATTTCTTTGCTCGTGCCCACAGCCTGCAAGATTTGTCCATTCTGTCCAGAATCTTCAGAGAATATGCCATCTGGGTCACCGATGTGCATTTCAAAGATTTGGTGTAAAAATATTAAACTGTCCAAAAGTTATTTAAAAGAACAAATTTCCCATTATAGTCAATGGGGGAAAAATATATGTGCATCACAAAAGTTTCACAAATGCACTTTTACTTTCGCAAATGGACATTTTACTTTTGTGCTTTGGCCATCTAGTTTTCAGTTAGTGAGAAAGAAAAATGCCTGATGTTTAAATTTGGGACCCTCTAGGTAAACACTGACTGTTGGGTTTACCTAGTCGGGTCCTGAGGGCTCCAGCCCTATCTTTTTTGGGGAATAAAACCCCACAGAAATGCCATTTTAAACATCGGGGGAAAATACTTTCACTAGGAATGAAAGAAATGGCCAAAATACTTTTGCAAATGTGAAAGTTTCATGCATCTTTTTGCAAAACTTTCGTGATTTGCGAAAGCATTTTAAAAAAAAACTGCAAATATTTGCCATCCTTCCGTAAAAAAACAGTTAGATCTTTTGGGCTGAAATTTGCAGGGTGGCAAGCCCTGGTCCCACAGATGTGTCTTTTGGTGGTTTGGTACCAAAACATTCAAGAGGCAAAATGTTATAGCATTCCAAAGTTGAGAAATTTTCCATGGGATAATGAAGCAAGATACAGAGTTTTTGCTACTGGCAGTTCACACGTTTGGAAATCATAGATGACACCTGCAGTGGAATTTTTTTCCTACTTGCTACGGTTACAGAGATATTGGCAAAAATATGTTCCAAGGGTTCCAAGTGTGCATTTTTAGTGCTCTTCGGTGTCCATATCTCAGAAACGATGCAAGATACACATTCAGTCAATTTATGTTTTGTGAAGTGTCCCCTGTCATGATTACAACAGCACAGGAGTTTTTTTCATAGTTGCTACAGTTGCTGAGATATTAGCAAATTAGTGTTACAAGGGTCCCTTTCCCTGTATGGCTGCTGTATTGCTCTGTAGTTATGTATAAGTGGGAGCACAGGATATGCATAGCAGTATGCAACAAATGGTCACTGTGAATGGAGCGCAGGGAAATTCATTGCAAAAAACTCCATTAATGCATCAGTTAGGGTTAATACTACAGTGACAAAAGTTTTGAAATGTGATGTTAGGGTTCAAAACCCTAACTCTACATTCCCCCCCCCACACACACACACACATGCAAGATACATGCAAGATTGTAAGACACTATACCACTCCATCACATCTACAACCACAATAATCACAACACTGTATTTATTTCACATAACACTACTGTATGTAATGAAAAACAAAATATAGTATCATTAACTCTATACTGCCAGCACAGTATGATGACACATTATTGCTGGCATATCTTCTTCATACAATGAGACTTAGTCTGTACATATTTTCAAAATATTGACTTTTATGTGTCACTAATCAACAACTGGGTTGCTGCAGTATCGCTGCTACCATTTGGGCATGTGGTAGCAGGACAGATACAGATGACTCATAATACTTTTAAGATACTGCTCAGGTATGAAACTACTGTAGCACCATCACATGTTGTTATACTGCCATGTTACCTTTAAATACTCATTAGCAGCATGTTATTGTTAGCTTTGGATGTTACAACTGTTGCTTTCACATGTTACTTGTAAACTATACTACAGATAATTACTTTTATTATTGCTACCACTTGTTATTAGGACTGACTCACTCTTTCAGAAAAATAAATGCAAACATCCAATGACTGTTGGTAGGCTTATACTAACTCTCAGTTCCAAGAAACTATCTGTGGATGACATACTGTGTGTTTCATCACTTCTTCACTATTGAAGTATAGGCATCTGCTTAAATCTTGTTATTGCTGTTTGCAACACAACAATGCTTACTGTGGGGCATCACCCATGGTTGCCCAGCATGCGTGTCTACCCCAAGGCACTATGATGGTGGCAGAGCTCATACAGTTGGTGACCCATGATGATGGATGTGTCTTGCAGTACATTTAGAGAGTTGTAGGTTACTTCTGTTACCTGATGCTGGTTGTCTCTGATTGGTTGCATTGCTTTGGCCCTTCCACTGCTTGCATGTGGGGGGAATGTGGAGTTAGGGTTTTGAACCCAAACAGCACATTTCCAAACTTTTGTCGCTGTACTATTAATCCTAACTGATGCATTAATGGAGTTTTTTTGCAATGAATATAGAATATATATATATATATATATATACATAGAGAGAGAGAGAGATAGCTGCACAAAAAAAGAGCAATAAATAACAAGACATACTATTCATTTACAGGAAGTATAAAAACAGAATTTATATAAAGAAACAACAGAAAACTCCATAATCCTCTGCATATTTGCATGTGGGAGTGCAGGGTCCTCTGGGCTCTGCACTGGCATGTATACATAAGGCCTGTATTCCCATCATTCCACAATGATATTCATATTTGCATGTTGGAGCACACAGTGCCATCCATGTATCATTTTTGAGATATTGTAATCGGATCATAAATTATCTGGCACATCGTAAGCACCTGCTTCCTGCCTGTCAACCCTCCAGCACTCTTCCCACAATACCTTCTTCCCCTCCTCCTTCCTCCCTCCCCTCCTGACCCTATTTCCACCACACTGTAGTACTTGACAAAGCTTCCTTGGCAGGTATACACTACCAACCTTTTCATCATGCTTCCACTCCCTATCCAATCCCCTTGGCACAAGTCCATGCCAAGTGCATCCACTATTCCCCTTTAGTTTTTACCGGGACCCCTATCTGCTGCTTAAAACAATTGGGTAATTGAATATTCATGTTTAAATGCTATATTCACCATATACGTATGTACTTCTGTTTTACACTTACAACCCATATTTGTCTGTATGTAATGTTGATCTGTCCAATCTAATGCTCAACCTAATGATGTACTGTGCAGTGCTGTCTTATTGTTAAACTTGACTAAGTCTGTATGTCATGTATTTGTATTCAAATTATGTTGAATCTCTGTCAATTAGCTTTTAGCTCAAAGGTATTTGTAATCCTAGAAACAACTAAAATAAATAAATAAAATAAATTTCCCTATTTCCCTGTGGGAGCACAGGGCCTGGATCCTTAATAGTATTTGCACTGGCATGTGGGAGAGCAGGGCCCAGAGGGCCTTGCACTCCCATCCATGCAAAATTTTTGAGAAAGAGTAGTGCTACCCTTCTTTGCCTGTGTGCAGACCCAAAAAAAGCACTGAAATTGCAATTTTCTCCTATAGAAAACTCAGGAATATTTGAAACCTGTGTAACTTAACACCAAATTAATATATTTTCACGAAACAAGCAAAAGGCACATTGGTAGGTAAGCCCTTGGTACATTGAACATTTCAGAACAAAATTGCAACCCATTTCTTCACAGCGGAGTGACAAAGTAACAACTCTGTAAAATTCCCATTATGATGTTATCCTATGGGAAACTAATCAAAATTTAACCCCGCAGAGCAAAGTAATACATTTTCACCAAACCAGCAAAAGGCACATCTGTTGGGCAAGCCCTTTGTACTCTGAAAATTTCAAACCAAAATTACAAACCATTTGCTAAATATGCAGTGACAATGAAACAGCTGTCTTAAAAATCCTATTTTGCAAACTGCAAAAAATAATTCTTTTCCACAGTTCCTTTTTTCACAATTTGTGGCAAAAGAAAATCCTTTATGGCAAATTATGGGATAAGATCCTGTTTCGCAGCGTTTGTTTTCTGCAGTTTGCAGAAAAAGATTTATGGGGTTAACAAAACACATCTCTGAACAACTTATGAAGCAGCAGCATGAAAAAAGATTCTGCATTTGCAGCAAAAGATCCCACACATAAAGAATTATTTCTCGAGACGGACATCTAACTGCTGCCATAGGAAATAATGGGAAACTTTTAAAATTTAATAACTTTGGAACGGATTAATATTTTTTCACCAAACCTTCAAAAGGCACATATATGACCTACTTATATACCCTAAAACTTTCAAACAACAATTCCACACCGTGTTTGTGCAGTGACATGACAAAGAATTTCACCAAAAGTGGTATTTTTCTCATTTTTTGACAATCCATATCTCCAAACCCATACAGTACTTCTGACCAGAACAAACCTTGCCGGTTCAAGAGATCTTTGGTCTCTGATGGCACATGCAAAATTTCATGCAAATTGGTTGAATGGTTGTGAAGTTATTAAACTACAGAATTTTCACTTTAACATAGAAGTGAATACTGAACCCTAATATAGGGTTATATGTGATAATGACGAGTTTATTACACCGCTGACCACAAACACCAAAACAAACAGCTCCCAACATCAAAAGGGTGACCAAAATTACACTGACTGCCACAAAAGTGACAGTCACTTACACTCTCTACAGTGGAAATAAAAAAAAAAAACATGTTTATGCCATGGGGTATGCTCCCTGCACTCCTGAACTTAATTATAATCAACTCTGGGGTGACCAACATAGGGGTAAAAACAAACACTAAAAAGTGGAGATCACGTGATGCCTCTGTGGGACTCGTAGCTCCTCGATCCAGCTCCTGCCCCAACTTCCAATTTATACTAAAATACAGCAGTTCAGCCTAATTTTTTTTTTTTTTGCTCTGTATAGTACAGCCTGAGTTTCTCGTAGACTCCCGACGGGCTCAGAATGCAGTTCAAGTGCTTAGAGATTGAGTTTGGTGTTAAAAGCTTTGCGGTTCAATTTGGGGCCTAACTCTACCATGGAGGCCGAAATGCGCCAGGCTCCACCGAAGCATACGCCCCCACAGACTCCTGAGAAGGGGCCAAAATGACCTAAAAATCAACCCGGTGCCTCCTCAAAACCTGCTATGGCTATAGTGATTCAACAAACGCCGACTCTGTTATCAGAACAAAAATTTATGGAGGAGCTTCAACCTTTTAAAGCTGCCCTACAAGATATTACTGCAGAAATTAAATCACTTAGAGTGGAGCTTTCAGACACAAACCAGGCTATTTCTGATGTTGCAGCCTGTACTACATTCCTGGAAAACTGGAAGGGCAAAGTAGAGCCTGGTATAGTGGATCTGAGGCAATGGCTGCACAAAATGGAATCCAAACTAGAAGATCTGGAAGGCCGAAGTCGCAGAAACAATATCACAATTTTCGGCCTTCCAGAGGACGCTGAGGGTTCTATGCCTATACTTTTTCTACAGAAGATGCTCACAAAAATCATGGGGCCCTCGCCTAATAATACTACTTACATCATAGAGAGGGCCCATCGTGTGTGTCATCCTAAACCAGCAGCTGGGAAGCCCTCAAGGCCACTAATTCTAAAATTCCTCAATTACCTAGACAAATCTTACATTCTTGAGCAAGTTAGAAGTCTACAACAAGTTGTATGGGAAGGCCAACAATTGAGATTTGCACAAGACTTACCGGCTACAGTACAACAAAGAAGATCAGAGTACCATCCCCTAGTCTCCAAGTTAGTTGTTGCAGGGATCAAGTACAGGGTTCAATATCCGTCTCGACTGTCTGTCCTACACGCTGGCACTTGGAACTCTTTTGATACAGTGCAACAGGCTACTCCTGTTTTACATTCTCTGCTTCAGAATCTATTCACCGCCCACTGATGCCTTTTGATGAGGATCTCCCTGGGGTTTTCCCATGTGTCTAAATAGGAGGGCTTGCAAGTTTGCCTCGGTGAGTTCTGGAAATTTCACTGGTTGGCCACAAGAGGGCTGCAGAGACCACGGTATTGAAAAGGAGACCTTGCATTCTTATATGTCACAAGCAGACTTCTAGTTCGATGCGGTTTTGATGACTGACTCTTTGTTTTTTAAAGGCTCCTTCTAAGGACGTAGCGCTGACACAAGATGCCGTCGGGTGGTTAGCCGGTCTGTCGGAAGAATCAATTTACTTTTTGAGTTTGCGCCCCTCTCTGGCCATCTTTCTTTCCTCCTTTTAGCATATGGTTGCTGTGAGACAGTTTGGTTTTAAAAAGCACATTTTTTTTTCCATATAAAAGGCCACAAGAGGACGGCAAATATCTAAGGTACAGACAAAGTGCAGTAGCATTTTCCCTATCTAGATACCAAGTTTTCTATTTTTGTGAGCTCTAAAGGCTCGTTTACTTTCTCTTAATTGTTCAGGTTAAAGTTATGCTGTTAGCCAGTGACTCTGTTTGCCTGTAGAGCTTTTGGACTGACATAACAGTCTTTTTCCTTTTCTTTTATTTTATATGCCATATCTGGTTGCTGCATCCTTAGTCTTACTATTTCAAAGTCAAGGCTGTAATTAAGTTCTACTGGCTTTATCAATACGTTTGGTGTTGGGGTGGGAAGCAAGGGTTTTGGGATCATTCTGCAGTCTAAACAGAGCACTATGTACTGGCACAGGGAGGGGAGGGTTTCCACAACTGTTTCAGGGGCATATGTTTGGATGCTATTGCTCTCAATGTTTATGCTCCTGGGGCTGTCAAAGGTCACAGTCTCAGTGTTAAACCAACCCATTAGGGGTACTATTTACATTGTTGTGGAAAGGGAATATGGAGTAAGGAGAGGGGGGGATGGAATTTTCTGGTCAAATTAGTATTTCAGTTTTTTTCTATGGATCCTGTTACATCTCAAAATCCTGTGTGTACAGTATATGACTGGGAAGGGCAAGTATTATGGGGGGATATGTATAATTGGGAATTGGAGCTAATAGTAAGGGGAGAGAGGGGGAAGGACTTATACTCATTACCACTGGGTGTTTACAAAATAGTTCACTGGGGAACTGATATTTGCCGCTACAGGAACGCTTTATTTTTACAGAGCAAATATGGATATCTTATTTGGTTATGGTTCCAATACTAAAAATATGTTCTTGGAATGTTAAAGGTGCTTAATCCCCTACTAAAAGAGTTAAGATACTGTTACACCTCCATAAACTCCATGTTGATGTGGCTCTTCTTCAAGAGACCCACATACCTTCCTCACATATCCTTTGCTTCAGAAGAACATGGATGGGGGAAGTACTGGGGGCTGGCCTTGACACCCGAAAATGCGGAGTCGTAGTGTTGGTAGCTCAATACATACCTTTTAGGCTGCTTCAATAGCTGATTCCCAGGGCAGATATATATTGCTACAAGCTATTTTGGGTCACACTGAACTAATACTGGGATCCATTTATGGTCCTATAAGTGATGACCCACAATTCTTTACCAACCTTATGACTAACCTGGCTCCTTGGTCTACTCTCCCTATATTACTCGGTGGGGACTGGAACTTAGTCCTTTGTAACACTTTGGATAGGTCCAACCCCCGACGTTCTCCTCTTACTCCTGCACAACTGGCCTTGAGAGACTTGATGGACACTATGGGCCTTGTGGACCCCTGGAGGGCCCTCTTCCCCTCAGCGAGAGATTACTCATTTCACTCACTGTCCCATAATATGCTCTCAAGGATTGATTATTTCTTGTTGGGGATGGAGCATCTATCAAGAGTTCAAAATTGTTCTTACTTATCTAAAGTGATATCCGATCACCACCCAACCCTTTTACATTGGTCCCTACCTGCTTCAGTGGATTATGATAAAGTATGGACTTTTAACCTTCAATTATTGAAATCACTGTCTTTGGTAGATCATCTTCAAAGGTTTATAGAGAATTTCTATGACCTTAATGCTCCCTCCATGCCAAAACTCGATGTACTATGGGGTGCACTGAAATGCTCACTGAGAGGAGAGATTGTTCACTTGGCTTCTATTAGGAAAAAGAAAATCTCCCAAGAGTCTTTTATATTGTTACAGCAAATTAGATCCTTAGAACAATCTCTCTCCTCTTATTCCACTGCAACAAAATTTGAAAAATTAGAAAGCCTTCGCTTTCGATACAACATTCTTATCAGTGATAAGGCTCAGCACCTCCTTTTTAGATCACAAGTTACATATTTTGATCAAGGAGATAAGGCTGGGAAGCTCCTAGCTCTGAGGATCAGGGCACAAATAGTGGATAGAATTGTAGCATCCATACAGGATGATACCGGCAATTTACATACTTCCCCCAGAGACATTGTCTCCTGTTTCAAAACATACTATCAATCTCTCTACTCACGTTCACTTTCACTTTTTAGTAGTACTGACTTAGATCATTTTCTCCAGAATATAGACCTTCCATATCTGTCACAACAACAAATTGCCATTCTTCAA
The DNA here is from genome assembly GCA_016271365.2 of Neoceratodus forsteri. Taxonomy (NCBI): domain Eukaryota; kingdom Metazoa; phylum Chordata; order Ceratodontiformes; family Ceratodontidae; genus Neoceratodus; species Neoceratodus forsteri. The sequence continues at coordinate 1,507,852,453 of CM057456.1, forward strand.
GCTCCATTGTCTTTAATGGAGGTGCACGAGGCCATTGATGCACTTCCATTGGATAAAGCCCCGGGCCCTGATGGTTACACATCAAATTTTTATAAAACGTTCAAATCTCACTTAGGTACAACTCTCCTTAAAACCTACAATTACATTTATAAACAAGGCCTTTCAGACCACAGTTTCACTGTTGCTACTACTGTGGTGATTTCAAAGCCAGGCAAGGATCCCACATTGATGTCAAATGTCAAACTTCGAATTTCCTTGCTTTTATAGCTGTAGAACAACCCTAACTGATGCATTAAATGAAGTTTTTTGCCTCTAATTTCCCTTCTTAAATGGATTTTTTGCCTCTAAAATATATATATATATATATATATATATATATATATATATATATATATATATACACACACACACTAGATTTATATATACATACACACACACACAGTATATATATATATATATATATATATAGATAGATAGATAGATATAGATATAGTGCTAAAAACGTTGTTAATGCATCAGTTAAGGTTGATAGCATAGTGACAAAGTAGCAAATGTGATGTTAATTGCCCTCTACCACCACACCCTCACTCCCAATAGGCGTCGGAGTGTGCCATGGGGTCATCAGGCTCAGGCCTCACCCCATTCTCCTTTACTGTTGCATATCAACTGTTTACACATGGAATGGGGTAAGAGTTGGCCTGACAACCCCATGGCATGCTCCAACGCCTGCTGAGGGTGGGGTGGGGTGGACAGGGGGTAACCCTAAATTTTATAGATAGATAGATAGATAGAGGCACACTGGGGTAGGCTCCCAGTGTGCAGAATCTGGGTGGGGATTCGCATCGACTCTACATGGGGGATTGGGCACCCCGATGTCGGTGGAGGGGGCACAGTAGTTCAATGCAGGATCCTGCATAGAAATGATTGCAAATTTCGATGCCGGATTCTGTATTGAAGAAAATACATTGGGGACAGTTTTCTTTTCCCACAGGCTTTTAAATAATGTCAAGCATACTGGGGTGGGCTCCCAGTGTTCCAAATATGTGCAGGGGATATGTACCAACACGGGGATTGGGCACCCCATGTCGGCTGGAAAAAAAACCCTATTTGCTTACAGTACCGACATGGGGATTAGGCACTCCATGTCAGAAAGAAAATTTGCCACACTGTGCTGTAGAGTACTTCGATGCAGGAGCCTGCATCGAAATTATGGAAAATTTCAATGCAAGAGTCTGCATTTATTTATTTATTTAGTTAGTTTTTGTTGACTGGGTAAGTGCACTAGACAAATTCTGCCGATTTTCAGGCATGACCCGGGGGAGGGGGATACAAATGAATGACAACTGACCTTGAACCAGATTAAGCTGGTAGTGGTATTTTTAGTGCATCAAAGAAAATACCTTAGGGGATGATTTTCTTTTCCCACAGGCTTTTAAATAATGTCGGGCACACTGGGGTGAGCTCCCAGTATGCCAAATATGTGCAGACGCTATGTACTGACACAGTGTCTGGGCACCCCATGTTAGTTGGAAAAAAAAAGCAATTTGCACGCAGTACTGACATGGGGATTGGGCACCCAGTGTCAGAAAGCAAATTTGCCACACAGTGCTACAGAGTACTTCGATGCAAGATCCTGCATTGAAATTATGGAGAATTTTGATGCAGGATTCTGCATCAAAGAAAATACCTTGCAAGATAGTTTTCTTCTTTTTATAGGTTTTTAAACAATGAATATATTTGGGCACAACACAGCTCAATCAATCGCAGGATTGTGAACTGTGCAAAAAATACAAGCATTCTTTGCGAAAAGAAGCTGGTATTTTTCACATAGTACTCCTATTGTTCAAAACATGCTGGCATTTTTCTCACAATATTCCTATTGTGCGAAAAATAGTATTTTTCGTGCTTGACATATACATTTTCCCATAAGAAATAATGGGAAAATAAAAAATGGCACAACTTTTGAACGGATTAATATTTTTCAGAAGGTACATCTCTGACCGAAAGGCTTTCTACCCTGAAAATTTCAGCCCACAGCATATAGCCATTTTTGAGCTCCAGCTGTAGAAAGAAATGTAAAAAAAATCTTGATTTTTCTGTTTTTTTTTCAACACTTTATATCTCAGAAACCACTTGAAAGGTTCCCACAAAATTTGGCAGGTCAAGAGACCTTCCCTCAGAGAGATTACTTATATCAAACATCATGCACATCCATTCATATATATATATATATATATATATATATATATATATACTGTATATATATATATATATATATGTGTATATAATATATATATATATATATATATATATACACACACATATACACACATGCATACTGTATATTCATTGCAACAAACTCAGTCAATGCATCAGTTAGGGTTGATAGCACAGTGACAAAAGTTTGGGAATGTGGTGTTAGGGTTACACCTCTACCACCCCACCCCACCCCACCCTCCACACACCAACAGGCAGTGGGGTGTGCGTTAGAATGGTCAGGCCTAACTCTCACCCCATTCCATGTATAAAAAGCTGAGGTGGTGCAGTATAGGAGAATGGGGTGAGAGTTAGACCTGACTACCCCAATGCACACCCAGATGCCTGCTGGTGTGTGGATGGTGGGGGTTGGGTGGTAAGGGTGTAACCCTAACACCACTTTTCCAAACTTTTGTTGCTGTGCTACCAACCCTAACTTATGCATTAACAGAGTTTTTTTGCAATGAATTTCTCTTCTTTTTGAGAAAGTGTAATGTAACTGGTAATCGGTATGTGTTAGTGGGAACAGGAGCCCTCCAGGCCCTGCACTCCCACTTACACAGTAGTACGGAGCCATACAGCAGCACCATAGTACTCCAAAGGAACCCTTGTAACACATTTCTACCAATATCTCCATAACCATAGCAAGCAGGAAAGAAATTCCACTGCAGGTGTAATCTATTACTACAAAACTTGTTTTTAGCTTAGTCCATCTTTGGTGGACTAAGCTGTGGGTAGCAAAAAATCTGTATCTCGCGCTGTTTCCGAGATATGTTTGCCAAAAGTAGCTGCAGGCACTGCAGTGTTAGCCTATGAGAAATTCCTCTACATCAGAGTGCTGTAACTATGGGCCCGTTAAATGTTTTGGGACCAAACCACCAAAAGGCACATCTGTCGGACCAGGGCTTACTACCCTGCAAATTTCAGCCCAAAAGCCCCAACCATTTTGCTGCAGGGGAATGGAGAAGATGTGGTGCTTTTGATAAAGTACTGTCGTAAATTGCAACAGTTTCACAAAAATAGCACAACACTTTCATGATTTGCGAAAGTGTTGCAGCTGTTTCTGTCACAATTTGCAACAGTACTGGGGTGTCAATTTTTAAAATGGCATTTCTGGGGGGGGCCCAAAAATGGTAGGGCTGGCATCCTCAGAACCCAACTAGGTAAACACAACAGTCAGTGTTTATCAAGAGTGTCCCAAATTTAAACATCAGACATTTTTCTCTCTCACTAACTGAAAACAAGATGGCCACTGCATGACAGTAAAGGGGCCATTTGCGACAGTAAAATGTAGTGGCGGCAGCTTTCGATAGACACATATATTTTTTTCCCTTTGACTATAATGGGAAATTTGTTTTTTGAGTAACTTTTGAACAGTTTAATATGTTTTCACCACATCTTCATAAGGCAAATCAGTGACCCAGACTACATGTTCCCTGAAGATTTCAGACCAAATTGACAAATAGTGTGAACTTTAGCCACCAGAAAAGAAACACACAAAACCCCTGTTTTTTGTGTGTTTTTGCTTGCTCTGCAGTTCTGTAGCCACTTATCCAACTATAATGTATGGTAGAACGCTGTTAACCTTAGGAAATCATCATTTCCTATGGTTGTTAACCTATCGATGTGACGTAGATATGTTGTTAACCTATCGATCCTACATCACATCGATAGGATAATAACAGCGAGTGGATATCGCATGTCGCCTTTGTGAAGCACCGACACGAACAGCAGCGGTTAGGGAAGTACTGAATGGCCGCGGTGGTGACTAGTTATGAAAAAGTAAGCAGCCTTTTGAGGTGGGACCATACACTATAAAAAATAATATATGGTCCCTCTATCGGCAACTGGTCAACTTTAACCGTCTCAAGGTTGCCATGGCGACATAAACTTCTCGAGCTTTGCTCTCGAGGTTTACATGGTCGCCCTGGCAACCTCTCGACTGTTAACTGACCGGTTAACGATAGAGGATCATACATTATCCTCTATGTAATGCAACTTGCCAGATCCAGAGATCTATGGTGCCAGACTACACATGCAAAATTTCAGGCAAATCTATCATACAGTGCCAAAGTTATTAAAGTACAAAATTTGGGGTTTAACATAGAAGTGGCCATGCAATCCTAACTATACTGGCACTACCGTACCAGTATAATATATGCATATTATATGTATATGTATATATGATAGGTAGTTCTCTCTTTAAGATACATATTTACATGTATTTGCATCTTTATTAATGGCTGACCTATAAGAGCATGTGAGAATATAGTCATTATGTCTTGAAAAAGCATCTGTATGACATGAAACTTTAATGCATGTTGGGGGTGCTACTTTCTTACTGTTTTTAACCTAAGAAAGATTTCCTCAACTCCAAGGTGTGAGAGCGACTTTTGTCTGGACAGGCAGCTGAGCACTGGCATTTTGTGGACAGTAACACTGTTTTTTCTCTTTGGCTCCATCCCCAGGTGTTCTGACCCACCTTTTTACGTACACCATTGGATTAACCCCCAGATAATTTGATTCATTAACTGAGTCAAATTGTTCCCCATCTAAGGATTTAATGGGAAGGTTATCAAATATCATAGGCCATAACCCTTCTTGTTTTTTTTGTTTTTTTTTTGGAAACCAATACATGTAAAACAGAAGTAATAATCTGGGGATTAAAAAAAAAGCAGTGCAGTAATGGAAGATTTTATTTGTTTTCATTTATTTATGTATTAATTGATTGATCAATTGAAATTGTGATAACCGGGTAGGCACACTGAGAACAGAGATCCCCTTTTCAGGGTCAACCCAGGATTAATTACAGGCAGGAAGCATTCTTGATATGACTATCATTCAAATGTAACAAGTACATTGACAGCAGTCCAATAGGAAAATCTTCAGCCCTTTCAAAAAAAACCTAGAGAAGAGGAGTTCTATAGCTCAGCTGGTAGAGAATTCCAGTGAGATAGGCCAGAGTTGGCAAAGGCTCTCTTTTGCATGTTCAGTTTTTACCCTGGGTACTTCAAGCAGGTTATGGCTTGAGGACTGGAGCAATCACCTCTCAGTTCCAGAACTAATACCCCATTTAGGCTCAGCAGGGTGTATATTTTGGTAAATGTAAAGGTCAAATATAGCAGGGGATACAGCACAAATGCAGGAAATGTGATGTACAGAAGAATTATTATTACCTGGGTTTATATTTTGCAGCCAATGACAAATGGATCACCGATATTAATAAAACTTTAACCAAAGTATCTTAATCTGTATCAAGCATATAATGCTTTGCAGGAAATTGGATAGCTCCTCAGTAGAGACCTTGATTAAAGCAGTGAGTACTAAGGCTAATATCTAAATGTTCTATGGAGCAGAGTTATGGTGTGCAATTAATGTGAATAACCTGGAAAGTCTTATACATAGAAGTTTTAAATTAGCATTGGGACTACCCAGATCCACAGCTGCTCCATTTGTGAAAATAAACCTTGTCTTAATAAATCTTCAAAGCTTAGCAATGCATGGAATGGTACCTTATTAGATTAGAATTAATTTGATGAACCAGACCAAATTCCTTCCCTCTGGCTTAAACAGAAATAAACTTCAATATCTTAGGTTGCAATTATAACTGGGCAAAGGATATCCAAAAAGTATTGAACAATATAGAACTCTCTGGACTCCTGACCAAGCTCATGACAAGTGAAAGGCTGGGGTTAGTTGCTCACAACCAACCGTGGGACTTGATAAATCTGTTTTTGCAGTGTCATTAAATGGATTTTTGCATAATTGATCTGTAATAGCACCTTATGATTAAAGCACCTTTGTTGCTGAACTGTTCAAGAGTTGATGGGACTACCGTATCTCTGGAGGTTAATGAAAAGACAGAATAAACCTCAATGAACATGATAGCCATTGTGTGGTTGTTTTCTTTCTTCTCTCTCTCTCTCTCTCTCTCTCTCTCTCTCTCTCTCTCTCTCTCTCTCTCTTTCTTTCTTTCTTTCTTTCTTTTCCAGAGTGCAGGCTACTTTCTTTTTTACCAACTGTAGAATGTATCCTCCCAGAGAATTATCAGCTCAAAGTACAAAACCCCTATCAGGAAAATAATTTTCAACATTTCTAAGCAGCAGTACATGGCCAAGGTTAATAAAACAAAATTCAGCCTCAAACTTCTCCATGTAAGATTAAAGAGCTTGTAGTGCAAAAAAAAAAAACTGGCAGAAAATGTTAGCCATTTTTAAAAGTAACACCTTATTAATTTTTATAAAATAGGAAGTGAAATCCTAGGGATTTGATTGGCCTAGAGTCTCACCTGACTGTCCAACTACGACAGCACTAACAGGACAGTTCAGGACTAAATGACTGTTAACACTTCAAAAATCATTTTAGGGCATATTTTATAAGAGGAATAACACCCACTTAGGTGTGCTGATGTACAGACTTTTTGGGTGGTTGAAAGCATTTGGGCCACACCTTGTGCCTCCCAATGCACAAGAGGCATTCATATATCAGAGCACACCCAGATGCCTTGGCAGGTATGATTCCTTACCTATTTCTGAAGTGTTTTTCTTTTTCTATGTGCTCATTAAATGAGGTACCCACTTAATAGTAATGTTACTGAAGTGAACAGCAACACTTTACCTGGAGACAGACTTATCTAGGTCTGTTCCTCCTATTACATTATCAGCATGAGACCACACTCATTTACATCACTAGCCCTGCTTTGTGATTGGCAACACGTGTTACAAGTTACCAATCAAGCAGCAGGAGATTGGCTCATCTTGGATACAAGTGATGTCACAGTCAGTGAAGTCACAATGCTGATGATGAATAGAGAGGAATAGAACTGACTATGTCAGCCTCCATGTAGTGTGCTGCTCCACACATTACACCTGGTACTGTCAGGTAGAAAATCTAATTAGCAAAACAGAAAATAAATAACACTTCAGATATAAGAAGTGATAAGTGACTACTTCTGAAAGTTACTATTTATTCCAGGTTATATACCAGGGCCCAGATATTCAAAAGGGTTGCGCATGGTGCAACAGTGTTACACCATGTGCAACCCACTGATGCGCCCCAGCATGATATTCAAACGGGAATTGTGCCTGGCACAAATCCCAATGCGCCGGAGCACATCAGTAATGTATGCGGCGCAGGTAGGGGGAGCATGCCCATGCATAATCTGCACATCCTGATATTTAGCCCAGGATGTGCTGAGTCCATGTATGTGCAACCCCTACCTGCGCCGCACAAAGCTGATCCGAAAAAAAAGGAACAATGGCTGGCCCCCACAGGTGAGCTGCCGTATTGCAGGGTGCAACATGGCAGCTGCCACCTGAGCTCCGGCTGCACCTCCATAGTGGTGCCCCCCCCATGCCTGATCATGGGCATTTGTATAAAAAAAAAGATAATCCAATGTCCCTGGTGGTCCAGTGGACCGCTGTCTGCCCGATTGTGGGCTTCTGTATTAATAAAAAGAATCCAATATCCCTGGTGGTCCAGTGGACCACTCTCAGCCCAATTGCGGGCACTTGTATAAAAAAAGGTACATCCACTATCCCTGGTGGTCCAGCTGACCCCACTCCCTGCCTGCCCACTGATCCCCACTTCCCCCTCCCCCCCAGTCAGCGGTGGGTGGCTGCACCCCACCCGCCTGCTGCCCCGCCGCCCGCTGACTGACACTGTAGATAGGGCTGTACGCCCAATGGTCCACAGCATGAACCAATGGGCATGCAGCCCGTGCATCGACAGTCCAGATATGTGAATGGATCCATTCACATATCTGTAATGTGGTACGGTACAGGCTGCATGCCCATTGGCTCAATTGAGGACCAACGGGCGACAGCCTCACCTATGGTGCAGCTGGCGGGCGGGCAGGCGGGTGGCGCTGCCACCTACCACTGACCGGGTGGCGCAGGGGTGGGGACCAGTGGAAGGTGAGGGGTCCACTGGACCACCAGGGATAGTGGAAATTCCTTTTTTTATACAAATGCCCGCGATCAGGCTGAGAGCGGTCCACTGGACCACCAGGGGTATTGGATTATCATTTTTCATACAAATGCCCGTGATCAGGCAGACAGCAGTCCACTGGACCACCAAGGATATAGGATTATCTTTTTTTATACAAATGCCCGTGATTGGGCAGACAGCGGTCCACTGGACCACCAGGGTTATACGATTCTTTTTATTAATACAGAAGCCAAAAATCAGGCAGACAGTGGTCCACTAGACCACAAGGGATATTGGATTCTTTTATTAATACAGAAGCCCGCAATAGGGTAGACAGCGGTCTACTGGACCACCAGGGATATAGGAATATCTTTTTTTATACAAATGCTTGTGATTGGGCTGAGAATGGTCCACTGGACCACCAGGGATATAGGATGCTATTTTATATTTACTGAAGCCCGCGACCAGGCTGTGGGGCACATTGCCATGCTGTGCAGGAGGCGTCGGACCCTGAAGGCTGCTGCCTGGCAGGCACCAGGGGCAAGTCACCGGGGATCGGCACACCTGCATGCAAATGAGGCCATAATGACATGCGAATGGCCCCATTTGCACCTTGCATACATTATGGCCCCATTTGCATGTGCACTTTTGAATATCGCGGTTGCTGCGCATGGCGCAATGGAACTTGCACTAGCGCATCCCCCTGCTCCACTCTGGCCACTTGCGCTGGCGCAGTGCAACTGCACCATGCACACTATGGGTGGCCAGAGTGTGATATTCAATGATGCTGTGCCATGGTGCAGCTCCGTTGAATATCGCCCAGTCAAAGCCCCTGAGCAGCCTAGTTGCGCTGCACCCAGGCTTGCGCCATAGCCTGGTGCAGTTTGAATATCTGGGCCCAGATCTTTAAAGGAGAACTACAGTCACAATTTACAAAAAAAATGTTCTGTACAGAGTGTTTTGATGTGTGTCTATAGTCCTACCTAGTGCATTCTTTCCTTTGCTATCAGAATTTTTTTTCTAAATTTGCCTACTTATTTTATCGCCACTGGAGACTTTGATATATGTATGTTTCATTGCCTTACCTTTACCTACAATGCCTCCTGCCCCATGTGTCAATGATTTTTCCAAGGAAATTAATTCAGTGATTGCTGTTTTCAAGGTGTATGCCAAGGTCTAGACAGCAAGAGTAAATGTTTCATTTTTAAAGCTTTTCTTTTCTACAAACCACACAGCCATAACAAAGCACACAAATCATCCCAGGTTATCAGTGCTATAATTACTAAAGACTTTAGCTTTTTTTATTAAAGAATACCTCACTCAATTATCCCTAATGTATTTGCCAAACTGTGAATGTAGCTCTTCCTATTGCTCTTTGCTGTAAACTGAAGATAATAAAATGGGATTTAAAAATTGTTAAACCTGACTGGCTGAGGGCCATCTTTACCAGTGCTGTTATCTCAGCATAACAACACTTTATAAAGATCCAGCACCCTCTTCACACTAAAATCACTACTAACCATGCATTACAATTTTTTTTTAACCAGGAGAGACTCACTAAGCTGATACCTTGTTTACTGGTGCGACTTGGGAGCACAAGGAGGTTAAGTGACTTGCTTAGAGTCACACGGTATGCAAGTGGGAGCTGTGTGATTCAATCCCAGGTCTCAAGGTTTGCAGATCAGAGCCTTAAACCACTGTGCTATACTGCTCATTACATGCTTAACATCACAAACATGGCTGTCACATTTACTCACTAAAAACCTTCAACTAGGCCCTAAAAATAAACTGCCTTAAATAAAAAAATGTTATTTGCTCTCATAATCTTCTTCTTGCACACACACACACACACACACACACACACACACACACACACACACACACACACACACACACACACAACAAAAAATGAAGTACTACAGTATTTACAGTTTTAATTTCTGGTGTTTCTTTGCTGACCATGAAAAATCGCCTTCCTGTCCTCACCTTCTTACAAGGGAAATCTCTGCTGTTGAACTTGCTATAGATAAAACACAAGCCCTGGTTCCATCTGAGGACTGCTGTTGTGTGCTTGTGGGGGTGACATTCTGCCAGTAGAACTGAGCAGAGATTTGAATTCTTGTGTTCTATCTATGGTAAGCATTCCATTTCTTAAATGTAGGAAAAACAGAAAAGAAACAAGGTGGGAAAAAGACAGAGTATAATAAAAAGAAGAAGAAAGGTGAGGAAACAGATAAATAGAGATGGGTTAGGGAAAATAAGGGTTTAAGGTCTAATTTAAAAAAAAACATGTATTTTTCTGTGCATTATATTTGAGCCTGAGATGGCATGTTAGTGTTGGGATGTAAAAAGAAACAAAAGAAGCACTCACAACATTCAGAAAATTTAGTAGTGATGTTCACCAATTTATTGTGGCTGGCTGCCTAGACAACAACCTTTACCCCAGCGCTTCAACCCTAACACAGGGTATTCCTCAGGGGGTGGGTCTGAGGAATTATTTATGTATTATTTATTTATTAAATTTTGGTGACCGGGTAGGCCCACTGAGCCCTGAAGGTCCCCTTTTCATGGGCGACCCAGGATAACAATACTAGTTATAAGAATGAACAAGGACATAAGGAACATTTGAGGCATTGTGAGTTACATCATGAGGTGGTTACAGTAAAGAAAAATAGTGGATACAGGCATGGTTACAGGCATGGTAAAAGAAAAGCAGTGGATACAGGCATGGCTTACAGGCACAGTAAAAGAAAAGCAGTGGATTAAAAATCAAGTATCTTAAATACTACATCAATTAAAGTGATACACACCTATTGTGAAAACCTCTACATAAGACAATCTAATAATTAACATTTAAAACACCACAAACAATATATGAGCAACATTTAAAATTCTTTTTCTTGTACAAATTTGACTTATTTTTTATTTTTTCACTTACTATTTGTAATTTATCATTAAATTTTACAAATATAACCAAGACATTGGTGCAATCATAAGATTTCCCTAATAGTGCACAAAGTGGAAAAAACTTATTAGTAATTCCATAATAATGTACGGTAAGTGCCTATTAACCACCATATTCAGCAGTCACACAGCTTTGTTATGCACTGTTTAGAATTTTAAAAGTTGTTAACCACACTTCCAGAACTTCCAAACAGTGGCATAAGAAAAAAGAATGCACCAGAGTTCCATAATTCTCACACATAGAATGTGAACAGTGTTTTTGACCATACACTATAAAGATGATGGTTGGATTGGTGAATCACGCTGAATCACCTCTCGTGGTCTTGGGCTACAGTAAACCTTTCGAGCTGCGCTCTTGAGGTTTATTATGTTGCCCTAGCAACCACTCAAGGTGATTACAGTGTGGTTATCACCCGATCCTCAGCCATTATCCTCTATATTATTCAGAATAGCAAAGATTACTAATCATAAAAAATAGCCTGATCTAATATAAGGCAAACATTATTTCTTATGCATCATAGCATCTCAAAATTAGTTTCTCTATGTTTTTTATTATTTGTTGTTACTGGCGGTTGGGGGGAAGGAAAGGGGAAAAAAGAGGGGAAAAAGGGAGGAAGAGAATGTAAAAAGAGGAAGGAAAATGCATAAATAAATTGGACACTAAACCAACTGCCATGAGAGTGATATTTTAGTTTCATCATATTTTAATACATTTTATCCCGTTTTTTATTATTTCAACATGCATCTCAATTCAGATATATATTAATTATAGGGGATGATTTCTCATACTGAAACTGATACCACTGTCATGACAAAGTATAAATAACTTAATATGAAAAGATTTTTCCAACTTAATAATTACTTAAACTGTTTCATCATTTAAATCTTATTTACAAATAGACTGAGCAGTTCCTCTCCTCTTTTAATCCATCTGACTATTTACAGATAAACGGTATAGTCCACCTCATCATTTAATCCATATGGTTTCATTGTGCCCAGATTCACAATCCATTTTGTCTCTTTTTCAGATAGCAATTTAGTTCTATTTTTGAAAGGATTCAGCTTTGTACTGACATAGAGACTGGAACTGTTTCAATTTAAAACTGACATCATTAAACTCATTAGAAAGCTGAAACTTAAATTATTTTTTCTAAACAAAAACTGAAAACTGCTTCTACTATGAAGAGAATGGATGAATATTACGCTTACTTACTTAATTTCCAGGAGGTCCTCACAGTCTGTGAAGAGGAAAATCAAGATACAGAGATAAATACAACTTGGGACTGGAATGACTGGGACTATAACATTCTAGATAGAATTGATTTAGACAGTTTACTGCATGAGGGAGAAGTAGAAGATCGATCACATGATGTGAATTTATTTAAAATAAAAATATTCAAACCAAAATCAGTCTTCTGTCCTCAGGTATCTAATGCCTTTATTTCAGTCTTTGAAAGATTATTGGCAAATTAGGTAGAAAAACTGTTTAAAGGACCTAACTTGAATTATGTAAAAAATTTGAGAAGGGAGGAATTTGAAGCATTGAATGAGTTAGAAAAAATGAAACATATTGGGCAGGATTCATAAAGAAAACCAAAAATCCTGCAGCTGCGAGAAAAAGGCCTGCAGCACTGCAGAAATGCAGTTGCGTGATATTCACAAAGAAAATTGAGCAGGTGCAGAATTTCATAAAATCCCCACAAGGGCAGAATTTCAGCAGCTGCGGAAATTGCGCACATGCTGAAAATCCACAACTGCGGATCTGCAGCTCCAGAAATAGCTTAGGAGGCATAGCAACAGGTGAACTTAATTAGCTGAAACAGCAGACTGTAACAGGTCTGCCATAGAATGGAGCTGAGTGCATCCACAAAGAGACCAGCAACCAGACCCTCCACTGGGACCACTGCAACACCACAGGTACCAGTAATACCATGGCACCACAGTGGCCAATTGTCACTGCTGGTCCCCCCCTCCCTGGGGTGTTTCTGTTGCCTGCAGGGGTAGCACTCACTGCAGGCTGACCAGGCACTACTGCCTGTGGGCTCCATCATGGGCTGCACTGTGTCTGGTGGTTGTTGCCTGTTGCCATATCATGGCAATGTGTGCTTTTGTTGCTGTTACAGCAGCTACTGTTATACTATCTGGGATGTTATTACCTGTGCCTCACCTCCACCTTAATTGATTCCAATTGCTAGGGCACTACTTCAGTTTGCTGAGGGAGAGTTACACCTCATTTCACTGTGTGTAATTTTTTTTCTGCAACTGTGCAAAAAATTTGGTTGTGAATAGCCTTTCAGGGGCTGTGCCTTACTTACATCACACCTTTTTTTCTTCAGGGACGTCCGCAGCTGCACTTTTTTCCACAGTCCTTAGTGTTGTTTTTATGCCACTGCAGAGGGTTTGTGAATAGCACTCAGTGCAAGTTCCCCTTAGTTTCCATAGCTACGGCAGTTTTGGGGACTTAGGGAAGGTTTTGCACCTTTGGAAAGCTTTGTGAATCTAGCCTGTTGTCTTTAAAAAATCAGACAAAGAGGAAATGTTGCCATTATGTCAGAGAGTATGTATAGGGATAGTGCCTGGAATTGTTGTCAGACAACAACACATATCAAAAGTTAAAAACAGATCCTACGCTGAAATTTCAGGGGGGAACTATGTGATTTTTGGAAAAAAGCTTTAACTGTTACTGGTTAACTAAACAGGAAGTAGGATTTATAAAAAATGATCACCCAATAATACCTACATTTGAAATACTTCCCAGAATTCACAAAATTAGGGAGGAACCCCCCCCCCCCAGTCATCCAATAATTTCAGGCATTGGATCCTTGGTACAAAATTTAAATACATTTATAGACTTTTTTTACAACCGCATGTTACAAATTTGAGATCTCATGTACAAGATAGTATGGATATTATTTCTAAATTAGAAAATATGATTTTGGGATGCTAAATTTAGTTGGTTGATGGTAGATGTTGGAAGTTTATATACAAGCATTTCTTATGATTTAGATTTAGAAGCTGTTATAAATATTATGATACATCAGGATGTGATTTCACCACATTTCATAAAGGAAGCTATTACATTTGCTTTGACACATAATTACTTTGTCTTTGACAAAGAACATTATCTTCAAAAATAAGGAACTACAATGGGGGCAACATTTGCCCCATCATATGCAAATATCTTCATGGGTTTATTTGAGGAAACATGTATCTATGATACAAGGAAAAACTGTTTTGCAGATAATATTGTAGAATATTATAGATTCATTGATGATTTATCAATAGTCTGGTCAGGAGAACAAATAGATATACATCATTTTATGAATTATTTGAGGGAGAATACTTTAGGACTGGAGTTCACTTTTGCTATTGGTAAAAATGAAATTACACTTTTGGATTTGGTCCTACAGGGACATCATGTAGAATTGGTTAAAACACAAGGATATAGAAAAATAACAGCTGGTAATACCATCTTACATGCCACTAGCTCATAACCTAAGAGTCTGATTTCATCTCTACCATATGGTGAACTTATCAGGTTAAGAAGAAATTGTACAGAGGGAAATGAATTTTTGTGCCAGGCTGATGCCTTAAAAGATAGGCTTATACAAAGAGGGTATACAGAAGATTTGTTTAATGAGGCATTTTTGAAAGTTAAAAGTATGAATAGGACAGAACTTTTAGTACCAAAGAGTATGAGAAAGAAGTGTAAAGATGTTTCAAAAAATGAAACAAAGGAAACAGTGACATTTGTGACAGAATTTAATCCTTTAGCTGGAAGGGTTGGGAGCCTAGTCCATAGATTTTGGCCTGTGTTATTATCTGATAAAATCTTAAAAGACAACTCAGCTGAGAAACCTAGAATTTCCTTCTCAAAAGATAGAAGTCTTGAAGATAAACTTATGCATAGCTCTTTTTTTCCACAAAAGAAAAACCATCAGGAAGTTCATGGCTTAGAAATAAACCTAAAGGACTATTTACATGTGGATGTTGCAACATATGAAACTATATGCAAAAAGGAGATAAATTTGAAAAGGATGGGAAAATATTTTGGATTAATGACTTTGTGACATGTTCCACACCATTTATTGTGTATATTTGCTGGTGCCCATGTAATTTTTATTATATTGGGAAAACAATAAGACATATTAAAGAGAGACTATAAGGACACTTAAGAGCCATTATTAATGGTAATCTGTATAATGCAATAGGTGAACATTTTTATTTATGTCACCAAGGAAAACCAGAAACATTTAGATTTTTTGTTTTGGAACGTGTACCCAGACATCCAAGAGGTGGCGATATAACTAAATTGCTATCTGAAAAAGAGACAAAATGGATTGTGAATCTGGGCACAATTAAACCATATGGATTAAATGATGAGGTGGACTATACAGTTTATCTGTAAATAGTCAGATGGATTAAAAGAGGAGATGAACTGCTCAGTCTATTTGTAAATAACATTTAAATGATGAAACAGTTTAAGTAATTATTAAGTTGGAAAAATCTTTTAAATTAAGTTATTTATACTTTGTCATGACAGTGGTATCAGTTTCAGTATGAGAAATCATCCCCTGTTATTAATATATATCTAGATTGAGATGCATGTTGAAATAATAAAAAATAGGGGGATAAAATGTATTAAAATATGATGAAACTAAAATATCACTCTCATGGCATTTGGTTTAGTGTCCAATTTATTTATGCATTTTTCCCTCCTCTTTTTACTTTCTCTTCCCTCCCCTTTTCCCCCTCTTCCCCCTTCCTCCCCCACCTCAAGTAACAACAAATAATAAAAAACATACAGAAACTATTTTTGAGATACTATGATGCATAAGAAATAATGTTTGCCTTATATTAGATCAGGCCATTTTTTATGATTAGTAATCTTTGCTATTCAGAATAATTATGGAATTACTAATAAGTTTTTTCCACTTTGTACACTATTAGGGAAATCTTATGATTGCACCAGTGGCTTAGTTATATTTGTAAAATGTAATGATAAATTACAAATAGTAAGTGAAAAAAATTAAAAATAAGTCAAATGTGTGCATGAAAAAGAATTTAAAATGTTGCTCATATATTGTTTGTGGTGTTTTAAATGTTAATTATTAGACTGTCTTATGTAGAGGTTTTCACAATAGGCGTGTATCACTTTAATTGATGTAGTATTTAAGATACTTGATTTTTAATTCCTGAGACCCACCCCTTGAGGAAGACCCTGTGTTAGGGTCTAAGCGCTGGGGTAAAGGTTGTTGTCCAGGCAGCTGGCCACAATAAATTGGTGAACATCACTACTAAATTTTCTGAATGTTGTGAGGGCTTCTTTTGTTTCTTTTTACTTTGAATTTTGGGCTGCCAACCCTATTGGAAGCACTTACTGAGAAGTCCTGTGTGCACTGAACTTTGTATCTTTTGAACTAATGTTGGGATGCGGTGGGACTATTTGCTGGGGTGAACAAATGGTTAAAAAAATCATAAAAATGCTTTTTATTTTTGTGTTTGTGCATTTTTTCACACACACACACACACACACACACACACATACATACCCGTCCCCCCGAAGCAAAAATCTTGGATGCATTTTATAATTACAATAAGACACTCCAGAATGTGCTTTGTGGTTGGATAATGACACTTCTCAGGTGGTTGAAGGCACTCAGCGATGCTGTGCAAGGGTGGGCTGGAGTTAAGACACAGACGGCAAAAAAAGTTATTTTAAAATGTCCCATAGGACAGTGGACTTTATTAAATAAGGACTTGGAGACACTGGACAAAGAAATAAACAGTTCAAGCAGTGCAAATCTGGAACTTCTCTATTGCTTGTACTGGTTGACTAGTCAGGAGGATCTTTGGCTACTATAAAAGCTTGGCTTAAAGGGCTGTCTGCTTCCACTTAGCCAACAGGCTCACAGGGACAAAACCAGTACCTGAGGGTAGTCCTTCCTGCACCTGGAGGTCTCCAGACCATACTTTAAGTAAACCAATAAACCCTCCAGCTGTTCAACACTGATCTGGTCCAAAACATCCCAGCCCTGGTTAGGATCACCACTGGTCAGTCTTTCTGAGACTGCCCCCAGCACTGACTACTCCCCTTTTGCATCAGCCAGTTTTCATGCATGCAGAGAACTGGTCCTTCTATGATTTAGATCCCATCTGCCAGATTGTGCTAAGTCAGTCCCTGTCATAGGGCTAGAGATCATGTGGCCTGTCAATCATACCCTTAATGTTTATTTAAATGTTTGCAACAATTTTAAATATGGCTGTTTCACACAGAAAAGTAAACATGAGAAGAGCAACATTTTGACACAGTTCTGCCTTTATACAATTGCAAAATAAAACAAAAAGAAAATAAAGAAGGAAACTCCCAGGCAGGAAGTCCCACCTACCTTGTTCCCAGACTCCCTCATGCTAGAGCTCTATAAAGCCCACAGATTTCAATTGACCTGAGCCCATGGTAATTCACAAAATGAATGCCAGCAAACCAAAAGCACATGGAGTCAGGCTTTTCTTAAAGAAGTACATTTTCTCCGACATATAGTAATGTGTGTAGTTTGGGCTTAAAGAAACATTTAATTTAGTATCAGGAAAATACAAATAAGAACCGCAATGTGAAATACAAGGCTTGCTAATGCATTGTTTGCAGCAGTTTGTAAAACGTGTTTTATACATTTCTTCCAACAACAAGAGCTTCATGCTTCCTGATACTTTAATTAGTCTCCATATAAAACTAAAGGTGATTTATTTATTTAGTATTTGTTGACCAGGTAAGTGCACTAGACAAATCCTGCCTATTTTCAGGCACAACCCGGGGGGAGGGGATACAGATGAAAACCAACTGACCTTGAACCAGATTAAGCTGTTGGTGGTATTTTTAGTGAATGAGGGAAATTTGGCCAGGACACCAGGGAAATTCCCCTACTCTTTTTGATAAGTGTCATGGGATCTTTAACATCCACCTGAACTACCACCAATCCAGGTAGATGGGACCTCGGTTTAACGTCTCATCCGAAAGACAGCACCTCAGAAGTGTAGCACCCCTCTCATCTTGCACTACAGTGTCAGTACTAGGATATTAACCCAAGTGCCAGATGTGGGAACAGAACCCATGGCCCTCTGATCTCTCGGCCTCAGATGCAAGTGTGCTACCTACTGAGCCACTGGCACTGCTTTATAGTAGTTCTGCTTCAATATTTTGCTTAATATTTTATTTAGGGTCAAAATATAGATTTATAGTGTTACATAATTTCTTCCACATGTACAATATTTTGCAAATGGTAACTTTTAACAGGGAAACACAGCAACAAAGCCCACAAGCTCTTCTTTCACCCCAGCTGCTCTAAAGCAGCCCTTTTGACTTACTGCTAGTTAGGGGTGGGAGCAGGGATCAGAAAGAGAAGAATTTAGGCATTAAGTTTCAACTCTGGGTGATCAGGCCAGGGAAGACAAGACAGAATATTAAAAAGGCTAGCATAGAAGAAAGGCTGTAGCCAAATTGATAGGAAGGAAACATTAAAGGTAATCTGACATGTTGTGAGCCCAGTTCTGCACTGAGAGTGTCAGGTCTCAGCATGCTTTTATTTCATCTGGTACCTTAGGGCAGCCTTGTTGGGACTGTATGGCTTTCTAGTGCCTTAGGACCTAATTCTCTGTTTTTATTAAACAATAAAAAACACAGTGGAAGGGTTTCACCCTATCACATACCTCTCCACTTAAGAGGAGACCAGCTCTGAACAGCAGCTGGTTTCCAGTACCAGCATCTGTTATCCCAGTATCATGCTCACTACCTCCTAGGAGAGTGTAAAGGGGTTCCCACCCATCCTTCTCTTTCCAGTAGCTGTACTGTTAGGGAACTCTGTGCAAATGAGTAGGGGGAATGCACAATCTCATGTAACAGTCCTCTAAGGGTCTCTTGTCCAACTTACTTTTGGGATCCATACCTGTATTTTTCCTCAGGGTGGTTTCTTAGTACCAGTCCCCACCCTAATGCAAATGAAAAATGTACTTCTCAGTGCCCAGACCAATCCAGGCTTGCACCAAACTAGCAAAGGTAGCCAATCTTTACCTTTCATAACTTGCATACTAGTAGCTTCCCCCTTTTCCATATTTATGGATCCTTTTCTTCATTGCTAATAAGGTCTGCACCTTGACTGGCTCCTCATCCCCAGGCATGAAGTCCTTACATTCTTTTGCTCACTACAGACCTCTAACAGCCTATGCAGGTCTTGCGGTCCCCAAATCTTCTGCAAAGACCTTACCTCATATGAAGGGGAACAATGGTAGATACCCAGACTACATAAGTCTGAAAGGGAGCCATTTCCCTCTTTTGCTCACATGGCCCAAAGGCTCCTTGAAATTTCCCTAACTTTCCCAAAAGCCCTTCAGCTATCACCTCTGTAGTTTACTCACTGTGTCTCACCTAGGCAGATCAACTGCAGGTTACTTTATAAGACGGGCTCAGGTTTTTTTTTCTATAATTAAGTATTTCTTCTGCAGCTTCTCTTTATTCTAGACCAAATTCCCCTCCTATATTTTTAAACATGCTGTCCCCAAACCCTGGGAGGAGTTTTCTGCACAAGGTGGAAGCCACCACCACCATTTTCAGCATATTTGTACCATCCTCTGGCTCACCCAACAGGTCCCAGAACAGGTACCCCCACTACCCCATAAATCCAGGGATATCATTAAAACCCTTATTACTTCTTTCAAATAGCTGACGCTTCACCTTCCACCTAAAAAGGACAGAGTTTTACTTTTGCATTTTTTAAGGAACAGAGAGCTCCATTCCCACTGCTCTCTGCTCTCACATCAGATAACAGGCACACACCTTTGTCTGTAAAATTAGAAAGGCCAGTCACCAACACAGAGAGAGGAACCATCATAGGCCTAGACTGAAACAAGGAAAACTAAACTTTTTTTTTTTTATTTACAGCATACTGTTATAAAAGACAAATTGGAAAAACTCAAAACATAAGATTAGCTGACTTCATACCTAATGAGGTTATCCAACCTCAGTAAACCCATCTAAGCCCCATCAGCTGGCAAGGGCCTTGAGGTTATGACATTCATCTGTTTGCGTGGTAACCTCCTCACCATAGGTAACCTTCGAATGGCCCACATTACGGAAAACTACCCCACTACCTTTTTCTGTTAACTGGAGTAAACTTCTGGCCCTTTTCCTTTGACTGCTGGAATACCACACAGGACCCTCAGAATTTTTTCACCTGCCTGAAAATTCTAGCACAGACCTGCAAGTTATTAGGCAGGCCACGGTTTTATGCCACCTCCAAGTTAGGACCAATATGAGCGGCTGCCAACACTTGCTGCCAGAGTGGTTTGGGTACCACCATCTGCTCCCTCCATACATCTGATTCAAGGGTTAAAATGCTTCCTAAGCAGCTCATTGTTCTGTCTTACATAATATGACTTAGTGTAACCCAATTCATTCTTACTAGAGATCTCACACACTGTTGCTTTACCAGAGCTCAACACATTGGATTTTTCAATGATACATACCATATGTGAACAATTTCTTGAACCCCAAGACAAAACAACATTAAGAGTCCTTCATCCTTTGCAAGGCCTCCTGTTCAGCATCAATAAGGTAGTTAACAGTACTTCCAGAAGTAGGTATCAGTTTTTCTTCACAGACACATGAAATGGCTGTGCTGTCCTCTTCAGCTGCCCCACTCTGATAACTATAATAGTTCACCACTTGGTTTCTTGCTGGACAGCCCTTTCCTCTGGCACAGCCTTGATGCTTCTCAGAACAGTCTCCTCTCTCTTATCCTACGTCTCCTGGACACTACCACAGTACTGCTTAGCAATGCTTTCTGGAACTCCCAACACCTCTGCTGGCACAACCTCAGGGTCTCATCTCTAAACCTACTCTGACATTCTCTAAACTGTCCACTCCAGCTGCATAATCCTCACCAACACAGCCTGGATCGTCTCTTCCATCAGCATAAATTGTGCCTCCAACTGATCACAGGTCTTGGTCAGTTCTAGAACTTCTGCCACTGATGCCCCCAGCATTTGTTTATCTGTCACTGTCACTTCTGGGTTGCTTAGCTTCACAGTGACCACCATTTGCTCTTTTTGCTCTTTGCTATTTTCTCCTGTCTGTGGCCTTTCCCTTATAGTATATGGTTACCCTTTGTTCTATATAAAATTAGCCTGCTCAAAATCCTTGTTAAGCACATTCTAAACTGTTATGCACATTCTCAAGTTTTGTTATGCGCAATCCGAACAGTTGTTATGCAAACTTCAAAGGTCATACAATTTTAAATTTCTCCTTTATTCTACACCTAGCTACTTACTAACCACCCAGTGCCCAAAGTCATACATTTTACCTTTCAAAGTCTGGAAATTTGATTTTGTCATGTGAGTAGAACAAAGAAACGTCAAGATTTTTTGTTTTCACTTTAGTGGGGGTCTGTCACTCTAGTGTAAAAAAAAATATACTATAAAAAATTAAATATGGTCAACCACACACAACTTAGCATGTGTTTCCATCTTGGGGTTGAGATGACAGCAAGGACCTCTCGAGCTTTGCTCTCGAGGTTCATATGCTGTCATCTCAGCTCCTCGATGGAAACACAGCCTTGTTGTGTATGGTTGCCCATACATTATTCTCTATGCTTTGGGGGATACTTCACCTTCTGAGCTTTTGTGTCTTAGTCAAACTCTGGTGAAATATCCCACCACTAACATCGTATGTGGGATGGTGGGTTGGAGTAAAGACACAGAAGGTGAGAAAAGTTATTTTAAAATGCACTTTATTAAATAAGGATGTGGAGACACTGGACAAAGAAATAAACAGTTCAAACAGTGCAAATCTGGAACTTCTGTGTTGTTTGTACTGGTTGACTTGTCAGGATGATCTTTGGCTACTATAGAAACTTGTCTTAAAGGGCTGTCAGCTCCGACTCAGCCAATAGGCTCACAGGGACAGCACCAGTACCTGAAGGTGGTTCTACCTGGACCTGTAGGTGTGCAACCCATACTTTAGGTAGACCAATCGCCCCTCCAGCAGTTCAACTCAGATCTGGTCCAAAACATCCCAGCCCTGGCTAGTATCGCCACTGGTCAGTCTTTCTGAGACTGCCCCCAGCACTGACTACTCCCCTTTTGCATCAGCACATTTTCACTCATGCAGAGGACTGCTCCCTCCACAGTTCAGATCTCATCTCCTCTCATCTGCCAGACTATGCTAAGCCAGTCCCTTTTATTGGGGTAGATATCATGTGACCTGTCAATCATACCTTAATTTTTAATTAAATGTTTGCAACAATTTTATATATGGCTGTTCCATACAGAAATGTACGCAAAACATGAAAAAACAACATTTTAACACAGATCTGTCTTTATACAATTGCAAAATAAAGCAAAAAGAAAATAAAGAAGGGAACTCCTAGGCAGGAAGTCCCACCTATCCTGTTCCCAGACTCCCTCATGCTAGACCTCTATGAAGTCCACAGATTTCAGCCAGCTTGAGCCCAAAGTAATCCACAAAATGAATGTCAGCAAACCAAAAGCACATGGAGTCAGACATTTCTGAAACAGGTACATTTCTCAACATATAGCAATGTGTGTAGTTTAGGCTTCATTTAATTTATCATCAGGAAAGTACAGATAAGAACAGCAGTGAGAAACAAAAGGCATTGCTAATGCATTGTTTTAGTGGTTTGTAAAATGTGTTCAGCCAAGAAGAGCTTCATTTGTCCTGATACCTTAATTTCTCTCCATATAAAACTAAATGTGATGTAGTAGTTCTCCTTCATTATTTTGTTTTACATGTTATTTAGGGTCCAAAACACAGTTTCATAGTGTTTGTGTAATTTCTTCCACAGGTTCAGTATATTGTAAATGGTAACTTTTAACAGGGGAACACAGTACCAAAGCCCACAGGCTTTTCTTTCACCATAGCTGCTCTAAAGCAGCCCTTTTGACTTACTGCCAGCTGGGGGTGTGTGTGTGGGGGGGGGGGGCAGAAAGAGAAGAATTAAAAAGAGTGTTAATGTTTCAACCCTGGGTGATCTGGCCAGGAAAGATAAGTTAGAATATTAGAAAGGTTAGCATAGAAGAAAGGCTGTAGCCAAAAGGACAGGAAAGAAACATGAAAGGTCATCTGGCATGCTGTGAGCCCATTTCTGCATTGAGTGTGTCAGGTCTCAGCATGCTTTCATTTTATTGGGCAGCCTTTATGGGCTGTATGGCTTTCTAGTGCCTTAGGACCTCATTCTTTATTTCTATTAAACAAACAAAATAAAATCACAGAGGGAGGGGTTCTTCCTACCACAGATGCCTAATGCCTCTCAGCAGACCTGAAGTGTGCTGGTATCCCACCACAATCCATGCCCTGTCATGTCTTATTGCATCAGTTACCCAGCCCTTATTGAATTTATGGTCTCCAGAGCATCACTGTCACACAGGACATAAAACATTGTAGGAAAAGGAAATACAATAAGTCATACAGACATGGAGATCATAGGGGCCATAAAACAAGTAAGCATATTTAAAAAAAACTCCTAATGGCAAACAAAGAAAAGAATGCACTAGGACTGCACACACAAATCAAAACACTCAGTACAACATATTTTTTGCAAATGCTAACTGTAATTCTCTATCACGCATTAGTTGGAACCATATATTTCTCTCTTGAAAAAAACATAGAACATTAAAAACGTAATTGTCTAAAGGTCTTAAACTTCTCCCAAAGTGCCCATTTGGAACCAATATGTAATAAACACTCAGATCCTCATTGAAAGTATGTATGCAGGCTCTCTGCTCTATGCAGACAACTTAGTGTTCTGCTCTAACACTCAACACCTCACTGGCCTTAACTCTGCCCTTACCTCTGATTTCAGCAATATTCACTCCTGGCTCTCCCATAACAGCCTATTATTAAACTCCAGCAAAACCTGTTCAGTGTTGTTTGGCGCTGCCCCTAGATTAAAAAGGTGTATTGGGTGACCTATTTCTCTCCGGCAGTGATGGCTCCCTCCATGAAAATGTAACCAACTTCAAGTACTTTGGGATTATACTTGACCCCTCTCTGGACTTTGCCCCACACATCTCAAACACTTGTAGAACTGTTAACACCAAGCTTGGCCTGGCCTTTAAAACCAGTTATGCTCTCACACCCTCTGCCAGAATTGTCATTGCTCAAGGTATCCCTCTTCCTACCCTCACCTATGTCTCTGTACTATGTTTCATGATTGTTTTATGACTTGTACTCTCCTGGGCCGTGCCTGAAAATAGGCATATTTAATGTCTAGTGCACTTACCCAGTCACCAAAAAACAAATAAATAAATAGAATGTAAATATATAAATTATTATACAATGGGGTAAATCAGAACAGCAAAATCCTACAATCTGATTTGCTGGCTGGCAACTTTTCAGAGTGGTTAGTCCGCCAGTGTATCAACCAAAACAGGTGCCAGCCACCAATCTGCCACATAAGAAATTATCCCTGAAATCTCGTCAACCGCCAGCAGCCCAAGAGTGGCAAATACTGTGACAGACGGCGAGCCATCTCTGCCAACACATACTCACCCTAGATTGCCACACTCCCCAATCAGTTCCAGTGAGAACTCTGTTTTAAAAAAAATATTTGTAAACTGATAAAATGGATAAAATCAACACAGTTATCTGCTTCTCATTTTTTCCCCACTAAAGGTAACCAAGAGAAAGTACAAGGCGTCAATCAAACACATGTCTGCCGATCATCCCGCCACCCCTCGCAACTACAAACCAGTTGGTAAGAAATTGTCTAATCCATTTCTGTGACACAATACCTGGTGTTCTCCAGCATGGCCTCTCCACTTTCTCCCGAATATCATCCCTCTTTCTACTTTTAGTGAGGCTGTCCCTCTCGAATCTCACTCTTGCTACCTGACTAAAAACACACTCGTAACTTCAACCCCCAGCTGCAGTTCACTTGACTTATGAAACTCTGAACACCTGGATGCAGTTCCAGTAATGCTCCCATGTTACATAACTGAAAAAAAAAAAAAAGGAAAAAAATGGTACCAAAAACACAAACAACAGCTGAAGTGCGGGAGCCGCTTACACCATGAACTGTCACTAACTGAACACCCGCAGCCACTAATGCCACTCTCTCTCTCAGAGGAACACTTACAGACTCCGCTTTACTATTATAAAACACAACAAATAAAAAGCCCACAACATTTGCATGTGTTTGGGGCTACAGGGTACTAACCTTCACCTGAAAATCCAGAGAACTGAGGAACTGAAGCAGCATCTCCCAAGCATCAAATAACTATTTTATTTTCTGGTGGAAGAATAAAATCAATAAAAAAGAATTTAAAACAAAAAAATTTTAATTTTCCTTTGTTTTTCTTGCTCACCAAAAAAAGGTGGACATTGTATAATAGCAATATGCCACTCCAGGGTGTGGATATATGGGTGGATTTACCACTTCTGGTGTGGTTAAGTCACTCAGCTTGTGGCCTCATGACTGAAGCACACCAAGCATGCTAAATCCACCTATATACCCACACCCTGCCATGGTATGCTGCTTAAGCAACCAATTGTTCACAATAAAACAAGAGACATCAGAATTTAGAATCTTCTGAGAAGCTAAGTTCCAAACTTTCCTTCTACTATATTTTTGGAGATTGTATTTGTGTAATTATTATAAAGCATTTATTTTTCTCTGTCACAAGAATCAATTAAGAAGCTAAAGTGTGTCAACACCTCTTAGCCTAGTATCATGTAGTACTAGGTAACTTTACCTTAGGCATATAGGAAAGATATTTAACTGACTGGAATGGAGCAGTGGGTGAGTGGAGTAGTAGTTAGCTGTCGGGATTGTGAGGCACTCATCTCCAAGCCTATGCTTTGGAGAAAGGGACACTACCCTATTTGCAGGACCTTCAGGGTGCTCAATTGACAACAGCTAAGGAAGAGATATTCTAGTTTTGACTCCAACTAAGCTTGTACCCATCCCGCACTCCTACTTCCTCAGAAGCTCACTGATCTAGAGGGGTGGATGGGGTGGTGATGGGGAGCAGATTAGACAGCAGGGATGGTCACACAACAGTTAGCTCTTCTGTTGATGTACCAGTGGCAAACCACTTTGCTCCTCTGGAAGACACACAGGTGCCTGACTCAGGCAGGAGTGACCATGGGTCCGTTGGTGCTGATAGCAAAGGAGACATTGTGACACCTGGGGGTAAGGGGCAGAAGTTAGCAAGGAGGATTCTAGTTTTAGGAGACTGTATGGTTAGAGGGGGTAGATAAGGTGGTAGGTAAGGGGATAAGGGAAAGGGAAATATTAGATGCTTGCCTGGAGCATCAGCCATCCAAATTTGGGATTGGATAGGGAGAAAAGCAGAGGAGGTGGAGAGCAGTGAGTGCTGGTGCACCTCAATACCAAACATCTGGTGAATGGGCCTGTGTGGATGGTGAAGAAGGATTTCCAGAGGCTGGGGGAAGATTCGACTTGCTTAACCTTCTCTGAGGTCCTTCCTGTCTGGGGTGGGGAAAATTGAAAGGATAGAATAATGGAGGTAGAGATCAAGGAGTTCAATGGTAGATAGAAAGAGTGGTGTCAGGAACAGGGGCACCAAATTATATGGTATTGGAGTCATTTGGGTCAGAAGGCTCTTCAAAGGTGATAACCTTCACCTGACAAGAGAGGAGACTAATGCCTTAGGGCAAGGGTTTGACATCTACATTAGCAAATGGTTAAACTAGCTGCAGGGGAGGCTGAGGCTGACGATTCCACTGTGAAGGGAGGAACGGTGGGGAACTTAGAGAGGATTCCTCCCAGGAAGGAGGTAAAGTGTTCAAGAGAATAATAGATGGGAGGAACGAGACAAGGGAACAGGGCAGATAGGCACAGTAGGCATGAAAGGAAGGGGAAACACAAGACACCAAGGTTATTATACAAAGGTGATGGGGAAGGCAACAGAGAAGCAATATAGATGCTGTGGTATGTTGGAGAGTGATATGCCTCAATGCCAGGAGAATTGGTAATAAGATAAGTGAGCTCCAGCCTTTGTGACAGACTTTGGGCTAGATCTAGTGGCCATTACTGAAACTTGGGCCAGTGTGAACAATGATTGGGACATAATGTTCCCAGGCTATACCTTATATAGGTGTGATCGAGGGTTGGGTAGAAGTGGAGGGGTGGCCAGCTACATCAGAGAAGGGACTGAGGCAGTAGAGGATGCTACTTCTGGGTGTTAAGGGATGTTGAATCACTGCAGGTTCACAGTGTTGTCAGTCAGGAAAACTTGAATAACAGGACTTTACATGCCACTGGGATAGGAAGAAGAGTGAGAAAAGGAACTTGGTGTTTTAGTAGGGAGGGGCAGCAAAGGGGGACATTGCAATAATAGCAGATCTCAACCCGCAGACATGAATTGGGACATCACAGTGCCCAGGAGTGCTAGAACCCATGACCTGCCTAATGTTTTGCAGACTGCATATTGGTACAACAGGTCAGGGATCCCACTAGACAGACTGCCATTCTAGATGTGGTACCTACCAACTTGGAAGTAGTAGGCATAGTGCAGGTCAGGGAACCACTGTGGTCCAGCAATAAAAATGTCCTGTCCTGTCTTGCTTCACCCTTCCCTCATTCCAAATATCCCTATTAGCCGCTCTCTCCACCTTTGTGATATGTAATTGTTTCCGTTAATCCTTCCTCCCCTCTTTCTCTATTGCTGTACTCTACTCTTGTCCCCTTTCCTTGCCCCTTCCCTCACCCTCACCAGCTGCCCATCTGTACTGCCTGCCAGCCTCTCTTCCCACCTTCCTTACCTATCCCTGCATATCTACGTTCTAATTCTGCTAACAGCGCTCCCTTGATACTGTATATTACATAGCAAAATTATTATTCTATTTATATCAAAGTTTGTAAACAGTATTGTTATATTGTGTGTAGTGACACATTTCGTATGTACTTTGTTATTCGAACTATTTTATCGACTCTTGTGTGTATGTTTCTAGTTCTGTAACTGTGTCTCCCCTGATTGTTGTATTGCTCTGAATGTCACCTCTGTTGTCAGCCCCGGGTCGATCCTGAAAAAGGGACTGTAGTTGTCTCAGTGGACTTACCCGGTTACCAAAAATTCAAATAAATAAATAAATAAATGTACTATATGCCTAGAGATGGTCTAAGGCACCTGCAAGCCATTGTCTAGGAATGACATGTTAGACTTTAAGAAGTTGGATTTCAGCCATATAAGAGAAATTGTGCTTGGCAGTTTAGTTGAGGTGGACAGCATCAGGGGAGTGAAGGAAAGATGGGAGTTATAAAAGGGCCTGTTCTTGAGGCAACAAAAATATGCATGAGAACAGCTATCAAGAGAAGCAAGTATAAGAGACCAATTTGGTTCTCTGAAAAGGTCAGGGAGGCAGTGATGGCTAAAAAGAGGGCCTTTTTAACATACAAAGAAAGGCAAGGGGATGAAAAATGGGACACGTACCAGGAGAAAACAAGAGAGGCCAAGAGGACAGTCAGTATCACCAAAGCTGACACAGAGCTATGTATCGCAGAGGGACTCAAGGGAAGGGAAAATGTTCTTTAGATATACAGTATAAGAAAAAAGCAATTGGAGGAGGAATTCTCAGGCTAATAGAGGGAAGGGGAAGTTTTTTAACCAGGAAAGGCACACTAAGCTGAAACTTGTTTCCAGGTATGACCTGGGAGCACAAGGAAGTTAAGTGACTTGCTCAGGGTCACACAGTATCCAAGTGGGGGCTATGGGATTCAAACCCTGGTCTCCAGATTTGTAGCTCAGAGTCCTTAACCACTGCACTATACTGCCTCTTTAGAAGGGACAGGCAGAAAGCAACTGTGCTAAATGACTATTTCTGCTCAGGGTTAACTAGGAGAATAGTGAGCCCTTGCAGGAAAGAAGCATAAAGGCAAATGACAGAGGAGTCCTGAAAATGAAACTGCAGAAATTTACTGGCAAAAGAGTTGAAAACAGGCTAGCAACCCTGAAGGTAAACAAGAACCTGGAACCAGATGGAAGCATCCAAAGGTGGTAAGGGAACGCACATCAGTGTTAACTGAACCCTAGCAGGGTTATTCAATAGCTCTATGCAACAAGGGGTGGTTTCCAGGCATTGGAGTGTGATGGACGTGGTTCCACTGCAAAAAGGAAGGGACAAGGAGCAATTGGGATGCTCTAGAACCATGAGCTTTACCGCCATGGTAGGGGAAACTGATGGAGGTACTAATCAAAGACAATCTAGTCGAATACCAGGAGAAAACCAAACTTCAGAATAGCAAGCAGCATGGATTCATGACAGAGAGGTCTTGTCAAAACAATCTGATAGCATTCTTTGACTGGGTAACAAAGGTAGTTGATAAGGGCCACGCTGTACATTTACTCTACTTCGACTTCAGCAAGGACTTCGACTAGATGCCACATCAAAGGCTGCTGAAAAAGATGGGAGATCCAGGAACAGCTAAAGAAATAGTAAGGTGGGTAGGGAGCTGGTTGGAGGGGAGGCAGCAGAGAGTTGTGCTGAACTGAGTCAGATCAGGGAGAAAAGATGTCACTAGTGGAGCACCTCAGGAATTTGTCCTGGGCCCAGTCCTCTTCAATATGTTTATCAGCAACAACAGAGAGGGAATCCAAGGCAGGTTGTGTCTATTCACTGGCAATGAGGAGGGGATAAGAGAGTTGCAGAGAGAACTGAAAAGGCTAGACATTTGGTTCCGTTTCTGGCAGCTGAAATTCATGCCAACAAATATAAAGCTGTGCACTTAGAGAACACAGAACCCCAGAAAAGAGTATTGGATTGGGGGAGGGGGGTTAAGCTGGACACAATATTAGAGGGAGAGGACCTAGAAATCAGCATAAGTGAGTCCCATAAATAAACTAGCCAGTGTAACAAGGCCTTCAGAAATGATAGCAGGATGTTGAGGTGCATCAGGAGAGGGTTCGACAGTGTAAGGTAGCAGGTGCTTTTACCACTGTAAGGGTTCATGGTGAGGCCACATCAGGAGATGGTTCAACAATGAAAGGTAGCAGGTGCTGTTACCACTATATAGGTTGCTGGTGAGGCCGCACCTGGAGTACTGTGCCCAGTTCTGGAGACCCCACCTAGGAAAAAGGAGAGGGACAGGCTAGAAAAAGTACAGTGCAGTATGACCAAGACAATTCAGGATCACAAGGGCAGATTGTATGTGGACTGGCTAAAGGCACTGAAAATGTGTACCAGAAGAGAAAGGGGGGATATGGCAGAGACCTTCAAGTTCCTGGAAGGAATTGACAAGGTTGACTGTGAGGAGCTATTTACCAGAACAGAAAAGATAAGACATGGGGTCACAAGTGGAGGTTAATGGTTTGTAAAGGATGTGAGGAAGCATTTTATGGAAAGAGTAGTTAAGCCATGGAATGGTCTGCCAGCAGATGTGATACAGTAGGTGCCAAAACTATAAATGGATTCAAACACAGTAAAGATACAGTTAAGGGGCTATTAGCTACTCAATGGTCAGTGTGTGGAGTGGAAACACAGATAACAAAAGGGGGAATAAAGTAAGGGAAGATTCCACAGAGACAATAGATCCTGGGGTATGTCAGGTAATATAGGTAGAGTGTAATCTTGAGATGCCCATGATATGCATCCTTTTTGTGGAAAAGTGGATGGCACCTCTCCTGCAAAATCCTTACAGTATCTTAAAATCCATGAGATGTTTACTTATTTATTTAACTTCTCAGGCCATAATGAAATAAAGCAAACAACCATTTTCCCAAACTTATCAGATAAAAAAGAAAAGTTATATGGTCTGTCAACCCAGTGCTGACTGATAGTTGAAAGATGTCATATTTGGTCCTCTCCATATGCTGTGACTCTTGTGAGATATTCATGAGATTGGAAATACACTATGGCACCGATATTCAGGCTGCGCCGGGCTGTGGTGCAAGCCTGGGCGCAGCGCAACTTGGCTGTGCAGGGGTGTTGACTGGGCAATATTCAATGGAGCTGTGCCATGGCACAGCATCATTGAATATCGCACTCTGGCCACCTGCAGTGCGCATGGCGCAGTGGCACTGCACCAGTGCAAGAGGCCAGAGTGGAGCAGGGGGATGCACTAGCGCAAGTTCCCTTGCACTATGCGCAACAACCATGATATTCAAAAGTGCACATGCAAATGAGGCCATAATATATGCAAGGCACAAATGGGGCCATTTGCATGTCATTATGGCCCCATTTGCATGCAGGTGTGCCGATCCCCGGCGACTTGCGCCTGGCGCCCTGTCAGGCAGCAGTCGTTGGGGACCGACGCCCCCTGCACAGCGTGGCAATGTGCCTCTCTGCCAGATCGCGGGCATATGTAGAGTTAAATAATGTCCCATATCCCTGGTGGTCCAGTGTATCGCTACACGCCTGATCACGGGCTTAAGTATATAATAAAGCACGTCCTCTATCCCTGCTGGTCCAGAGGACCGCTGTCAGCCCTATCGCGGGCTTAGGTATAAAATATTTCACGTCCTATATCCCTGGTGGTCTAGTGGACCACCAAGCCAGCCCAGTCATGGGCTTAGGTATAAAAAAATGCTGCTTATATGTCCCTCAGGTGGTCTACTTGGATTGAGCCAGAGCCTGATCGCTGGTATTTGTATTGTGGTTTGTCCAATATTCTTGAAGTCCAGCGGTGCTCTCATTTCTTCCATTGAGCCTTCACCACCGTCTGGCCTCGGTCAGGCAGGCGGGAGCAGCATTTTGCTCTGTTAATTTCGCTGCCCACCGACTGACACCATAGGTAGGGCTGTACACCCATTGGTCCAAAGCGTGAGCCAATGGGCATGCAGCTTACAATATACTGATACAGTTCAGATATGTGAATGGATCCATTCACATATCTGAACTGTGTAGTAGCTGGTACTGGAAAGGTACACCCATTGGCTCACGCTGTGGACCAATGGGTGTACAGCCCGCATTTATGGTGTCAGTCGGCGGGCAGCAGGGTGGCAGGCGGTGGGTGCTGCCGCCCGCTGACTGGTGGGGAGCGGGCAGGGGCCCAGTGGAGGGTGGAGAAGGGGCCGCTGACTACCAGAGATATTGGACTTCATTTTTTTTAATACAAATGCCCACGATCGGGCTGCAAGCAGTCCACTGGACCACCAGGGATATTTGACTTAATTATTTTAATACAAATGCCCGTGATCGGGCTGCTAGCAGTCCACTGGACCACCAGGGATATAGGACATGAATTGTTTTATACCTAAGCCCGCGATCAGGCTGACAGCAGTCAACTGGACCACCAGGGATATAGGACATTATTTATTTCAACAGATGCCCTCGATTGGGCATGGGGGGGCGCCGCCATGGAGGTGCAGCGAGTGAGTCGCCACCATTAGCGGTGGCAGCTGCCATGTTGCGCCTGCAACACGGCAGCTCACCTGTGGGTGGCCAGCCATTGTTCCTTTTTTTGGCTCACCTGTGCAACGCAAATAGGGGCGATGATGGCTCAGCACATCCCGGGCTGAATATCGGGATATGCGGCATGCATGGGCATGCCTCTACCTGCACCACATATATTACTGATACGCTCTGGAGCATCGAGATTTGTGCCAGGCACAATCCCCGTTTGAATATCGCGCCGGGGCGCATCAGTGGGTTGCGCATGCGCAACACTGTTGCGCCATGCACAACCCTTTTGAATATCCAGGCCTATATGTATATGATGGCTTACCTTGTTACGTAAACGTGGATGCATTTTTTTCTTTATCTTTCTTTTCCTTCTTTTTATGGCTATGGGCGGAGCCTACAGCCATCTTGCTATCTGTAGCTGGAAAATGGAGTATCGTGGAACACATGTTTTGGACTTTTCAATGTATCTTTCCATGCCAACTGAAATAAAATATTCCCTTCTTTCTGTTAAGAATGTTGGAGACATAACTCCAAGCTGCTTATCAGATGCCATTAGGAAACTGAAAACACTTGTTAAATATTTGTTAAATATTGATTGCCTATTAAACTGGAGATTTGTTTACCCCCTTCAGAATGCAACAAACTGCACATTTAAATGCTTAGCATTTAAACAGCTTCTTAATACTAATTTCACTTGGGAATGTATTGTTTCTCAAGAAATATTCATACCTCATAAATGTCACCCTTTCCCAGAAAATTCATGATTTACAGTTTGTGCAACCTCTACATACATTATCTGATGAGCACTCTCTCAGACATATGCCAGGTCTTCAGTGAACTGCTTGGATAAATGTGTAGCAATCAGAAGCCATTTTCTACTATGCTTTTTATGAAAAAATATATAGAGCTACAGCAAACACATACACACACACACACACACACACACACACACACATACACTGTACACACCATCCTCATGGCCACAACATTCAAAATAAATATTGCATTCTAATATGTTATAAAGAAACTGTTTATGTCAGCGAACACGGTGAAGTTCAGTTTAGAGTAGATTTCCTTTAAATATTTCTTATCCTATATTTTGTATACACACACACACACACAATCCTCATGGCCACAATACAGGCAGCCTGGGTTCAAGTCCCAGCTGAGGTACTTATTCTTTCTCACCTCTGTTTGTATGTGTTCCATAAAATATGCACACCACACTCCTGTGTGATTGTTGCAAGTAAATATTTGTGTCACCATTGGGTTGTGCATTTGAGACAGAGTAATGTGCTTGAGGACAGCCCAGGTTCCAGTTGTCTCAGTGGTGCAGGTGGTTAGCGCAATCAAAATGGTATTCCAGGCAGTCTGGGTTCAATTCCCAGCTGAGGCATTTATTCTTTCTCACCTCTGTTTGTATGTGTTCCATAAAATATGCACACCACACTCCTGTGTGATTGTTACAAGTAACTATTTTTGTTGCCATTGGGTTGTGCATTTGAGAAAGAGTAATGTACTCAAGGACAGCTCAGGTTCCAGTTGTCTCAGTGGCGCAGCTGATTAGTGCAATCAGAATGCTATTCTGAGTGGCCTAGGTTCAGGTCCCAGCTGAGGCTCTTATTCTTTCTCACCTCTGTTTGTATGTGTCCCATAAAATATATACATCACACTCCTGTGTGATTGTTACAATAAAGAAACTGTTTGTTTATGTCAGTGACCACAGTGAAGTTCAGTTTAGAGTAGATTTTCTTTAAATATTTCTTATCCTATATTTTGTATCCTGGATAGCACAGGGGAGATGCTACATCTCATTGTCATAGGGATCTTCATTTACACATTGTTGCACTGTATTTACTTAGGCTGTCCCAGATTAGATGCAATATCTTGTTTTCAGTGGGGTCATACTTTTCCCATTTTGATAATGTATTTCTTTAGGGTAGCCTAGTCCAGGGCCCCCATATTCAAACGAGATGTGCAGCGCATCTTGGTGGAAAAGGGAGATGTGCCATGCAACTCCAACAATGCACCACAGCATGATAGTCAAACATGCAGGATGTGCCTGCCGCAAGGGAATGGGCCAGGGTGCACACAAATAGTATGCCGTGCAAGTCAAGGGTGCATTCCCATGCATGTGCCATGCTGCAGCATACTTGGTGGGAAATTCACCCCATGCAGCCAAAAGCAGCATGGCCCACAGCTAGGCCATGGATAGCTTGCCTAACCCAGCCAGCCACCCACAGGTGGGCTGTGGAAGTGCACCCAGGTGCACAGCAGCCTGGCAACACTGGTGGACTAGAGGTACCCCCTTCCATTCCCAATCAATCCAACTCCATCCTCAAAGAGCTCCATAGTGTAGGGCCCCCCTGGACCCAATCACACCAGAGGAAATCACGGTCCATATCCATAGCATAGAGAACCCCCACTCACAGCCTTGATATATAGACAACTCCGGTCCCCCCATACCTTACCTGTTGCTGAGACTGGCACTTCCCTCCACATCCTGCCACAGCCAGTCACTGACTGCACTGGACCTGGGCTGGGGACCTGCACTCCAGAATGACCCAAGTGGCTATATCATACATTGGGGCACTACACAAGCTGTGGACCCACAAGTGTATGCAGCTGTGTGTATGTCTCTGGCAAACCGTAACAGGGAATTGAGATACCTTCAATGCATGCCTTGTCAAGGCTGTGTCTTCCTGCTGTGCTACAGTGTCCCCCATTCCCCTGTGTAACATGCCACCCTCCAGACTGATGAGATATCCTGGGTGCAATGGGGTGCAGCATCCTGCAATGCCATTTGTAGTGTATGCTCCAGACTATGGATAGTGCATTTGCGGTTCCCCGATTGTACAAACAAATGGGAGGTTGGCTATAACATGCCTGTTCCGGGACCTGTGTAAGTGAGTAAAGCATTGGCTTTCACCCACACTGAGCAGTGCAACGGCACCAGGACGATGGATCCACAAGCAAGTGCCTGAGGGGTATGACCACTGGGCTTTATCAATTGTACACAGCTCGTACCTATGTATGACACATTCCAGCATCCTACTGCTAGTGCTTTGCCACACGAAAATAAGATGTAATTTCTTCTGTGAACTATCCAGGCTAGATATATAGCAATCAGCAGGCATATTCTAGGAAAATACATTGTAAACATGTGTGAAATGAAAAACCACATTGAAATTGCCTCTCAGCAGATCGGCATTGTGCAAATTCATTAGAAATAATGGGTAGAAGCATCCCAAAAGCTCTCCACAGCCATATTGGCTCTGACCAGAATTTGTTTTCAAATGAAATAGCTATTACTATTATATATGTCTGTAAAACTGTACTGGCTTATGTGACCTAAACAAAAATCTTTACTGCACTGTTTAAATGGCTAGTGGAAACCTTGGTATTAGATATGAGCTAAGTCTGGCTGTGACTTCTGTACTATCACATACATACCAAATAGCAATTGAAATGTCATATATACTATTTAATTCTAACAAGCCATTTGCTCTATGCGACTTGTACCATTTTTCTGGCTCTATAATGACCAAGAGGAAATATATAATTAGCATTGTAAGATAATAGGTGGCTTTCCTTCCTGGTTTGATTATAAATATGGCTGACTTTATTACATGATTATATAGATTTTTATATCTACAAAGAAATAATAACACTATTTAAAAAGGCTCATTGAAGATTGTATGGTAGATTTCCTCCTGTCAGACTAAACCAGCCTTGACAAGTTTAATCACATTAGCCTATTGTAGCATGGGCAGCTAGTTTGTATCAAGTTAAGCAATGGATGGTTTGGACTTCAAATGGAGCTGTTGGGTACAATGAGTTTCAGAACTTGTCTTGATCCTTTTCTACACTGTCGAACAAATGATAATTGTGAACATAATGCATTTGGATGGTAAAATGATCTTATGACAACTTTGTGTATAGCCAATTGTTTTTTTACTTTTCTTTTGCAAATTGTATTGAGAAAGAAATAATGTGACCTACTGGGAACTGAACCGAGGCTGCTAGAATACTATCTCAGTGCTCTAACCACTGAGCTAGATGTTCACATGGTTAGACCTGGGGTTCCTGGACATATTTCATTTCTTTGATATTCATACAAACAGAGGAGAGAAAGAAATAAGTGACTCAGCTGGGAACTGAACTCTTGCCCCTGGAATACCACCTGGTACTCTAACCACTGAGCTACAGGCTCACATGGTTGGACCTGGGGTTCCTGGACACACCTCCTTTCTCTGATATTGCATGTTCTGCAACTAGGAATGATCAAGTTTTTAGTCTTCTTTTGATCTTTTCCTGGTAAAGGTCAGTCTCTGCTCATTCAGGCACCAAGCACTTTTTGATCGTGTCTAATTACACAGCTGGTTTGTATGCTAATTTATTTTCCTCTGCTATATGCAACAGTCATGCTTTCTTGTTTGTTCTGAACTCTACTATTGCATTTTATTGTCATTGTAACCACATCATCTGACTTGTAATCTTTGTAATTTTCTCATCTTCCCCCCTCCCCCCAGTCACACCTGGGAATGGGCCTCAGCTCAGTGTGCCTCTCTCAGAAACCAATTTTTAAATAAAAAAATAAATAAACTTTATGTAAGAGAGTCACCCAACTTAGATTTAATAACTATATTGTAGACACGTGCATGTTTTCCCAAATTTTATTTTATGATACTCTCAGCTATTCATTTTTAAATAATCCATAATTTTGTATTGGCTTTATTTTCTTGTGATGTGGCTCTTTCTGCTTCTCAGTTTTACATCTTCAGGAAAAATTTATCATAACATGTATAATTCTAGATGTGGCATTTAAATTATATCCATGACATAGATTTTCAGAAATGCTTCATCTCCTATGTATTGTATGTACTGTATGTTTTTTTTAAAACACTGAAATGGCTAAAGTTTTTGAACTTGAGTTTGGTACTACATGGATGTGCATTATAATGAACCATCACTAAACATCTATATACCGTTGTAAGAGTGATACTTTTACAGCGACACTGTTACAGCGAAACCAACCTGTTGACACCCGCAGTGTCAACCAGGTTGTCAGAGTGAAGACCATGTCATTGACTCCGGAGTTTGGCTGCTCTCCCCCGACATCCATCCCACCCAGAGTTAGAATCTATAAGTCTGAGAGGTGCAGGGGGGCAGAGCTCCCCATATGTGGTGGTGCGAGGGGGGGGCTGCTGAACACTGTACAGGTGTCAGTGTGATCCTCAGTCGCCTGGTGGTGTCTGAGATGTCGGTGACCATGTATCACTCTGGGGGAGGTTGGCAATATTCTTGTCACCGCGGCATGCTGGAACCCTAAACATCCAAGTCTCTAGAGTGTGCTGAGTACTCGGCTTTCAGCATAGTGCTTCAACACAAACCAAAGGACTGCATTTATCTCCAAATGAATGCACACTCTCACATGTGTTATGACATACATATACCCCTCAAATCCACATCTCCAAAAAATGTCTCTCCAGCAGCTTTCAGACCCAATGTGTGACTAATGCAAGTGTACAGGCTAATAATATCTAACAATATCTATTGTTAGTCAACAATAGGTCAATTTCTGTTCCATGCCTTCAGTTTTTAGAACAAGGTCTGAGATGTCTCAGCTTGGTGCTTTCAGCACTACATTCCTTAGGAAATGAGTCCACATATCTGGAGGGACCCTTACTGAGAGACTGAATGCCTGACACTATGGGTCTCCCAGGAGTGTCCCTCACATACTTGTGGCCTTTGGGGAGGATATTAAAGGTCACACATACAGGTTTTTTTTTTTAGGTAATTAATTTCAATTTTGTCTAGTAGGCCATGTAAATTGTACTATTTGCTCATCTTGAAACTCCTTGAATGCTGCAGTTGGGTTGTATGTAAGTTTCCTATAGCATGATTCATCACTTAACTGTCTATAGATCTGTTTACTATATTGGTCAATATCTTGGACCTCCACCATTCCCCCCTTCCCACTGGTTTAATTACAAAATTTTGCATAGACTGAAATGTTGTGGTTGATCATCTTTCACCTGTAGATAGATTGGAGAATGATGGTGGACAGACTTCATTTCATTTATTTGTTAACCGGGTTAAGGCAACGGGGCCAAAGCCCTTTTTCAGGTCCAACCCGGACAAACACATACATACAATATATAACAATACATAAATACAAAATAAGCATACTCACAACATAACAAAGTAACCAACTAATATAATTCAAACACAAGTACAATTCATCAAAGACAACAAGTATTTTTAAATCTAATTTTAAAAGTATTATGTGGTTTCAATACACGCAGGGAAACAGGGAGTTCATTCCACAATTTGGGGGTTTGAAATGAAAATGAGTGAGAACCATATTTAGTCTTCACAGAATAACCCTCCAACATAATGCCCCCAGCTGGTCTTACTGAAGATCTCGTCACCCGATTCCTGGCCAAATCAGAAAGGGGAAAAAAACCACAACTCACAACATAACAAAGTAACCAACTAATATAATTCAAACACAAGTACAATTCATCAAAGACAACAAGTATTTTTAAATCTAATTTTAAAAGTATTATGTGGTTTCAATACACGCAGGGAAACAGGGAGTTCATTCCACAATTTGGGGGTTTGAAATGAAAATGAGTGAGAACCATATTTAGTCTTCACAGAATAACCCTCCAACATAATGCCCCCAGCTGGTCTTACTGAAGATCTCGTCACCCGATTCCTGGCCAAATCAGAAAGGGGAAAAAAACCATCAGAATAAACAGCCATATAGACCAAATTACGAAGAGCATACCTAAATCTAAGTTGAGGAGATAATCAGTTCAAAGAAGAGCACAATAAACAATGATGAGTCAAACTTGGCACACCCAGTACAAAATTACATATGTTATTATAAGCAACGCATAATGTCTGCATCTCCCTAACACCTAATTCCACATACAATGAAGAGACATAATCCAAGTGGGGCATTAGTACACCCAAAGCAAGTTGCCTCCAAGTTTCCAAAGATATATACGTTTTAAACTTGTAAAGCAACCTTAACTTAGAGTGAACTTTATTCTTGACCAACTTCACTTGAGAAGCAAAAGTTAATGATGGATCAATAATACACCTAAGTATTTAAATTCAGGCACCCGGTCAATTAAATTACCTTGAGTATCATGGATAAATAGACTAGGATTGTCCTTCAAATAAACAGAACTACCAAATAACATCACTTTAGTCTTTCGAGAATTCAGGACCATCTTACTGGAAGACATCCACTGGCATAACTTCAAAAAATTAATTTCCAAAATAGAATTTATATTTTCAACAGACTGACTCTGACAATACAAAATCAGATAATCTGCATATAACAAACATTTACACCCCTGAAATATGGAAGGCACCTGGTTAATAAAAAGAGTAAATAATAAGGGGCCCAAAATGGACCCCTGCAGAACTCCACACACTGCAGAATATAAATCAGAGGAAACTGATCCAATAGAAACATATTGGGACTGATCCTGCAAAAAATTCCTCAACAAAACAACTGCAGAATTGGACAAGCCCAGGTCCAGTAACTTCTGACAAAGTAAAGAATGATCAATCAAATCAAATGCCCTGGACAGGTCCACGAACACCGCTTCTGTTAACAGACCACCATTGCAGTCCTGAAGAACGGTGTCCATGAACCTGACCAGGGCTGTACCGTACCACGACCACGGTGAAACCCATGCTGCTCATCACACAGGATTCCTACGACCTCCAAAAATCATTAAGGTGATTAGCCAATTTTTTTAAAAGTTTTACACAGAGGATTTAGTATCGAAATAGGGTGGTAATCCTCAGGGCTGACTGCATAAGCCTTTTTAGGAACAGGCACAACACGTGTCTGCCTCCAAGAAAGAGGAAATCCATTAGTAGAAATACATAAATTAAATACCTTACGAAGAGGATACACTATGTAGGGAGCAATAGGCTTAACAAATCTAGCATCAAACCCCATCCCACAATCACCAAAGGTGTCTGGTAAAGAATTCAAAAATTTTAACACTTCAAAAGAAGTTACCCAGCGAAACAAAAACCTAGAAGTACTACTATTACCCAACTGTACAGTAAGGCCACTAGGAGAACACTCAGTTTTATCAGTATTCTGCTTCATATCAGAAAACCCAGGAATTAGACCAGAAACATCAGAAAAACACTGATTCAGAATATTTAGCCATTTCAAATGGAGCCGTAACAGTTTGTTGAAGATGCTGAAGTTCAGTAATGGATGATCTAGATCCAGAAAACAGTAAATGGTTCACAGTGTCCCAAAACTTTCTAGGACCATGCGAAGCATCCTCCAATCTAGACCTAAAAAAAACCCAACCTTTGCCTGTTTTACCTTACCACACAGTAAGTTCCTAGCTGCCCTATAAGCCAATAGGTCATCCAAGGAAGAAGATCGTTTATAAGTAAGCCAAGCAAATTTCTTTTGTTTGATGTACTGTTTTAGATTGCCACTAGCTTCTTGAGATCACCCTTAAGCATATATTCAAAACTTGGATGGTTGGATGTCTCATCCAATCTGGACAGAAGGTACTTTTTCCCATCAGCCCTGTAGTTTGTCACTTTGAAATCAACACTTCATTCATTTAATTGTTCCCTCGACCTCCCCCGCTACAGTATGAAATGCCTCTCATTTTGTTTGTCTAAAAATGACACCAAAATAGCAGTTTCAGAGTACACATTAACACTATTACTTTCCATTTGCAATCATTCAGCATCTTCATTTTCATTGCAGAGGAGCTGTAAGGCAGGGTTATGGTTCAATTACATCTCCAAAGCAGAGTGTTGAAGCTCCATGGGGAGAGGAATCGAATCGGTACTAGGTCAATACAACGCGGAAATAATAGTGCAAGCAAAACTGCTATGTCAAAATAGCTACTGGGATATTATAGCACAGGTAATATTAGCACTATCCCTGTAGCTATATTGCATGTGAAAAGGATAAAGCCTCTGCTGGGTGGCATGCTACCAAGTAGCTGCTGTGGTG
Organism: Neoceratodus forsteri; assembly: GCA_016271365.2. NCBI lineage: Eukaryota > Metazoa > Chordata > Ceratodontiformes > Ceratodontidae > Neoceratodus > Neoceratodus forsteri. The sequence goes on from CM057456.1 coordinate 1,507,893,996, forward strand.
CACAGGGTAGGGCCACAGGAAGGAAGAGCAGTGGATGTTGTTGGACCAGGGTTTAGGTCCTGGGACACTTACTTTCTTTTTTCTGTTTTGTCTCCCCCCTCCAGAGTGACTGTCTTCCCCCCCACCCTATGCTTTTTGCCCCCCGCGGCTGTCTTGCTAGTTCCCCCTTCCCCTACACAATTCTTCTCCCCACCATTTCTCCCCATCCTCAATTTACCTCCACCCCAGAGGTAGTGATATTAATTCAGGGGGGTGCAGGGGGAGCACTGCCCAGGGGATGGATCCCCTGCAGTCATTTTGTCTGTCAGTAGTTTGTTAGCTATGGTTTAGCTGTTTTTCCTGTGGGGTATTTGACTGCGCTGTATTTGCAGTAGCTATCTTGACCCCATGCCTGAGGAATTCCATGTTGTGTCCTCTTAATTGTTGATTCAAATTTCTATAAAAGTGTTTAGGTCAAATTTTCTTAGAAGTTTGAAAATGTGTTTTTTTTCAACTGGAAATAGTCATTTTTATTTGAGGGGACAAATGACAATCCCTTTGAGAGGGTTAAACTTGATTTTCAGTTCATTCGTGTTTGGACAGATTTAGCACTACTTGCATTGTTTCTTCCCGTCTGTCCTCCTCCATATAGATACCTCTTCGTCTATCCCCTCCTTATCTTTCTCTTCCTTTGTCTTGTTGTTGTGCCTGTCCTGGGTTCAATTCCTCCCTCTCCTGGAGGTAAAAAAATTAACCCTTTTTGTCTCAGTGGAACTCTTTTGGTTGCTGTTCTCTCTTCTGTTTTTGTGTACTCTCTTAATGGCTTTTCGTGTTTGCGACCTTACCTTGCATCTGTAACAAAACGTTTTGTCCCAGGAGAAGAAACACATGTGCATACACACAAACACACACACACACACACACACTTTCTCATAGTCGTTGTCATCTCCTTCAAACTTTGACTGCTTTCTCTCTTCAATATCATTTTTGTGTTTTTGGATTTTGAGTTTCAGAGCCTTATCAAGTCCCTGAAATTCTGGGCTTAAGCAATGTTTTTGTAACTTAAGTCTTAGCTCATAAATTCTTTTTTTTTGTATAGTCTCTTGTCAATTCATTAAAGCAGATTGCTAGTGCTCCCTCTCATCTCTCGTTAAGGTCTGGATCTAGTGTCCCTGAGGAGGGTGCTTTATACACTTGAAGACTATGTGGGACTCATTCTAAGACTACATACTGCTGTAACGTTAGTCTTTCAAACCATTAGTTAACTTCCTGGATGCATAACGTTTCTGTTATATGAAATAGCTAAGTTCATTCAAATAGCCTGTAAATTGTGTTACTCTCCTAAATAAATTGTTAAGGTGACCTCTCCTATACTCACCCTCAGCTGCATTAGTAAAGCAATATGACTCAGAGTTCACAGAGTTGGTGCTGTTACTTTCATTCCTTATTCTCATTGCATTTGCACTTGTACTTGTGTTAGGTACGCTCTCCTCAGCCACCATGAAGTTTTCTCCAGGTGGACATTCTGCTGTGTATGTACTATGGCCACATGTCATCTCAGCATGGAGAGCTTGGACCAAGTGAAAAAATATTTATTGTTGTGCTGGGAAAAACATGAGGCAGTGATTTAAAATCAAAAAGAAAAAACACTGGGTGAATCAGAAACCAAGTGCTAGAGAACACTGATGCAAACACAGAAAAACAAATGTTCCATGCAGATCCACCTCTAAGGGTGCTCTTGCAAATATACTGACTCATACTTACACAGTAAAAATAGCAAAGGAGCAGAGTACTCACCAATGCTTTTAAATATAATTATTAAGTCATGAAAAGCAAAACTGATGAAGGCATGACCCTAAGTAGCACCGTCACCTCAGACTTACTATATAATGGTATTGTTTTATGGATGACATTGTGTGTGTCTGGGGTGGGGGGTTACAGTAGATGCCTAATTGATACAATGGCTAAATTGCAATCAGCTTGATCTGTGGTGTACATACAATACAAAATGTCAAAGAAACTGAATATTTAGACATTAGGTTTGATGTAAGTGAGGAAGATAAATTTACCTGTTCACCGTTTAGGAAACCAATTGCTGGTAACTATCTCCTAAGGGCAGAGATCTCACATCTGCAGAACCTGATCAACAGGATCCCATATGGCCAAATTGTGAGAATTAAGAAGAACTCTTCCCAGAAAAAAGTCTATGAAAGGGAGGCTAAAATGCTGTCATCCAGGTTCTGGGAAAGGGGCTACTCTGTGACAGTTGTAGAAAAAGCCTATCAAAAGGGCCAAGAAGATTGACCACCCCACTTTGCTAAAAACAAAAAAGGGTCCAAGTAGCAGAAAACAGAGGGTAACAGCCAGTCAGATCAGAGAAATCTTCAATGAAAGGTGGAACATTTTAGCAAGAGATCCTGAATTGGGACCCCTAATGGGCACTCACCCATGTATTACATTTAGGTGGAGGAAATATTGTGGGGATTACCTGACTCACAGTTATTTTGTGGACCCTAGAAGAGAACCAAAATGAAACAGACCTGGGTTCTTTTGTTCTAAGAAAGTAATGTCTGCAAATATGCAAACACTGTTATTTTTTTTTGTTCATCCAAAGACAGCAGATAAATTGATCTGAGGTACTATATAGATTGTTATGCACCTTTCACAGTGTACATGGCTTGGGGTACATGTGGTAACATATATGTGGGTAGAATCATCAGACCTCTGAAGTAATGTGCAATCACACAGGAGAAGAAGAAGGAGAACAATGCATTAGATTAACCACTTTAGGAGTCATCATAACTGTAGTCCAACTGGATTCAAATTCAGGGCCCTAGAAAAGGTAAAGCAGCTTTCAAAGGGAGGGGATAGGACATGCATTCTCCTCCATTGTGAGACATACAGGATCTCTCACCTAAATGCATTACAACCCTTAGCTGAATGAATTAATTGATTCTGAACCATTCTTGGGATAGGATATCTTGAATTTTCTGCCTGACATGTACTGCTTTTATTCAAGAACCCATGCTGTTTACTATCCTGTAGACCATTGCTCTCTAGGAAGTTCATGATGTCCTCTTTTACCAGTGTCTTCATCAGATTATCCACAATGGAGTTAAGGCTGACAGGCCTGTAATTCACCAGTTGTTCCTTGCCCTACCCCATGCAGTGGGACTATGTACACTATCCTCCAGTCTTTTGGGACTACCCCTGTCTGAACCGAACTACAGAATAGCCCTACCAAGTGTTCAGCCAGTTCCGCTGCAATTTCCTTGAGCACCATCGGATGAATCCCATATGGTGCAGGGGCATTATCTACCTTTGCAGCTTCTAGCCCCTTCTGGATCCTTTCCCTGGTAAATATTGGCTCCACATCTCTGGGATCTCTCTGACAACTGTCTTGATGCTACTGCCAGGCAGGAACCTGCTGCCTTTCTATTTGAAAACAGAGCAGAAGTAATTAGGAAGGGCAGCTGCTTTCTGCTTATCTTTCTCTATTACCCTGTCTCCCTCTGATAACCTAACAATACCCCCTTCCTATTTCCTTTTTTCCTAAAATATCTAAAGAACTGTTTTCCCACCCTTGACCCCTTCAGCAGTATGCAGCTCTGTGTTTGCTTCACCTCCCTGACCACCCACATTACTTCCATATTTCTCACTTGGTACTCTCCCCATTCTACCCCCTTCTGCTTTTCCTTGTACATGGTGAAGGCCTTTTACTTGTCCCTCACTACTTCCCTGACCCATTCTAAGAACAATATTGGTCTCTTGTACCTGTTTCTTTTTGTAGCCATTCACATGCGTGACTGTGTTGCCTCAAGAATGGTCCTCTTGCTTACCCCCCATCTTTCATCTACACCCCTGATGCTGTCCACATACCTCTCAACCCTTGTCTCATACATCAGGGACAAGGCTTAAACAAATCAGGGACAAATGACCAAATTCAGGGACACATCTTCAAAATACATGGTATCCACTCAGGAAGCTGACATAGTAAGGGACTTAGTGTAGAATGCATTTTCTAAGGAGGAACAAGTCTGTAACTTTAATAGTTGACATTGTTTTGTGCTTACAGCTCCCACTGTTTGGTCATGGAAATACACTTTTTAGGAAGGCCAGAGTAAAATTTTGAGGCAAAATCAGGGATAGTTGAGAGGTATGACTGTCCATCCTTGCCAGTTTCTCTTGGACCTGCTCCCTCATCTGGTTGTAGTCTGCTCTTCTGAAATCTAGGATTTCAGATTTTGATAGGGGCATTTTGGTTCCGAGGGCCAGCTTGAACCAAATAGAGTTATGGATGCTTGACACCTGTGGTTCCCCTACCCTTACTTTATCTACCCATCTCTGAGGTGGTGAGCACTAAATCAAGAATGGCCCTTTATCTAGTGGGTTCCTTAACCAGCTGCACCAAAAGGCAGTCCCGCAATGTATCTGGCAGGATCTGACTCCTAGTCCTCTTGTCCACTGGAATGTCCCAGTCAGTGTCTGGCAGGTTCAGATCACCCACCACCACCATTTCACCTTTTGCCAATCCCCTAGCCAGCGCCTCCCTGATCTCCCTGTCTCTCTCATTTCCTTGTCTTGGTTATCTGTAGAGCATCCCTACCCATATTTTCTTACCTGAAGGTGTTGTAAGCTGAATCTATAGCAAATTTGTTTCCCTTTACTTTCCCTGATGTATCCATTCTCCACAGCCTCTATGCACTGTCTGACATATAGTGCTGAACCTTCCCCTTTACCTCTCCCCCATCCTGCCTAAACATTGTGTAACCAGGAACTGCCAATTCCCAGTTGTTATTCCCTGTGGTCCAAGTTTCAGTGATGGCTATGAGGTCCATCTCAGTGTCTACTACCAATGCCTAGAGGTCACATTTTATTTTACTGACTCCTAACTAACTCTGGACTCCTTTTGCTGTTTAACTGTCCAACTTCAATATTCTTTCCTAGTCTCCTTAATTTCTTGTTTTTCTGCTGATTGCAGACTTTAAAAGAGCCCTTCCCATTTGCCTCTTACTCAACTCCCCTTTGAACCTCAACCTTATTTTTACCCACCTTACTACTACCTGCCCCCCTCCCTCACTCCATTCAACATGGTTCCCTTAGCTTCAGTCTCTCCAAAGACAGTTTAACTGTCCAACATAGATGTCAAACTTCTGCCCTAGTACACTATTACCCACTCCTGTCAGAGAAAGGCCATCATCTGTGAAGAGCCTCCTGTCACAGAAGTCCTCCCAGTCTCCCACAAGGTGTCACTCCTTCTCCTGAGTCCATCCCTTTAACTACCCATTTAAACTCCACAATCTCCTGTTTCCTTACTCTATCATTTCCACCCCCTCACTCCACAGAGGGAGGACCTCTGTAAAGGCCAGGGAGGCCAAGTGTGCCTGCAATCTTTCCCCCAGCCTCTGAATGTTCTACTTCACTGTCTGTATAGGCTGATTCATCTGATCACTGATACCCACGTGTGCCAGCATCCCCATCTCCTCCTCCAACTCCCTACCCCCCACTGCTATCCTCCCAATTCTATCTATGTCCAGGGTGTCTGCTGTACTAGAAAGGCACCAGACTATCCCCCAACCTTCCCCTCCCCAATCACTACCTTCTCTACCCCCAATCATAGAATCCCAGACCACAAGGATTCTCCTGACTGCCTTCTTCCTATTCCCCCCATCAAGTTCTACCAGGTCCTCCTGCCCATTTCACTCAACTGACTCAGAGTCCCCCCAGTTGAGTCAGGTACCTAAGTCTCCTCCAGGGTTGCAAAGTGGTTTGCCATCAGGATGGTGCAAGGCTGGTCAAACTCCTTGTGGCTGCCCCTGTCACCCTTCCACCTCCCCCTTCCTACTACTCTCTGTCTCCCTGAACTAGTGGGCCTCTGGAGGAAGTGGATGTTGGGGGTGTGGGCTCCAGTTGAGCTGGTGCTGCAGCTGAAATATCTCTTCCCTTGCTGCTACCAGCTCAGCATGGAGCTCTGCAGAGGTCCTGCAGATAGGACAGTGCCCCCTCTTCTAGAGCGCTACCTTGGAGAAGAGCGTTCCACAGTCCCCACAACTGACTAGATCCCCACTGTACCTCATTTCTATAATGATCCTTATGATAACTTCTATACTTCTGTCAGCATCAGTTTCCCCTTACCTCTCTAGTGCCCTTGGCTAGAACCAGACTAACTGACCCTATGTATGGTGATCCTTATAGGGAGAGACAATTGTCACAGCACAAGCAAACTTATCATACCCCCCTTAACAACAACTGCTGCCTTTATAGGGGTCCTAGTTACGGTACAGCTATTGTACACACACACACACACACACACACACACACACCCTAAGTGCATTGGCTAGCTTTAAAGAGGACACTTAGATAGGGTACAGCTACAGAATACACACAAACACACACACACACACACACACACTTAAATGCATAGGCTAACTTTTAAGGGAATACATAGATAGGGTACATAGAAACATAGAAGTTGATGGCAGATAAGGACCTCAAGGCCCATCCAGTCTGCCCATTTTTTCTACCTTATGAATATGCCATAGGCCAATACTCTGTCAATGGCCTACTATTCATACACATCTGTATTGCTCCCTTATGCCTATTTGAAGCCCTGCACTGTATTCATATCCACTACTTCCTGAGGCAGGCCATTTCTGCATCCACCACCCTTTCTGTGAAAAATAACTTCTACACATTACCCCTTAATCAACCTCCCTCTAATCTCATGCTGTGTCCTCTTGTCCTGCTATTTTTCTTATATTGAAACATGTTAGACACTTAATGCCCTTAAGATGTTTCGATCACATTACCTCTCTCCTTTGCTCTAGGGTATACATATATATTTTTTCTCCAGTTGTTTAAACAGGAGTGGCACTAAGCTGAAAGCATGTTTACAGGTGTGACCTGGGAGCACAGGGAAGTTAAGTGACTTGCTCAGGGTCACACAGTATGCAAGTGGGGGCAGTGGGATTCAAACCCAGGTCCCCAGATCTGGAGCTCAGAGCCTTAAACCACTGCACTATAGTGCATATATATATATATATATATATATATATATATATATATATATATATATATCTCCATTAATCTGTCCTCATATGTTTTCTGATGCAGTCCACGAAATGTTCCCCATAATACGTGTACCAAGAATAATTAAAAGATTTATTGCTATAAGCAAGTCATTTGAGTGGAGTTTGTTCTTTTCATTGATGTATTCAAGTTGGACTGGTGCATTTTGAAAGACTCGAAGACTGAAAAAGTTGTTTTGTGAAGCAAAAGGGCAGCCTGCACTGTTTTATAATTTCATTGATGCAGTCCGACTATGATATACACTTACATACACACAGGCACACACACACACACACACACACACACACACACACACACACACTTAACAGCACAGGCTAGTCTTATAGGGGACAAGCTGCAGCTACTGACATGCTAAGATGTTTCCAGATTGCAGCTACTGACATGGTTAGATGCTTCCAGATTTTTGCAATATTTCTAAAATGTTTCTCTCTGGTGGCCCTATAGTAGTACTTCGGGCAGTCACAGAATTTCTCTAGAGATCTCACAGAAATGACAGGAAATATCTGACCTTGTCTTTTGCTGCAACTGTAGATAGGGTACAGCTGTGGTATACACACGTACACTTAACAGCACACGCTAGCTCAATAGTGGACACCTAGATAGGGTGTGGCTATGGAATACACACACATGCATACACACTTAAATGCACAGAGTAATTTTAGAGGGGACACCTAGATAGGGTACAGCTATGGTACATATACATATACATACACATACACATACACATACACACACACACACACGCACACACACACACACATATGCATGCATACACACTTAAATGCACAGGCTAACTTTAGAGGGGTCACCTACTGTAGATAGGGTACAGCTATGGTACACACACACACACACATATGCACACACTTAACAGCACAGGCTAGCTCAATAAGGGATACCTAGATAGGGTAAGGCTTAGGAACAGTACAAGCAAATTTACACCCTCATGCAGCAACACAGGTTTGCTTTATAGAGGACAGGGTAAGTTTTTTGGAAATTCAGGTTTATTATATTTCAGATAGACAAGGCAGGTACAACATGAAACAGTACAAGAACATCTCTCTCCAAACCATACCACATGTACCTGCCTCCTCCCTCCCCCTTCCATCCCTCCCTCTTCCCCCTAACCTTGCTGTTTAGTTTGGGATTTGTATTAGGGAGAAACTACCACCCAGAAGCAATTGCAACCTTGATACCGTACAGGGGATCATGCAATTATTGAGATGTCATCCAGCAGATAGGGGTCCAACCTGGGACAAATATAAAGTCTGCATCTTGTCCCAAATCTTACCTTAACTGGGGAGAGCATTTCTTACACTTGCACCCATGTGCTCTACGTGAAGGTTTGAAAACAAAACCCCCAGCCACTCCACATATGTTAAAGGTAGATTATCCAACCAATGCCTCAGTATGAGGGTCTTAAAAAAGGAGGATAATAATGCCATGTAGTACCTTCTATGTCTAACTCTGATGCTCCTGTAATCCCCCCACTAGACAGATCTGCGGGGTAAATAGGTTTTCTAAGCCCAACAGGGGATTCACCTTGGACTTAATCAAGTCCCACAGATCCCTAAACGGTGGACAATCCCAAAAAATGTGCATTAGGGAGCCATCCTCCTGGTGACATCTGTTACATAAAGACTGAGATAATCTCCCAATCTTATGTAATCGCACTGGTGTCCAGTACGTTATTAATGATTTTATATTGCATTAACCTTAAACAATCCTGAGTGATATATTTATAGGTATCCTTCCAAACCCCAGGCCATCTCTCTGACAAGTCGGGAAATGTGTTGATCAATAGAAAGGGATCCCATTCACCTCTGGAAAAGCCAGGTCATATAATGAAGCATATAAATTAGACACCCATGTACTCCCCAAGCTAATGGGGCTAAAGCTTCAAATGTCCCTGCCTCACTCTCAGCCCCACTCATTTTATCCTGAACTTTCAGAAGCATATGTCTTAATTGGAATGCCTTAAATACCTGTTCCCTGCTCAAGTGGTATTTCATTAGTATACCTTCAGCTGACAAACAGCCTGCATCAGTTAAGGGGTCTTTTATTCTGACATCCTTCATCTGAGGGATCCATGACTTTCTAATCATCTTCCCTCCAATTTTGAAGTTGGGATTATTGATAAGATGCTGGTTGGGCTCTGTATTTCTGTCATATTTAAGGAAAGAGCAGAGTTGCGAATGAATTTTAAGTGAGATAGCTATAGGAGACTCCTCTAGAATCCTGGGAAGGTCCCTGTAATTGGAATAAAGGATAGCAGCTGGAGAGAAACTGGCCTTCCTTATCAATTCCAAGTCCAGTCTTACCCATGAGGGGATACACTGCTGGGCTTTAATCTCTTCAGGGGCAATTAGCCACTTTAGATACTTACTGGCACTACCAGCCCAGAAATATAAACTAAATTGTGGGAGTCTCAACCCATCTTTAATCTTAGGGGCGGCCAATTTATGGTAGGCCCGTCTAGGAGCCCTACCCTGCCATATGAACTCTGAGATCAATGCATGCATTTTTTTAAACCATTTCAGAGGGACCTAGTTATTCATCATATGCAGGGGATAAAACACCCTGGGCAGCACTTTCATTTTTATGATATTAATGCATCCCCTGATTGATAATGGTAATCCCTTCCATCAAGACAGATCTTGTTTTATTGTTTGTACAAGGGTATCCTGGTTAAGAAGAATCATTTTATTGGCGCTTCTAGCCAAAATTATTCCAAGGTACTTTAAGGTTTTCAGGCACCACTGCAGTCCCAAGTCTGATATGTCCCCTTTCTGTAACCTATTATTAAGTGGAAACACTGTAGTTTTACTTACATTAATTTTACAGTTAGAGAATGAACTAAAAGTACTAATTTTTTCCAGGACCACTGGGAAGGAAGAGCGGGGGTGGGCCAAATGGAGTAAAATGTCATCAGCATACACTGAGACTTTAAATTCATGTGACTCAAGAATCACTCCCTGTACCCGGGGGTTCTCGCTCAGTCTTGTGAGGAGAGGCGCCAGATATACATTAAAAAGCAGGGGCGATAATGGGCATCCCTGTCTGGCACCAGAATATAATGGAAACGAGGAGGAGAAGACTCCATTGCAATAAAACTTTGCCCTTGGGCCATTATAGAGTGGGGAGACCCACTTAATAAAAAATAAGGGGAAGCCTACCCTTTCCATAGTACAAAACAAGAATTGCCAATCCACCCTATCGAAGGCTTTCTCTGTGTCCAGAGACAACAACCACATCAGAGTAATGGAGTCCTTAGACGCAGAAAAAATATGAGAAAATTTTCAGAAGTGGTCCGAAGCCATCCTTTTTGCCATAAACCCAACCTGGTCTTGATGTATAATGTGGGGTAGGACATTGGCAATCCTATTTGCTAAAAGTTTGGCAAGAATCTTATCATCATAATTAAGTAGTGAAATGAGGCGATAGCTAGTCACCTCATCTGCTGGTTTTTCAGGTTTGGGAATCACAATAATATGTGCTTCTAATAAAGTGGGGGCCTATTACTTCCACCTTAGTTATCTCTTGAAATAACCGTTTGAGCCAGGGGTTAGTTGTTCCGTAAAACACTTACAAAAATTTGGAGAAAATCCATCAGATCCAGGCACTCTGTCAAAAGGGAGGGATTTAATTGCCTCCAGGATCTCAGTCTCTGAAAAAGGGGACACCAACCACTCTCTGAGTTCCAAGGGAATCTCTGTTATCGGAGTAGAGGCCAAATATTCTTTGGTCTCTGCCTTCCCGAGTAACTGCACCATAGGACTATATAAATCCCTGTAATATTTCTCAGACTCATTCAAAATATCTTGGGGGTATGTTTTGATTGATTTGTCACTTCTGGCCCTGATACTACGAATGATTCTAGAGTATGCTTCCTTCCTTAACCTCAAAGACAGGAGCTTCCCAGCTTTTTCCCATTAGACTACATATTTACCTTTTGTCTTGAGGATAGCATACTCAATCTTATCCTTTAAAAGCATATTGTACTGATATCTGTATCCTTCGAGCTGACCCCGTGACTCATCTGACATATGGGGAGACAGATTCTTTTCTAGCTCTTGGATACGGGACAGCAGCAGTAAGCAGTAATGCCTGTGACTCTCTATTCATTTTCTGCCTGGCCGCTATTTGAATCAATTCTCCTCTTAGGATACACTTCAATGCCCCCATTCTATAACAGCCCTCCCTGTAAAATGCAAGTTCTTTTCTTGGAATTGCTCAATCTTTTTCTTTATCTCTTCCACTACCTTCCACTACCTTCTCTTCTTTAAGTAACTGATTACTGATTTTCCGAACAGTTTGCTTAGGAATATTTGGGGATGGGGCAAGGCTACAATATACCAACGAGTGGTCAGAAACTACTCCTGGGTCAATTCTGCAATCCCTAATCCCAGGTAGAAGAGACTGACTCTGCAAGAAGTAATCTATCCTAGATAAAGAGCCATGTACCTCCGATCGGAATGTAAATTCCCTAACATCAGGATGCATGATCCTCCCTGGATCACATAATCCTAGCTGATCAGGTCTCTAATAGCTCTTTGTGCTGGTGTAAGGCCTTGAGATTTCCTCCCCAACTTATCCAAGTCAGGGGAGAAGGGTAGATTGCAATCTCTTCCGAATACTATGGAAAGGTGAGTGAAAGGCAACAAAACATTGAGCAATTCCATAAAGAAGCTAGGTGAATCTGCATTAGGCCCATAAACACTGCCCAGAATTAAATCCGTATGGTCAAGCATCCCTTTGAGGAAAATATATCTCCCCCCAGGATCTTTAATACATTGCTCACAGATAAAAGGCGTGTTTCTGGAAAGCAAAATCGCCACTCCCCTACTAACCATATTATTCCCTGCTGTGTAAACTTACCCAACAAATTGTCTCCTGAATAGATGGGCTTCTGCCTCTAGCAAATGTGTTTCCTGAAAAAACAATACAGTATACTCTCAATTTTGCAAATGCTTTCGGGGACACCAAAAATGTTCAGATAATCATGCGTTCTTATAATCGGGAGCTCCATCGGAACCAATGTTACTAAATGCTAATTGTGACTCTGACATTAACAAATCATGATACAGCTTTTTAGTGCTTGCAAAAAATCTTTATTCAACTAAAGTGAACTACAGTGTATTTACATAGAAGCAAACGAACTGAAACTGCAGCTGGATTTTAATCACTTTGTTTAAAAAAAAAATCTGTGATATTTAACTGCCGTTTTGACTCATTCATTTTCTTAACAGCTTTTAATTGCATCTGTCTCAGTAAAAGCATGTTAAGATAGTCTGTATCAGGTTGGCTTTCTAGCCAGGCCATGCATTTTTTGAATCCAGCAACCGCTTCTGCTGCTGTCGGGACCTTCACCTCCTCGCTATCATCATTCTCATTGTCATGCTTTAGTTGGGGTCCAGAGGTCGACTCCTCCTCAAGGGACTCATTGCTCATTGCTATGGTGATGATGTCCTCATCTGTGAGGTCACCATAGCCATCATTCCCTTCATCAAATGCCTTCCATTCCTCAATCCTGATTTGTGGAATATCCATTGATTCAACCAGCCCCATGTACGATCAGGTTAACTTCTTCCTGTTGTGCGATCTGTATGTCATTGTTTGCCATCAGTAGTGTTGGGGCTTTGATGACAGCTGATTTATCCCAGCATCGCTGTATGGTATCCGATCGCACCTCTGACCAAGCCTCTCCAACGATGTAGTAAGCATTCTTGATTGTTATTTTTTTTTTATTAAGTTCTACAAAGGACATTCAGAATTTTCCTCGGTCAGAACAGAAGACAGCAGCTTACTGCTGTAGGTCCGCTTAACAGTTGCCAGAATGCCCTGGTCCGTTGGCTGCAATTTTGCTGTTGTGTTCACAGGTAAAAAAATGCACCTTATGGTCCCATCTCTTGTTTTCAAAACATCACTGTCAGGGTGCGCACCAGCATTGTTCAGAAGAAGAATAACTCGCTGTGGCAATTTTTGTGACCTGAGGTGGGAACGAACTCCAGGGACAAAGTCCTAGAGAAACTGAAGGGCTTTCTCCTTCAATATGGGGCCTGACATAGGTGTGCCACTCATCCTGTTCTACACAAACTAGATGTACAGAGCTTTATCCAGCTTTTCATCGTGGCAGCCCTTCATCGACTTCCTCTACTGAGGTGTGTCACAGCAATCCAGTTTCGAGGCAAAGTCACAAATTTTTTGTTTTGTTTTTTTTTATATCGCAGACAGTGGAATTACCAATCCCAAATTTTTGAGCGACATCCACTACTTGCTCATCACGTTCTAGGGCATCCTGGATCTCTAACTTCTGACCGATGTCAATCGTGGTACGCTTCCGTTTTGCCATACTGTAGTTACAGACTATGCAGGTATAGTATGTACAGTACTGTACTGAGTTACAGCTTCTTGTAACCTTGTTTTTTAGCAGCACAGCACATGCATAAACCGGACAGTCATAAAAAAAAAAGAAGCGGCTTATAAATTAGCAAAAAAACTGTTCTCAATTGGGGGACATGAAATAAATTCGGATTAACTGGCATTTCCGTTAATCGGTATTCATAAAATCGAGAGTATACTGTATATCACCCCCAGTAATTGCAAGTGCTTTAAAATCTTGTAATGTTTGGATTTATTGTGAGCCCCTTTTATGTTCCACGAGATCAAAGCTGTATAATTTGTCATAATTTCTTACCCCATACCTTCCCTTGTATTTGGATTAGAAGTCACAGACCATCTGTACCTCCGTGTGAAGTTCCCCTAATAATGAAAATACCAGCAAGGTCCCTAATGCTACCCATCCTCCTCGACCCAAATATCAACCCTCCTCCCACCTCCCTTATCCCCTTTCCCAAACATAGCCCACAAAGACAAGACCCATCCCCCCAACCAACACAAATTTCCTTCAGTACATGATAAGCACCCATCAGTCCACGCCCTCTTTACACTCCCACCCTCACTCGCCACCTAAAACCAAACACCCTTAATGTATTCACCTTGTATCAAGCATTAGGCCCCATTATCCCTATTAAAGATAAATCCTAATAAGCCTACCATCTCTCTACCCTTGACCTAACTGATGCTCAATAATATTGCCCTTAATCAGGACCTTAACTGTCGTATAATGATATACTTCCAGACAATTTTTCCTACATGAGATTCTTTGAATCTATGGTGTCCTTTAACTATGTAAACTTTTAACTACAGTAACAGTACCCCCACACAACCTGAATAATAAAAAAGGGGGGGTTGTAACAATATGCCCCACTTGTTAAGGACATGAGTGTCCTTAGACACCAAAATGAGCATCCTTCTCCCAGCTGAAGGAAATATTGCAGAGAGTCGTAACTTAGAACCTAGAGGTTGTCCTCCCATTTAATATTCACTCCACTGGATGCATCCCATTCCTCAATCAGAAACCCCCTCCTTTCGGACACCATAGTTTATCCCATCTAGTACCTCTTAGTTTATAAAACTTTAAAAAGAAAATGAAAAGAATGGAGAATAGAATCATGAGAGAAGCAGCCCCCCAAGTCATGACCCTCACCCAGGGACTCCTCCCATCTCTCAAGCCCATCTTTCCCTCATGTAAACAGAACAGAGAACAGCTCCCATCTAACTGCTGCAATAGTCAAAGTAAAGAAGGAGCTGAAATCCGATTGCTACAGGTAAACTGTAGCTCCATATTAAATCAAAGCATTTTTCAGTCACCAGAGTCCATAATAAAGAGAACCGGCTAAGGAGGCTTACTAAGAGTTCTGTAAGGCAGTCTTTAGTCACAGTCTATTCAGCAGTTCATGTGTGGCTTTCTGGTACACTTCCTGCTTGAAAGTCTGATGTTGTATACCCCATATCTCAAGTCACTCCTCTCCTCAAATGAAGATAACAGAAAACAGCTTCCAATCAACTGAAGCCATACTTAAAGTGGAGAGACAGCGGAAACCCCACTGCTTCAAGTAAACTATGACCACAAATTAAATCAGCACCGTTTATAACTTCCATGGCCCAGACAAGGAGAGCCGACTGAAAAGGGCCGCTGCAGCCCCTGCAAAACAATGTTTAGCCAAAGTTTGTGATACAGTCCACGCTGGGATTTCCGGTCTCTTGGCACTTTAAAATCCTGTTGTGTAACTGAGGAGGCCCTTATATACACTCCAATAGTCCCTAGAGATCCATCCCCTTGATGGGTGCCTCTAAAACTTAGTGGATGTCTGAACCTACCCAAAGTTCCGGTTTTAACTTCCTAAAACTCTATACTTCAGAGGTAATGAGAAAAGAAAAAAAAACCAAAAACTTTTTAACCACAGACACATCACTGAGATCCCCAATATACATACAGTGCTCTCAGTGGTTGCAAAACAGCTCCAGTATCTTCTCCTTCAGGGTTGCCTCTGCCACTTTTGGGTCTTCGTAGGTCTCCCACACACCAACCTAGCAGTGTATCCCATGTGAAATTTTATGCCTGCAGCCATCAGCTTAGTTACCATGGAATGAAACTCCACTCTTCTCTGCTTGACAGAGAGAGTAAGGTCCTGGATCACTCATAACTTTGCAGACTCCCAGCGCACTCCTTTTAGTTCCCTCACTTTGCCCAAAAAGTGTTGCTTTTCAAGATAATACGGGAAGCGGAACATGAACACTCATGGAGGTGTACCCGGGGGTGGAGTAGGACATAAAGCCCTATGTGTCTGCTTGATGATATAATGGGGGCCATAGGGAGAAAAGCCTGCAATTTTAGCCAGTAGTTTCTGCATGAATACAATTGAATCTGTGCCCTCCTCTCATTCTGGTAAGCCAATGATAACCACATTGTTTCTGCAGCTTCTTCTCTCCAAGCCCTCTATCTTATTTTCCAGCCGAGAATTTTTTTTCCTCGTGGCTTGGAATTTGGGGTCTATCTTTCTCACTCTGCACTCAATTGAGGTAACTCGGGCCTCCACATCCCCAAGACACCTTGTGGTAGGTAGTCTCCAGTGCTCCAGTCACGGCTTTCAGCTCAGCCGTAATATTTTTGATTTCCTTGCGGTATGGGGCAAACTCTGCCAGGGATTGTCTCAGGATGAGTACTCCTTGATCAGCAGAAGCTGTAGAGTGTTTTGACCGATCCCGCTGATTGGTAAAAATTCTTCTTGGCTGCTTTCTCTGGGGTTGATGGCCATGTATGCTGATGAAGAGCGGCTTTCATCTCCACCTCCATAGTGAACCAAGCAGTGTCCAGATCTACCTCAAATGTGGCTATTTCTTGCCGCTAACCACTCCAGAAGTTGGGGAATAATCAAATGGCCTCCATAGGTACCATTTAAGATTGCAGAGAATGTAATTATTGGCAAGGGAAGCGGGAGATTGAGCAGACAGCGTCTTACCCCATTGGCCACATCACATGATCTCAGGGGACAAGGTAAGGTTATGGTACAGCATGCTGACACCCACTTAGTAACACAGACCAGCTATAATTTAGTGTTACCCTCTCTTAACACCCAGATGAGGTGAGTCAATAGAAACATAAAAACACAGAAATGCCTAGCAGATAAGGACTGCTTGGCCCACCCAGTCTGATGATTTGTCCCTGCCAATACTGTCACCACAGACCCTAGCTGATCTCCAGCTGCTCCCCTACCCCCACTTTCCTCCCCAAGATTCCTTTGTGCCTATGCCATGCATGTTAAAAATCACCACTTTTTTTGGCCCCACCACATCAACTGGTAGTCTTCCAACCATCCACTACTCTTTCAGTGAAGAAGTACTTCCTCACATCCCTCCTAAATTTCCTATCTTCCAGCTTCATTGCATGCCCCCTTGTCCTAGTGCACCTTGTCTTCTGAAAAATACTCCCCTCTTGTACTTTGTTCACCTCATGAGGCACTTATAGGTCTCTATCATGCCCCTCTTCCTCCTCTCTTACAGTGTCTACATATTGAGATCCCTCAGTCTCTCCTCATAGGGCTTATGATGCAACCTCTGCACCATTTTAGTTGCCCTCCTCTGAACAACCTCTACTCTGTCTATGTCCTTCTTGAGATGTGGTCTCCAGAACAGGACACAGTACTCCAGGTGGAGTCTCACCAACAATCAGTACAGTGGTAATACTACATCTCTCTTTCTGCTAGTGATTTTTTTTATTCTTTGGTAACCAAGAAAGACCCTTTAGGCACAAGTACCTGTTTTCAGGAGTGACCTGGAGCACTGAGGAGGTCAACTGACTTGCTCAGTCATACAGTATGCAAGTCAAGGTTGTGAGAATCAAACCCAGGTCTGCTGGATGTACCAAGCTCATTCACAGCTCATTACTCTAACTTCTAGGCTACACTGCCAGCCCTGGTGAGTCCACTCCCTATGTACCCCAGCATCCTGCTGGTCCTGCCTACTGCTTTGTCATACTGCCCCGCCACATTGAGGTCATCAGATATAACCCCAAGGTCCCTTGCTTTGTAACTGTAAATACAACTCCCCCCATTTTATACATTATCATTGGGTTTCTGTGCCCGAGGTGCATGATTTTGCTCTTTTTTACAATGAAACTCAGCTGCTGTACCCTCAACCACGCCCTGAGTTTTCTCAGATCTTTACTTATTCTCTCCACCCACTCCACTGTAACTACCCTATGGCAGATTTTGGTGACATTTGCAAAGAGGCATACCTTCTCTTCCAGTTCTTCTGCACTGTCGCTTATGAAGATATTGAAGAGGACTAATCCCAGCACTGAGCCAGGAGGTACTCCACTTGTCACTCTCCCCTCTTTAGAGTAAGTGCCATTTACCACAATCCTCTGTTGCCTATCCATCAATCAGTTTTGTACCCAGTTTACAACTTTGGATCCCACACCCAAACTGCCCAGTTCCTTATGAACCTCCTATGTGGTATGATGTTGAAGGCCTTGCTGGAGTCTAAGGAGGCCATGTCCACTGACCGACCCTAATCTATTTCCCTGGTTACTTATTCAAAAAAATTAATCAGGTTTGTTTGACATGCCCCCCATGAATCTGTGCTGCCTCGGGGCTTGCAACCCACTGGATTCAAGATACTCAACCAGCCTTTCTTTTAATAGTGTCTCCATTAACTTCCCTGCCACTGACTTTAGACTGGCGAGCCTATAGTTGCCAGCCTCCTCCATGCTGCCACTTTTATGAAGTGGGACTACATCTGCCCACCTCCAGTCCTCTGGAAGTGCTTGTTTCCAGTGCATTGTCAAATGCGGCTGTCAGAACTGCAGCCACTACCTCCATGAGTTCCCTCAGCACTATTGGATGTACCCTATCAGGCCCCATAGTCTTATCTTCTTTCAGATTCACAAGTCCCCTCAGGACTCTTTCCTCTGTGAATGAACTTGCGGCCACCTCCCTGCCCCCCAGTGTTCCAGCTGCTTCTGTGTGGTCCATCCTTCCCTCCACTGTGAAGACTGAGCAGAAGTACCTGTTCAGGATATCTACTTTTTCTGATCCTCCTCTGTGCAGTCTCTCCCTGCCCTCCCTTTTCTTACAATCCATTCCCTTGTCTTCCTCTTTTCATTTATGTATCTAAAAAAGGTCTTGTCCCCTTTAACTACTTCTTTATCTGTCCTTTTCTCTGTGTGTCTTTGTGCCACTCACTGCCTTCCCAGCTTCCCTCTGCGTTTCCTTGTACATTTCCCTATCCTCTTCCCTCTGCATCCCCTTGTACCTCATGAATGCCACCCCTTAACCTTTACCTTCGCAGCCACTTCCATAGAGGTCTCTTTTCCCCCTTGTGTTTTTCTCACTTCCTTTCCACAGTGGATAGTTGCCTTCAGTATGCCATCCATTAATTTGCCCTCCTATTCCTCCATCCCAACTTGGCAATCCCCCCTCCCCCCCTGCAAGGCTGTCTCTGAGGCATTCACCAGTTTTTATAAAATCTGCCTTTCTGAAGTCCAGGACCGATGTCCTTGTGTGGTTTGTTTCCACCACTATCATTGTGTTAAACCACATTGTATGGTGATCACTGGTTCTCGGGTGGCATCCCACTTTGACGTCTGCAACACTGTTTCTGTTTGTGAGTAACAGGTCCAGTATTGCCCCATCTCGAGTGGGCACTTTGACTAGTTGCCTGAGAAATTCCCCCTGCAGGGAGTCGACGATGGCCCTGCTTCTAGCTGAGGCCACAACTGGTATGCTCCAATCTGCATCTGGCAGATTAAAGTCCCCCACCAGCAGCAGCACCTCCCCCCTTTTTTTGTCATCATACTGATGGCTTCCCCCAGTGCCTTATCGAATTCTTCATCCTGTGCTGGAGGTCTGTATATTACGCCACTGTGAATAGTGGGTCTGTCTCCTGTCTCCACGGTGACCCACAGCACCTTCAGTCTATCTGTTACACCTAGGTTCCCTTGCATTTCTGTTGCTCCGATATCCTCCCTCACATACTGCAGAACCCTTACACCCTTTCTGCCCTCCCTGTCTTTTCTGAGCTGAGCATAGTTTGGTATGGCCATGTCCCAGTCATGGATCCCTGAGCACATGGCCCAGTTATGCCACAAGATTCAGGTGTGCTCCACCATGGTGGCCTCCTGATCTTGAATTTTACTTCCAAGACTGTTTGCACTGAACACATGTGTAGCCCTGGTGCCATCCTTTACAAGGGCTACTACACCTGTTGTGCAGGCTTGACCATGGTTAAGGGGCCTGGGTTCCCATAAACCTGTTAAGTGGGGATCCTTTCCCAAGATATAAAATAAAATGGCGGTGTCTCCACCCAGAGTACATTTAAGTGGGCATGATTTCTACCAGTGCAACCCCCTGGAATGTTGTACAAACTCACCTCCCCATACAGTCGCTCCAAACATGGACACATCATTAACCATCATCCCCACATTTAATACTTGGCATCTCTATCTTCAGACAATAACATGCTCACTAAATCAGGCTCTTGAGTTACGTCTTTTCCAAAACAGTAACATCTCGTTTATTTACAATGGGAGGGTTAAGAAGGGGATATTGCAATAGAGGTCAAGCAAAACATTTTAATTAGATTTGTGTTTAAAGATTTAGCATTTTCAAACCATCATTTTTCCCTTTGATTTTAAACCCACATTTGATTACAACAGCCACCGACTATCTAGCTAGCTAACTGTTGCAGGTGTTAACATTCACAGACCCTACTGGTACCCGTTCAGAACAAAGCCCCAAATTCTATCCCTGGGTGCCCAGCTTTTTAGTTGCAGGCCTGAGGTGCAGCTGGCCAGCAGGTGTTGGCGTACTTGATGATTCAAATGAACTTTTTACATCTTTCTTTGATTACTTTAAACTTTGACTTTCCTTCCTATGCCAGTGGGCATACTTGAACATAAAACTATATACAACCTCCAGATGTAGGGCAATTCCTGTTTTTTACTCATGGTTCTACAGAATCAGTCCTTGGGTGGCACATGACTGAAGTCCTGGGGTTGGTGGATAAGCAGAAACAGAGCTTGGAATTCAATGCTTAAACACACTTGAAGAAGAGGGAACAGGATGCTGCAGCTTGGCTCTTCAACTTTGATTGAAGGTCTCGCAGCTTGTCCCATTTGACCTACAGAGGCCCATTGCAGAGCACAGGCACAAGGCTCACCAGCTACAGAGGACCCAGACCTAGGAGTGGCCCTACAGCCCAGCTCCCTTACAGGTCACAGTGCCCTAGCACTCAGGAATAAACCCATGGTTCCCTGCACCAGCAGACCCCACTTGATGGGGGTTAGTGAGTTCCCCATCTGGTCCTGGGTTTAGGATGGTAACTTCAGATCATTCTTTCTCGTAGTAACCAGTTACAGGGTATAGCTAAAACAGTCTCTGTTACTTTCCTGTCAGGCTCTGGCAGCAACAAGTGTCTGAACTCCAGGTTCACAACAACAGTCTCTTTTCTCAGCTGTATTTCAGGAACAGACAAAAGGTACCTGGCAATCCTTCTGCCTTCACAGTCTCTCAACGTTAACACATCCGCCATTCTTGCTCTGGCTCACACACATTTCCGGCAAATCTTTCTCTCAAATATGCCTCAAAGAAAGTCTTTTTTTTCACCGTGCAGGTGCAGATAAATGCAAAAGAGGATCTCTCTTTACCTTCTCAGAAGCCTGTTTCCAATCCAGCTTCCAGTATCCATTTTCCAATGTCACAACTAGTCCTTAAACCTTTTGTCCTTCCCCTTTTTCTTTAGACGCTGTGTCGTTCCTGGGTTGGACAGAATCTTTTCCTTTTCAACAATTCTCTCACTCAAATCTCTATTCACCAGTGTCTCACCACTGTGGTGCAGATGAAAACTAAAGAGGTTCTCTCCTCCTCCTCCTCCTATTCACAGAAAACCAGTCCATCTCCGTAATCCTTTTCCATTTCCAGTCGTTCTTTTCTCAGAACACTTTCACCACTGTGGTGCAGCTTCTTGTCACAGCAGCCTGTGTACCAGGATCCTGCAACTCTCTCTCTCTCTGTCTCTGCAGAGCTGCCTAAATAAGCTTCATTCTCCATCTCCAAATGGGGAAAGGCATGACCAGCCCAGGGGAACAAACTGCAGGCAGTCCCCAGGCATGCCCTTTCCCAGCCTTGCAGCCCCATTCTCTGCTTAGGGCCTGGAGCCCCCCTCACAGTGGAGGGGCTCTTGCCACACTGACTCAGGGATCAAATGTCCCTCACTTTTGGGAGCTTTCTGGCAGCTCCCCATTGGATGAAGCCACTTTCCTTTTAGAAAATTAATAAATATGAGGCTCCCTCAATGACTTATTGGTGCAGAAAAAGGCACTAAAATGTCCCAGATATTTCTCCCCAACAGCCTTTTCAACAGTCCCACAGTCCTCCTGGTGAATCCTGGCCCTTTAATTGGCTGCAGAGTAGTCACATGGATGTGGACATGGCTGCTGTCACAACAGTTTAACTGCAGTCCTCACCATAGTCCCAATTTCCAAAGGTCCCTGCAGCCAGAGTAAACAGTTTCCTTTTATGCTAGTTCCACCATTGTGTAGCAACAGCTGTGCCTTGTAAAGCAACTACAAAAGCATAAACATTTATCCCACTCCAGCCTGTCACTGCAGCCATTTTAGTATCTCTCTTAGGCAGCCAGCACATAGCCCCATTACAGTCCATGTAAACCACCACTTTGTTTCTTTATGGCAGCCAGCACGTACATATTTATTTTCTTAAGTCCCCTCAGAATTGTAGTCATACCTTTCCTTAGTAGTCCCCCTTCATTATTTACAACATTTATTTATTTGCCAGCCTGTTGCTAGTGTGAATAGCCTTTCCCCCAGTGGTAGACAGGCTTCAGCTCATTAATATTCATGCACCGCCTCATTATTATGTATGAGGCGGCTCCTGAAAACACTCTTTTCTCCCTCCTGGTTGTCTTTCTGGAACCCCTGAGGTTTCCAGTCCTTCTTTTGCTCAACACAGGGACTGGGACCACCAGAGAGGCATTTTGAGCGGCCTCCAAATGGAGGAAATGAAAATGCACCTTTGCACATGCACAGAGCACTGAAATGCACCCGAAGTGCAAACCACACCGGCAGCACCACAAGCTAGCTCCTTTAGCCCCATTCTTTTAAAAAACAAAGCGAGTGCGGGGGGAAGGATCAGAGCCACCATGGGAGACCTTAAAGGGCACAGCCAGGACCGGGACAAAGTCAGGGAAACACCACAGGGGAAAACCAGGGAAACAACAACCCCACAAGGGGGCAAACAGGTAAGCCCCTGAACATGGGGGTTACACTCCCCCTCCCTTTAACTGCTTGGTATCCGTGCCAAGCCTAGGAAATAACCTGGCACCATCAATAAGCAGTAGCCACATCTTTTAACATTTAACATCCTACTTTGTACACCTTGTTACCTTTTCTAGCTAACAATACCAAACACAGCCTATTTCCAGACAATGACCATCTATCTACGTATTAACAAGCAACTCTCTATAGTCTCAGAGCTGTACACGATGCTAACCCTCCCCAGGGACCCTTGGCAGCAAAGATTTTTAACTGACCCAAAGCATATTGCAATTTCTCCCTTTGGCCACTAGGGGGTGTGAACTACCACACTACCTCATCAACCAGCGAAGAGCAGCCCAGGCTAAACTGGCACCAAAGCACAGTTACCAGTATCCTTCATAGCCTCTCATAGCTTTTTACCATTTCCTAGGGTCCCCAACATGTTAGTGAGCTGGGGGGTCTATGCTGGACATGACTGGCACAGGAGATCCCAGTGATGCATCTGTTTGTGTAGCCCTGATGCCACCCTATATGAGGGCTACTACCCCTGCTGTGCAGGCTTGACCATGGTTGAGGGGCCTGGGTTCCCATACAGCTGTTAACTAGGGATTCTTTTCCAAGATATAAAATAAAATGGTGGTGCCTCCACCCAGAGTACATTTAAGTGGGCATGATTTCTCCCAGTGCAACCCCCTGGGATGTTGTACAATCCCATCTCCCCATACAGTCGCCCCAAACATGGACACAGCATTAACCATCATCCCCACATTTATTACTTGGCATCTCTATCTTCAGGCAATAACACGCTCACTGAATCAAGCTCTTGAGTCACATCTTTTCCAAAACAGTAGTATCTCATTTATTTACAATGAGAGGGTTAGGAAGCAGATATTGGAATAGAGATCAAGCAAAGCATTTTAATTAGATTTGCATTTAAAGATTTAGCATTTTCAAGCCATCATTTTTCCCTTTGATTTTAAACCCACATTAGATTACTGCAGCCACCAACTATCTAGCTAGCTAACTGCTGCAGGTATTAACTTTCACAGACGCAACTGGTACCAGTTCAGAACGATGCCGCAAATTCTATCCCTGGGTGCCCAGCTCTTTAGTTGCAGGCCTGAGGTGCAGCTGTTCGGCCGGCATTAGCACACTTGATGATTCAAATGAACTTTTTACATCTTTCTTTGATTACTTTAAACTTTGACTTTCCCTCCTAGGCCAGTGACCATACTTCAATCAATCAATCAATTGATTGATTGATTGACTTTAAACTTTGACTTTCCCTCCTACGCCAGTGACCATACTTGAACATAAAACTATATACAACCTCCAGATGTAGGGCAATTCCTGCTTTTTACTCATGGGTCTAAAAAGTCAGTCCTTGGGTGGCACATGACTGAAGTTCTGGGGTTGGTGGATAAGCAGAAACAGAACCTGGGATTCAATGCTTGAACACAGTTGAAGAAGAGGGAACAGGATGCTGTAGCTTGGCTCTTCAACTTGATTAAAGGTCTCACAGCTTGTCCCATTCAGCCTACTGAGGCCTGTTTAAGAGGACAGGCACAAGGCCCAGCAGCTAAGCTCCAGGTACACAACAACAGATCTCTTTACTCAGCTGTATTTCAGGAGCAGAAAACAGGTACCCGGCCCGGAAGGCACCTGCCCATCCTTCTGCTTTCAACTTCAACACATCCGTCATTCTTTCTCTGGCTCACACACAATTCCAGCAAATCTTTCTCTCAAATATGCCTCAAAGAAAGTCTCTTTTTTCACCAAGCAGTTGCAGATAAATGCAAAAGAGGATCTCTCTTTACCTTCTCAGAAGCCTGTTTCCAATTCAGCTTCCAGTATCCATTTTCTAATGTCACAACCAGTCCTTAAACCTTTTGTCCTTCCCCTTTCTCTTTAGATGCTGTGTCGTTCCAGGATTGGACAGAATCATTTCCTTTTCAACAATTCTCTCACTCAGATCTCTATTCACCGGTGTCTCACCACTGTGGTCCAGAAAAAAACTAAAGAGGCGCTCTCCTCCTCCTCCTCTTCGCAGGAAACCAGTCCATCTCCATAATCCTTTTCCATTGCCAGTCATCCTTTCCTCAGAACACTTTCACCACTGTGGTGCAGTTCTTGCCACAGCAGCCTGTACCAGGATTCTACAGCTCTCTCTCTCTGTCTCTGCAGAGCTGCCTAAACAAGCTTTGTTCTCCATCTCCAAATGGGGAAACGCATGACCAGCCCTGGGGGACAAATTGCTGGCAACCCCCAGGCATGCCCTTTCCCAGCCTTGCAGCCCCATTCTCTGCTTAGGGGCTATAGCCCCCCCTCACGGTGGAGGGGCACCCACTGAACTGTCTCAGAAATCAAAAGTCTCTCACTTTTGGGAGCCTTCTGGCAACTCCCCATTGGCTGAAGCCACTTTCCTTTTAGAAAACTAATAAGTATGAGGCTTCCTCAATGCCTTATTGTTGCAGAAAAAGGCACCTGAACTTTCCCTACTATTTTTCCCCAAGAGCCTTTTCAACAGTCGCACAGTCCTCTTGGTGAATTCAGGCCCTTTAATTGGCTGCAGAGTAGTTACATGGAAGCGGACATGGCTGCTGTCACAACAGTTTAGCTGTAGTCCTCACCATAGTCCCAATTTCAAGAGTTCCTTGCAGCCAGAGTAAACAGTTTCCTTTTATGCTAGCCCCACCATTTTGTAGCAACAGCTGTGCCCTGTAAAGCAACTACATAAGCATAAACATTTATCTCACCACCAGCATGTCACTGCAGTCATTTTCGTATCTCCCCTAGGCAGCCAGCACATAGCCTCATTACAGTCCATGTAAACCCCCATTTTTATTTTTTTATGGCAGCCAGCATGTACATATTTATTTTCCTAAGTCCCCCTAGAATTTTAGCCACACCTTTCCTCTGTTGTCCCCTTCATTATTTACAACATTTAATTATTTGCCAGCCTGTCACTAGCACTAATAGCCTTTCCCCCCAGAGCTATGCTGGCTTCAGCTCATTAATATTCATGCACCGCCTCATTATTATGTGTGAGGCGGCTCCTGAAAACACTCTATTCTCTCTCCCTGGTTGTCTTTCTGGAACCCCTGAGGGTTTCTGATCCCTGGGACCAAGACCACCAGTGAGGCAATTGAACAGCCGCCATATGGCTGAAATGAAAATGCAACTTTACGCATGCACAGAGCGCTGGAATGCAACCGAAGTGCAAACCACACTGGCAGCTCCACAACTTAGCTCCTCCAGCCCCATTCTTTTAAAAAACTAAGCGGGTGCTTGGGGAAGGATCAGGGCCACCACGGGAGATCCTTAAGGGGCACAACCAGGACCAGGACAAAGATAGGGAAACGCCACAGGAGGAAACCAGGGAAACAACAACCCCACAAGGGGCAAACAGGTAAGTCTTCAAACAGATGGGTTACACATGGTTCTCTTTGCTCCCACTCTGCCTGCAATGCCCCTTCCTACTTTTGTTGCCACTTGAGATTCCCCCTAACCCCTCCCTCCTCACTACTCT
Organism: Neoceratodus forsteri; assembly: GCA_016271365.2. Taxonomy (NCBI): domain Eukaryota; kingdom Metazoa; phylum Chordata; order Ceratodontiformes; family Ceratodontidae; genus Neoceratodus; species Neoceratodus forsteri. Next base: position 1,507,920,266 of record CM057456.1, read on the forward strand.
TTTCATGCTTAGACTCCTCAACACCTCCCTTTCCACATCTTCTGTTCTTGTCCTCCTTCTCCCCCACTAATCTTCTGCCTCCCTCAACTTGTGCCCTGGAGGGAGTCCCCTTCCCTTGGGCCTTCTCTTCCTGTTGCTTCAATATGTTGGGGGCACTTTATGCCTCCCTTCATATTACCATTTCCCTCTCTGGCTAGTTTAAATGTTCATCAAAGTAACATTTAAACCTTTCACTGAGGACTACAATTCCCTTCCCAGAAGGAGGCAGTCAATCACCTCTGTATGGATCCACATCCTTCCAGGCTGGTCCCCAGTCCCCAATGAAGCCCAACCCCTCCTCTCTGTACCATCTTTTCAACCAAGTGTTGAAGCTCCTGGTGAGGAGTACCATATCCACCCTGTCTTCGACTGCAGAGAGGTAGCACCTCGGTGAATGCCACCATTTGTGCTACTTGCCTAAGTAAAGGAGCAACAAAACTGGTACCACACTTTGCTGAATATCAAAAACTACTTTATTTCATAAAGTTAAAAAGCATATCACCAGGCAGAAGTCAGAACAGCAGGCACCCCATCACGACTTCTGCCTGGCAGTATGCTATTTAACTTTATTAAATACAGAGTGTGGTGCCAGTTTTGTTGCTCCTTTGTTTTTGTGGTTTAACTGAACACCCATGCCACAGTGGAGCAAGACATGTTGCTGCCTACTTGTCTAGGGCCCCTTCCCCATTCCCCGAACTCTCCTTGTACTACCCCAGCCCCTTCACTCACTAGATCATTTGCCCTCAGGTGGACAATGCCATCCAGCTCTCCCCCTTTCCTGCCTCCTTAGCAATCCATAGGATCCTCTGCTCATCCGTCCGAGTCGAGGCACCAGGTAAACACCTAATCTTCCTCTCTTTTCTTTGTATTTAACATTTTTAATAAGATTTCTCAGTTTGCAGCAGACATACAAACAAACAGACAACCATAAGTACACAGTATATAGGTTTGCATGACATTAGTCAGCAGGGTGAAAATATGTCATTGGTAGTCCACAGAAAGTTCAGCTGGACTGCTGTTAGTCATAACTGATATCAGGTTCCCTGACAAAGACCAAATTGAATATAAGACAACATAAAATAATCTATGTGGTACAAGGTTTTAAGGCATGTATAGTAGGTATCAGCCATGGTATAAACAATGGGCCAAGATCCATTATCAGCATTGTCCATGGTTGCACAGATCTAGACACTTTGGTAAACAGTTCCTCATAGAATGTGACAATTTTTCTGTATAATATAGTCTTTTCCTTATAGTAAGCCAATGTTGAAAAGTAGGGGCTTCCTCAATCAGCCACATCGTATTGTTATTAGTTTACATTTAGCCAGCAGTAATATATACAGTAACTTCTTGGGGCATCCCTGGAGTGGTATATGGTCCAAAGGTGTGTTCAGAAGGACCAAAGTTGATGTAGGGACTGGCATATTTCCAAACATCTTTTTTAAGAAGGAGTCTATTGCTTGCCAATAATTCGCCAACTTTGAGCAAGCCCAAAAATGTTTTGTTTTTTTTTAACTTGGTGAGACACACACGGCTCAGGTCTCCCCACACTTCCTTCAACATTTCCCCCACTGCTCTGCCACATAAGATGCCTGCACCACTGGGGTATGAAAGTATCAGTTACGACACTTCCAAGAAAATTCCTTCCACAAGGGGGATGATATAATTTTAATTGTGTATAAAGAATGCTGAAGGCAAATGTCATGCAGACATCTACTCAGAGGTAATGAGATCACTTCTCCACTATAATTTGTGAGGCAGCATAACTAAGTTCTTGAAGACCTCTGTAAAAGTTCCCTAGTAAGTGCCCAAGATGTACCCTTTAAGTGGGGCAATTATCATTGTACATAGTAACCCCATGGACATTGGCAACCCCCTATTTTTGTAGATATGCTTTAATTTGCAAGTAATGAAATTGTTCTCAGTTTGTAAGTCCATACTGAGTCTGAAGTTTCTCAAACAAAAGTACGCCTGATTTATTTAAAAATTGAAAAATATGGCCCAGAACTAAGTGCCGCCAATGGTGAAAAGTATGGTCTGTGTTAGCAGGGGCAAAGTTTGTATCAAAAGCTAAGTGTGTACAGATAAATCATATAATGTTGCAGTCTGGGGAACCTGTGAACTTTTTCCATGTCATTAAGATTACAGCTGTAGCTGATAAAATTTCCCTTAAGGGGGAAGCACTAGAGGAGTAGCAAATATGTATTTCATTATATCATGGGGATCATTCAAATGAAACTCACGGTGCTTCCATTGTGCAACACAGTGCCTACAAAGCCAATACTAAAGAACTCTAAAATAGGATGACATGGTATAATTTTGTAAATCCAAAAGCTGCAAACCACTTTTATCCCTTGGGAGCTGCAGAAGCATTAATCTAATTCTAGGGGGCTTTCCATTCCATACAAATCAAGATAGTTTTTTTTAAGAATGAAAATAGCATGGGGCAGGCTGGAGCAGAAGCACCTGTAAATCTCAGTCATATGTTCATACGTGTTGTTTCAATCCCAGCAAGTAATCCTAATGGGACAGCCTCCCAGTGTTTCAAGTCAGAAGTTATTTGCTGCGAGATACAAGTTTAAAAAAAAAATGTCTAAATGGGTCAAGATTTGTGGCAGAATGACTCCTAAGTATTTTGTGGCTGCTTTATGCCACTTAAATGGAAAAGTCTGCTTCAGTTTTTGGGAAGGAATAATTAAAGATCAGCAATGCCATCTTATGAAAATTTAATTGTAAGCCAGAGACAGTTCCAAATGCCTCCAGCGTGTCCCTCAGTTCCCACAGTGACTCTTCAGGGGTCAACGGTGTTAAAAGTATATCATTGGCATAAAAGCAAAGTTTAAACTCCATCCCTATGATGGGGATGCTCACTATCCTCCAACTGAGCCAGATTGCCTTCTCCAGTGGTTCTGCGTATAAAGCAAAGAATTGGGATGACAGAGGGCATCCCTGGCACGTTCCCTGTTCTAACCATATTAGTTGTGTGAGGGAATCATTAATATGTACACCAAGCCTGCAGCAAGCAATTAAAATATTGCAACATAGAAACAAAAGGGATGGGAAAATCAAAGTTCGACAGTGTGCCCCACAAAAAACACCAGGGCACCCCGCTGAATGCCTTTTCAGTATCCAGACTTATAACCACTGCAGACATTGATCTCTGCACTATATGCCCCATTAGGAGAAGGGTCCAGCAGATATTGTCAAAAGTTTGCTTGTTCTAATAAATCCAGATTGATCCTGTTGTATTTGTGTGGGTAAAATACCCTGTAGCCATTTGGCCCAAACTACCAAGACTAACTTATAATCAGCAGTAAGGATCGATGCTGGTCTATAAGAAAATAGGACAGTGTTGGGTTTTTCCTGGCTTCAATATGGCTGAAATTTTGGCCTCGTTCCATGACATGGGAGGGGTATTACCTTCATGCACATCTCTATATGCCCAAAATAGCACAGGTACTACCAAAGAGGAGAACAATTTATAAAATTCAAACTGGAAACCCATCAGAGTCTGGACATTTATCAGTCTTAGTGATTGCAAGGGCTTTAGAAATGTGTTCCGTTACCAGAAACTGGAGTAGCTCCATATGCTCATCTTGTAGCGCTGAAAACTTTAACCTAGACAGATAAGCCTAAGATGAAACTTGTCCTGGAGGAGGAACGGTGTATAAATCCAGATGATACCCATGCATAATGGATTATCTATGCAATAGAGTGAGTGGCTGCTCCTGAAATGGGGTCCATCAGCCATGGGATATAAGCTGATCTCTTCTTGGCCTGTAACTGTCATGCAATCTGCGTGCCCCCTGCCCCCCCCCATAATAATACTGTTTTAGTGCTGTAAGGACATATTCAGCTTTCTGATCCAGTGTCTGCTGGGAAGACTGTGACATGGGCGTCAGCGATTGGGTGCCTGCAATAACAGCGCCAATCCCCAGCGCATGTCATCAGGGCTACTGATGGGGTAGGGTGACCAGATTGGGGGGGTTGGTGAATATAGCATGCACAGGGGGGGGAGTGAGCTTGCTGAGGGGTGAGAGGGATTGTGAGGGTGGTCCATGGTGGGTTTGCCAAGCTGGCCCCGTGGCATGATGGGTGGATTGGCGGCTTCTGTGGGCAGGGTGTTGGTTTTGGGTCTGGGCGCTGGTGCGTTTTTGTTGCACCCAGACCAAATTTTTTTTTTACATGTTTCTGCACCCCCTCCCCCCCGACATGCACCCTCCTGGAGTTGAGCATCCTTAAGTAGAGGGGTGCAGGGGGGCACAGCCCCCTGCATAAAACATGTAAAACACAAGTCCTCAGTGCCATTTTGCTGTGTGCCTGGGAGTCAGAGTGCCAAAACTGATTTTTGTCATTCTGACTTCGCGATAACAGCTATGGCCTTTAGGCTTTCGCCGTTATCACATAAATCCTGTCTGCAGTACCTTCTGTTTTACCTTCCTAATTTGAACATCCACAACCTTATCATCCTCCCTTCTTAACTGCTGCAATGTGCTGAGAGTAGTCATGAACTCCTTAAGTCAGGCACAACACTCCTGAATATGGTGTATCACATATGATACGATGGCCCCTCTAAGGACAGCTTCTAAGGTATTCAAGAGTATTGGGTCCTAGAGTTCCCCTGTATCATTATGAACCAGAAACTGCTGCACAGTAGTCTACATCAGGTCCTTATAGGATTCCTCCTGAAGCACTAACCTCCCTCTGTCCACCCTTTTCTGTTTCCTAATCTATCCTCCTCACAATCAAGTCACCTGCTAGAAGTTGCTTTCTCCTCTGCTGGGGTCCTTTACTTCCCAACTTAGGACCACCCCTTCGGTGGATCCCCATATCCTCCCATGCCACTACTTCAGGTGCCTTCTCTCTGCAGTCCCATCCTGCCAGAACAGCAATGGAATTCTGTGGTGAAACAGATTGAGCAATGTGTCCCTGACCTACCATGCCCACCCTTCTGGAGCCAACAAAGGACCAGCTGCCCTCCTGTGCCTAGGCAACTTCTGGGGCAATGCTGGTAGATTCAGTGTCCCCTTGGTGGGGCAAGATGTCCTGTGGATCCTAGCCAGCTTGGTACAGAGACCAGCAACCTCTGCACTCAACCCAGAGAGGTGCGTGCAGATGTGGCAGCACCTCTGTCTACAGAATGCCTCCTGGAATACTATAACTCCACAATCATTGCACTGATCACTCCTATATCTTTTAATATGCATCACTTCCTTCTGCTTCCTAATGTAACTCACTCCTACTGTCCCAGCCCTGACCTTACTCCTTTTCCAACTACTTTCACTATCTCAACTAAGTTTAACACCTTACCGTAGATATGGCATTACTTGCTTTCCATTTTAGCAGTTGTTATTTCTAGGTAAAGCTCCCCTGTACCCCCTTACCTCTTTACTCCTTCCTTTTGCTAACATTCCCCTATTGTCCTTCCTAAGTTGCTACCTCACCTTACCCCAGATAGGGTGTCTCCTATATTCCTTCCTGTAGTTGCTACCTGCCTGCTTTTTTCCTAGCAATTATGCACTACTCTGCCACCTGTACCTACCTCTACAGTGTAATAGTAATATAATGTATTGGGGGCCCTTTATTACTGCTAAAAAGCGGTAAGATTATTTATTGATAATCCCATCACTTTGATGTCAGGGGTTATAAACCTCTCTTGCGTACGTCATGGCAATGGGATTATCATCCAAGCTGGCCTGTGCATGCATGCATTTTAAGTAGTGGCTCCCTTTGAATGTGCGTGGTGCTGAGAGCTGGCCCCTATGGAGATCGGCACCAGACTCGGAGACAAATTGCATACATAAAAACTGGACAGTTTTTTTTCTTCGGGTGCTCTCCATCTTGAAACTGAACCACCACACACTTGAGGAGGCAACGTAGTGATGTTACCCGTGGTGCAACAAGGATGAACACTACATGATGCATGGCAGCCAAACAGATTATTGGACTTTGTTTTACTTCAGTATTCAGCGTTTCAGAGTTGAACTGGTTGAATCACTAAAGCGGCTCACAGTCATTGATCAGCTGCAAAGGTAATTAAATGCTATGGTCAGAGCAACTAGCTTTTATAGGAAACTTTGACCATACACTATAAAAGCTAATGGCTGGGTATTGAAGAATAACCACATTGAAATCACTTCTTGAGCTTGCCATGATGCCACTAAACCTCTCGAGCTTTGCTCTCGAGGTTTACTGTGTCATGGAAACCTCCTGAAGTGATTACAATGCAGTTATTCATCGATACCCAGCCATTATCCTCTATATAATCAGATGTTAAGAGTACCTTACTTTGTAAGTCTGGGAGAACCCACTGCTTGCCTGTTGTCACCTGTGGATACCTGCTGATGGCAAAAATGCCAGTTACCCAATCCACTCCTGCTCTTCTCCACTCACACTCTGGGGCACAAACATGCTTGGGGGGGTGGTAAATTCATCTAGGGTAAACAGAATCAAAATAGATCTGTGGAAATCCTGACACTGCTTATACAGGTCACATGTTCCTCATCTTTACCTGCCTCAGGTGCAAAGTGAAGGTGGGGAGGGGGAGCTTTAGCTGGATCTACCCCTTAGCTCTCTCTAATTCACTGCTTTTGAAAGCAGAATGAAAATGGATCTTGGAAAATCCTGACACTGCTTTCAAAAGTCACAGATCTCTCCCCTTTACCTGCCTTGGGTGCAAAGTGAAAGGGAGTAGGCAGAGATTCAGCTGTCTCTACCCTTCTGCTTTCCCTGTTTCTCTGCTTCAATGTACAGCACAAACAAGTTAACACACTTTCAGTAGCTGTAACCACTGAGTGTTCAGTGGATTCACCCTTGATCGATAGGATTTCCAGATGAGCACACCTGTGGACAGGCTCTCATACATCAGGCAGCATGGCAGGCTGCTGGCTGCCTCCACAGTATACGCCCCTTCGTGGTAGAGGTCCTTATCCCTGTGGTCCTTATCACTCTGGCCCACAGTATGGAGGCCCACTAGGAAGGGTAGTCCCGCGAGAAAAGAGCTGAAGACACATCCCTCACAAGTTTTCATGCCGTTGATTGACTGGACACAGGCTCGAAGGTGGCTCTAAACAGAAAGTGGTGGTTGGTGGGGGGTGATCTTAAGGCAGCAGCCCCAGCTTGTGACTCCTCGCAGTTCCTCTGGTTGGTAGAGAAAGGATAGTGCTGGAGACACTTCTTCAGTCCTTAGTGCGATAAATATAGAACACAGTGTTCTATGTACATCAAACATGTGTAGCAAAGCTTCACCTCTGTTAGCATGCTCAGAATAATACACAGGAAGGTGTATGGTCTGATTCAATGTGAAATCAGATACAACATTTAATAGAAATTGAGGATTCATCTGCAAAGACACCCTGTCCATGTGGGAAATCAAATAGCAAAGCAAGAGTTAAAAAAAGAAACAATCACTTTGCTTCTTGAGGGAAATAACCAGGAAAGTGAGAGAAAAAAGAGTGGCCTTCAGGAGATACAAAGAAACACAATGGGAAGAAGACAGGGAGTCATATCTAAAGAAGCAGTGGGAGGCAGGGAAGGCAGTCAGAAGTGCAAAGGCGAGAATGGAAGAACGTATAGCACAGGCTTATAACAAAAGGTGACAAGATCTTCTTTAGATACATCTGCAAGAGGAAGAAGAGCAGGGGTGGGATTGTCAGAATAAAGAAGGAGGGAGGAGAGTGTGCAGGAGAGGACATAGAAAAAGCAGCAATACTGAACCAATACTTTTGTTCAGTTTTCATGAAGGAAGGAGAAGGCGAAGGTCCGCAACTCGGCAAAAATAAAAACTATCAGGGAAGGGAGGTAGACACCACTCCATTCACAGTAGAGGGAGTCCTAGAGAAACTCAGGAAACTGAAAATAGATAAGGCAATGGGCCAGATGGAATTCACCCCAGAACATTAAAAGAGCTCAGAGTGGTGCTGGTGGCTTCACTGATCACCGTATTCAACAGATCACTGGAGATGGGGGCAGTCTCAGAAGACTGGAGGAGGGCTAATGTGATCCCTCTCCACAAAAGTGGGAGCCAAGAAGAGGCAGGCAACTACAGACCAGTCAGCCTGACCTTGGTGGTAGGGAAATTAATGGAAGCACTGCTAAGGAAGAGGATTGTGTCATTCCTTGAATCTAGTGGAGCACAGAATCCAAGGCAGCATGGATTTACAGTGCCAAGGTCATGTCAAACAGATCTAATAGATTTCCTTGACTGGGTGACCAGGGAGGTAGACCAGAGAAGGGCGGTGGATGTGGCCTACTTGGATTTCAGCAAAGCCTTTGATACTGTATCACATAGAAGGCTCGCAAACAAGTTAGGCGTCATGGGGGTGGGACCCAAGGTGGAAAACTGGGCCAGATATTAGTCGAGGGTGCTCTTGAATGGTGTTCAAACAGATGAGAGTGAGGTGACCAGTGGGGTGCCACAGGGATCAGTCCTGAGACCAGTTCTCTTCAGTGTCTACATAAGTGACATTACAGAGGGGCTGGAGGGGAAAGTATGTCTTTTTGCAGATGACACTAAGATTTGCAACAGGGCTGACACTCCCGAGGGGATAGAATAAATGAGAAAAGACCTAAGCAGATTGGCAGAGTGGTCAGAAGTGTGGCAGCTATGATTCAATTCAAAAAAGTGCAAAGTCATGCACTTGGGGAACAGAAATCCAAGAGAGGTGTACAAGATGGGGGGAGGTACTTGCAGCCACCAAGCAGAAACAGGACCTGGGGTACTCATATCAGATGACCTAAAGGCAACCAAACAATGTGAGAAGGCTGTGGGGAAAGCCAGTGGGATGCTGGAGTGCATAGGGAGAGGTATCACCAGCAGAAAGAAGGGGGTGGTTATGCCACTGTGCAGATCGCTAGTGAGACTTCAGTTGGAGTACTGTGTCCAGTTCTGGAGACCACATCTCTGGAAGGACATAGACAGAGTGGAGGCAGTCCAGAAGAGGGCTACAAAGATGGTGCATGGTCTGCATGAAAAGCCCTATGAGGAGAGGCTAGGGGAACTCAATATGTATTATCTGGAGGGGGAAGGAATATGACAGAAACATTCAAATACCTCTGGGGTATAAATAAGGTACAGGAGGCTAGCCTCTTTCAAAAAAGAAGCTGTGCTAGAACAAGGCAGCACAAAATGAAGTTGAAGGGAGGTTCAAGGGTAACATGAGGAAGTATTTTTTCACTGAAATGGTGGTGGATGTTTGGACTAGCCTCCCAAAAAAGGTGGTAGGGGCAAAAACTGTTAGGGAATTAAAGAATGCATGGGACAGACATAAGGGTACCCTTGGTGCAGGAAAGAAAGGGTGAGCTGCTGATCAACTAGGATCTGTGGTTTGAAATAGGTAGGCAAAATGGGCAGACTGGGTGGGTTACACGGTCCTTATCTGCCATCAACTTCTATGTGTCACAGGTTAACCAGTACTGCTATCTGGGAGTTACATTAGATGGCCATATGTCCTTTGGTGAGCATATAAAAGTATTGCTAGAAAGGGTTAATAAAAGAATAGGTGCCTTTCGTAGAGCTACAAAATGCTTGAGTAGGAAGGACCGCAAAAAAAGTGGCTGAATAGCCAGACTGGTGGCGCTGAGGGTTGAGACACTGGACACCATAACTCGTGCCACACTGGTGACCTGGGTTCGGGAGCAGACTCGGGTCATCAGGGGTTGGCAGGGGAGGAGAGGGATTGAGTGTCCAAGGGACTGCTCTTCCTCTCCAGGGAGTGGGCACTTCAGACATCAGCGCATTGATGGCCCCTAGCAGAGGCTGAGGGTGGTGTGCCGATGCTGAGCACCAAGGTGACTGAGCTAGGGCAGGTGCTGGGAGGAGTGCATGAGGACATGCATGCATGTGCTCACCCCATTGGCATCACTGCACACCCTGCTCACGTATGGGGAAGAACAGGAGAAAAAATGGCTTCAGGTTGTGGTGGATTGATGGCCGTTCTAATGGGATGACTTGACTTCCGGGGCATCACTGACGACTGGATCTGGACTTGGTGGGGAGAAGGGGGCTCTCCACCACCCCACTGTGGGGGGGGTATGCCGCAGGGGTATAAGCAAGGGCCTATAAGGAGCAGAGGAGAACTGGACGGCGGCCAGAACAGGGGATGCTGGGACAGAATGTCACCTGGAGCCTGGTAGGAGGATAAATAGATTAACAAAAACAACAAAAAAAAGTGGCTGAACAACTAATAGTACCAGTTTTAACATATGGGGAATTATTATAACGTACTGCAAACAAACAATTAATAGATAGATTAGACAAGGCACATTATAAATTAGCTAGGTATATATTACAGTGCAACATACTCATCTAATGATGTTGACTTTGCCTTTGAGCACCTCATCTCTCGCTTCAATGAAGTGTGTGACAAGTATGCCCCTCTTAGAAAGTGGAAAGTCAAGGGTTATAACAATCCGTGGATCTCCCCTGACATTATTGATCTCCTTAAGACCAGGGGCCTCCTTTGACATAAAGCGCATTACTTGGGTAATCAATCTGATGGGCAGTCTTATAAAAAGGCTAGAAATGATCGTACCAGGTCAATCTGGGCCACGAGAAACTTTTACTATAAAGAAGCCTTGTCTTGTGTCTGGAATGATAGCAGGCAGTTCTGGAGGAATCTCAGTGAAGTCACTGGGAAGGATCTTAAATCTGCCCCTACTATGTTTAATATAGATGGGGTCCGTACTTTAGACCTAAAAACATCTTGAACTTCTTCAAAACAGCATTCACTGACCTCAGTGGAGTTCTCCACAGACTTTTTCAGCCCTACCTCACCCAGTGCTGGACTTAACAATCCTGACCAGCCCCCTACCCATCCGCTTTTCTATTTTAGAATTATCACTCTTAAAGAAGCCAGGAAATATCTCCTAAAGGTATTAGGTAAAGGTCGTTACAGCAGAGACATCTTGGACCTCAAGTTTGTCAGTCTTACCCTGGAGGAGCTACTGGCACCCCTTACACATATAATTAACCTTTCCCTAAGATTCCCCCACTTTCCTTAAAAGTGGAAATCTGTGGTATAAGGGTGGAGACTGTGCCTCTCTTGGTAACTACAGACCTACTTCCATCCCACGTCCACTATCCAAAGCCCTTGAAAAAATTCTCTCGGACCAGCTGGTTGAATACCTAAATAAGTATCAACTTCTATGCCACCAACAACATGGGTTTAGGGCTGGACACAGCACCACCACTGCCCTGCTCAAGTTCATGGGCTACATTCATAAAATCCTGGACCAGGGCAAGATGGTTGGTGCTGCATACATTGACTTAACAAAGGCATTCAACATGGTTAGCCATACCCTCCTGGTGGAGCAACTTTCTAACCTTGGTCTCTTCCCTAATGCCATGACTTGGTTCAGGAGCTACCTTCTGAATCAATCGCAACAAGTAATGATAGCCAACGTCCTCTCAGACAGCAAACCTGTCAAGTCAGGAGTTCCACAAGGATCAATCCTGGGTCCCCTCCTGTTCAGTGTCTTTCTAAATTTGCTTCCCCTCTCCTGCCAGGGATGCGTCCTTCTCTATACAGATGATGCGGTCCTCTTTACTAGTGCTACTGATCCCAAGATAGTTGAACATGAGCTCCAACAAAACATTGCTGCAGTAGAGAGTTGGTTTAACAACCATAAATTAGTCTTGAACTATAAAAAGACAAAAAAAACATGCTGTTTGCAACTGCCCAAAGCAAGCACAGATACTACCCATTCACTATCCTAAATGATGCTGGAGCATCACTGGAGCTAGTACCTCATTTTAAATATCTAGGGATCATGGTTGATAGCACCCTCTCTTATGCACGGCATATTGATAACTTATCCAAAGCCGTCAACATGCAATTGGGCTCCTGTACAGACATAGGCGTAGTCTGACTCCCGAAGCCCTCAGCACAGATTTACACAGCACGGTGGTCTCACTTGTGGACTATGGTCTTATTATATATGGGTTGGCCACTACCACATCCCTCTAATGTATTACAATAGCACTAAATAAGGCCTGCCAGCTCCTCACAGGTGCAGGGCATCTAATTTACACCTGCGACCTATATGCACAGGCAAACTGTCTTCAGTTCAATGGTAGACTTCGATACCAAACCTATCTCCTAGCTAAGAAGATTACCTCTGTGTTGATGCCTCCTGGGGTTCAGGAACATCTTACCCCTAGTACCAACTCACATCGAACCAGAGGCTCAGTCTGCCAATATTTCAAGATCCCTCAATGCCATACCTCCCAGGGTCAAAAGTATTTTGCCTACCATGCCCCTCTCTGGTTCAACTCACTTGCTATTGATATCTCTGCTGCTGCTACCCTAGCAGCCTTCAAACGGAAGCTTAAACTCTGACTTGGTTCTCCTTGATCTCTCAGCAGCATTTGACAATGTGGATCATGGGGTACTGCTTGAGTGCCTGTGGTTTTTCTGTGGACTGAGAGGGGCAGTCCACAGTTGGTTTAAGTCCTTCCTCGAGGGTAGGTCTCAGAGAGTGGTGTTGGAAATTTATTCCTCACCCCCTCATGGACTGCTTTGAGGGGTTCCACAGGGCTCGGTGCTGTCCCCCCAGTTATTCAGAGTGTATTTGCTTCCATTAGGGGACATTATAAGGTGGTACAGTTTGAGCTTTCATTGTTATGCTGAAGATTCTCAACTATACATGTCCTTTGTACCCGACCACAAATTAAATCCCGATATGGGGTTTAATAACTGCCTACTGGAGATTCAGAACTGGATGAGTGCCAGTTGGCTTCAGTTGAACTTGGAAAAAACTGAGATATTGGTAGTGGACCCTGGTCATAGGATGATAGGGGCATGGGCAGGAAGACCATCAGGATTAAATCTTGGTGGGATCCCGCTTATTGCCTCTAGCCAGGTGCAAAACCTGGGCATTGTTTTGGATTAATGCCTGACCCTGAGGGTGCAGGTTTCGGCTGTAGTCAAATCTTCCTTTTACCATCTTAGGAACATAGCCCGGGTGAAGCATCTGGTCCGCCCGAAGGTCTTCTGACCTTGGTCCACACTTTTGTCACCAGTCGTCTTGATTATTGCAATGCCCTCTATCAAGGGCTACTGGGGGTAGATATCCGCCACTTACAACTAGTGCAGAACGTGATGTCCAGGTTGTTGACTGGAGCTTCTAGGTCCTGGCATATTACACCTGTGCTGCGTGATCTGTACTGGTTGCCAGTACAGTGGCAGATTACCTTCAAGGTCGTGTTGCTGACCTATAAGGCCATACACAAGCAGGGTCCCCACTACCTGAAAGAGCTCCTGTGTCCTTACTGTCCCTTCTGCTCACTCCAATCCTCTGGCTAGGGATTGCTAGAGATTCCCAAGGTATCCCTTAAAACATCGGGAGGAAGATCTCTCGCCTTTATGGCTCCTACCCTGTGGAATTCTTTACCTCGCCAGATATGAGAAAGTCAGACCGTTAAAGGTTTTAAAAATCTTCTAAAGATATATCTATTTAACCAGGCCTTCTCAGGACTGCAACGGATTTTGAATTTAGGGGGATGTGTTTTAATATGTTTTTATATGTGTTTTATGATATGTGGTGTTTTTAATGCTATAATGTAAAGGCACCCTGAGCATTGGAAGGGTGCCTTATATAAATAAAAAATTGATTGATTGATTTATAAGAAACATATGGGACACTAGTTGCGCTACTGTTCTCCCATCATTGGGGGCATGAAAAACCAAAATGGCTTCCAAATGCACTTTAATGAATGTGTACTGGAGGCTAGGGGTTAGATAGGGGAAAAAGGTATTCCAGTACAGCATTTACGGGACGTGTAAATGGCTCCACAGAACGGGAAGAACCGTAAGTGGAAAAGTGCTTCCACTTCAAAGAATAGGTATGTCTGGTAGAACATGGGTGTAGGCAGGCATACTCCAAGCATTCCATGGTGTGCAATTTTATTCAAGGGGGTAGCAAATAGGCTCTGAACTGCTTCCTTTTTCCATGAAAACTAACAAAGAACATACTGAACCTTTCTGTAATTTTTTTATAGGAGTCAAAACTAGAAGGACTGGTCACTAATACTCTCTTTGCATCCCAAGGACAATGCAACTTTACAGGCTCTGGGCTGGTATGTGGGTGTCTTGGGGAACAATGCATGGCATTTGTATTTACCCATGCATGGCAACAACCACTGTCATGAGATACAAAAGTTGTATTTATTGTGCCAAATGAGGCAACAAACACGGTCCTGGTATACATTTGTATATTGTCTGGCTACACCCTGGGGGGTAGCTCACCCTAACAAGGGGGGTGGGGTAGCAGTGAGTCCACTTGGTGTGCAGATCTGAAATCCATGGCAACACCCCTGTGGTAGAAGGCTTTCTAGCTGCAGGAAAGACATCAGCCACCTTGGGGTAAGGCCTAAAACAGGCAATGTTATGTCTCCAGGAGCCAGGCGTGCAGATGTTGGGACTTCAGGGCCAGATGAAGACCTCTGACCCTGGGACAGCAGGCCCCCAACACAGACGGAGGTGAACAGAAGGCCTCACTGCCAGATGCTGCTGAAGTGGAAAATATATTTGGCAAATCCAGAAGGAATGCCACCAATATTAGGGTAGCATGCTCCTCCCACAACTTGAGCAGAGCCCTCTAAATGAGAGGGATTGGAGGAAAGGCATTAAGGAACTTCCTGTTCCAGGAGAAGCATAACACATTGCACCAAATAATTCCAGGCACTGGAGCTAGCAAGCAGAAATGTGGCAGTTTTGCATTGTGTGTGTGTGTGGGGGGGGGACCAAGAACACAAAAAAGTCTGACTTGGGAGGATACCATCTTAAAAAGTAGGCAGTATAGCACAGTGGTTTAAGGCTCTGAAGTGCAAATCTGGTGATATCCTGCAGGCCAGACCTGGGTTTGAATCCCACAGCTTCTACTTGCATACTATGTGATCTGAGCAAGTTACTTAACTTCCCTGTGCTCCTGGGTCGACCCCATATAAAAGCTTTCAGCTTAGTGTGCCACTCCTGGTTAAACAACTAAAAAAAGAAGATGTTGTTTGCCATGGAGATCAACAGCTCCCACTTGTGCAGCTTTTTCAACATCACCACAAAACAGTTCAGAGCCTCTAAATGATACATTTTGGACAGAGTGTTGTACAACAGTGATAAAACCAGCCACATGTAGCCATGAATATCTCCGAAGATAGACATCTGGGCAGAGGCATCAGAGACATCATACGCAGAATGGAACAGATGCTTACTTGTGTCAATACCAGATGAAGCAGCTTTTTGCAAATTAGCTTTGGCAGAACCATCAGGTTGTGATTAGATAGTAAAGAAAGAACCATCAGCACTCGTAGTTCAATTTTACCAGCTTAGTGCAAGTTTTATTTTTAACAAGGTGCCTGAAGTTCCCCTATAGCCCCAGCACCACAACCCTTCAGCAGGTCTTCCTCGGGTGGCAGATCTGAGGACTACACAAACATGAACCTTATTCATACAAAATTAATTAAAGTGACATGCACCCAATTGTGTTACCAAGTGAAATTAGTGAATACAAAAACATTTTCAAGATATTATTTAAGCTGCTCAAAGCTTGGCATATAGAAACATAGAAGTTGACAGCAGATAAGGACCACAAAAACCCATTCAGTCTGCCCATTTTTTCTACCTTATGAATGTGCCATAGGCCTTTACTCTATGGCCTATCTATTCATACTCATCCGTATTGCTCCCTTATGCCTATCCCATGCCTGTTTGAAGCCCTGCACTATATTCATATCCAGTGCAGGGCTTCAAACAGGCATATACACAAACTATTCTTGTATTTTATCAAATGGTTATGTTCCTTTTCAGACAGTTAAATTCAGTGCAATGCTTAATATACCAAAAGTCAAAGCAGTCTCACAAAATTGTCAGCAGAGAATTTCATCAATAACAAGCATTTGTCAATGCCGAATGTTTGCTTGCTGGCATTGGCAGTGGTAGTGTAGAAGTTACAGAGCTGCGTAATAGGAATGGCAGTGAAGTATTGAACTGAAGCCAACCCCACCACTACCCTGCAGAGAGTGACAGGCATTGGGGTGTGCCTTTGGGTCGACAGGCATAACGGCCATGCCATTTCACCTCACCCCACCCTGCAGACACTGACAAGTGTCACGGTGTTCCTTGGGGTCTTTGGTCTTATGCACACCCCATTCCATTAGGAAATATGGTGAGATGGGTTGAGATATAGGAGAATGGGGTGAACTTTAGGGCAATAAGAGTCCAACATGGGTACCGTGAGGTTCAGTTATTGGACCGTCCTTTTAATGTCTTTATAAGTGACATTGCAGAGGAACTGGAAGGAAAGTATGTCTCTTTGCAGATGACACAAGATCTGCAACAGGGTTGATACACAAGATGGAGTGGAAAGGATGAGAAGGGACTTGGCAAGGTTGGAGGAATGGTCAAATGTATGCAGCTCAGATTCAATGCAAAGAAGTGCAAGGTAATGCACCTGGGAAACAAAAACCCAGGGAAGTGTACACAATGGGGCTGAGATACTGACAACAGTAAAAATAGAAAGGGACCTGGGGTAATTATATCAGATGACCTAAAGGTGGGCAAGCAATGTGAGAAGGCAGTAAGGAAGGCTGGAGGATACTGGGATGCATGAGGAAGAGGCATCAATAGTAGAAAACAGGAAGTTGTTATCCTCTCTGTACAGACAGCTGGTGAGACCCCATCTGGAGTACTGTGTGCAGTTCTGGAGACCCCATCTCCGCAAAGACATAGACAGAGTGGAGGTGTCCAGAGGAGGGCAACCAAAATGGTGCAGGGTCTGCACCAGAAGACATACCAAGAAAGACTAAAGGAGCTTAATATGTATACCCTTGAGGAAAGAAGGGAGAGAGGGGACATGATAGAAACTTTCAAGTACCTCAAGGGAATTAACAAAGTCCAAGAGGGTAGCATATTCCAGAAAAAGAGATGTGCAAGAACAAGGGGCACAATTTGAAGATAGAGGGGACGGCTCAGAGGTAATGTGGAGGAAGTATTTTTCAGTGAGCGGGTTGTGGATGATGGAACAGCCTCCTGAGGAGGTCATGGAGTCAAGAACAGTGGGGACTTCAAGAATGCATGGGACAGGCATAAGGCAGTCCTAGTGGGGGGTAGGAGGAAGTAAGCTGTTGGTTAACTAGGATCTGCAGCTTATCTGTTAGGTAGGAAAATGGGCAGACTAGGTGGGCCAAGCGGTCCTTATCTGCCATCAAATTCTATGTATGTTTCTATGTTTCTAGGCATACCTCGATACCTCTCACTGGCTGCAGGGTGTGGAATGGTATGAGCATTACAGGCAAGAATCCCAAGTCACACCCCTGATGCCTGTCATTCTCTACAGGGTTGGGCGTTATGGTTGGAAACCCTAATACCTCAGGCATTCATTGGTATTTTCACTCCAAATTTTCAACATGGTTTTGTGATCCCACCTCATGAACAGTGGCAATATCAGTTTGTTAGCAAAGCTGCTTATGCACAGCGACTATGGCATTTAGCACCACAGGTGCAAAACATTCGAACAGGTTGTAAAAATGACAGCTGTACTGTTCATGGGGAGGTGAAAATATGGCAATGTTGCAAATCTGCAGTAAAAATATAAAAAAACTGGTGAAGTCAATGAATGACATAGAAACTGTAACGCACAACGTATATAATTAGGTTGGGGATTTTACAGCAGATTGTCAACTCAGTATTTTGGTGCCTCCGATCATGAACAGTGTCACTGTGATTTTCTTTATCTGTCCCAAACAATGATTTCCTACAGTGACCACGATCTCTGCGCTTGAAAGTGTGAAAACACACTTCGCCATGTTGTGAAAATGACTGCTATACTGTTCATAAGGAAGTGTGGAAAATGCCACTGGTGAAAATCTGACTGAAAATATTACAAAGTCATGAACTTACGAGGGTGCGGAACTGCATGAATGCTCACTTGTAACACAGTCATTTTATGGACTTTTGTCACCAAATTTTCAACATAGCCATTTTAAGACCTCTGCTCATGAACAGTGTAACTGTGATTTTCATAATCTGTCCTAAACATTGCTTTAGCACACCAGCAACACCATTACACGCTACATGTGCAAAAACACATTTAGGCGACATATGAAAAATGGCAGCTGTACTGTTCATAAGGAAGTGTAATAAAATGGCAATGTTGAAAATCTGGAGGAAAATATTAATTATTAAACCACGAAAGATGCATAGGAACTGGCGCAATGCATGCTCGTAAAACAGTCATTTTTAGGAATTTTTTCACCAAATTTTCAACATAGCCATTTTAAGACCTCTGCTCATAAACAGTGTCACTGTGATTTTCTTAATGTGTCCCACACATTTCTCGCACATCGACCACGCCCATTGTGCGCTACATGGGCGGAAACATTTTGGGGCAAGATGCGAAAATGACAGCTATATTGCTCATACGTGGAGGTGTGGTAAGATGGCAATGTTGAAAATCTGGAGGAAAATATTGAAAATTGTATAACTTACGAAATGCATAGGAACCAAGCAATGCATGCTCGAAGACAGTCATTTTTGGAATTTTTTCACCAAATTTTCAACATAGCCATTTTAAGACCTCTGCTCATGAACAGTGTCACTGTGATTTTCTTAATTTGTCCTGTACATTGATTTCAAGACACCGACTGCGCCCATTGTGCGCTACATGGGTGAAAAAACATGTTTTGGGTGAGATGTGAAAATGACAGCTGCACTGCTCATAAGAAGGTGTGGTCAAATGGCAATGTTGAAAATCTGGAGTGAAAATATTGAAAATATGGAACTTACAAGCGCAGTATAGAACTGCGCAATCGACGCCGTAAAACAGTCATTTTTTTTTTTGAATTTTCCACCAAATTTTACAAAAATAGGCTTCTTGAGAGTCCACCTTATGAACACTGGCAGTGTTGTTGATTAATCAGTCCCAAAAGGTGATTTCATGCAGTGATCATGCAAATCACCTTCGGCCTGAATAACGCCATGACAGTGAAAGCATTCATGAGAAGGGGTCCTAAAAACCCCATGTTGAAAATTTGGTGCAAAAATTCCCAAAATGCCTGAGATATGCAACAAAGTTGGAAAAACCCTATCTATCCATTATACAGCTTACCGGCATTTCCTCAGTTCACGGTCGGCTTTGAAGATGCAGTCGTGTTCCAGGTCACGAAGATCGTCAAAGGCCGACTCCGGAGGTAAGTAAGGGATGATGGGGGTGGGAGGCAGGGTACACAGTGGTGGGTGCGGTTGTGGGGGGCAGGAGACTGCGTGGGACCGTTTTTTTTTTACAGGTTTTTTTTTTTTAAATGACGACGTGACATTTGCCACACTGGGTGGGCCCAGCGTGGGCAAGGATGGCTGGTTGGGGGCGTGGAGCCGATGGGGGATTGGGCACCCTGTTGGCATAGCATCTATTGCCACGCTGGGGTGGGCTCCCAGCGTGGCACCCTGTACCTGGGGGAGGACAGTGGAGCCAACGGGATTGGGCACCCCCATCGGCTACCATGATGCCACGCTTAAAAGTACCCAGCGTGGTACGTGGAAGGTTTTGGGGAACGCAGCACAGCCGACGGGGATTGGGCACCCTGCCGGGCTATACAGTGTGCGTGGGGGCAGCATGCAGTATGCGCGCATGTGTTTGTGTGTGTGTGTTGTGTGTAGGGGAGCTGTGCATGAGCAGGCGATATCTGATCGCTGCTCACTGAAGCATAGCTCCCCCTTTTCAACTGTACGCCATTGCATTTTGGAGCTGTCATAGACAGCTCCAGCATGCATTGGAGGATGGGGCCGCTCCTGCCAACACACTGACTGAATTGGAAGAGGGGGTGACACACCTCTGAAAACTCGGATGATGGCACTATGTTTCTTGCACATGCGTGCAAGCAAACATAACAAATAAACATTTAGATTGGACATGAAGTTGAATAAAAAAAACATTTACCAAAAAGATAAGGGAAGAAACATTTTTTTATAAAGGCAAACATAATGATTTCAACACAACTATCAACAAGTCCACTTTGAAAAAAGAAACAAATAAAATTCATGTAGCAATTTATGTAGCAGGAGGTCAAATTATAACAAGAGGTCAAATATTATAATGGCCTCTATGTAAATCTACTATATCTTGCTCTTGCAGTATAATCTACATATAAAGGTTGCTTTAAAGTATGCAAAAGTAAATTCAGTTTTAGTAGATAATTTTTTAAAGAAGAAAGAGGGAGGGAATGGGAGGGGTATCGTGGGGGGGCATATAGGAAGGGACAGCATACCATTCCACTCAGGGTATAGATATGAGTGCAAAAGTATGAGCAAATCCTTCTAGTTCTTTTAGAAAAGGACTTAGTATCATGGTGGATAAAAGAACAATAATATCAGATATGGAGCTCGTCATTTTCATTAGTAAGTTCTAGGTAGTATTTGGCTCCAACATGTCCAGTAGCTTCTTTAGGATTAAATGAAGAAGTTGAGAAGAAGAAAGGAATTTCTTGGCAATATAGTTAAGTAGTGGCTTATCAAAGTTAAATAGACAAATATATAAGCTGTGCAAGTCATTCATTTAGTGAGCCTTCTCAATGTTCATTTTTATTTACCTAGAATTAAGAATCCAGCTCAACTCTAGGTGTTGTAATTACAATGCTTTATCTTATTATGTTGTTCTCTTAGTAGGTGGGTCCCCGCATAACCATGACACAGTCTCCCAAGATATGTTACAAAGAAGGTGCCGATCATTGCCAAAAAGGCATGGTTTGACCACATTGTAATTTTGGCCATAAAAAATGCTATGCATGTCATACTGAGTTTTGTTTCTTATACACCATGAACTGGTAAAAGACAAGACGAAGGAAAGGCAAAAATGTGCATAACAATTTATTTCTTTTCATTGTGGAGGTACTAGTCATGACCCAGAGGAATGCATATTCTAGAATCAGACTGGAAGCTATAGTAGAAAGGTTTGAATGATCAAGACATCAATCTGCAAGGCAGGGGTCACAAGCTTACCTTTGACTCATTTCAATCCCCCACCAGCAATCTTAGCCCATGTGGAACCATAAGAACTACTGCAGCTGAGCTGACAGGCACCAGCTCTCCTCCAGTCAGGAGCTGAGCAGCACTGGAGGCAGAACATTTATTTCAGTGCCCCTGTACCAATCCAATCCAATCCATCTTTATTTCTATAGCGCTTGTCAAAACCAAGGCACTGTACAAGTTATAAATACAATAAAATACAATAAAAACTGAGTTTACAAATATTTAAAAAATCAAATCTTTATAATCCAACTCTAATCTGGGAAGGCCAGTGAAAACAAATATGTTTTTAACATTGTTTTAAAGCTACTGATGATCAGGCACTCTCTTAACCAAAGAGGTAGAGAATTCCACAGGGTCGGTGCTACAAATGAAAAAGCATGAGCACCAGATGTTTTAAGACAAACCCTGGGAATCTCCAGCAATCCCTTATCAGCAGATCAGAGCAGACAATTGGGGGACTAGGGAGTCAGGAGATCTTTAAGGTAGTCAGGTCCCAGTTCGTGTAGGGCTTTAAAGGTAGGCAAGCCTACCTTATATGTAATCCACCACTGAACTGGCAGCCAGTGCAGTTTGCACAGGATAGGTGTAATATGACTGGACCTAGTGGTACCAGTCAACAACCTGGCTGCAGTGTTCTGCGCCAGCTGCAAGTGGTGGATATCAACCCCTGACAGCCCTAGGTAGAGGGCATTGCAGTAGCCAAGACGGGTAGTAATGAAGGCATGGACCAATGTTGGAAGGTCACCAGGGGGAATCAAATGTTTCACCCGGGCAATATTCCTCAGATGGAAAAATGAGGATTTGACCACAGCAGACATCTGAGGCTTCAGGGTCAAGCCATCGTCAAAAATAAGGCCCAGGTTTTGCACCCAATCTGAGGTGGCAAGCTGGGCACCATCAAGCTAAAGGCCAGACACTTGCCCATCACCAGCATCTGTCCCCAGGTGACCTGGTTCCACAACCAACACCTCAGTCTTATCCAGATTCAGTCTTAGCCAACTAGAGCTCATCCAGTCTTTAATCTCGGAGTGGCAGCTGTTTAGCACAGAGACTGCATCAACCTGTCCGGGTACAAAGGACATATACAGCTGAGTATAATCTGCATAGCAGTGAAATCTCAAGCCGTATCACCTAATAATCTTTCTCAAGGGCAGCATATACACTGCAAACAACATGGGTGCCATTATGGAGCCCTGGGACACCCCACTAGGCAGGGGGAGGGCACCAGAGGAATAAATTCCTGTGACCACTCTCTGAGATCTGCCTATCAGGAAAGATCGATACCATTTGAGGACTGTACCTGACAGTCCACAAAGAAGCCGCAGTGTCTCCAAAAGCACCTCATGGTCAATTTCATGGGCAGACTAGGTGGGCCAAGTGTTCCTTATCTGCCACCAAATTCTATGTCCACAGTGTCAAAAGCTGCTCAGAGATCGAAAAGGACCAAGATAGTATGAGCCTTTCAGTCTCTCGCCATTAGGAGATCATTTAATACCTGAACAAGGGCAGTCTCCGTGCTATGCCTCGTCCTAAAACCAGACTGGAGAGCCTTATAGACACCATGAGTTACTAAGTGATTGTCCAATTGCACAGCAACCACCTTCTCAATAACCTTTCCAACAAAGGGAAGGTTAGAGACAGGTCGGTAGTTAGCTGGATCGTCGGGATCTAAGGAAGATTTTTTAAGGAGTGGTCAAATGACTGCCTCCTTTAAGGGGTCTGGAAAGGTTCCCCTCTCCAAAGATCTCCAAACCATTTCAACCAGGATTGGGTAGATAACATCTACACATCCCACCAACAGGGAGGTAGGGCCCGGATCCAAACTACAACAGGTTGGGCACAAAGTTTGGACAATCTTCATGATGTGCATGAATTCCGGTTGGCGGAAATCCATCCAGACAGACTGGACACTCATCACCTCCTGTCGACCTCCACAACCCCTCATGGAGAGAGCTTGGCCAATTCCGAACCTGATGCTGGCAACCTTATCTGCAAAAATCCGAGCAAGCTCATCACACTTAATTTGTGAAAAAGCTCTTCTGGACCGCAGACAGACTGGATTTCACAGTCTGTCGACAGTACAAAAAAGTTGTGCTGGTCGGTTCTGCACAGCAGAAATCTCCCTGGACAGGAACTCTTCCTTCTTACAGGTGATTTCTGATTGATAGACATTATAATGCTCCATCAGTCTAAGCCTGTCACCATCCAGGCCAGATTTCTGCCAGACACTCTCCAGTCTTCGACCACTCCGCCTCAGCTCCTTCAAGGACCCATCATATCACGGGGACCTTGGGCAAAGGGTGAGTGGTTGAACATTAACAGGAGCAATCAAGTCCAGGGCATCTCCCACTGCCCTATTATAAGCCAGTACAAGGTCCCCTGGACTTGTGCTTTCGCCCAGCAATCCCGATAGGTCCAGTACCACTGATAGACCATCTGGGGTAACTTCCCTCAAAGGACAGTACTGGACCATCTCCACAGGGGAAGATCCAATTGGGGGAGCCCTGAAACTGAACCCTATTGTGTGATGGTTAGACCAACTGACTGGTTCTACCACCAAATCAGTGGTCTCCATCCCCAGGAGGAACAGCAGATCCAATAAGTGGCCTCCCATATGGGTAGAGGAGGTAACAACCTGTGTGAGGCCAAATGTTGTCATTAACTGGAGGAGATTTTGACCAAATTGTGAAAGTTCATCGTCGACCCAGGCATTGAAATCCCCCTGTATTATACATCTGGGAAACTCCAATATCATTTTGACGATGAAGTCTGCAATCTCCTGCAGGAATAAGCCACAATCACCTGGTGGACAGAAGATGAGGAGTATCCTGCAACCTACACCCTCACCCGTAACACACTCAAAGGATCTGGTGGTCCCCACTGGAACATCCATAAGGCCAAGTTCAGTCTTAAAAAAGATGGCTACACCCCCACCCTTACGATCCAACCTCAGGCAGTGAATCACTGAGAACCTGGCTGGAACTGCAGAAGCCAAAACTAGGCCTGCTTTTTCATCCAGCCAAGTCTCAGTGATGCATGCCAGGTCCATCATTTCAACAAGATCAGCTATAATAAAAAGCCTCCAACTCCAGATGACAGGACGCGACTGAGTCATTAGTATGGGATGGCAGGGGTCGTAAGCTTGACTTCAGCTCCCCACTAGTCATCACAGACCTTGTGGACCCACACAGACTAGTGAAGAAGCAGCAGCCAGCTGCCCAGTATCAACTTTACTCCAATAGGGAGGCGAACAACAGTCCAAAAAACAAAGCGCTCCATTCCCAAGGAGTAGAAGAAGATTCTTCACTTACTTTCAAATGCTTCATTATTTTAACAGTGCAGCTCAATCAAACATGTGCAATACACCAGCCACACAAGGCTGCCCAACCCTGTGCTTCATCAATGGAGCTTCCTAAGGGTGTGTGCCCAGCATAACAAATTTCCCAGTTTTAAGGCTACAACTAATGACGTCATATACAATCCATTTACATCGCATGAAATTGGTGATTTAAAGAAACTATAGTGCAAAATACAACTTTAAAGTACCAGTCTATAACTACATCACATAATTTAAATATTGCTAAAAAAAATCAAGTATCAAATGCAGACCACTTCAGTATTAAAGAATATATTAAATCAGTTTAGCTGTTTAAACATTATTACATTGGTGTGTTTCAAGCAGAAAATAAAATGTTCATTGCACTCTACTTTTCTCACCAGGTCACATAAATAGTATTCAAATTTCATACTGCTGCAACCCAAATGCATCACTTTGCACTTTTCCAGGTTGAACTTCATCCCCCCACTGCATAGTCCAGCATGTAATGGCGTAGAGGGCCTCCTGAAGTCTAATGCAGTCTGTGGAACTCTTGGGTCACTTATGATAAAAACCTATTCAGGATATACAAGGTCTTCACCTTGCACAACACATCTCTGAGCCAACCAGGCTTAACTAACCACATCAAAACACTTACTCATTTACTGGGTTCTATCCTCCCACCCCCAAGGTATACTAGAAGCATGTACTTTCTCAGACACCTTCAGTGACCAGCATATTGTCTACTGCACATGTAAAATCCACTGGCCCACAGCCCCCCAAAAGGTCATATTCTGGCATTCTTTCTGGTAGCTTAACCAAGCCATCCTTTTGATTGACCTGAACATCATTGATTGGTTCCCTGATATTAATGATGTTGCTGGCTACAGTTGCGGCAACTGACATGGTCAGATATTTCCTGAGATTTCTGTGATATCTCTAGAGAAATTCAATGCCTGCCTGCAGTACCACTGTGCTCCCTGCTGATAGTCAGGTCCTTTTTGTTTTACTTTGTTTCAGCCCTCCGCTCCCACAGATTGCAATCCCTTGTACCTGTCCTGACCCCCTTTGAAATACTGCACTGACGTCTCCACCATTTCTCTTGCCAAGCTACAGTATTCCATTTGTCCACCACTCTCCACGTGAGGAAATATGTCCTCATACCCCTCTTGAATTTACATCTTGCCAGCTTATACCCATGCTTCCTAGTACAGGTCGCATCACTGCATTTCAACAATATTTGACAGTCCACTTGGTTAATCCCTGAGGCACCACTCCTAACTGGCCTATAGAGATCATGTGCAAACACAGCAACCTTTCTTAGTACAACTTCCCCTGCATATTCTGCATCATCTTGGTGGCCCTCCGCTACACTGACCTCAGGCAATTACAGTCCTTTCTTAGATGCGAGTTCAAAAACTGTACACAGTATTCCAGGTGCGATCTCACTAGGAATCTATAGAAGACAGGATCACCTCCTAACTCCAACTGCACTGGGTTAATGATTTGAGATTGTCACTGATGATTACCACAAGGTCCCTTTCCACCATTGTCCAGTTTAGCCTGAAACCTCTCAATCCAATTCTCCATTTTGGGATTCCTTTTCTCAGCCCCCAGTGATGCACCAGGAAGCAAGCTATAATAACTTAGTGTGCCTTTCTTGTCCAGAACAAAATTGCAAATGAGTAAATAAAATATACATAATCTTGTATTTTTTTCACACTCAATTTGAGCTGCTAGGCCCTGGACCATTTTTGCAGCTTCTCTAGGTTGCTCTTTATTTCCTTAACTCCTTTCTTCACATGCGACTTGCCACATAACCTTGCGACATCTGTGAACAGGTTAATCTTTCCCTGTATACCCTCCGCTATGTTGCATATGAACACATTAAAGAGTACTGGTTTAGGACCCCTGTTACATCACACTTGTCACCTTCCTGACCTCCAGATGAGTCCCATTTTTCATCACCCACTGTGTTCTCTCTCAACTGATTCTAATCCAGGCTGAAAAACTATCTCGCATACTCCAGTCCCTCAAATTGTCACCATTCTTCTGAGTGGCACCGAGTCAAAGGTCTTGCTAATGTTGGAGGCAGGATGGTCTAGTGGACAGAACACTGGCTTAAGAAGCAGGCAATCACTGGTTCAAATCCAATCAGAGCCATTTACTCATTGTATTACCTTGATCAGACACTTAACCTGTGAGTTCTCTAGTCAGCCTAGAAATAGAAATGGGTTGAAGCAGGACCCCACTGGAAATGAAATGTTGCATCTCAGCTGGACAGTCCTAGGCAAATAAATTAGAAAAAAGTCTAAGTTCAAAATGTCCACAGTCTGTCCATACAGCACCATGTTGAAATGTCAATAACATTCATCTTGCATGATCTCCCCTTTATAAAGCTGTGCTGCATTTTATCCCGAAGCAAATTCCAAGAGTGCCTGGGTGCAAGGCGATGTTACAGGGCCCCTCCCCAGTTTTGAATAAACATCAAAATTATGATTAGGGCCTCTCAAACCTCATGGGACCAGGTGCCACTGCATCCCCTGCACCCTTGTAGCTACGCCCCTGGTAGGTTTCCCATGACAGAGCTCAGACTCACCATCCTGTAGTTACATGGATCTCCTGTGTCCCTACTCTCATGAAGAGGGACAATGCATGCCACTCTCCAGTCTCTTGGGAACACTCCTGTTGCCAGAGTACAGTTAAATAGGTCTGTCAGCAGTCCCACCAGAGCCACCCCACCACCCTCAGTACCCTGTGGTGGAGCCTGTCTGGCCCAGGTGCCTTGTTCACCTTCAGTCTCCTGAGTTCCGTGAGTATCCTTTCTGTTGTTATACTATATGTCCAATTTATAACATCTGTCCGATGCCTTTCCTTGGTTTTATAGAGCATTCTAGATGTGGGTTCCTCTGTTCCACTGTGAACACTGAGGCAAAGTAACCATTTGGTAGGTTTGTCTTCCCAGTACTGTATCACTGATTTCCCATTCCTCTCCCTCCTCAGCCTTCCTATGCCCTTCTTAGCATTTCTTCTTTCTCTAATGTAGCCAAAGAATGCTTTACCATTGTTCTTTATCCCATCCTCAGTTCTGAGTTCTGTCTCATCCTTGGCCCTCCTCGCTGTCCTCAGTCTGTCCAGTATGCATCCCTACTCTCTGCTCTTTTCATGTTATACAGTCTCAATACACAGCATGTCTAGTTCTGCCATTTGGCCCCACAGCAGATTCTGGTATAGCCAGCCCTCCCGAAAAGGTCTAGGGGCAAAAAGGAAACACTGATGGATTTGGGGGAAGGGGACCCACAGCATAGATTCTCTCCATTCAGCTCCAATAAATAAATAATCAAAGAAGTTGTTACCGGCCAGATGCAGGCCCTTCACCCCACAACTTCGGCAGCCCATTTCAGAATTCATTTCAAGATGGCACTCACTGGATCTGCCAAAGACCCAGAACACTTGAAGGGGAAAACTGGAACTCCCTTAAAAATACCTTGGAGGAATAAGGCTCATGGATAAATCTAAAACTAAGGAATAATTCCATTAGTAAACAGAAACAAATCAGACACTGAGACTGGCTCTAAAAATGAATTTAATTTATTCTCCATGGCCCCAATGATCTAGGGAAACCCAGGAGTCCCATTTGCGTAAAACACAGAAATCTTACAGCTCCATGGGGCTAACTTTCTACAGTCATCACTACAAGGGAGATATTTTAGGGGGCAGAAACACATTAAGCAGGCAGGATACCAGTATTTCTGAGCTCAAACTGCAGCGATCAGCTGCTACCTGGGCCAAATGATTTTCTTCCAGAAGCGTGAAACTCCCAGCACACTGGCACTGGTAAGTACCTTCTTCATGAACTTCACTCTCTTTCCTGGAGGCCTCCACAACCCTGATCGTCACCCGGAGTGCTCCTCTTAAACACCAGAGCCACTCCATTGCCCTTGAGAAGCAAGCAGCTTCTCATCACCATTCCCTGACCCTTTCTTACCCCAGGGACACACAAGGTGCAGCCTAATACCTACGCTGCAGCCGAAGCACCAAATGCACTCTTTGGCCTCTCTTTCAGGACTGCTCTCTCACCTTGGTCCCAAAGCTCTCAGGTCACAAATTTCTGCCCATCTCCTTACTGCTGCCTGAAACTTTCTTATGGTGGTATCTCCCTTATCCGGTGGTTTGTTCTCTCGACCACAGCACAGTCTCCACTAACCCATTCTCTTTCTTCCTGTACTCGATTGGAGCTAACTGGTATGGGGGGAAACACTCTAAGGCTCTCTGTGGCCCACCAGGCACATCCAGTGGCCCCAGGGTATGTCCTTCCAAACCTGCCCTAAAAATGGGTAACGCCCCCAAACCCATCTCTGGCCTGCCCGAGCTGTCACTCAGGAAAGAGGAGGACTGCTGTCACCAGTGCCCTCCTGCAGGAGCTCTGCCACAACCCCCACAGCCCTGACAGGCCAGGCTCCTAACCTGCCTCCATGAGCCTCCAGAATGCACCCAGGGCCTACTTACGACCGACTTCCCCTAGGGAACCCAGGGTCCAAATGACCACAAACTGTGACTATCTAACACCACCCACAGAAAGCTCCATCATAGGATCCAGCGTCTCGATACTGCATGGATGTCCTACCTAGCAAAAAGGGAGGAACCCCCCCTTCACATTGCCCTGAAGATGTTGCCTGGCAAGCTCTCTCTCTATGTCCAAAGACCTGGAAACCACCTCCTGTCTCCCTGATTATATATTCCCTAAAACCCTTATCTCTGCTGCCACCAAATGGCGACTAGCAGAAATTGCACTCCTCCAGAGCCCCTTACAAAAACCTAAACCCCGGAGGAGAGGGAGGGGGACACTAAGGTGAGCAATAAGCCCCTGTTGAATAAGATGGGGCTCAAACTCTCCTCCTATCCAGAGAAAGCATTCCCTCCTGGGAAAGATGACAGAGGTCCACCCAAACAGCCCCCCGTTAACACTCCTGGTATGTGAACTCCCAGGATTGCCAGCGAGACTGCCGGGGAAAATGGACCCAAAGGAAAACCCTCCCTGACACCATCTAACCCTGGGAAATAATAGAAAATCTAACCTATCTTACCTGTGCCAGGAGGTTCTAAATTTAAAGTACACAGTTGCAAGGCAAACAGTATAACAATTGTAACCATTTTTAAACAGCAAAATCAGCACTTATATGCACAGACTGAGGCAGATATTTGTTAGAGTACCTTTATTCCCAAAAATCATACCTCCCACCAAACTCCCAAATGTTATTGGAATAAGGTGCTACACAGACAGTCCACACACTCATGCATGCATACAATCTCCAGACATACCTAGGCAAAGGCAAAACATTTTGTAAACAGATCAACTTTTGAAATTCAGCATCAAGTTATTACTGTTATTCAGTCATTAACTGTAAGCAACCAGAATGGCTTTATATTATCAGTTACTCAACACTGCTCCAAGGAACAGCTACCTGGCACAGTTCCAGAGTCCCTAAGGCTTTTTTTTTTATTCTTTCTACTCCTCCTGTGCAGCTCCCATCTGACCGGCTCCCCCAGCTCCATCCCCTGGAATTACCGGAACTTACCTTACGCCCGGTCTGGGAGTGGTGCCTGCAGAGAGTCAGTCGCCATCCTGCCACCAGTGTCCTTTTTCCTCCATTTTCTCCCCTTGTTTCTGAGGACCCCAGGAGAAGGTCGCATACGTGTGGAGGCACGCATGCGCCTTACAGCCCCAGTCACGACCCTCCTCCACCCGCCCCATTGGCCTATCACCTGGCACCCTGCTTGTGCAGCCCCTCGGCCTCCACCAGGAGGCAGCCATTAGCGAGAGATGCCATCCCCCCTCCCCGGAGAGGAGAGCTGCCAATCGGCAGCTCCATCCAGCTTCACCCTCCCCCCCATGCCAACCTCCAGCGACCCAGACTCGCTCCCGAACCTGGGGCACTGGCGTGCCGCGAGGTGAGACATCCAGCGCCTCAGCCCTCTGTGCCACCAGGCCGGCTCATCCCTAATGCTTTTTAGTGGCAGGTACACCTCTGGGTGGACAAAAGAATTTGGGATTCAGTTTAGTAGTAATGTCCCCAAAAGTGTCTTTTGTCATTGTGTAATACTTCACTCAGGACCCAGCCAGATCATGGACCAGTGCAAAATGTTTAAATAATGTCAATTAGGTCCATGGGGCAGTGTGGCACATGGCATGAGCTTTTTGGAAAAGTTCCTGGGATGGACGTCCTCCTGCTTCAGGTCAATGTTTCAGCCACTCCAGTTGCTCCTTGAAACTCCATTCACCATGCATTTCCTCAGTGATGTTCCATATCCACTCCGACACATATGGATAATCCAGCTGTGGGTACTCTACATTCAGCCTCCTCTGCACCCACCTTTCAGGCTGGCTCCACTCAGGCAGATCCCAGATACTGGTTCTTCATGCCACACCTGGCTCCAGCCACATTTTTTCATGGTAGGCTGTATTTAATGGGTCACTACAGTTCAGTCCATCCATCCTAGACCTGAGTGCCTTTGAACGGACTGGGAGATGTGAGGTGCAGTCCAATGAGGAGATGACAGGGTGATTGTATGGCTTAGTAATAGCTCTGTAGACTTCATAATCTGCAGACTGAAACTTTTACCCAATCAGTCTTGCTTCATCCACCTCATCATCTCCTAGCATTGCTGTTTCATCCATGGTGGCATGAGAGCCAGCTCCCTGCTTAGACACAGATTTTACTGAAACTGAGGAACCTGGCTTTACATCCACTGCTGACGCACTGCCCATGGACAGGGACCGAGCTGGGGACCCCCTGGACTCTCGGGGGTCACCTGCTGATTTACTAATGCCCCTGACCCTCCCTCTGCCACAGGGATAGTGAGCAGTAGGCAAAAAAGGGCTGGGCAGATGTCTGTGCCCCTCTTCATGTTTTCAGTTCTCTTCCTCAGTACCAACCTCCTCCCATACTTCTTCCACTACTACATCAGAAGAGGGTGCAAGCAGCTTCTCCTTTGCTGATGAACAGTCTACCAGGGAGAGTTTTTCAAATAACCCTGGCTCCATACTCCCCATGTGACCACACTGATGCTGGCCCTTCAGATATGCTAGTGGGATTTCCCCAATAGAATACTGGTGGAGCCCATTCGAATATGCCTCCAGGCGCAGTGCTGGATCAAATGCTGCAGACAGGCAACCTAGCAATGCCCTCCCCCTTGTATCCACATCAGATGCATTGCTCATTTGCTCATCCTCTCCTTGCACATTCCCATAACCAGGCAAGAAGCAATGAAGGAACCAGGAACATAGGCTCCTGAGGGGGAAGCACATCTTCCACATCCTCCGACTTAAACCTTCTGCCAGCCACTCTATAAAAGTTCATATGATCATGATCCCCTTTTCTTTATTATCGTATAAGGTTTTATTAAGTATTTTCTTTTGACATACCATAGTACACTGCACAGTGTTACAATCTGATGTGCCCACATAACCAGGTCAAGGGTATATATACCACCATTATGACTAGTTATATATACATATACAAATCTGCATAATATATAACTATACACTGATCTCTATCCACGAATTAGTAATAGAGACTATTCCTGAGTTAACATCTTTATCATCTGGCTTATCAAACACCATGCTGTTAATGCTTCCACTTCTTTCTCCAGATTCACTCCAAATAAACAACCTAGGCCAAGAAAGGTGTGGGGGGGTGTCTGTCCGCCCTACCTATTAACCCGCTACATGAGTAAGGGTGTTCCAGGGTGGATTCCCAACTGATTATGTAATTTGTAGAAAGTCAGAGTGGAGGTATTGGTATGTTGATACTAATACTAATGGTCCCCATTAAGCTGAGAATAGTCGCATGCTTGACCCTTGCAGGGCAGAAAGCTTCTTGAACAAAGAGAGGCGAGCTATAGCCGCATGCCACATATTCCTACTAGGTATTGAGGGTTGTCTCCAGTGCATGAGCAAGAGACGTTTGGCTTCCAAAATAGAGAATAGGGTCCAATGCTGCAGAGATTTAGAAAGAAATTCGAGCTGCCTTGTATCTCCTAAGAGGACCAGGGAGGCAGACAGAGTAAGCTTGGTACCTAACACTTGCGGCAAGTCTGCAGCTACCATGTCCCAGAATGGTACCAAGAGGGAACAGGACCAGAGTATGTGTGCAATATGAGCATCTGGCTGAGAACAATGCCAGCAATGGCTATGGCCCATTAGACCCCTCTTATGTAGCATTACTGGGGTAGGATACCAAAACAACAATATTTTTAATTGTATGAAATGGCTATTAGAATCTCTGTAGGAGTAATGGCTGTTTTTACAGCAGGACAGCCATTGTTCCTCAGATATTGATACTCCCAACAGTGATTCCCATTGCATTCTACATCTGTACATGGGGTTAAGTTGCGAATCTCTCCACATACTATAAAATCTACCCATCAGACCCTTTCGAGTGTCTAGCCAGCGGGGGTCAGCCAGCCATTGCCACAATGCACTATCTAGACTTTTAGTAAGCAAGGGTGTTAATGCACTGCAAATTTGTAGATAACGCCAAAAATCCTTATTTGGTAGGCCATATTTTTCCTGTAATTGTTCAAAGGAAAGCAGATGGCTCGACCCTTGGTTTACCAAATCTTGGACTATTCGTATACCTTTTTGTTGCCATTGCATCCAGTTCACCCTTGCAGCTTCAATCTGAATTGAATTACTATGCCATATTGGGGCCAGCTGCAGTGGGGGGAGCCATTCTTGTTTTGGCATGTGGGATTTAATTCCTAAGAGTCTCCAGGCCTTGGCTGTATAGGAGATTACGGGGGGAAGTTGTGTGTCAGTTTTAGAGTGAGCCACTAGCAGATTATATAGTATAGAGGGGCTTCCTAAGGCTGCTTCCAATCGAACCCAGAGAGGGGTTGCCCTATATTTTGCCATCAACCACCTTGTGGCATGGGCTGCCATACATGCTAAATGATATCCGTAAAACCCGGGTACATTGAGGCCCCCTCTAGTCCAATGCTCCCTTATTTTTTGCCTACTCCAACATGGTGATTTGTAGTCCCAGACAAAATTAGATGCTAACTTATCTAGGGATTGAAATAGTTTTTTAAATAAAGGTATGGGTAAGTTGTTAAGAAGAAATAAGACCCGCGGTAGAAACAACATATGGATTGTAGCTACCCTGCCTGGAACGGATAGTTTAAGTTTTCGACACCTCTCTATCTCCACAGCCAACTGAGCACACAATGGGGAAAAATTAGCCATTTCAAGGGCTGCCTATTTAAAAGAAATTTGTATTCCTAAATATTGGAAACTATGGTCAGCCCACGACAGGTTAGTGCCCTGTATGCACTCCTTTGTGCAAAGGTGCTTTCGTGGTGCTAAGATGGTCTTTTTTTGCTTAATCCTGAGACCAGAGATTGTGGCAAACTCTTCCAAAAGTAAAAGTACCTCAGGAATTTCTTGCCGGGAATTAGTTAAAGTTAGTAAAAGATCATCTACATATGTCATAGCCACATAGGACTGCCCCCCACTTTCAATACCCTGTATTAATGGGTCTGAGCCAATAACCCATATAAGTGGGTCCAAGGCAATCAGGAACAGGAGAGGAGAGAGCTGGCAGCCCTGCCTAGTGCCTCTTTGCAATGAGACAGGAAGAGAGATATCACCATTTGTGAGGATGCAAGCCATGGGTAATGCATACAGTGTGCGTATCCATTGTTGGAAATATGGCCCAAAACCGAATGCCTTTAAAGTTTCATGCAAGTATACCCACTCAATAGAATCAAAAGCCTTGGGAAAATCTATCACCTTGGCTGCCATAGGGTGAGAAGACCTAGATGCAATCCACTTAAGGCCAAGTAATAGGCGTGTATTATCCGCACCTGTCTTTCCCCTCATAAAGCCAGCCTGTGCCAGATGAATAATAGAGGGAAGCACCGCACTCAGTTTAGTGGCAAGCATCTTAGCTAGAATATTAGTGTCTACTGGCAATAAAGATATTGGCCTAAAATTTGTGCAGTCTAATGGATCGGATGACTTTTTAGGCAGGAGAGTGATAAGGGCATCCCTCATAGATGGTGGGAAAGTAGTCTTATTGTGTGAGTCCTGAAGGGCTTGTTGAAGTGGGAGGAATATATCTGAACCTAATGCCTGGTATAGCTCGATCAACATACCATCCGGTCCAGGAGCTTTCCCATGTGCCATTTTTGCAAACGCAAGTCTTATTTCCTCACAGGATTCCAGCACTTCCAATTGATCCACCTGCTCCGATGATAGGGATGGGAGGTGCATTTGACTACAGAAACTCAGAAGTTTCTGGCTCATCTCCGTAGGGTTAATCATGGAATGGGATTTATACAGGGATTCATAGAATAACTGCATGGTATGATTCACCTCTTTGGAGCAGCAGCAAAGGATCCTGAGGAAGTATGGAGGGAATATATCCTCGTGGCCACCCACTGCTTACATAGCCGAAAGGCTAAGAGTTTTCCCGTTCTTTCTCCATTAGCCCAATACACATGCTTAGTTCAAAGGAGAAGCCACTCAGCTTTTTGCAGTAGAATCATATTAATCTGGTATTTTAGATTAATGATTCTGCGATATAGCTCTTTATCCACATTTGCTCTTGGGGCAGCCTTGAAGGACTGTTCCAACCCAGCCAATTCTACTTGCATGGATTTAAGCTTGTTTTTTTGTATCTTATCTCAGTTTGCCGAGAAGACAATAATACGCACCCAAAAAACCACTTTAAAGGCATCCCAAACCATGCTAGGAGACATTCCACAGTCTGAGTTTAATGAGAAATACTCTTTCATAGCCATTGTAAGCATACGCTTAAAATCTGGGTCCTTGAACAATAGTGGGTTACAACGTCACTGGACTTTTTGGGTAGATTGCTTGGAGGGGAGATATGAGAGCCATACTGGAGAGTGGTCCAATACTATTATTGAACCTATCCCAGTATCAGAGATGCCACTCCCAGCTAGGTCATTCACCAGCCAAAAATCTATACGCCTGTGGGTTTGGTGCGGTGTGGAAAAGAAAGTATAGTCTCTATCAGTGGGGTGCTCTCTGCGCCAAGCATCTACCAAAGCCCATTCTTCTTGTAACTCGGTCAGGGAATGTCTCGCCTTAGGAGTGAGAGCAGTGGGTGTAGACTTATCTAAATATATGTCCTCCACTAGATTAAAATCACCTCCTAGCATAATGGGAAGGTGTGGACCATCTGCTTGTAGTTCTGAGATTGCCTGACTTACTGCCGGGAAGAAATCAGTGTGCTCCCTTTTGGGGGCATATATACTACCCAAGATCAGGGCTCCCTCCAGAGAAATTAATTGTACAACTATCCATCTGTCTTGGTTATCTTTCTTTACACCGTCGATCTTCCAGACAGAGGTCCGGCCAAGCAAGATGGCTACCTCCTTGGATTTGGTAGGGGCAGAACTTGCAACCAATTCTCCAACCCATGCTTTCTTCAGCCAATTATTAGCTCTGGACAGGAGATATGTTTCCTGGAGTAAGGCTACTTCTACCTTCAGGGACCTTAAATGCTGTAAAACCTTTGTTCTTTTAACAGGGTGGTTAAGCCCCTTAAAATTCCAAGATATCCATCTATAGGCCTGTGCTGCATTCAATATCCTGTTCACCCTCAGTAAAAAAAGAAGAAAGATTACTTACTGCGAGCAGTAGCTGAGCTGGGGGGGTGGTCGCCCCTCCTGGCTGTCCCAGTGTGAGTAGTGGTGCCCCACCACCATCTTTATTCACTGTTTGGTGCCCATTGTGGAGCCCATGATTGACTGAATGGAACCCCCTGGCTCCCAAACACTTCCAAACCTGACTCCGCCACTGACTGTGAGTCCTGGGGAAGGGAGCTCTGTATCTAAATTCAATGCCTTAATACTGTACCCTGCCCACAGCAGCACTATCCAACCCTGAATTAGGATAGATAGAGGTGGAAGCATCACCAGGAACAGACAATACCTTGACCTTGGTTTCTTAATATACAACTGTGTTAAAAGAGAAAAGAAAAACAGAACTGTATAAACAATTATATCTTATAACAATATTACAGTCAAATAACTTGTTAATACACAAAGTAGTGTCCCGAGAACCAGGCACTAAAATGTATCCTATCTATGAGAGCGGAGGTCACTGCAAAAGAGGGTTATAACACCCTACAACTATGCTAGCTCCAGCGCTCAGTATGAGGCCGTGTAATGGTTGTGGTCACTCTATCAGAGTCAGCCCAAGCCAAGTGTACATCCATGGTCGGTCACTCTGACTCTGTGAAGGGGGGGGGAGACGGGTAGAAACACAAAAAAAAAGAAGAAAGGGGGGGTGTATATCACCCATCCACGATAAACAAAACCCCATTTAAAATATAAGGAGAACCAAGAAGTGGGTAGAGGAGTTGGGGACATCTACCTTCCTATTATTGCCATATCCTTAGAGCCATATTCTCTACACATTAAGAGGGAGAAAAAATTGGGAACAGATAACAACACCCTTAATAATCCACAACAACAGTAGGGCAGTCTTTCAACCTTAATGTGAGTGGGGATGGTGGGGAGGGCTATCCTCTCTTCTGGGTTGTAGATGAAAGAGACAGAGATGTCATGAGAGATGAGAGGAAGTACAAATACTAAGCAGATAACCCAAGACACAATATTAGAACATAACCCTCTGAAGCCATTTGCCATTTCAAGGGTTCAGGTGTTCGAGCCTTCAGCCATCTTGGGTGGTCCCCAAGGGAGAGTCCCAGGATCAGGAGGAACCTTCGCAGCAGCTGCTGCGAAGGACAAAAGACCGTGCTTTACTCTTGATGGAGCCTCTACCGCTTCTATTAGTGTGCTGTCCGGAAAGTCCGCCCAATCCCCCATAAACTCTGTCTCCAATTCTGAACTGAAAGAAGCTTCCAAGTTTCTGTTTACAGTGGACTGGGTGACTTGCCCCGTGAGATTTTTGCAGAAGGGTCTTTACTTGGTGACTGCTGAGGTCCACTTCTTGCTCGGTGCCTAGATTTAGAAAAGGGAATGTCCGATCTTTGTGGTAGAGAGTTAGTCTGGGTCATTTGTGAGAAGTTTGATTTCTGCAGTTGATTACTGCCCCTTGTACCAGGGGGATTGTTGACTGGCTGCACTGGTCCCATTGTCAACGTGCCCCCAAGCATGTGTCTTCCAGCAGAAAGGTTCCTAGCAGGAGGTGTAGTCGCGTGAGGCTCCCAGAGCATTCTGGGTGTTGTAGTTTGGTAATGTAAACCAGGCCAGGATCGAGCCAGCCACCGTTCCAACTCTTCTGAGTGGTCCGCAACCACTCACACCCACCTTTACTGACCCAGAGTCTGGTAAGGTTCTTGAACCTGAAACGAAAGTTATTCTGGTATAAAAACCTTTTAATAAGGCCGAATGCCCTTGTCTTTGCTGTCGTTTCTTGTGTAAAGTCTCTATAAATTTGTATTGATGTTTCTTGCCAGTGCAACTCTCCTAGGTCCCTCGCCACCCTTAGAATCCTCTCTTTAGTTGAATAACGAAGCAGATACTCCACGATAGGACGGGTATGTTCTGATTGCTTGTTATATCGGGCAGTCACTCTGTGGGCCCTTTCAACTTCAATGGGGCCCTGCCATCTTTCACCCAGTATTACAGGAATATTGTGATATAGGAATTTCTCCACATCCTGACCCTCCACTCCCTCAGGCAGACCAATAATTCACAAATTGTTGTGGCGATTCCTATTTTCGTGGTCTTCTGCCCTACTCCATAGTACTTCGAGGCACTCTTCATGTTGTCTCAGCTTTTGCCAGATTTGTGCCTGATGATCCTGACAGGTTTCTGCTTTTTGCTCCAGAATGTTGACCTTGTCCTGGAGTTGTTTAACCTCTGTAACTGTGTTTGAGAGTGATAAACCTAGCCCGTCCACCCTGGAAATTAAGGCCTCCAACAGGTGAGTAATATGTCGTAAGGATTCTTCTACAGCAGGAGGCTTGTCAGGGAGTGAGGGTGTTGTATTTTGTTCAACGATAGAAGCTGGAGAATTCATTTTTACTAAATCTTTACTAAGCGAGAGAGAAAAAAAAATGGGCTGTCCCCGATTGAATCACTTTTCTGCTTGTCTTCTCCACGGCACTCAGCTACCGTCTCTAATCTTCACTGCAGTGTGTAGTCTGGCTGGAGGTTGCTAATAGGGCCTACTCGGCCTCCCAGAAGTCTGCCAAGTCCCAAACACATGGTGCCCAAAGACAATACCACTCTTCATGAAATCCGCTTTAAACAAACGCCACTCAGAAGGTACGAGTGTCACCCTTTCATAGAGCTGTTTTTCTGATCAGGACTCCTCGGAATCATGGCGATTAAGCATGGATGAACACATTTAGGGCAAGAGCTCTCTTTTTAGGCTGCCATCTTCCTGGTGGCCAAACCACACCCCCATGATCCCCTTTTCTAATCCTCACACCAGTACAAAGGGAAAAAACAGAATGTAATGCCCTTTACCGGTGGCCTAGATCTCTCTGCATGACTTGCAACTTCAAACTCCCACCTTACGACTGCTCTGTCCTTCCACCAACACAAAATGGCTCCTGTTCTCCGGGCTGAGTCCCCCCTCCACAGGTGTTCAGCCAATTGGAGTGCCACTAGCAACCACATGACCCCACAGTCACATGTGATGACGCCATTAAGAAAGAGTCTGAGGCCTAGCACCAGAAGGGTCCGACACCATGCAACCTGCCATCTTGTTACCCTCTTTTTCTTTTCCTTCTCACCACATGATCAGGAAAGGCTAGAAATGGACCCATCAGCCCTCCAGTCCAGGGCCTAATTAATTCAACATTGGGGGTGGAGCTAAGAAACATCCAGGACATGCCCCCACTTGTAGCCACCCTGAAATGTTTAGGGGCAAAAAAGAAAACACTGATAAATCAGGGAAGGGAGCCCACAGCATAGATTCTCTCCATTCAGCTCCAATAAATAAATAATCAAAGAAGGTCTTACTGGGCAGATGAAGGCCCTTCGCTCTCCCCCCCTCCGACTCCGGCAGCCCATTTCAGAATTCATTTCAAGATGACACTCACTTGGTCTGCCAACACCCCGGAACACTTGAAGAGGAAAACTGGAACTCCCTTAAAAATACCTTGGGGGAATAAGGATCATGTACTGTATAAATCTAAAACCAAGGAATAGTTTTATTAGTAAACAGAAACAAATCAGACACTGAGACTGGCTCTAAAAATGAATCAAATTTATTCTCCTGGGCCCCAATGATCTAGGGAAACCCAGGAGTTTCATTTGCATAAAACACAGAAATCTTACAGCTCCATGGGGCTAACTTTCTGCAATCATCACTACAAGGGAGATATTTTAGCAGGCAGAAACACATTAAGCAGGCAGAACATGTCTTAACTTGAACTGCAGCAATCAGCTGCTACCTGGGCCAAATTATTTTCTTCCAGAAGCGTGAAGCTCCTATCCCACTGGCATTGGTAAATACCTTCTTTATGAACTTCAGTGTCTTTCCTTGAGGTTTCTACAACCCTGATTGGCACCCAGAGTGCTACTCTGAAACACCTGAGCCACTCCATTGCCCTTGAGAAGTGAGCAGCTTCTCATCACCATTCCCCGACACTTTCTTACCCCAGGAACACAGAGGGTGCAGCCTAATACCTATGCTGCCACCCTAGCACCACACACTCCTTGGCCTCTCCTTCTGGCCTGCTCACCCACCTTGGTCCCAAAGCTCTCAGGTCACAACTTTCAGACCATCTCCTTACTACTGCCTGAAACTTTCTTAGAGCGGTATCTCCCGTACCCGGTGGTTCATTCCCTTGACCACAGCAGAGTCCCCACTAACCATCTCCCTTTCTTCCTGTGCTCAGTTGGAGCTAACTGGCATGAGGGGAAACACTCTAAATCACCGTGCGACCTACCTGGCACATCCAGTGGCTTCAGGGCCTGTCCTTCCAAACAGATCCTAAAAACAGGTACAGCTACCCCCCCCAGCCCCCTCTCTGGCCTGCCTGAGCTGCCCGCCACCTGGGAAAGAGGAAGCCTGCTGCCACCAGTACCATCCTGCAGGAGCTGTGCCACAGCCCCCACAGCCCTGACAGCCCAGGCTCTTAACCTGCCTCACTGAGCCTCCAGAATGTCCTCTGGGGCCTACTTACCACCAACTCCTCCAAGGGAACCCATGGCCCAAATGACCACAAACTGTGGCTACCTGCCACCACCCATGGAAAGCTCCAGCCCAGGACCCAGTGCCTCGATATTGCATGGCTGTCCTGCCTAGTGGAAGAGGTGGAACCCCCCTTCACACTGCCCTGAAGATGTTGCCCAACAGTCTGTCTCCCTCCAAAGACTCAGAAACCTCCTGTCTCCCAGATAGTATACTCCATAACACCCTTATCTCTGCTACCACCAAATGGTGGCTAGCAGAAATTGCACTCCTCCAGAGCACCTTACAAAAACCTAAACCCCAGAGGAGAGGGAGTGGAACCCTAAGATGAGCAGTAAGCCCCTCTCAGATGAGAGGGGGATTACACTGGCACAGGTAAACAAAAGACACTTCAGTTCTGTTAATTGCTCTATGACAGGGCTTGCTATGATAGATACATATAATCATAGAAAGGTGATGGCAGAAGGAGACCAAAGGTCCATTAAGTCTGCCCTTGAGATCCCAAGATCCTAGGTGATCCTGGATCCTAGCTGGTAGATTCCCCTGCAGATTTGATTCTAATGTACTCCTTATCCCAACCCCTTTTGAATGCTGATACAGTCCTAGCTGATATGATCTGCTGGGTGCTGGAACCTGGCACAGTAGAACATATTGCATGTCAGTACTATACTCTCTAAAGGCTGTCCATGTTGCTTTCACCACTTCCCTGACCTCTCTGGAGAACCAAATGGGTATTTCATATTTCCTGACCTTACTCACCGTTTTTATACAGCATCTTGATACTTCCCGAACTTTTGATGGCCTCTCAGTTTGCCTCCACCACCCAAAATGTCTCACTGCTTTCAGCTGCACCTGCAGGAGTACTGTCATCCTTTCAGACTTCACTCTCTTTAAATGCAGAACCTGTGTTTTTGGTTCTGGGATGCTGAGCCCTGACTGGTATGCTAAACCACACAGGGTTCATATCAGTCTGGGACACGTTATGCCCCACTAGTGTAGACCTGGACCACCTCCACAATATCATACTTAGTGCAGCATATGGTACAGACACACTAACATGTGATTTATTATGATTTAATGATTTTTGTCTACATATATGTAGTGGGATAGAGTACAGTGCGACACTAATGTTATACTAATAATATGAGAGCATATGATTGTAACACAGGGCTATGTGCTAGTAACCTGTGGCCCTGATTAACAGTATTACTTATGTATTTGTGTATGCAGGCCTTTAGGCCCAGTTCATAGTTATTTTCCTTGCTACGCATCTGTTATTATTCTGCAATACTAAGCATTTTTACTTTTATCTATGAGTATATGCAGAGAGAGACAGGCAAGTTCATTGTATACTGTACAAACCTTCTACCAATGAGATTTCTGTTAGGTGCAAATAAGTGCCATTACCTAGTAACACACTTTTCTTATCTATAAGAATACATAGTGACATAGTAGCTGACGGTAGGTAAGGATTGCTAGGACCACCTAGTCTGCCTGTATTCCCTGCCTGCAACAGC
This sequence comes from Neoceratodus forsteri, assembly GCA_016271365.2. Classification (NCBI taxonomy): domain Eukaryota; kingdom Metazoa; phylum Chordata; order Ceratodontiformes; family Ceratodontidae; genus Neoceratodus; species Neoceratodus forsteri. The sequence goes on from CM057456.1 coordinate 1,507,962,305, forward strand.
AAATATGATTTTGCAGAGTGCAAATCCAGAATGGAGGGACATCATGGCGTCTGGGGATCTCTTCCTGGCTCCCAGCAGGTATATTCTGTTTTCTGTGTGACTGGTAATAAACATTGCTTCTGCCATATCTTTGGCTATGTGTTGTGTCCATCCATCAGGTCCAGAATTCTGCCTAATAAAGTGGTGACCATGGCTAGGACCTTTTGGACTTAACCAACACCAAGATTCACCAGGATAAGGGTGGGAAACGAAAGGTGTTCAAGCCTAATGCCCCTCTTTGCCTTGTAGAACAGGACATGAGGGACTTCCACTACCAGGGTGCACAGCTGTCTGATTGTTTGGACCAAAGAGGATCAACATTCCTTGGATTTCCACTTGAGACAGTTAAAGGGAAAGACCCCACAACAATGGCCAATAATTCTGAGCTCAGTGTGGACGTCCCACATTTCCTTACCTCCCATGGAGGTTGGCAAGATTTTGACTCTGAGGTGAAACTTGAGAAGGACCCAACCCAGTATGTGGGGAAGCCATATGCTGAGGTTAAGTCCAAAAGAAAAAAAACATGTTCAAAAGGGTGAAATGGTTGCTGCATTGTGTCAGACATTGGAATCTAAGGCTTCAGCTATGAAACAGGAGTTGGAATCTAAATCCAAAGAGGTTTTTGAGTTAAAGGAAGAGATTCAGGTTGTTAAACAGGAGAGTCAAAAGGAAACTAGTAAGTTGAGGAAAGAATGTATAAAGTTGCAACAGGATAAAGTGCATATGTTACAAATAAATGGTGTGCTTATGAGAGTGAATAAGTCTCTGAAAAGTGATAATACAGAGTTGGAAATGGAGTATGAGAGATGCCAGAAAGACTTACGGAAAGAAATGGACCAGAATCATGAAAATGAGCACTGCATATAAAGTGTTACAGGAAAACATTAGTAAGGGAATGTTGCATGGTAGTGTGAACTCATACAGTGTAGGAATCAGGTTGCAAAACTACTTCAGCAGCTAATGATCCTAAAGGGTCACGTGAAAGCAATGCCTTCGGCACTGTCCCTCATGGTGTCATCCTCTGATGAGAATGATGACAATTATATCCACATTCCTTGGGATGCTGGAGGGTATGGGCACTGCCCACCAGTGGCCACTCTGACAAGGGAGGACACAACTGAGATTGGGTGTTTGCAGAGGTTATAGCTAAGAGTGAATTTTTGGAAAAGCAGGCAGTAAGCTTGCAAAAGGCTGTAGCAGATGCTTTGAAAGGGGAAGTGGAAAAACAGTTGCTCATACAGTAGTAGTAGTAGATTTTATTTGTTTCGGATGCCCTTCACTATAGGCTTAGGGTGCCCTTACAAATTATAAAACAGAAAAACAGCATAGGTAAATACACAAAATGTATAGCACAATAAATGTAGTGACAATAAATAACACTCATTAAAACTCATATTATTCAAACCTCAAACTGCTCATCACATTAAAATATATTTCTCAGACCTTGAAAGCTTGTTGAAAGAGGAATGATTTTAAAATATCTCCAGGCAGGGCACTTTCTAGAGGTACCCTGGCAAAGAATTCCAAAGGATTGGGGCAGCCACTTCGAATACCCAATCCCCAGAAGATTTTAGCCTTGCTCTGGGGACCTCCAGGAGGGCTTCTCCCACTGAATGGAGAGAGTGACTCGGGGTGTAGGAATGCGGAAACTCCTTTAGGTAATCCGGACCCAACTCATGCAAGGCCTTATAGGTCAAAAGACCTATTTTAAAGGAGATGCACCAGTGCACTGGCAGCCAGTGCAGTTTGCGTAGCACTAGAGTAATATGACTGGACCTTGGAAGGCCGGTCAATTGCCCTACCGTAGTGTTCTGTAGCAGCTGCAGGCACCACTTCACAATCTCTCTGACCCTGAGGTTGAGTGTGTTACAGTAGTCAAGCTTCAAAGTGACAAACACATGTACCAGTGTGGCCAGATCACCGGGGGAATAAGGGATCTAATCTGGGCAATATTACAGAGATGGTAAAAAACAACCTGGACAGCAGTCAACACCTGAGCATCAAGTGTCAGCTCACTGTCCAGGACAACAACCAAATTCCTCACCTTAGTGGAGGCCTCTAATTCAGTTGGACCAATAAAGAGCCCTAAACCTTCCCCAGAGGCCCCCACTCCCCCACTTCAATCCGGCTCAACCACTAATACTTCAGTCTTCCCGGGGTTGAGTCCCAACCAGCTCGATGACATCCAAGTCTGGATCTCGGACAAGCACTTATTCAGCACGTCAACTGCATCAGATCTTCCCAGTGTGAAGGACAGGTAGAGCTGAGAATCATCACCATAGCAATGAAAACCCAGCTCATACTGACTTATGACCTCACTCAGGGGCAGCATGTACACTGCGATTGACATGGGGGAGAGGATAGAGCTTTGGGACACTCTGCATGACAGGGTCATTGGGTTTGAGGAATAATTCCCCAACACTACCCTCTGGGACCTGTCCCAAAGAAAGGGCTCAAACCAGCTGATAACCTTGCCAGTGAGTCCAACATATTCCCTCAGCCTGTCCAACAACACCGTATGATCCACAGTGTCAAATGCTGATGAGAGATTGAGGAGGACAGGGCATGGCTACAGCCACAGCAGAGACAGTTGCCAAGGCTATTAACCCCAGGAGTGCTGAATCCTTGCCAAGCCACAGTGCTCTACAGTCTGCACAAGCTGTTCAAAGCATAGCAGAAATAAATTGGCAGGATGACTCTGTGAGATAATTTGAGTTGCCACCTAGAGAAGATGCAACAGCACTGCCAAATGCTTAGCCTGCCACCAGAGTATCAGGTTCAAGTTCTCAAGCAAACAGTGGAGCCCACACTATGGGCAAAGGTACAGGAGGATGCCTGTAGTGATACTAAAGCTTCCTTTTTTTTCTATATATATATTTTTTCCTCCTCCGAGGAGCCTGGCAGGTGGCTCCAGTCCCTCTGTCAGAGAGACTTGGTCTCAGGCCCCACCTTTCCCACCCTGACTATCCCCAGTGATTCCCTATGGGTTGCCCTCCCATGACAGGGCAGGGTGAGGAGTGCTAGCTTTCCCCTCCCCACACACACACACACAAAGCCAGATTCCGGATATCAGGATGGGCACAGGCGGGGCCATCATGGAGCCTGCCAACTCCATTTTCCTGTTTTTTCTCCCTCCCCTCCTGCCTGTTGACTCATATGTCACCTCGGGCTTCCCGACCCATATCTCCCTCCAGCTGTTGCTAGAGGGTGATCAGCGGGCAGGACAGCTATCCCTCCCGGAGAGAGGAGAGCAGTCCTCTGGACGCTTAATCCTTTCTCCCCTGAGAGAGGAGAGCAGTCCTCTGGATGCTCAATCCTCTTTCTCCCCTGATGACCCCCAGTGGACCAGGATTATTCCCAAACCCAGGTCACCAGCATGTCACGAGGTGTGGCATCCAGTGCCACAACCCTCACCACCACTGGGCTGACTAAACCTTCCTTTGAAGCAGTTGCTGCCTGCCTACAGGCAGTCCATGATCCAAATTCTGTCAACGTAATGCTGGCTACACAGGTTAAATGGTGTAACAAGAAGATCCATCCCAAATATGATTGACAGTTGGGGCTTGCTTATAGTACAGACAAGGCACTTGCAAGAGAGGACCCAGACCAGGACTTGATTGAGTATAGGTGTCTTTTCCTACGAAACCTCCTCCTAGCACTAAGGGAAAGAGTGGAAGCCCCAACTGTCAATCATATTTGGGATGGATCTTCTTGTTACATCATTCTCTAGCACACTGCACTGACAATATAAGCATACACATTATATAATATATATATTTCTATATAACAAACCAATCACACACACAAACACACAAACACACACGCAACAAAAAAAAAAGTAGATAAACATGTGGGGAGTAGTGCAAGGTAATGGCTGTGGGGCAGCAGTCTTCCGGGAGTCTTTCTGGAGGCTGAGATGCTGCCCTATTTGCAGACAACTCTCTTCCCTGAGGAAGGAAGTTGCCCATCTTCAGGCCACACTGGACAGTAGTAAGGGACCCTTCCCCCCAGGCCACACTGGATGGTAGGAAGGGAACCTCCCCCATCCAGGGAGCACCAGAGCCACCACCACTACCTCAGAGGTTGTGAAGAAAGCACAGCAGTTGGACCACAGTGGGCTCAGGGAGGGTGAGGATGGTGGAACAGAGGCACACCCAGTCAGTTGTTCTACTCCACAATCCATACACCATTCTGGGGGAGCATAGCTCCCCTGTGGATTTACCCACAGAGGAGACTAAGGAGGCTGAGGACAACTGTCACAAGGGAGGCCCACAGGAAGGAGGCAGAGGACACCACAAAGAAAGGAAGCAGCTCCTGGTGGGGACTCAATTATTAGGGGGATAGAACTGGGGGGGGAGCATGGAAAACTGAAGTAAGGAGCCTGCCTGGTGCCATGGCTTGGAGGGACAGAAAACGCATCCTCAGGATCATGAGAACAGCTGCACGGGAGTCTGAGCTGGACATCATTGTCCACCTAGGGACAAATGACTTGGCTCAACATGAGATTAGAGCAGTGCAGAAGGACTTTGTAGAATTGGGGAGGGGCCTAAGACAAGTAGCACACACAGTATCCTTCTCTGAGGCGCTGCCTGTCAATGGCATGAGTGAGGCGAAGGTACTTTGCACCATGCAGTTTAATGAATGGTTGAAAAAATGGTGTGGAGAACAGGGTTTGGCTTCATTGGGACTGGGGTTCCACCTGGAGGGACACCAGCCTATACTGGCAGGATGGTCTGCATCTGTCCAGGAAGGAACAAGTCTTTTGAGCAATCGGTTTAAATGCTTCATTGGCAAGCTTTTAAACTAGTCAAGGGAGACACTGATAAGCAGCAGGAAAATCCCAGCCTCTCCCTACAAAACAGGGTACTAAATGAGAAAAAGACCGAGGTAGAAAGGTCAGTGAGGGATGCTGCAACAGAAGGTAAAGCCATCAAAAAATGGAGAGCAATGAGTACCAATGCCCGTAGTCTGAGTAACAAGCTTCCTGAATTAGTGGTCTTGATGGAGGAGGAACATCTGGATATCGTGGCAGTCACAGAAACATGGTACACACAAAACCATGACTGGGACGTAAACATACCAGGATACACTATCTACAGGAGGGACAGGAGGGTAAAGAGGAGGAGTAGCTCTTTACATAAGGGAAGGAATCAAAGCAACAGAACAAAAGGAAAACAGGGAGGAGAAGAAGCACTGTGAGTAAATTGGAGACCAAGAATGGCACACAATCGCACAGGGATGTATACAGACTTCTCTCAGGGGAGAAATGGACAAGGAAATGATAGAAAGTATACTTAGAATGGCAGAAAAAGGGGAGATATTGCTGATGGGTGATCTGAATATGCCAGATGTTAACTGGAGTGCAGTTGCAGCAGCCACTTCGAAGAATGAGGTTATTCTAGATGCCCTACAGGGGGCATGCCTTAGATAACTAGTATTGGAACCCACTCGAGAGGAAGCAATCTTAGACCTGGTTCTGTCAAATGGAGATGATGAGAGGATCACAGATGTAGAAGTGGGTAGCCATCTGGGAACTAGCGACCATCGAACAGTATGGTTCACAATAAAAACAACAATAGAGTCAAGCCATACAAAGGCAAAAGTACTGGACTTTAGGAGGGCTGACTTTGCCAAAATGGGTGAGTGCCTAAGGAATGCAGTAGCAAATGGGCAGGAAGGAGGGGTGGAAGAACAATAGGGAATAATAAAAACTGCCATCACAGAGGTAACAAGCATTTGTGTGAAGCAAATAAACAAAACAAAACAATGTTAGAAACCACTATGGTTCTCAAAGGAAGTGGCAGTGAAGGTTCAAGAGAAAAAGAAAGCATTCAGGAAGTACAAGGAATCACAGAAGGAGCAGGACAGAGAACTGTATCAGTTAAAGCAAAAGGAAGCTGGGAAGGAAGTCAGAACAGCAAAGGCCCAAACCGAGAAAAAGATAGCCAACTCAGTTAAGAAGGGGATAAAACCTTTTATAGGTACATCAGGAGCAAAGGAAGACCAAGGGAGGGATAGTGAGGCTTAATAAAGGGAGGGGGTGGGCAGAGGGTGACTGTGAAAAGGCAGAGATACTAAACAAATATTTTTGCTCAGTATTTACAAAGGAAGAGGGAGGTACCTAAAAAAACAGTAGAAACACTCTGGATACAGAAGTTGATACTAGCCCATTTACAGAAGAAAGGGTTCTGAAAGAACTCTTAAAACTGAAGGTGGACAAAGCAATGGGGCCTGATGGGATTCATCCCAGAATTCTAAAAGAACTAAGGGTAGAAACTAGTGACACCACTGACTACCCTCTTTAACAAATCATGGGAGGATGGGTGGTACCTGAGGACTGGAGGAGGGAAGATGTGATTCTTCACAAAAGTGAGAGCAAGGCAGAAGCAGGAAACTACAGACCTGTTAGTTTAACCTCAGTGGTAGGGAAAATGATGAATCACTTCTGAAGGAAAGAATTGTTGAGTATCTAGAGGCCAGAGGGCACAGGACCCAAGGCAGCATGGATTCACAGCGGGAAGGTCATGCCAGACAAATCTGATAGATTTCTTTGACTGGGTGACCAAAGTAGTAGACCAGGGAGGGGCTGTGGACATGGCCTACCTAGACTTTAGCAAGACATTTGGCACAGTCCCACGCAAAAGATTAATATACAAGTTAGCCAGCCTGGGAGTGGGTCCCAAGATAACAGCCTGGGTAAAGAATTGGCTGGAGAATAGGACACAGAGAGTAATAGTAAATGGAGTCCACTCTGAAGAAGGGGGGGTTACTAGTGGGGTACTGCAGGGTTCAGTATTAGGATCAGTCCTCTTCAATGTCTTTATAAGCGACATTGCAGAGGGACTGGAAGGAAAAGTATGTCTCTTTGCAGATGACACAAAGATCTGCAACAGAGTTGATGCACAAGGTGGGGTGGAAAGGATGAGAAGGGACTTGGCAAGGTTAGAGGAATGGTCAAATGTATGGCAGTTTAGATTCAATGCTAAGAAGTGCAAGGTAATGCACCTGGAAAACCAGGGGAAGAGTACACAATGGGGGTGAGATACTAACAACAACAAAAATGGAAAGGGACCTGGGGGTAATCATATCAGATTACCTAAAAAGGAGGGCTGGGGGGATACTGGGATGCATAGGGAGAGGCATCACCAGTAGAAAACAGGAAGTTATTATTCCTCTGTACAGACAGCTGGTGAGACCCCATCTGGAGTACTGCATGCAGTTCTGGAGACCTAATCTCTGCAAAGACATAGACAGGATGGAAGCTGTCCAGAGGAGGGCAACTAAAATGGTGCAGGGTCTGCACCAGAAGACATATGAAGAGAGACTTAAGGAGCTTAATATCTATAGCCTCGAGGAAAGGAGGGAGAGGGGGGACATGATAGAAACTTTCAAGTACCTCAAGGGAATCAACAAAGTCCAAGAGGGTAGCATCTTTCAAAAAAAGAGGTGTGGGGAGTCACGTGATGCAGTGCACGGAGTAGCTGCTTTCTCCGAGCGCTCCGACTTGCCATCTATCGTTTGCAATATCAAACCCTTTTAATTTTGCACTAATTAGGTTTTTTCGGTGTCGGATACAGAGGAGAACCTGTGTGCACAATTCGTATGGAGGCAGAAATGCTTAAACCCCCTCCGAAACATACGCCACCGGCGACTCCGGAGAAGGCCGCTAAGAAATCCAAGGCCTCGGCCTCTTTGCCGGCTCAGGGTTCGGGGGATGGTAGCCTGGAGGAAGAACCCCTAACCCTATCAAGGTTCCTAGAGGAGTTTCGTCCATTTAAGACCAACATGCAGGATATGGCGAACGAAATTAAGAATATCACCATTACTCTGGAGGATCTCGCCCGGAGAGCCGCTGATGATGAGGCACGTATTAGATCTTTAGAGGGGAGCAGAGAGCGACTGGATCCAGTGGTGAACAAATTAAACCAGAAAATCAGCAAGTTGGAGTTAAAGATTGAAGATTTGGAGGGCAGAAGTCGCCGAAATAACGTGGTAGTCATTGGGCTACCGGAAAAAGCTGAAGGGCATGATCCGACTAAATTTGCCCAAAAACTGGTTGAGAAAATAGTTGGACCCTCACCATTTGGATCCTCTTATGTTATTGAGAGGGCTCATCGAGCTTTGCGCCCTTTACCCCCTCCCAATGCGGCACCTAGAACTTTTATCTTTCGTTTTCTCAACTATCAGGAGAAACAACTTTTCATCGTGAAGGCTAAAGAGGACAAGGAATTATATTGGGAAGGTTCTAGAATCAGAGTAGCCGAAGATCTTCCACTTTCGATCAGGCAAAAATGGGCTGTGTATCACCAGCTTGTCAAGAAGCTGATTGCAGCTGATAATATATGTATGGGCTACCGCGAAATTCCAGGTTTTATCACAGACGAATGGAAGGCATTCGACTCTATGAATCATGGCAGCTACAGTATAACTGGCCTTCCTACCCTCTTAAAGCTACCTGAGTGGCCGGGAGAATGTGAGAGCTCACAATAGATGCTGTGGAACCAGCCTTGGATCCGCTTTCTGGAATATTGTTCTGGGACTTAGTGAACTGTGATAAACTTTATTTTGTTTCAGCAAGTAGCTGATATTTAGAGGATAGATTTAAAATAAGGGGTTGAGTGGGATCTCTTCCCTGTATCACTTAATTTGATGTTGTTCTCGTAAGCTTATCTATCCTTGTCATATTAGTTTATTAATTTTACCTGGGGCAGAAGGTTGTAAATTATCGCCTTTTATGTGGGGCTATACACAATTCAGGGTTGGACCTATGCCTCTTTGGACAATATCAGGCATCAGCTCGGATGACAAAGACTGTCTTATTTTGTTACACTGGCCATAAGAGGGCGTGAAGATTCATTGGCCGGGAGAATGTGAGAGTCAACAAATGCTGTGGAATCAGCTTTGGATCCGTTTTCTGGGATACTGTTCTGGGACTAAGTGGATTGTGATAAGCTTCATTTTATTTCAGCAAGTGGCTGATATGTAGAGAATTGTTTAAAACAAGGGGTTGAGTGGGATCTCTTCCCTGTAATTCTGAATTTGATGCTATTCTCGTGGGCTTTCTATCCTTGTCATATTATTTTATTAATTTATTGTGGGCAGCAAAGGATGTAAATTACTGCCTTTTATGTTGGGCTATACAAAATTCAGGGTTGGATTTATGCCCATTTTGGACAGTATTAGGCACCAGCTCGGATGACAAGGCCTGCCCTATTTTGTTACATTGACCATAAGAGGGCATTGAAGATTCATATTAAGTTTGATATGCTGGCTCAGAACAAATACTTTATTACATAGTCTGGGAATGGCTTAGATATGTTAGCGATCGTGTGGGGGTTTTAGATAAGAAAGTGTGTCCCCATTTTGATCTGACTTTCACCCTTTGACTTATTTGGGGAGGTTTACTTTTACTTTTGATATTTGGCTATGAAGTTAACCAAGTAATAGCATTTCTCCTTCGTATTTTTTCCTCTTATACTCCTGCCTTATTTAGGTCTGTATCAATTACAGGTAGAGTAAGAATTGGGTATTTGGGATTTTGGGGTTTGTTTCCATTAACAAATCAGATATATGTTGGAATAAGTAATGTTATGAGGATATGTGCAAATTTGGGTGTTACTAAAAGGTTGGGGGATGGCGGGGTGGAGCACTGGTGGATGAGCTTAGTGGGCTGTTGTCATGGGCCGTGAGAAGAAAATGGGGCAAGGAGGAGGGGAGGGGATGGGGGGATGGCGGGCCTTTTTTGGGGGGGTATTGGCAGAATAATAGTTGTGGGGGTATTTTCTGTAGGGTTAGAAGATGTGGGGTCTCGGGGGAGGGCCACAAGGCTGTAGGTTTTAACGCTGGCTATACCATAGATGGGTGGTCACATTACACTGTAGGTCTGATGAACAAGTATGGGGACAGATGTAGCAGTTAACTTTCTCACTTGGAACGTAAAAGGTGCACGCCATAAAACTAAACAATACAAGATCCTGAAGCATATAGATGCTGTGAAAGCAAAGATAGTGTTTTTGCAGAAGACACATTTACTTCAAGAAGAGGCTAGCGGTATGAGGAGGCTACAAATAGGGGAAGTTTTTTCCTCTCAGGGCAGCACTCAGAGTAGAGGCGTTATGATTTTAATGCATAGATCAGTGCCTTTACTCCTTGGTGGT